>OY720682.1:48227924-48876425 GCA_963170755.1 Amphimallon solstitiale
TTGATAAATATATACAAAATGCATAATTTACGACATATTTGCAAAAATTCGCTATTCGGTAAGAGCAAAAGTGTTACTTCCGGTCCGAATTTTGAAATTTTTTTTATACAAAAGATATTTAAAATTATGTTTTAAATACTTTTATACTCGTAATGTACCTGCCTAAAAAGCATGACTTGCGAGATATTCGCAAAAAACTGATTTTCGATCAGAGAAAAGACCTACTTCCGGTAGGAATTTCGAAAAAAATGTTTAATACAATTTTCCCAAATTTAATTTTGAGTACATTTGAATTCTTTATGAATTTGTATACACTTAGTAATTGACGAAATATCTGCAAAATTCGATTTTTCCACTGAAGTAAACTACTACTTCCGGTCTACCGATTTTACTGAAAAACTAATCAGATCTCAAGAGGGAGATTATACACGTAAATACAACATTTGGAATAGATATCTTCAGCGGTTTGAGCGCTATAGTGGTCATACACACACAGACACAGACATTTTTTAAAAACCACTTTTTTGGTGTCAGGTGACTTCAAAACGTGGACATCTGGAAAAATCTCGATGTCGAAAATTTTCGTCATCACAATACAATAATATTTATAAGTAGTGTAAGACTACCGGTTCTGGACCCGCCGCCGGGCGGCGGAGGTCAAAGGTCAAAGGTCAAGGGTCAAGGGTCAAAGGTCAAAGGTCAAGGGTCAAGGGTCAAAGGTCAAAGGTCAAAGGTCAAGGGTCAAGGGTCAAGGGTCAAAGGTCAAAGGTCAAAGGTCAAGGGTCAAGGGTCAAAGGTCAAGGGTCAAAGGTCAAAGGTCAAGGGCCAAAGGTCAAAGGTCAAGGGGTCAAAGGTCAAGGGGTCAAAGGTCAAGGGTCAAGGGTCAAAGGTCAAGGGTCAAAGGTCAAGGGTCAAAGGTCAAGGGTCAAGGGTCAAAGGTCAAAGGTCGAGGGTCAAAGGTCAAAGTCAAAGGGCAAGGGGTCAAAGGTCAAGGGGTCAAAGGTCAAGGGGTCAAAGGTCAAGGGTCAAAGGTCAAGGGTCAAAGGTCAAGGGTCAAAGGTCAAGGGTCAAAGGTCAAAGGTCAAGGGTCAAAGGTCAAAGGTCAAGGGTCAAAGGTCAAGGGTCAAAGGTCAAAGGTCAAGGGTCAAAGGTTAAAGGTCAAAGGTCAAAGGTCAAGGGGTCAAAGGTCAAGGGGTCAACGGTCAAGGGGTCAAAGGTCAAGGGTCAAAGGTCAAGGGTCAAAGGTCAAGGGGTCAAAGGTCAAGGGGTCAAAGGTCAAGGGGTCAAAGGTCAAAGGTCACCGGAGGTGGAGGTCAAAGGTCAAGGGTCGCCGGAGGCGGGGGTCAAAGGTCAAGGGGTCAAAGGTCACCGAAGGTGGCGCCCTCTGACGGCCACTAGCCAAACTAAAAATGGCAGATTTCTTGATTACCAACCCAACTAATGTGGCGCCCTCTGACATTCACTAACCCAACTAATGTGACATCAGGCAAAATGGCCGACCATCAAGATGGTCATTTGCCAAACTAAAAATTGCATCTCTCATCATTACCAACCCAACTAAAATGGCGCCCTCTGACGGTTGCCAGCCTAAATCAGCATTCCCAGTATTGAATATGAATATACAGTATGTTTCAAAAGTAGTGTTTCACAATAGTATGATTTCGGATATATTATGACCACCACTAAATTTTACTAGAATTGTCAGGTGAGGAAAAGGATCTATTATACAGGAAAAAGAACAAAAAATAATATTCAACTATACAAATTTATATTTTATACATTTCCAAATCAAAATGTAGAGTATTATAATGTAAATGTAACACTTCAAGCATGTACAAGGTATTTAAGGAATTATCATTACAAGACAATAAAGATTTAATATTTTGATATGAATCACCCTCCATTTGTGAGCAAGCTTCCAACGTACTTTTATAAAATTGAATAAACTCAGTACTATTGAGCGTACTTAATTTTTCATTAATTAAGTCCCTCAGGTTGTAAATGTTGTTGTAAGTATCTTGAGATAGAACGATCTGTTGATTTCTACTATTCAGACGGATCACCTGAATATCTTTATACGTAGCAACTTCAATTTGATGGTTGGAACTCGAACCCTCAATTTGATTAAATTCATACCATTCTTCCAAAGTGAAGAAGATGCAAGCATTCACTGAACGTATTTGTATTATAGGTGCATAACCAGCTGCCGGACTCAGTCCGATGATAAGCCATTTAGAACCACTTCTGTTCAATAAATATGAGGATTGCCCCACAAGCTGCCTCTCCCGAACGATCGTTGCATCCTTAATCTTCAGAGCATTATCGATGAATTGATTATAATCGGATTCTTTTATAATGTCGACGGTTGTGATAGCTACAACAGTAGAATGAGGAAAATTAGTAAAAGAAAATTAATAAAATTATTGTATATACTACTCACCAGATTTCATTTTAAAGATGGAAACTTGTAGTGACAACTCGAATAATTAAAACTAGAATACTAATATATTTTTTTTTCAAACTTTATTATACTAAAAATGTTGGTGGGGATATCGCTTGATAGAACGCAGGTGGGGGAATGATGTTCCTGGTGTGTACGGTTTCTAGGAGGTTTCTATATAAAATCAGAAATAAATATTAGTAATAGCAAATTATATAAAAAATAGCAATTACCTTCAAATACGTCATCATTTTCTCCATTGATATCTCGATGACCCCAGGCAAGAGTATGTATACCATCCACATTAATATATCTTTTATCGTCAAACGGTGATATGGCCAATTTATTCTGCTCTACCGTGTGGATGGTGTGTAATTTTGATTTAAAGAGCTTTTGAGGTCGTAATATGCATTGATTGTTAAATAAACAGTTTTTATAGTCGTCAAAGCTAATTTTATCTCTGACAACATTTTTTTTAACGCCTTTAGATTTCTTAACAGTTCTACCCTCAACCTCGAGGGCATATACTTTGGCTCGCAATGCAACAAATTCCCTCATTACCTTACCTGCATTTTCGTCTTTCATCAAGCCCAGCACAGCTTTGTTTTGGGGTGGAATGTTGAAAATATTGTCATTCGGAAAATTTGAAGTGTCAAATTTTGATATATTAAGTCTCATATCACAATATATATCATCTGTTTCAATTTTTAATATGAAACTATCTGTATCCATGTAGCATAGACAGACCTTTTCAGCATATTCGCGTTTCAAATAATCATAGTAAAAATCGTACATTAGTGATTTGGAAAGTTCCAGCACGGAGAAGCCTATGTAGATAGGTTTATTATAAACCACTCTAAGCTTCTCCATCTGGATTGCAACAAAGTTCTCTGTAAATATGCTAATATTTTTAAAATTTAATTTTGAAATTAAACTGCCAGCACCCCGCCTATTACCTTTGTCATCCCAATGTGTAACCAATTTAACATCAACTCTCTTGTCTACATTCTCCATGGTTTTACCATAGACGGAATTATTCATTAACTTGTAAAAATCTTTTTCAAAATCATTGCGCGACTGCTGACGGAGGCTGGTGTTTAAATTAATATAACTTTGAAGCCAATTGGACTGTTTAAATTCTAAAACGCGATGAATTTGAATAATTTTGAGTCCCGCATTTAAAGCTTGCTTTAAGTTTCGGTAGTGTATAACATATTTACATTTATCATTCAAATTAGCTATAAGCTTCTTATTGTTAAATTTTGAGTTGGGGGGTTTTATATTTTCGGGCAAAAAAGGTAAGTCATTATGGCTACTATGAAGTGTTGATGGATACTCGATATCTACTTCCAAAAAGTATCCTATTTCAGAATCGTCCGCGATGTTAGCTATATCTAAGTTTTCAATATCGTTTTCTGACAACCAACGAAAGTCTCCGTATGGTAGATATTGTGACATGGCCCACCCGTACAAGTTGTTAGCATCCCAGTAAACTAAGTATGACGTTGGACTACTCGCATCATAATCCCCTGAATATTTATTGTTAGCTTTGGCATATCGTAATGAAGCTTGTGCTAACCCTCCCCTAATATTTTTCTTTACAAAGTGATGCATATCAATATCCGTAAGTAGTTCCAACTCGATTTTTGTATACTTCAACATTGCATCCCAAGACAAACCTGGGCTGGTATAATACTGAGCAGGATCCAAACCGTATGTTTTATAACAAATTTGTCGGAAATTTTCGAAAATATCTGATAATAATAAAACGTCTGTTTTTAAGTATAAGTTTGAATAATCTAATAAATTTTTACAGTTAAACATGTTCCATACAGTCTGCGCGTGTTTATAATCAGCATCGCTTATATGTTCATCTGCTAACGAACTATAAAAGGCGTCTTTTGGTGGTAGAGTCGATTCGTACAAACGTTCAAAAGTATTTAAATATTCGTAAGGGAAAACACCTTTTCGTCGTACTAAATTAAATTGCAAATCATTGGGAAAGTGAGATCTAACATTATTTAAATCCGTAGGAGATAGATTATTAGCTAGTTTATCTAGAGAAGCTGCCATAAATCTAAAAGAATCTAAAAAACGTAATTTAAGAGATATATTCCTCTTCGCGCCCGTTTTATCTGTATATTGATCGACTATCACGTTTTTACTGAAGCTAATATATTTTTCTTTGTTAATTGGTATTACGTCAATATCTAGGTCGTCATCAGCCAAATCTTTAATGAATAGATGACTATCGTAGCCACTTAGATTATGGGTATATATTGGGATGAATTTAGGTATCTTGAAATTTAAATTACAAACAGAGTGAGCTGCACCTCTAAATTTTCCTGTAATGTGACAGTGATCTCTCACCTTATCTCCGTCGAGAGATTTTTCACAAATGTGACAGATCACTGCATTATTAAATATCATACTTTCACTTGACGTTAATTTAAGCATCGGAACGACATTTTTTAGATACTTGTTGTATATAGATTTGACATCTTCAACTAGTCGCGAAATAAATACTTTTGGGCAATCCGAACCGACATATGACACGAATTTATTTAAACTTGAATCATGCGCGCAAACGATCTGATATGCAAAGCTGAATGGAACATGTTTTTGTATATCGCGAGTGTATGAAACGCTTGGATCACTGCTACATGATTGAACTTGTTGTAATAAACACTCGAAATCACAATATATTACAAAGTTGGCCTTTAGCTTTTTATCAAAATTATTAAAACGCAATTTATTTTCAGGCAACATATCACCTGTTTTTGTTTTTTTAAGATTAGTTGAAGGTAGAACTGTACATACCCTATTGCAATCAAAGTTTTGATGTTGTTCCAAGCTGGCTTGGGTTTGGAAACGGTTGAAACAACCGTCACACAAGTGTATTTTATGTTCATAGGTGCTAATCTGAGATGAAATTAGCCTTGACAGACTTTTAATTAAAACATAATGTGACTTTTCTCCGTTTTCAATTAATAGTAAATTAATGTGCACATCCATACGATTATGAGTATAATAAATTGGCCCTACAACATTAATCTTGTCACATGTGGAATCAAATGCCAGGCCATATACATTAATAGAAATATTATTCAGTATTTCTATTTTACTGATATCATGTAGTTTGACCGGGAATTTAATGTCCTTTAAGTTTAATATTGTAGAATAATGCGGATAGCTACTTACTCTATCACTATGATCGTTAGCAGGATGGAGTGCTGCAGTTATACACCAGGCCAGACATTTATCGTCTGAGTTCATTATATTAATACAAGCTTTTCTGTTTTTTATTGAAGTCGGGAGATCTATATACGAGGAACCGCTGATTGGGTCAAATAAATTTATATTAATTTCTAAATGTGATACCGAAACAAGACTCCAACCAGACTGATTCCCCATAAATTCTTCCGACTTTGTTCTGATTATGTCACACAACTGATCATAAATATGATGTACATCGCTAGATATCGTTATAACAGTGTATCGAGTGTTAAATGATTTTAGACTGGTTATTTGATCCTCACATTGTGGTTTAATGTAGTGAGCAAATAACTCAATCTGCACCTTGACACTCGAATCTAACCGTTCAATCGTATTTATGATCAGTTGGCACGCTTTATTTTTTAAATTGTTCAATGTAGATATGATATCTACATTTTCATTGATAAATAATCTATAAGACGTGACGCGATGTCTAAAACTGGTGGCAATCTCAAACACTCCATCCTCCAAAGCAATAGCAGTGTCAGATACGTGCTGCTGTGACCTGAGATGTCCCTTGTATAATAAATTACTAGAGAAGCTCAGACCACAGCATTCGTACCTTACCTGGGGTTTCAAAACATCTTGCCTGGCCTTCTGAGGTTTTGGTGCTTCTACTCTAGACTTTTTGATAGGCGTATCTCTTGATGTGGAAGCGCTCCCAGCATTCATCATCTGATGCGTTCTCTTCAAATGACGAGTCAGACTATCCTTCCTCGTGAAAGATGACTGACATATTTCACACGTAAAGGCTTCTTTATTTAGACATGGATGTCTTTTAAAAATATCGGTGCGTGCAAAAGTTTTACCGCAATTACCACAGTCCATTTTAAGCTAAAATTACAACACTGCTTTAACAAATGGTCTACATGCATAAATTCATATTATTTACGCGGAAATATAATTTAATGAACAACTTTAAAATTGAAAAAAATATTTAAAGAGTTATATAAAAATAAACAACTTAATATTATGCAAATTTACAGGTTTAAACATTAAAAACGCATATGGCGCAGCTCATTCTATAAGAAACGAATTAATATAATAAATTTAATGCAATAAAAAGCTATTGAAACATAATTTTTAATTTATCGAAATTGCCTATTTATTTGAAAACTCCTCGTATATCAATTGATATAAAATGCTAATTATAGACCTGTATATATAAAAATAATATTTTAATACATGAATGATCCCCATATATTTAACTAAAAATACTCTTATTATTCAGAATTATTTAAATTATTGAGAAAAATATTTAAAGAGTTATATAAAAATAAACAACTTAATATTATGCAAATTTACAGGTTTAAACATTAAAAAACGCATATGGCTCAGTTCATTCTATGAGAAACAAATTAAACATAATTAAGATAATAAATTTAATGCAATAAAAAGCTATTGAAACATAATTTTTTAATATATCGAAATTGCCTATTTATTTGAAAACTCCTCGTATATCAATCAATATAAAATACTAATTATAGACCTGTATATATAAAAATAATATTTTAATACATGAATGATCCCCATATATTTAACTAAAAATACTCTTATTATTCAGAATTATTGAAAAAAAATATTTAAAGAGTTATATAAAAATAAACAACTTAATATTATGCAAATTTACATGTTTAAACAATAAAAAAACGCATATGGCGCAGCTCATTCTATGAGAAACAAATTAAAAATATATACTTACATTATAAATGTAAAGAAGTATCACACACAAACAGTAGATATTCACAATTAGATTAGTATACAGCGAAATGTAAAGACGTATCACAAAGAGGTGTTCACACTTTGATTAGTATACGGTGAATGGTATCAAGTATTCTTTATTGCGAATATATATCAATAGAGTTAATGATAGAAAACGCTAATTAGTTGACGTTTTCACCTATATGACAATAAATAGAAAATATATTGTGGAAATTTTAAAATGATTGCGTTAGAAAGTTCTCGAGTATAATTTGTTATAAGTGAAACATTCCTTAAATGTTTCATATCTGATGTATAATTGGAAAAAAAAATTCCACAGCGTTAATTAGATACCTTGAGGTGTTTGTCTAGTTAGAAAGTGTATTTTAAGTCTGACGTCAGAAATAACTTTGAAAGTATTAATTAGTATTTTAAATTATTGCTAGAAAAATTTGTATTATGGAGAAAACATGATATTTCACGATTTGTATGTATATTTATATAACCTTAAATAATAAAAATAAAAAACAACTTATTTATATATATCTTCATATATTTATTTAGATTGCAAATATTTATAAATAGTCATAACATTATATTGTGTGCACATGCATTTTTCATTATCTTTATTATTATGATAAAGACAGGGAAACATAGTTTTAACAAGATTCGGTACATTTTGTTTACAATATTCCAGATTTACTATATCTATATATTTTACATATTTCTTAAGAAAATCATATTTTTGATGTCCCTTCACATATATTTTATTGTAAGAACTAGAAATGTTTTTTAATATCTGAGTAATCTCTTTCAATTCTATATATCCCTGAGAATAATTCAAGTTTAAATGATTTCTTTCCAGCCATCTCACTGTCCTTTGATGTTTCCTTGGTAATAGATGAAAACTTACGGCAGGTTTAAATAAAAAATGCAGACTTCTCTGACCATCGCTTATACTCATTTCTTTCGGTATGAAGTTTGGTGTGGCAAATCCTTCTATATCGATGATGACGAACGATTCAAATCGCTGTTTGTAGATTTTATCTCTATGTGTTTCAATCAAAACTTGGTTTAAAATTTTATTTAGGTTTCGAATTCTTATACTAAAACGTTGCTTATCAGCAGCACAACGGAACCAATCCGATTTTCTATCGATTTCATCTGTACACTGATAAACTGCCTCACCATCATCAATTGTATCTCTTTGCATCATGATAACTTGAGTGTGACTAAATGTAAATTTATTTTATAATCAGTATATATGAGGAAAACTTGTTAGGGGGTTTTAACATGTTCACCCTGAATTTATAGATGTATGTTAAACAGATATTATGAATATAGATCTTTATTTTTAAAATGTTATATAATTTTCTTAACAGTACCTGTTAATGCACTATATTCAACAATACAATCTTGTAAAATTAATAATAAACAGGAAGTGTTCTCACTAAAAGTCTCCTGGCACTCTAGTTCTAATTTTATATCGACAGTAGACGTTTTTAAAGATTCATTTTGCTTTGAACAGTCTATTACGTAAAGTGGTGATTCGTAAAATCTGTTATAGCTCATAAGAGGTCCACGAGTCTGACCATAATAACTAGATTGAAATTTTGTATACATAAGATATGCTGGGGCATAAAGCTTTTTGATCATGTCTATATTCATATTACTATAGGGATAATAGTCTGAATTTAAATGCAATTTAATGTTTGTGATTGAAGAATGATCAAAGCTAGAAGCATCTTTTTGAAAATTATCTTTCTTGTTTTGTTGAAACGCTATAATAGCGTATCGTGGTTTCTCTAGATTAGTGCTAGTTTTAACAGGCCAAATATCAGTTTTCGTTGCACGCAAAGCTGGAAGTTCGTATAATTCCCATTTGCGAAAAGTTAAATATATTGGCTTATTGGTTTTAAGGTTGTTTAAGAGCTTTAAACGTGTCTCATCATTTACACTTATATGTGGTACACGCCACTCAATCTTTTCAATCTCGATTGTAGCCTTTTTTGTTCCATCATCTGCCTTATTTTGATAGCAGTTTTCATCTGTTTTACTTCTAATTAATACTAATTCTTGGCTAACATTAATAATAATCTTCTTGTAATCATTACAAAAGCCGAAATACATACTGAGCGGCAGACATGCATTGAACTTATTATTGGAAACTGTAGGCTGTTGTTCGAAGGGACACCACCCAGCTATTGACAACATACGACTTTCAGCTTCATTATAGGAAACTAATGCTTTCATCGTAGAACTAATACCAGGTTTCATTGAACGATCGATTTCTACACCATTAATTTCATATCGAATCTGATCAAACAAAAAAGCGTACGCATTATTTGTTAATTCAGGTTTACCAATTCCATTATCATCAGGTTTAAATTTCCCCTCAATGTATATATAACTCTCGGAAGGTAGTGTATAGACATCTTGATTTTGAATGCTTATGCGGATTTCATCATTTAAATTGAAATTGTGCGTTCTCGGATAATATGTGTGATATTCATCCTTAGTTATAACTTCATCGAATTGCACGTCTTGGAATATGGACAGCTTTTCCTCCATTTTTCACTTGAAAGCCTAGTGATTGTAGAAATATTATATTAGCTGATGTTAACTGTTTCAGGTTAGACTGTGAAGTGATCTTCTGTCGTGGTATTGTAGATGTTATATGACGATCATAAAATGAAATACCCATTATGCAAGTCTTTTCAGCTCTAATCTAACAATGATCTGTTCCCCACGAAAGTTTACTGCATCACCATCTTGATCGAGCAATGTTAATGTGATATTGTCAATACGTTTAGAATTAATAGGTAGATATATTATATGTTCCGGTGAGATACTGATTAAATATCCCGGTTCTACTTGCGGAGAAAATTCGTACAACGTGTGAGATAGACGACTATCATAGTAGGCTGATGTTGTGATATTACACTCAATTCTTATTGTTGCAACTTTTATAATGTTAACAGGTAGATCAGACTCATGATTTTGATTAGCTGGTAATAGTCTCCTACTAAAGCCCAACATGTTTGCTATAGAGTCTTTAGGTTCAAAATTTATTTCAAATTTGCTTTTAATTTCACACTTTATTGTATTATTGTTTGGTTTGAGTGATATTGTGTCTTTAGGCATCGCTTTCATCAAGAAATCTGCAATATCACTTATCTCATAAGATCCTGTTGGAATTATAATAACTTTATCATTATCATAATAAAATTTATTACTGCCCTCAACAATGTTGGGAATCGAATTGTAGCTATTGAATCCTATTAGACCCAGAACGTATTCATAGTGAGGATTCAAATCAATAGGCGGATAATAATCAACAGAAAGCACAGACTTTGTGCCCTTCAACGTAAAAGTGTACGACATGACTAATATACTAGCATATAGATATATGATTATATATCATTTAGTAGGAATTCTAAACATAAGTGTCCACAATTAATAGTGTTGAAACGTTGATAACGTTTATGATTGTACATTATTTTATTAGAACTTTTTGTATTGAAATAATCTATCAATTCCGGCGGAGGCATTAAATTGCCAAACGAATCATAATAATATATATTAAAACCTTTCTTCTTATAACAGACCCAATGTGTTCCAGGTCCTTTAATACTATCCAAATTAACGACTGCGCTTTCGTTTTTGTTGGGTGATTTTGGTAGAGTATCTAACATAAATACACCTCTAAAATGTTGAATATATTTAGCATATTTCAAAATATCATGATCGGTTAATGCTCTTTGAGGCAGTCGACTTATTAGTTTTTTGATGGTTTTAAGTATAAACCGAGACCCTTCTTATATGGCTTCATATATAAACCTTCACCTTTTAATGCAATAGTTTCCATAGTTTTATTATGTCTTTCAGCTTCCCGTAATTGTCTTCGAGCGGTCTTAGCTTTGAGTACTGCTTGTGTTATACCACTTACACCGCCTGCCAGTGAGCCGAGAGCGCTTAGCCCGGCGAATATTGGTATGAGTGGCAATACACCTCCAACTTTCGGTATGGGTATTATTCTGGGGGTTTTAATACGTTTTCGACCTCCAGCTTCTCTGATAGCGACCTTAGCTGCCTCCAATGATAATTTAGCACCTTGTTTAATATCGCTTCCGAAGCTTTTAAGAGTCTTCTTAACAGTAGCACCCGATATCTTTTTAAGCGGTTTCTTCTTTAGACCCATGCCCAATTTTCTTTTAGCTTTCATTGTATTAGTTACTAACCAGGCGGCTGTCTTTTCACCCACGCTTGCATCTGATGACTTAACACGATTCCAAGCTTTTTCTTGAAGTATCAGGTCTGCTTTATGTCTATCTTTTAAATCTTTATGTTGCGAATATGCAATATCGTGCTCCCGACAAGCTCTATCCAATGGATTAATGCCGAGATCGCCTCGCGCTAAGCGTTTTTGGAGCTTTGTACCAGGTCCACAGAAAGAATACCCCCCTGGTATGTGAAGCTCTATAGGTAACTTGTTGATTAGAGAGTTCACAACACCTCCACCTTCTTTAAATGTTAACATTGAAATGAATTAACTATGTAAACGTCCAACAATTTATATATAATTCATTCATCATGAGATTAGTGAAGCAGAAGGATGCTCTTGAAATCCTCAATTTAGATTTGGATACAGACGAAAATGCTAAATTTCGGAAACATAGCAGTCTACTACCGAATTCCATTAGAGCACTACTTTGCGGTCCATCAAACTGTGGTAAAACAAATCTCATGCTATCCTTATTATTCGATGAAAATGGTCTCAAGTTCGAAAATATTTACATTTATTCTAAGTCTCTGTATCAGCCAAAATATAAATTGTTGGAAAATGTTTTAAACAACGTTAAAGATGTTAAATATTTTCCTTGTAAGGAAAATGATGAAATAATTGATCCTACGGAAGCTGAGATAGATTCAGTTTTCATTTTTGACGATGTAGCGTGCGATAAACAAAACAATATTAGAAAATATTTTTGTATGGGGAGGCATAAGGGTGTCGATAGCTTTTACTTATGTCAAACTTATACTCGTATACCGAAACATCTAATTAGAGATAATGCAAATTTGTTGGTATTGTTTAAGCAAGATAATACAAATCTACAACATATTTACAATGATCACGTTGGTGTTGATATGTCATTTGAGCAATTTAAATCGATTTGTGGTAAATGCTGGATAGATAAATATGGATTCTTGGTGATAGATAAGGATAGTGATATACATAATGGTCGTTACAGGAAAGGTTTCGATCACTATATATGTTTGTGAATTATTGTATGGATATCATTTAATATATAGATGTAGAATCGTATAGGTGACTTCAGTAAATCATGAATACCACCGACACCTCACTACTTGATTATGATATGTTTGTTGGATGTTGTGACATCTTTTGTATATTTTTTGAGTGTATTTTCTCACTGTTAGTAAACATTTACATCTAGATAATCTTTATAAAGAACTATACGTATTCGCATTATTCATTTAATATACGTATGTCTACAAATAATCATGCGAGGACAAGCAGTTAATAGTAGAAACATAAATTATGATAAAATGAAGCGGGATATTATTAAAGCAAGTAAAGTTATAAAAAATAAGTATATGCAGTTGAAACTTAATCGTTCAGATGAGGATTATTTAATTCAAAAAATGTTTAAACCAATTACTGAGAATCTGAAAGGTTTAAGTACAACAATAAAACAGGAAACACAAACAATTAAAGAACCGCTAATGACGTTTGCCACCACTATGAAAAATAATGAAAAATTGTCAACTTCTACAGTACCCGATATGCAAATGTACAATCAAAACATTAACATGAATGAAGCTGTGAAAGAACCTCTGACAGAAGTGCATCCATTCGATCAACAATCTAATTCACTGGTAGAAAATAATTCGCACTCATCTAGCACGTCTTATAAAAATCTTAATCCATTACCGAGAGAGTTCGTACAGGGCTTTTTTGAAGACACGAGCAATGTATATGATACGACGTATGGTGTGACGTTTGAACCTGAAACAAATAGATTAAAATTGGGCGCTCGTGCATTATATCTAGATGGAAATGATATAATAATCAATAATAAACGATTTCCTGGTTCATATGGTCTCTATGAATTAATATTTAAAACTAGACCAAATAACTATAATGACAATGATCTATTACAATACTATGATATTTTACAAGAAACCAATGTACATCGCAAACAATTCTATTTGAAAAATCATTTGAGAGGAACTAGAGCGTACAAATGGGGAAAAATAATAAAACCTCTTCTCGCTAAAAAAATTGGATTTTCGACTTCAGAAACATGGTCTGGCGGACGTATAGGTGACATGTTAGTTGCCAACACTAATGCAACATATCAATATGTCTATTGGGATGATATAAATGAGCTCGTGGATCGTCTTAAACTTTTGAAAGCTTCTCAGGATTCTGGTAATGAAATTCATCATAATGAGGTTACATCTATCGTTGAAGAGCTTAAAGAATGTGGAGTAATTGAATAAATAATCAATACTCTCAACATTTTTTATCAGTATCGTAATGAGTGTAGACAAATTTGGTAGATATCTTAGCAGTAGTAAAGCTAGCGTTAAACGTCAAAAGCCATCTTTACCATTAACAGAAGAAGGTGATGTTGATATTGGCGGTAAACGCATTTGTCGTGTAGCAGATCCTATACACGATCAAGATTCTGTTAATAAGCGCCACCTATCTAGAATACTTGGTATAATAGATCTAAGGATTGATCATGTAGTGAATGATATTCGAATAAAGATAGATACCTCAAACTCCAAAGTAGGTGAGGATGTCAGCAATATCATACATCAGATGCAAACTGCTGTTGAGAATAGAATAGAAGTTGAACTTGACAATTTAAGAAGCAACCTTGCAACAAATGCGGAAGTTAGTGATAAGATTGGTAAAATTAAGAAGGAATTGAATGAGAACTTGAACACATTTAAAACTAATTTAAATAAAACTGTTAATTTGGATATATTTAAAGGCATTGTTAATGTTAGTGTAAATAATGTGCAACAGTCGATTAATGGGAAATTAAACCAGATGCAAGCTACTGTTGAGAAGAAGATTGATGCTAAATTTGATGTTTTAAGAAAAAACTATGCAACAAATTCTGAAGTTAGTAAGAAGATTGAAAAAATTAAGAATGATTTGGATGGTGAAATACTTGCATTGAAAAATAATTTAAATAAAGGCGTTAACTTGGATACAATCAAAGGGATTGTCGACGTTAGTGCAAATACTCTACAAGATGAAACTAATCAAAAGCTGTATCGAATGGAAAAAAATGTTGAGAGTAGAATTGAAGCTAAACTCAATGCTAAACTAGAAGCTATAAGAAAAAACCTTGAAAAGAAATCAAAGACTTGAAATAATGCAGTCAGGAATGAATTTTTAAAAAATTAATTACCATTGTTATATGAAACACTCGCGCATATATAAACACTAGATTACAGTCATTAATAATGAGCAGTATTAAGCGTGATATAGTTAATGAGTTACACAAGCCCACTCGAAGATTCTTCCCCAGACGTCGCTTCATTATTAGAGGTTTTGATGATTTGTGGCAGATTGATTTAGCCGAATTTATCCCGCATGCTCGGGAAAATGGTGGGTATAGATATATACTCGTGGTTATAGACTGCTTCTCAAAGTTCTTATGGACTCGACCACTTAAATCTAAAACCGGGTTAGATGTATGTAATGCAATGGAAGACATTCTTCAAGATACTCGACAGCCAAAAAATATACAATCCGACAATGGTAAAGAGTTTTATAATACCCGATTTCAAAATCTCATGAAACAATATAATATAAATCATTATTCGACATATAGTACAATGAAAGCGTCTATTGCTGAACGTGTTATTCGTACACTTAAGGGAAAATTATATAAGGAATTTACTATGAAAGGTAGCTATAAGTGGATAGATATTTTATCTTCAGTAACTGATACCTATAATAAAGCAAAACATCGAACCATTAAAATGCGACCTTGTGATGTCACCAAGAAAAATGAAAAGCTCCTGCTTTCTACGGTCTACAATGATATACAAACAATTGGAAAACGCAAATTTAAAATTGGAGATATCGTTAGAATTAGTAAATTTAAGGGTGTTTTTTCGAAAGGCTATGTTAGCAACTGGAGTGGTGAATTGTTTAAGATTGTTAAAGTTAAAGTTACTAATCCAACAACGTATATGTTGGAAGATATGAATGGACAACCAATATTAGGAGGTTTTTATGAATATGAATTGCAGAAAACTAAACATGGAGATGCCTATCTGATTGAAAAAGTTTTATGTAGGAAGGGTGGGAAAGTTTATGTAAAATGGTTTGGTTTCAATAATTCTCACAATTCTTGGATTGATAAAGATAATGTGTTATAATTTTATTTTATAATATTAAAAAAAAAATATGTATATATGACTATCTATAAATAAAAAATCAATAATTTTTATTTGTTCTTTTATTTAATTTTTAGTTTGGCAAATGACCGTTAGAGGACGCCACTTAGTTGGGTTAGTGAGCGTTAGAGGGCGCTACATTAGTTGGGTTAGTGGCCGTCAGAGGGCGCCACTTAGTTGGGTTAGTGGCCGTCAGAGGGCGCCACTTAGTTGGGTTGGTAATGATGAGAGATGCAATTTTTAGTTTGGTTAGTGACCGTCAGAGGGCGCCATTTTTAGTTTGGTTAGTGACCATTAGAGGGCACCACTTTAGTTGGGTTGGTAATGATGAGAGATACAATTTTTAGTTTGGTTAGTGACCGTCAGAGGGCGCCATTTTTAGTTTGGTTAGTGACCATTAGAGGGCACCACTTTAGTTGGGTTGGTAATGATGAGAGATACAATTTTTAGTTTGACTAGTGGCCGTCAGAGGGCGCCATATTAGTTGGGTTGGTAATCAAGAAATCTGCCATTTTTAGTTTGGCTAGTGGCCGTTAGAGGGCGCCACATTAGTTGGGTTGGTAATCAAGAAATCTGCCATTTTTAGTTTGGCTAGTGGCCGTCAGAGGGCGCCACCTTCGGTGACCTTTGACCCCTTGACCTTTGACCCCCGCCTCCGGCGACCCTTGACCTTTGACCTCCACCTCCGGTGACCTTTGACCTTTGACCCCTTGACCTTTGACCCCTTGACCTTTGACCCCTTGACCTTTGACCCTTGACCTTTGACCCTTGACCTTTGACCTTTGACCCTTGACCCTTGACCTTTGACCTTTGACCTTTGACCCTTGACCTTTGACCCTTGACCCTTGACCTTTGACCCTTGACCTTTGACCCTTGACCTTTGACCCTTGACCCTTGACCTTTGACCTTTGACCTTTGACCTTTGACCCTTGACCTTTGACCTTTGACCCTTGACCCTTGACCTTTGCCCTTTGACCTCCGCCGCCCGGCGGCGGGTCCAGAACCGGTAGTCTTACACTACTTTTATAAATTAAAGAAAGTAAAAATAAAAAAACAAATGTCAGTGTGTTAGTTTGGGTCCGGATTTATAAAAAATAGTAAAAATCTTATTCTAAGTTCTTTTATTTCTTAATAAATCTCTATAGAATGCATACTTTGCAAGATATTCGAAAAACATCGCTATTCGATAAGAGTAAAAGTGTTTGTTCCGGTGCGAATTTTGAAATTTTTTATACAAGAAATATATCAAGCTTGAAATACTTGTATACTCTTGGTGTATCTGCGTATAAAGCATAACTTGCGAGATATTCGCAAAAAAATGATTTTTGAAAAGATTACGAGGGTGATCCGAAATATTTCCAACCCCCAACGTGAAGATGGCAGCACTGGTCAATAAAATCTGGGTAATGTGGTAGCGCATCTATTGACAGGTATTCGTCAAAATTTCGGCCATTTTCGACACGCAGTTGTTGTTTGACAATCGTTTGAGTCAATGTGAGTGTTTTTGTGAAAATGAACAAAATCAAGCCGTCATTAAATATTCGTTTTTGGAAGGCAATACGCCAACGCAAATTAAAGATGAGTTGGACGCTGTGTACGAGAGCTCTGCACCACCATTTACCACAGTGAAATTTTGGGCAGCAGAATTTAAACGTGGCCGTACAAGCTTGGGAGACGATGAGCGTTGGGGACATCCAAAAACTGTAACCACTGACGATAAAATCGCTAAGGTTCACCAAAGAGTGCTAAACGACCGCGCAATTAAAGTGAGAGAGATAGCAGAGGTTATGAATATGTCCAAGGAATGTGTTTGTCACATATTGAATCAAGATTTAGGCATGAAAAAACTGTCCGCGCATTGGGTGCCACGCTTGCTCACGTTAGACCAAAAACATGTTCGAATGAACAATTCCAGGCGCAGTTTAGACGCAATATATCAGAGTTTTGGCGCCGATTAATTATTGTAGATGAAACTTGGATACACCACTATACGCCCGAAAGAAAAATACAGTCAAAGCAGTTGACTGCGAAAGCGGAATCGGCTACAAAAAAAGCAAAAACTGTTCTTTCGGCTGGGAAAGTAACGGTGACTGTTTTTTGGGGATAATCATGGAGTTATCTTAATCGATTATTTTCAAACAGGAAAAACCATTACAAGTGCATACTACGCATCATTACTTGAGAAGCTAAAGGCTGAAATTGTTGAAAAACGGTCACATTTGCAGAAAAAAAATTTTGTTTCACCAAGACAATGCGCCGTCTCACACCTCAGCGGTTGCCATGGCGAAAATCAACGACTTACGGTTTGAACTGCTTAATAGTGCTTAACCACCTTCCTTACTCACCGATCTAGCCCCAAGCGTCTTCTTTTTGTAGCACAATTTCAAAATTGCGCTCGGAGGATAGAGATTTTCGTCAAATGAGGTCATCACCTTCGTAAAGAGTTATTTTGCATAGAAAGACGCCGAGTACTATTTGGACGGGTTGAAGAGATGGGAGCATCACTGGGGAAGTGTGTACACTTACAAGAAGACTATGTAGAAAAATAAAATAAATTTTAGGAAAGAATGTCTTGTGTCTTTGCTAGGTCGGAAACTTGTCAGACCACCCTTTTTGGGTGGTCTGAATTTTGAAATACTTTTTTAATAATTTTTTTCTCAGATTCACTTTTGAGTACATTTGAATTCTTTATAAATCTATTTAAACTTTTTAGTAGACGAGATATTGGTAAATTTTGCTTTTGTTGCTAAACTAAACTACTAGTTCCAGTCTACCGATTCTACAAAAAACCTAATCAGATCTCATGAGAAAGATTATATTCGTAGATATAATGTTTGGTCTTCATAGCCGTAGATGTTTGGCCGCTATCGTAGCCACATACACACACACACACACACACACAGAGAGAGAGAGAGAGAGGGGGGGGAGAGGGAGAGAAAGGGAGAGGGAGAGAGAGAGAGAGAGAGAGAGAGAGAGAGAGAGAGAGAAAGAGGATATGTTTGAAAAAACCACTTCTTTCGATATCAGGGACTTCAAAATGTGGACATCTCGAGGTTAAAAATTTTGGTTATCACTAGGGCGCGGACATGACCGGTTTAAACTACGACGAAGTGACAACGGAGCAAAGAAATAATGTAAACAACACACGCTTACTGAATGGCACTAATTCATATGGTGAACTGCAACATCTGTTTAAGCCCGAGAAGTTCCGGAGAATGAGCGCAAAAAATACCCATAAAATAAGGAATTTATGAGTCAAATCCCTTTTTCATCGGCGTAGATTGGAGTGTGAGGGGTTTTATAAAATGTATTATATTTACCTTATATTTTGCAAGAGAAATAAAATTTTCATTCATACTTAGTTAGTTTCGTTTTTTCATTGTTTTGACTGTTAATTACGTACTTCGTAATTTTTGTAATAGTCTGTTTAATACCGGTTTATTCAATCGACTTCTCCCATTTATCTAGACGTAAGTGTGGACTGGATTTCGTTTAGTTTCAATAACATACGCGTACATTTTTAGTTATCATTTATTTAGATCTAGAACGTTGTTTTTTATGCTACTTTTTCTGATATGAAAATGAATTGTCAGTAATTCCGAAATTTATTACAAAGTCTGTAAAATATTGTTACAGAATGCCAAAATATCGCACGCTCGTCACTTAGTTTTGCTAAAACATACACAGAAATAGTTTTTATGCAGAGAATTTCAATAGTTTACAAAATTTCGTTATATGTTTATATGACGATGCTCGAAGTATTTCTGAGCGCAAGGAACTAACATAAATCTCAAATTAAAAGATGGATTAACCACATTAGAGGTGGGCTATTAATAATTTCAAAAGTATTCCAAGTGACTTCGGATGTGGTCTTCGGCAAAAGTTAGACGCAGTTTTTAATACAATTCCAGATTTAATAACATTGCGGCAATTGTGTATGCTAAATACGCTGAAACAAAAGAATATTTCCAGTACGCACCTATAACCAGTTGCGATGTAGAAAGGACGTTTTCTATCTACAAGGATGTTCTTAAGCAAGTCTTACAGAAGAGAAAATGAACAAATAATAAGGTATTTTGTATTTTATAGATCACCAGCCACTTGATATCCAATTATATAAATAAAATTAAAACCTCTTTAAAAACACAACATTTCAATAGTGCGCTCATGGGCGATGAGTAATCAACCGTTCGTGTCTGCGCCCTAGTTATCACAATACTTCCTTATACTACGTATAAGAAAGTAAAATGTTTTGTATTTAGTTGAAATGAGTAAAAATACAGGGTGCTTCAAGGAGAAATGGCAGTATTTCGGTTATATGTTCAGAATGTTAAAAAACAGATTATTAAATAATATGTTATTTATGGAACTAGAGGTTATGTCCAATGACGGCGTGTTATGACAAGGTGAAGATGGAGGAAGTACAGAACACAATAGTTAAAGTGAAAAATGACAGAAGCTCAGAGGAAAAAAATGGTGACGAGGGAGGTAAGGTACACAGCGTGGGGATGAGTATGGAAATAGCAAGAGTAAGAGTACGAAAAAAAAACAAAAGAAAACTAGGAAACTGAAGAAAAAAGAAAAGATCCCACTGGGTACTAGGAACATTAAAAAAATGTTAGAAGTAAGTAAAATGGAAGAATTCATAGTGAAATGAGAACCTAATCATAGGAGAGTACTGTAAAGAAGTATCAGGAAAATACACGATCCATGACATGACGAATAATAATGGAATAAAAGTAAGTAACTTCGCATGGTCAACTGATGCGACCCGACGTTTATAAGCAGCACAAAGTATACAGAGTACATATTAATAGACAAGAACAGACTAAAACTAATTCAAGAAGTAAGATCTTATGGAGAAACGACAGTAGACACAGACCACTATTTAGTTATATCAAAATTCAAATTAAATACGTTTAACAAAAACGTAAAGTAGTAAACAACAAGAAACTAAAATGACTTTCATTTGCTACCCCCTTTTAAAGTGAAGAAGTCAAAAAAATGAAAAAATCAGTATATCGCAAAAATTGTTCTGCAAAAAAAATTTAACCTTGATGATCGAATTCACCGGGAGAAAATTCATAAGAAAAGTCACCTCTCATCAAATGTACATGAAAATTTTTTTATTTTGTAAACTAGTGTAACCAATGAATGCAGCGAAGAATTGTAAAAACCAGAAAAGTTTCTCGAAACACTAAATTGAAAATCTACAAAACGATATTAAGATGTCTTATGGATGTCAGACTTGGGTTCTAAACCGTAAAAATCAAGAGAGTAAAGATTTCGGAAGAAAAATACCAAGGCGGATCTTCTGTAGCAAAAGATCAGAATATGGCTATGAAAGAAGAACAAATTTAAAACTCTACCAATTTTTTTGAGAATAGATTATAGACGAATTTGTTAAAAGCAGAGGATTACAACGATTTGGGTATCGGAACGAATAGCCAAGAGAAGAAATTTGAAGAATATTGCTTGAAGGACCCATTATGAATACAGGAAGAGATGGATAGAAGCAGCAGATGGAGATTTTAAGATAAGCACACTGAAAACTGGAGAGCATTTGTCGAAGACAGAAAAAAGTAACACAGCCCAAGACCTAAATGTCATGTCTAAGCTACAAATATGTATATAAATGATCCAGTACTGTTTATGTAAACTTCGAATTATTTGTCTTTTAATTTAAAATTTTATAAGTAAATTTAATAATAATTAATATTTTTATGTTATATTTGATTGAGATACCTAATATAAACATTAGAATTTTTATTTACGTTTAGTAGAAAGCGCTAAAGATGACAATGAATTATTAAATTGAGGGACTTACACAGAAGAGTATTTTATATAAATTTATACTTTTTTTAAAATTCCAGCTAACCTATTTTCACCATTTTCAAAAAAAAATATCGTCGTTAATTATATTTCGAAGATTCAGTGTATAAGACTTTAGTACTAAATCAAAAACCTTCAATATTTTTTTTAAAGTACCTATATACCCTTCGAAACAATCTGTATATCAATGTTCCTTTCTTTTTGCTTGTTATAGGTCCTCTATTCGGAACAAGTTCGTGGTTTTCCCGGTCGCAGAACCATCACGCTAGCCTGTGAACTCTTCGGACTGGCAGGACATTATGTCCTGATGCTGAGACCCACGACACCGACACCATCCATTCCTCACACTGCCGCCTATGTCAAGGTAGGAACGGCTGTCGATGCCCTCAATTCGCTTTATTTATGTCGCGTAGAACTGCCTATAAATTTTTTATGCCGACACGTATTTCCAATATGTTTTATTGGCAGCTTGTATCGGTGGTAGGTATATACAACGGCCATATATTATGTAGTAAAATATTAAGGTCTGCGACGATAAAAAAAAGGATCCCTTCTCTACACGTGCGGAATTGGATAATTTTCTTTTATTGAGTCGGGGTTATGTGATGTAACTGTTAGTTATTTCAAGTTTGCGGTTTATTCAATTATTTTGGAAAAACTTTCACCACATCACACATATGAAAAAGCAAATTTGACAAAGAAGCTTGACAATTATAATAGTGAAACAAAATGCAAAAGGAAAAATCTCTTATCACAAAAATTAAAAAGATATAAAAAATCTATATACGTACTTCGGCAACTAAGTTGCCATCTTCAGTAGAAATCTATAGAGAAACAGAAAAGAGTGTTAAACGTAGTGTTTTTGGCTAAGGTGTAACCTTAGAAGATAAGCTCTTCACCACATCACCAGTGGGATAACTCTCATCTCTTAACAAACAACATCACTTTATATATTAGCTAAAGCTAGCCGGACAATAAAGCCTGGCGTCCACTGTATGCGAGGCTGTGCTAAGCGGTGCTGTGCGGTGGCTTGCGGAGCCAGTATGTGTTTTCGACCATGTATGTTTTAAATAGGCAACCGTCCACTTGTGCTAGTCAACTTGACTTCGCACCGTTACCGATTTTAACCGAGCTGTGTGCGGTGTTGTATTTTTTATATATACAGCAAAATGGAAGAATTTATTGAAGTTATTAGGAGGCATTTTGTTTTGTGGAAAACGGATGAGAAAGATTACAAGAACCTGGGAAAAAAAGACATTATATGGGAAGATAGCGCGAACAAATTGAAGTACTTTTATTTTCTTGTCAAAAATGTAAAATACAGGCTGTCCTAGAAATAAAAAGACGGAGTAGCAGAAATCGGAAGCTAGTAAAAACGTACCCTCAAAATATCAAGTCTTTATTCGTGCGCAGACGATAGAAGAAAAAATAATAAAGAATTCAATTGGCCTTACGCCGACCCTGGACTAAATATCCACCTGCTTCACATTCACAATCTCTCCTTTTCAGGACCACCATATTACTCGTGTTAAAAAAAAGAGGAGGAATAGATACTTCATAATAAATATCAAACCATTAATTACTTTAATTTTACACCTGCTAGAAAAAAAATAATTACATTCTTGATATTTACTGTAATAAAGGAACTACGATTTATTGATTATTCTAAAATAATAATAAGCAGCTGTTTCCGACTACAAACACATTAAAGAGCAACAACATTACTATTTTAAAAATAAAAACCATATTTTACTGTCTGTAATAAAGTGAGTCGCCCATCTGGGTTAACAACCGACTACATAGCTGAGTTATTTAGACGCATCCGGCAAAAAAATACGTTTTATATGAATGAGTACGATTTAACGTTTTTTTCCGTTTTATACAAATGAAAGCGTATTTTTCTATGAATGCGTGTTCGTTTCTATTTACAAATGAGCATTTTTACGTGTATTTATAAACATACATTCTGTGGCAGGTTCGTAATGTATTTTTTTTATCCAAAAAACAACATAGAAAATTAAATTTTTAATTTCTTCGTTATTGCGGTATATTTGGGCCTGTTTCTGTTCGAACTTTACATACCTGCTGCTCCGTCTTTTTATTTCAATTTATAACCTCTAGCAAAATTAAGCAAAACATAGTTGTTATAAGATAATTTAGGCATTCATTTTAAAATTAAAATTACTATTATCTGAAAAACGTACATACAATATACTAACTTTGTTATGGTTGTTTTGATTTAAGGAAATTAATATTTTTAAAGTGTTTATTAAAATAAAATTGAATGGTTTCTAAAACAATGAACATTTAACATTTTAACTAAAATAAAATTACACTCAAATGTATCAAATTATGTTCTATTTCTACACTAGAAAGCATCCCATGTCAGAGTAAATTCGCTTGCAAATACACAGTAGCAATGGACGGTCCCGCCACGGCTTCAAAGAAACTCGCACGGCACAGCACAGCCTCGTATGCAGTGGACGCCAGGCTTAACGGAAGCGTGACGAACACCCAAACTTACAATAATTCGTACAAACTGGACAAGGGTATTGGTCCATTATCAGAATTCATTAACTTACATCTATTTCTATGTACCTATATAAATACTTCGTAACTTTCTAATTTTCTAAAATTATTTACAGTTTTAACTAATCTAAGACATAGGCATACCGTTGCCTGTGTCGAAAATATGTCGAGCAACGCATGATTTTCCTGGTCTGTTGTGTCTGAAATGTGCTGTTTGTAACCAGTTGAAATTGTACGATTAGTTTGCTCGACATATTTTTGATTACAATCTCTACACATTATTTCATAAAGCTCAGATTTTTAATTTACCTCAATTTTATCTTTACCGTTCTCTAAGAGTGATTTTAATGAACTGCCCAATTTAAACGCGATTTGGAAATCCTGTTCTTTAAAAATGCTGTTCAAATTGCGCGTAGCTGAATGATACGGCCAAGAAACAAACTTATTACCCCGAGTTTTTTGAGGTAGCAAACATGTACTATCCTGAATTTGTTCTTTACGTTTATGTCTCCCTTAAATTTCGTTTAAATGTAAACAACCCATTTGTACCTAGATTATATTGTTTAACTATAATTTATAAACCAGGCAATTCGATAAGACCTGTTGTTTCAGGTATCAACTCACCGACATACCTGATTTCGAAATGGTTAGTGAACAAATTTAGAAATTTATCAGAAAATCCAGATAGTTTCTCAACTGAAAATTCGTTAGAATTTATTCAAAAGTCAAAGATCATCAGCTGGAACAGGGTGAAATTTTAGTTTCATTTCATGTAAATTCATTGTTTTCCTTAGTACCGATTCCAGAAACATTGAAATATTTAGACGATTGGTTGATTAAAAATAAAATTGAATGCATAAAAATAGATAAATATTTGAAGCTGACAACCTTTGCATGTCCCAGAACTTCTTTCAGTTTCAAGCAACTTCTACGAACAGCGACAGGGTACAGCAATGGGGAACAGCTTGTCTCCATTTATAGCGAATTTGTTCATGAGTTACTTTGAAACGGTATTTAAAAGAAACTCTAAGTATTTCCCAAAGTATGGAGTAAGGACGTTGACGATATTTTCGCGATTTTTAATACTAACGTGTGTGATTTGGATAACTTCTTATTTGATTAAACTCTATTTACGACAAATAATTTCACAATAGCAAAGGAATGATCAACTACCATTTTTATAAAACAGTATTTGTATGAAGACTTCTGAATAGACCTAGTCGTTCTTCAACATCTGCGATACTTTCCGTTAAATTTGTCTATCTGGCTATATTTTATTTATCACATCAAATATTTTTCAAGAAATAAACTCATGGATAAAATTAACACACCACTAAATTAAACTTGTATAATTACAATACTGAATATAATATTGCAAAAAAAAATTCATGGAAGCTTATTTTTAGGTACTGTCTAGTAGCTTGTTAATGAAATCAGCGATGCTTGGCGTTATTTCTAATCATTTTTTATTAAAAATCTTTTTTTCTTGAAAACATCGCAAACATGTAAACAAAAAACAAACGAAAACGATAGAATTTATGGACTTACAGCTATTCTAATATCGTGTATGTCCTTCTCTACTTCTAATTACTGCTTCCATGCGTCTTGGTATACTGGGGATCAAATTTTGAACGACTTCTTGAGGAGTATTTTCTATTTTTGAACTGCTGCGTCTATCATTTGATAATGGTTGGCAGGTGGAGGTGTACGACGTCGTATTCTATAACAGCATTTAAGTAGTGAATAACGTGCCCAGCCACATGAGGACGAGCATTATCCTGCATAAACAAGAAATTCGGCCCCACAAAAGGAGCAAATGGCATAATAATAATAATAATAATAATAATAATAATAATAATAATAATAATATTTATTTACCTTTCGAGTGTAGATACAATAATAGTGTACATACATTATTAGGCATGTCATATATAACAAAACATTAATTATATATGAATTGTGAGACCGAATAAAAAGGATTATTCATGAAAAACTGTGAACATTTTCTTTGAAAGACCTTAACGTTAGTTTCATTTTGTATGTCCGTAGGCAGTTTATTAAAACACAAAGATCCCATATATTCTGCTTTGCGTTGTGATACGCACAGTCGCTGAAAAGCCGAAATTCACTGCCCCTAGTATTATAGGAGTGATAGTCTTTGTTTTTCTTAATATCACTGTTTCTTATGTGCATTATCAGTTCGTACATATATAACGAGTAAATAGTCATTATCTTGAACTTTTTGAACAGGGGCTCACAATGTGTCAGTGGGTGTACACCATCCATAATCCGCACAATTTTTTTCTGTACTTTTAAAATCGTTTCTACTTGCGCAGTATTACCCCAAAAAACCAACCCGTATGAGATGATAGACTGTACCAAACCGAAGTACATGTGTTTAAGCACCAAACTTGAAACCGTGGATCTTATTGTTCTGAACAGATACACAACACCACTCAGTTTACTGGAAAGTTGACTTACATGTTCGTTCCATGTTAGTTTGTCGTCCAGGGTCAGTCCCAACACTCTTGCACTGTGGACATGTTGCAACGAGCTCCGATCCACGTAAACCAGCAAACTTCTATCAACATGATGATTTATAGGATAGAACAGCATCATCTGCGTTTTGTTTGTATTCAGTAGGATACCGTTGTTTTTACACCACATTTGAATTTCTTTTATGTTATTATAAGCTGACACTACTAGACCATGTGTACTAGAATCTGTTATGACAGCACTGGTATCATCCGCATAAACACTGATGGAAGCTGTTGATGCACACACTGATGGTAAGTCATTAATCATGATCGAGAAGAGCAGCGGACCCAATACAGTGCCCTGTGGTACCCCTTTCTTCCTGAGCGTAAGCCATTTACCACCACAACATGGTCCCGGCCCCCCAAATATGAGAGGATCCACTCATATGCAACACCTCTCACTCCTATACCATGCAATTTTTGTGCCAGTAGCTAATGGTCAACAGAATCGAATGCCCTACTGAAGTCGTAAAATAGTCCTAGAACGTTCCGTCTGTTGTTTAAACCCTCACAGACTGCATTGATTATTTGTTCTGTAGCTGTAATAGTAGATTTAGCCTTTCGAAATCCATGCTGACACGATGACAATACCTCGTATTTTTCGAGGAAGCTGTACAGCCTTCTATGGAAACAATGTTCAAAAACTTTCGAGACTTGGTTTTGCAAAGCAATAGGTCTATAATTCTCGACATTACATTCATTACCTTTCTTTTTGAAAATCGGTACGATCTTGGAAGTCTTCAGATTCGCAGGATATTCCCCAGATTCAAAAGATTTATTGATCACCATGCATAAAGGTGGGCTTATGCATTCCTTTACCATTCGTAGAATTGTTCCCGGTATTTGATCTATGCCTGAGGACTGTTTCGTACAACAATCATCAATTGCGTTTGAAACTTCTGATACGGTCACAGGGCTAACGTACATACATGGTATTCAACACATCGTTTTTGTTATATGCCTTATGAAGTGGTAGTGGGCATTGTCCAGCAATCTCCGCAAAAAATCGTTGAAGTAATCAGGTGTATCACCTATGCTAATCTCAGAGTCGCCATCTTTCATTTTAATGTTGTGTTTGGTATTAGTGCCCTTCAAATCCCTTATTATATTCCAGCACGTTTTGTTAATATTCTCTGACTTCAGTATGCGATCATTATTGTAATTTCTTTTAGCGTTATTGACTTCTTTTGTGTAAAATTTCTTTAGGGAACGGTATCTTTCGTTGTACATATCGCTATGAATCTTATTATTAGCAGACATCTCTCGAAGAAGTTGTGAAAGTTGCTTAATTTCAGGCGTAATCATTCTGTTCCGAGTGCTGGGCTGACTGAACGACGAAAACAAAGGGAACGCCTCATTGAAATTTCTATGCAATATTTCTTCAAATCTATTGAACATTGAATTTACATCGACTCCTGCATTATTCCATTCCTGCCAATTGCATAGTCGGAACTCGTTTTCAATTTTTTCTATGAAGTGCAATTTGTTGCCTTCTGTGTATCTCCTGGTTAATGACTTGTCAGACCTCGTATTGGGATCCTGACAATTGATGAAGACTTTGCCTATCTGATGAGTGTGATCTGATATATGGTTGTCCTCAACACTCACACTACATTTCTCTGTATTAGTAATAAATACATCAATTAAACTTTCGTATGTCGCAGTAACTCTTGTTGGCCCGTTTATTCTGTTGGAAAGACCATGTTCTCCCAATGTGTCTACTAGTAGTTTCCTGATAGGGCTATGCACTAGGAAGTTTATATTTAAATCCCCACATATAATAATTGTGGAATTAACTGGGAAATTACCAAGTAGTTCATCTAATTTATCCAAAAGCAAGTCAGAGCTATTCGGAGATCTATATACACTGACTATAAATATTTTTAGACGCTCTATCACAGCACAAGCAGATACAACCTCGAAATCTTTTTCTGTACCTAACTCATTACCAAAGCACTGCATTTCAATATATTTTTTCGCAAAAATACAAACTCCGCCCCTCATATAAGTACTTCTGTAGTAACCTGCTACCAGCCTGTACCCATCAATCACGAAGCTCCTCATACCGCAACCAGTGTTCCGAGATGCACACTATATCTATATCATTCTCCTTTAATAATATCTCCAAATGTGGTATTTTTTATGTATTCCTGTATATTTAGATGCATTACCTTTAAACAGTTCTTATTTTCCGGGTCTCCATTAGATAGTGATTGCTATGCGGTGCTATTAATTTTATTTCTTTGTATGTTCATTATTCTGTTGTAACTCTGACACGTTTTATCCCATACTGTATGCTCAATATCAATACGCAGATTGAGCTTTGTTCTTGCTTCTGCACAGTTCACGCACTTTTTAATATTATTTCTACATTGTTCCAAAGTATGGCCCTCTGCACAGACCGGACACTTCATTTCATTCTTGCATTCTTTAGCCAAATGTCCATATTTTTGACAATTAAAACATCTAAGGATCTGTAAGTCTTCCTCCAATCTACAAGACATCCATCCGATGAAAACGCACTCTTGTTTCATTAGGTATTCGTATACTGGACCATCACATTCAACCACCAAGTTGAATTTATTTTTCCTTTTTTTAGATTTATGCACTATATTTAATTCTTTTACTATATGTTCTAGTTTATTCTGTTCTATAACAATATTTGATAAATCATCAGTATTACTCTCTTCATGAATTCCAATAATTTTAATCCTGGGTCTTAAAGGTTTTGGATTCTCAATTTTATATTTTGCGTTTAGTTTCATTTCTATATTTTCTTTCACTGTCGACATTGCCTGACTATTATCACAATGCAATATGACTCCACCCCTTCTCGTTTGCCTACCCATTTTCACACCTACCTCCAGTTTGACTGGGTCGATAGTATCTTTAATATCTTTTCTAACTTCTTGTTTTTCCATTGTATCCTTAGGCTGAACAATAATAACATTATTGTTACTATTAGAACCCGCCACTGCATTGCTGTAAGACTTTTGTTTACCGTAATCTATTTTATTCTCCCTTACTTGTTGTTTTTCAATCTTATCTTGAATGTTTGTTAGCATACTTGTAATTTCATTCTTCTCTTTATTTTCTATTAATTTTTGCAGCATTTATTCCTGAGTTTTTATAATTTTGTACATCTCTACGATGACTTGCATTACATCTTTCAATTCAATATTCTCCTTGTTTAAAAAATCCTCAATATCGGGCATCTGCTTATCGTACTTTGCACTACAGCACGTCATACTCTTTGCGCAACCCCGATGATAGGATGCACCACAGCTCTCGCAAAGGACGGGTGAAGAAACTCTGTTTTTGCATTTTTTACACTTAACCTCATCACCCATTTCAGTTCTCCAGAGTTATTTTGATTTAAAAACTGTAATGTTTTTATTTATATTCGTAAATTTCTTTTGCATTCAAGGTTTTAGCCTCGATAAACGTTCCGTAAATAACAGTTTCACATCGTGAAAGAAAACAACTCGCTATAAGCAAACAAATTCACTACTTTAATTTAAACCATATAACGTTAAATAGTTTAATACGTGGTATAGTTACGAAAAACAGATATTTGTCTCTATATAACCACTAAAAACACCGAAACCGGCAGGAGCTCTTAAAACACGTCCGAACGCCGCACTACTCAATGCATTACATGGGCAACAACGATGTGTTTAGGATAATAATCTACATTCATTGATCTAACACGTATATGAACCAACACCGTGTGGCCATTGAAACATATGCCTTCCCAAACCACTACAAAGTTACCATCAAACGGGACTCTTGAAGAGATATTGCAACTAGCAAATCTCTCTCCTGGCCTTCGCCAGACACGCTCACGCCCATCAGAAGATTTAATGCTAATCCTCGTTTCCTCTGAAAATAAAATTATTTTCCAATCATTAAAAGCCCAATCTTGATGATTTCTCGCAAAACGCAATCTTTCAATTTTGTGCTCTTTTGTGAGCAGGGGTTTCTTGGCTGGTTTTCTGCTGTCCAACCCAGCTACATGTGAGAGTTCTCTAATCTTTCGGGAAGATACAAGAAGATTGTGAGCAGCAACGAGCTCATGTTTTAAGATGGTACTAGTCGTTCTCCTGTTGATCTATTGCATTAGTGCACCGTTTTCGCCCTTGTCTAGGCCTTCGTAAGTGAGAATCTGTCTCGCTAAATCGTCTAACCATGCTACCTAAGCTGGAATGGTTTCTTCCTATCACTTTAGCAGCATGACGCAACCAATATCTATTAACCAGCAAAATTGATGCTCTTACTGCTTCCTCCACTGACAAATTTGTTCTGCGCTTCATTACTAAAATGTATTACACTCGCACTGACACTATCAATAACAAAAAAACTTGTTCAGATTTTAATCAAGTTTTGCCAAAAATGCTTTTATATGCAATTGTACTTTTAGTGCGTTAACTTTGTCCATGAGTTTACATGATTGTCTTGAATATAATAGATATCATATTCAAACTAGTTATACCACCACTTTTGAAAATATTAAATACGCAACTTAGTGGTGTTCAAACGTAGCAACATCTCATAAATTAATGCTTTCCAATGGAATTAGAATTCTGTGATATCTTTTTTCCTCTACGAACAAAAAAAAACTTTTAATTTCACTAATCCGACTTCTAAAATTCAATTTGTCCGTCCGCAAACAGGACAATTGTAACCCCAATGTTCACTTTCCCACTCTTTCCATTAATTTCCTTTTTTCCCGGACGATTCTTTTTCGCGCGCTAAACGATTTTTCTTTCTTTTCTCTTGCAGGCAGATTGGAGCGAGCAATTCGTTTTCAACGTTCACGCCAGGAGTATATTTCCCTGTAATCCACACGATGGGGACATCACGGCTCTATTTCAATATCCTTCATGTATACTCGCCAAAGGTGATCGCGTACGTCTGTACGCGAAATTGAGGATGGATGTAGCGTCGCTGGCGCCACCTACAAAACTCGAGTACGTCGCTGAACAAAAAGTCACCAGAGGGCACCACAGTGTCCGTTTTGATTGCGATTTGTTCTCCGAGAGGTTTATTGAATACTGTTTTGTTTATGTCAGTAAAGCTATAACTGGGGCTGTGGCCGATGTTAGAATGGACTGTGTGCCTACATTGCCAGTATCAGGTGAGTCGTATTGATCTTTTAAAGCATCTCTCTAAGATTAGTTGTAATTTTGCTTATATTACTGGAAGATGCTGGTTATTTTAAAGTCGTACATAATCAATCAAAATATAAAAGGAATCTGCTTTAAATATCCACAAATTTAATTTAAATGTTCCTCGTTTTTTTGGATTTATAAAATAATCCCTTTAGGAGAGCTTTCTGTGACTAAGCAAGTGATGACTTTCTCTAAATAATACATGCGAGGTCTTTATGGTGGCATTTTAAAGGAGAAAATTTAATTTTGAACCTTTTGATATACTGAAGATTACTAGCGAGTCAAAGTAGGCACCTATAAAATAATTTTTTGCTTCTTGGAGTTGTTAAAAATTAAGCATGGGTTCCCAAATTTGCAGTATCTGGCTGCAAATTTATCTGGTTATAGGTTATGCTTTAAGAATTATTGCAGTGAATTTGGATACCAGCTCTTCAAGTCAAACCAGACACTATAACGTTATATTCTGCTTCATGGAGCTGTTAAAAATTTAGTAATGCTCCACAACATTTGCAGTATCTGCCTGCAAATTTATCGGGTTATTGTCTATACTTTAAAAATTATTGCTGTGAGTGTGAATAGTAGCTCTTCAAGTCAAACCAGACGCTCTAATGTTATATTCTGCTTCTTGGAGCTATTAAATGTTAAGCAAGGGTCGCCACATTTGCAGTATCTGGCTGCAAATTCATCCGGTTATTGTCAATGCTTTAAGAGTTATTAAAGTGAGTGTGAATACTAGCTTTTCATGTCAAACCAGACACTGTAACATTATATTCTGCTTTTCGGATCTGTTGAAAATTAAGCAAGGGTCGCCACATTTGCAGTATCTGGCTGCAAATATATCTGGTTCTAAGCTATGCTTTAGGAATTATTGCAGTGAATGTGGATACTAGATCTTCAAGTCAAACTAGACATTATAACATTATATTCTGCTTCTTGGAGCTGTTAAAAATTAAGCAAGTTCTTCAAGTCAAACCAGACACTATAACGTTATATTCTGCTTCTTGGAGCTGTTAAAAATTTAGTAAGACTCCACAACATTTGCAGTATCTGCCTGCAGATTTATCTGGTTATTGTTTCTACTTTAAGAATTATTGCAGTGATTGTGAATACTAGTTTTTCAAGTCAAACCAGACGCTATAACGTTATATTCTACTCCTTGCAGTTCTTAAAAATTAAGCAAAGGTCACCACATTTGCAATATCTGGCTGCAAATTTGGTGTCACGTCAAAACAGCGCGGTCAAAATAGCGCGCGACAAAACAGCGCGGTCAAAATAGCGCACGACAAAATAGCGCATACGACAAAACAGCGCGCACGACAAAACAGCGTGCACTATATTTTTCCTTCCCTTCACACTTTATCCAGGCTTAGGACTGGCAGCAAATACTATATGCTGGCGTGTTTAGAAGTTGTGAATTTAGCGATCACTTATCTTGTCACTTTTTTTTCATTTTTTTGCTTTTTTATTTTTTTTCTGATATTAATTTTTATTGTTTATTCAAAGCTGCAATTGGAAGTTATGGCAATTCCTTGTAAATAATCAAGAACTGGTCTGTTACCATACTCAGATATTATAGTTTGTATCCTTTTGGAAGTATCTTTATAAATTTTCTTCTGCGGGGGTAGATGTCCTGCAATATACTGTTCTATCTTCACTTTATTTAAGTCGTTCTCCTTTTTTAATGCTTCAATAACTTTCCAAATATTGGGATGCACAGCATTTAATATAGAGGAGAAGCTGTTGTGCCATCCTTCGACTGCGTTGTTAGTACGTGGCAAATTTTAAGTTGAAAATAAATTCCAAATATTCTTTGGATATATTGCGGACCTTCTTCGCATTCTTCTATCTACTCTACCTATCCAAGTATCTTCGAAATAGTTGATGATAGGCAATCAAAGTTCTTCATTCTCCGTAAAAAAATTGACTGTCAAATAATTCTTGAAAGGCTGCCTCTACATCTTCTTCCGGAACAAAAGCAAGAGCAGATAGCTTTCTGAGTTGTAGGGCAAAAGTTGAATCCGTTGAGTATCTGCTTTGTAAGCCATAATTTTGAATCTCTCGCCAAAGACATTGTGTAAAGTGAAAAAAAACAGGAAATTGCGCTTGCAAAGCATTAATTGTAGCTTTTTCAAAATCTACTGAAACTGATGTTGGTTGCAGCCCAGGTTGTAAATTTTTCAGTGCTGAGAATAAACGATTGTATGTTTCTTCTGTTTTATTCGGCAGTAGAGCGTATACAGTGGGAATAACGTTGCTATACTGCACTGCATGTATGGTATACATTTGAGAAAATAGCACAGGATTTGTTTTGAACGTACCATCGGCATACCAATGCTCCTAGCGTTCCATATATTCTACATTCTTACGCGTGGAGAAAATTAGAATTCGATTTTCTTCAGGACCGCTGTCAAGAAGCAAAAATGGTTCTCCAAATATATCCTTTTTATACTCTTCCGGTATAACTAATTACACCAAGGTTTTGGGCATAGGAGGAACTGCTTCGTTTCTCTGGCGTGTCCGTAGAATGGCCCGTTTCATACATGATATGGACGGTAGTTGCCCAGCTGTAGCACAGGAAACAGTTTGGGAAACATTTGCTATTACAGCTTGTGTTGTTATTTCCACAGATCGCGCCAAAATTTTCATGTCATTTAAAGCTTCTTTCGCTTCCACTTTCGCGATATCTGCAACATGATTGTGACTTGAAAATTTTACTACTTTGTCATCCAAAGTATGAACTCTTCCAGGACACTTGTTTTGGTGATGAATTACACACTTCCAGATCACTTTTTCTTTCACCGATCACTCGTTCTTTTCTATGATGAAATCCCTTGGAAAGCAACAAATAGTGACCTTTTTGACTTCTTACAAATTGTAATGCCATCTTTACAAGTTAAGCACTGTTGTGAAACTCAATATAGTCAACTGTTGTACCTAATTTTATATATAGAACAAGTAAACAGATTCACTAATTACCAGGAATATTTCTAATTCCTGCCTCTTAATCCTCTAATTGAATAGCGATTAAAGTAATATACACGACATATACAGGTAATAAAATATATTGTTTCCACGGTCAAGAGTAACAGCAATACCAAAGAAAGGTGGATTTTTACTGTTAATTCCATTATTTGCAGAAATATAGTATTAATACACTTAACAAAAAAAATTACCGTTAATTCCATTATTTGCAGAAATACAGTATTAATACACTTTTAATAGCGATAATGGTAAGTGCCTTATAGAATTTTGAATGCATTTACTAATTACGATAATTACACTAATTACCAGGAATATTTCTAATTCCTGTCTCTTAATCCTCTAATTGAATAGCGATTAAAGTAATATGTATATACCACATTTAGAGGTAATGGAATATAGTATTAATACACTTTTAATAGGAATATATTACGGCGCATATATTAGGTACGATAATGTAAACACATTTGGTTTAAATTAGTCGTTATCGAGTGCCCGTTGGATTCTACAATCTGAAAAAGAAATATGTCGCGCTATTCTGTCATTGCGCTGTTTTGTGCACGCGCTATTTTGACGCGCGCTGTTTTGACCGCGTCGTTTTGCCGCGCGCTATTTTGACGTAGATTCTGCAAATTTATCAGGTTATTGACTATACTTTAAGAATTATTGCAGCGAGTGTGAATACTAGCTCTTGAACTCAAACCAGACACTATAACGTTATATTCAGCTTCTTGGAGCTGTTAAAAATTAAGTAAGAATCCACAACATTTACAGTATCTGCCTGCAAATTTAAATGGTTATTCTCTATACTTTAAAAATTATTGCAGTCAGTTTGAATACTAGCTCTTCAAGCCAAACCAGACACTATAACGTTATATTCTGCTTCTTGGAGCTGTTAAAAATTAAGCAAGGGTCGCAACATTTGCAGTATCTGGCTGCAAAACTATCTCATTATTGACTATGCTTTAAGAATTATTACTGTGAATGTGGATACTGTCTCTGGCTTAAGTGTATCATTCGAGGTTACAATACGGTTCAATTTATGGAGCTATGGGCATTAAACCCATAGCTCGTTTCACATTAAATAAAACGACTAAAGCATGTTTAATGAGCTGTATTTCAACTACAAACAAAAGACTCTTATCAAGACATCTTTAGAGACGGTAAAAGTAGATAGGCTATGCAGATACTGACGCAAAATACCATGTGTTTCCTTATGAAGGTGCATTTTGCATTTCAAGGTTGTTTGAGATTAATGTAGGATGTAATCAATTTCGTGCACTAGGCAAGTACGGCAAACTTCAAAGCTTTTGAACACCTAATAAAACACTTCATTTCGTTTTACTTAGTTTGTTAGAATATATTTAACAATTGTTTCGGTATGTTCTACCATTCTCAAAGAGTTTACTCAACTAAATTTAAGTGTGTCAATTCATAACTTATATACTTGAGGGTGTGTTTAAGTATTTTGTATGTGTAAAGCTATATATAAGCAACTACACATTGCTTATATATAGCTTTTTAATTTCTAATATTATTAATTATATAACATTATGAAGTAATTTATAACTATCCATATCGGGACATTGGAGTAAACACACCCTCAAGTATATAAGTTAAGATTTGTCACACTTAAATTTAGTCGAGTAAACTTTTTCAGAATGGTAGAACATAACGAAGCAATTGTTAGAAATATTCTAATAAACTAAGTGAAAACCAAATCAAGTGTTTCTTTAATTTTATCTATATGATAGAATAGTGATCTGAATAACTGTTCAAGCCTCTTTAAAAACACTTCGATATATGTTCAAAAATTACATGACTACTAAATACATATTCTACTAATTTCATTAGTTTTCAACCCTTCTTTATACCTAATTATTTTAATTTCCTAGTGACTATATAATGTACTCTGAATGAATGTTTAACAACTATGTCTTTAACGGCACCAATTCAAAAGCGGCGAATTATTGAGGTCTATATGGTCGTTTAACAATATATCCATATATTTAAGTTTGTTTATTTCTAAGGCTTCAAGTAAATTTCATTTTAAGCTTTTTGACTGTGAATATAGAATCTCAAATTTATTGCTGAAATTATAATTATTTTCTTGCAAGTGAATTGCGTAATTTGAATTTGTCTTTTTATTATTAAAGCTCTTCATGTATTCTTTTGCCAAAGCTCCTCCCTGTTTGGCCTATATATGTTTTAGGACAGTCCATACATGTTAATTTCTACACTCCTGATTTTTTACCTTTACTTATCTTTGTTTTATTGTTTTTTGTATGTTTTCCTAAAGAATTACTAGTTTTTTATGCTACATTTATATCTCATTTACTTAATTTTCTTCCTATTTTTTTTTCTTGTTGATCCTATGTAAATTAATACTTTATAATTACATAATTTCTCTTTTATTATTGGATAAACCATTTCTATATTTCTTTTTTCTCAAAATTAGATCTACTGATATTTGGGTTGTGTTCATTGTTTTTTGTTATTTGTTTTATCATGTTTAATTCTTCAAAAAAATTTCTTTATTTAATGGAAGTTGTATCAATCAATGGGTTATCGAATGGAACGACGCTAATTTTTGACTAAATGGATGACAAGAGCTATTATCAATGATAACAATGTCATGGTTTGTGAAAAATTGAAAAAATGAGGTGTGGCCACCACACGACTTTCTTATACGTGTATGCGTTTCAAATGATACAAAAGTTGTTCTAAAGTAAGATTTAAATACTTTTATCTTCTGAAAAAATAAACAAAATCCTACTGTACTATCTCTATTTGCTTAATAAATCTCTATAGGATACACACTTGGCGAGATATTCGAAAGAAAGTATAAGTAAAAGTGTTACTTCCGGCCCGAATTTTGAAAAATTTTTTATAAAAAGGTATTGGAAATTAAGTTCTAATAGTTACGTATTATACAAGGGAAAAAAGGATTAGATTTTAGCTCGAGATAATGTTTATATATTTATGAAATAAAATACCGCGAGCTAAGATTAATTTTTTTTCCCGTGTATAATACACTATTTCTTTCTGTGATGGGAAAAACGGCGATTTAATATTGAAGAAAAACACGTTAATACTATACCGGGAAAAAAGTGACATTTTGTTACCTGTTAAGAAAGATAAAATGTCAAACTTCAATAACTGCAAGTATCTGGTCAACCGATAGCTTTACGAGAATTTGCAAAGAATACAAATGTGTTTGTAGCTATTTTTGGATAAAGCTCTCATAGATATTTCTTGAAAATGGTGACCGGAAGTGTTACTTTTAATCTTAGCGACGAAACTTCCGGTTCGGATTTTGAAGTATATTTTGCTCATATCTTGTTCCAAATGGATTTCTAAGCACTTTTGTATTATTTGGAAATGTTGATAAAACTAACGGTTTACAAGATATAAGATATATTTCGAATGTTGTGATTTCTATTAAAATTTTATTTTTAACAATCTTGTCGGCAAGCGAAATCTCGATACACAAATAAATTTAATAAACTTCAATAACTGCAAATATCTGGTCAAGCGATAGCTTTACGAGAAATTGCAAAGAATATAAATGTGTTTGTAGCTATTTTTGGATAAAGCTTTCATAGATATTTCTTGAAAATGGTAACCGGAAGTGTTACTTTTACTCTTAGCGACGAAACTTCCTGTTCGGATTTTGAAGTATATTTTACTCAAATCTTATTCCAAATGGTATTCTAAGCACTTTTTATTCTTTGGAAATTTGATAAAACTAACGGTTTACGAGATATAAGAGATATTTCGAATGTTATGATTTCTATTAAAATTTTATTTTTAACAATCTTGTCGGCAAGGGAAATCTCGATACACAAATAAATTTAATAAACTTCAATAACTGCAAATATCTGGTCAACCGATAGCTTTACGAGAATTTGCAAAGAATACAAATGTGTTTGTAGCTATTTTTGGATAAAGCTTTCATAGATCTTTCTTGAAAATGGTGACCGGAAGTGTTACTTTTACTCTTAGCGACAAATCTTTCGGTTGGGATTTTGAAGTATATTTTGCTCATATCTTGTTCCAAATGGTTTTCTAAGCATTTTTGTATTATTTGCAAATGTTGATAAAACTAACGGTTTACGAGATATAAGATATATTTCGAATGTTGTGATTTCTATTAAAATTTTATTTTTAACAATCTTGTCGGCAAGGCGAAATCTCGATACACAAATAAATTTAATAAACTTCAATAACTGCAAATATCTGATCAACCGATAGCTTTACGAGATTTTGCAAGGAATACAAATGTATTTGTAGCTATTTTTGGATAAAGCTTTCATAGATATTTCTTGAAAATGGTGACCGGAAGTGTTACTTTTACTCTTAGCGACGAAACTTCCTGTTCGGATTTTGAAGTATATTTTGCACATATCTTGTTCCAAATAATTTTCTAAGCACTTTTGTATTCTTTATAAATGTTGATAAAACTAACGGTTTACGAGATATAAGAGATATTTCGAATGTTATGATTTCTATTAAAATTTTATTTTTAACAATCTTGTCGGCAATGGGAAATCTCGATACACAATAGTTATTTATTATACAAGGGAAAAAAGTATTAGATTTTAGCTCGAGGTAATGTTTAATATATAATGTTTAAATACCGAGAGCTAAAATCTAATTTTTTTCCCGTGTATAATACACTATTTTTTTTCTGTGATGGGAAAAACGACGATTTAATATTGAAAAAAAAACACGTTAACACTATATATTAAAGTCAGAAAATCAATCGATGTGACATTTCAAGTGACATTACACCTGCGTTGCTATGGAAACCTGCCAATTTAAGCGGGCAAAAAGTAGACTTTTTTTCCCATGGGCAAAAAGTAACACTTTACGCCCGGGTTGATAAAGTGACATTTGATTATCTGTCAAGAAGGATAAAATATCAACTTTTTTTCCCGTCACAGAAAAAATACTTTTATACTCGTAACGTACCTGTCTAAAAAGCATGGCTTGCGAAATATTCGCAAAAAACTGATTTTTGATGAGTAAAAGACCTACTTCCGGCAGGAATTTCGAAAAACTTTTTTAATAAAATTCTTCTCAAATTTAATTTCGAGTACATATGAATTCTTTATAAGTTTGTTTAAACTTATTAGTTGACGAAATATTGGCAAAATTTATTTTTTTCACTGAAGTAAACTACTACTTCCGGTTTACCGATTTTAATGAAAAACTAATCAGATCTCAAGAGGGATATTATGCACGTAAATGCAAAATTTGGAATTGATATCTACAGTGGTTTGACCGCTATCATCACACACACACAGAGACATTTTTTAAAAACCACTTTTTTGGTATCAGGGGACTTCAAAACGTGGACATCTGCAAAAATCTCGAATTCGAAAATTTTCGTTATCATAATACTTCCTTATACTACGTATAAGAAAGTAAAAACATGTCTGTTGTGTTCTCTTGAAATTGTAAGGTCTAAGAATTTGAAACTGTCATTTAATTCTTTTTATTTCGTGAACTCTTTTTTTTTTGTGGAGATTATTTATATATTCTAAAAATTCATTAAATTGTCTGTCTGTTCCACTGAAACAAGCTAAAACATCATCTACGTATCCGTGCCAATAAAAAAAAGTTTTTGAAAATCGGATGTTCTTTAATTTGAGTTTCTAAATGATCCATAAAAATCTCTTCTAATAACAGGCTTAAAGGGAAATAGTTTTGTTCTACACGTTTTTAACAATATTAACGTTTTTAATGGTTAAAAGGTTTCCAATTAAATTAATTGCATCCTTTATAGGGACACTTGGGAATACATTAGTAACGTCAAATGAAACTAATTTTGCACTATCCGGCAGTTTTTGTTTTTGGTTTAGACTAATTCCTAGTTGAACAATCCGTATTTTCTCTAATATATTCTAAAGGTGCCAATCCACAATGAGAATATCTCATGAGATTTTTGTCTCATGCAATACTAATCGCAGGATAACTTCAATTTAATTGTGGAAACAGAGACCTGTTCCCTCATTTAAGGTTAAAAATGTGGGAACAGGTCTCTGTTTCCTCAATTAAATTGAAGTTATCCTGCGATTTGTGTTGCATGAGACAAAAATCTCATGAGATATTCTCATTGTGGATTGGCACCTTAAGAGTATTTTTAGATAGTTTATATAAAGGTGCTGAGACAAACGAAACAACAGGTCAATAGGATTATCTTTTTATGAAGTTTAATTAACAAATATAATTTTGGTGTATGTTAATGATTTTTCTTTTATACGCTTTTGTAAAAATTATACTATTACACTTTGATTTGTTTAGAATTGAATTTAGTATGAGAGTTTTCCTAATAGACGTTTTTCTGTTTTGAAAAATTTCACTTGGCTTAAATTTTTAAATCCGTGAACAACCTTTAAATAGATGTTTAAAATTCCTCTCCTTCTAAACTCTGTTTTCTTTACCCCGGAAAGCCATTTTTGGAGGCCTGTAGTTTAACTCGAATAAGCTTCTCTACTTCAGTTAATATTACTATTTCAGATTCAGTCGATATGGCGTTTTATTAGTTTCTTAATATATTTGGTTGTCATACTCAACAATTATGCATAAAAAATGCATAACACATTTAGACAGATGAAAAGTATAACCTCTATCTTTTGTATACGACTACATGACATGAAATAATGTATTCATACATTAATTTGCATTTATATAAAATATTTATTAATTATTTTCTTCAGCTGTGCTCAAAGAAATTCGTAAGTTGAATTCAGTGTATTTTAATTATCATTTAATACTATATAACTCCTGAGTAGAATTATACTTAAAGAGTCTAATTCATTTTCTCGGTCTGAAGAAACATTTTGTAAACAAGAAAGAGCGTTTGAATGTTATACATACATATAGCCCGCTACGTATATTTCCCTATTAGTCGATTAACGCAAAGATTTAGTAAAAGTTTCTAGCAGCGAAGACTGTGGTATATATACAGAATATCTCCTTCGTACTTATCTGCAAAATACACGCAAGACCACCCAATGATGCAGACAACATAGAGAACGGCGGAGAAAGTCCCCGGAAAAGAGATAAATGCGAGCGATTATTAAACGTCTCATTGTTTCAAACCCTTCAGTTTCCTTGTCTAATCCCTTTTCCGTTATGATTTTCTCCTTTCTCGCTTCTTGTTTTGCTTTCGCCGGTCGTATACTCGTCGGGAAATTTATACATAAATTTTCCCCGTCCACTTTCGAAAATTGATTATAAAACTTAGAGCGTGACTAACTTCGCGGAGGAAATGGCAAGAAATAAAATTACCGAACTGTATCACAACTAATGTACTATGTATACGTTTTGTAACTAAATAGGTGTGTGTATAAATGTTGGGGACTGGGATGTTGCTTTAAATATAGACGAAATGTTTTGGGAAATGGAAATAAAGCTTAAATTAGTTTACTTATCTGACATTATGTTGGCTGGAGCTTATGTTTGTGAGACTAAAATATCAGTCGAGAATTTAAGGTTTGTTACTAATATCCAATAGGATGTTGCGGGAATATAATCATTGGTGCGTCTATAAGTTATTCATTAACTTTTTAATGACTTAACCAACCTTCTTGATATTCATAGGCCATATTTATATCGTCAATGCTCGTAAAAGGGCTACCAAAACATTTAATAGTTGGCGCTGCAGTCAAATTATTAACAATTTCTATATTTATGGGCCACTCATATTCACAATATATGTTGGTTTAGTGACAGATGGCTCAACCGATCTTTTTGATATTGTCAGACCATATTCCTATATTCAGTGCGCGTAAAATAGGCGATCAAAACATCTGACAGATGGCGCTGCAGTTAAGTTATTAACAAATTCTATATTTATGGACCAACATGACTCATATTCACAGTATATGTTGGTTTAGTGATAAAAAAGAAAATCACAAAATCTGGACATGATATGTGGCGCTGCGGTCGATTTATTACTTTATTCAATATAGGTAACTTTTTAATGGCTCAACCGATCTTTTTGATATTGTCAGACCATATTCATATCTTCAGTGCGCGTAAAATAGGCGATCAAAACGTTCGATATGTGGCGCTGCAGTCAAGTTATTAACAAATTCTATATTTATGGACCAACATGACCCATATTCACATTATATGATGGTATATGATGGTAAACCGAAAAGGCCAGATAGTAATGATAATAATTTACTTATTTAAATAAATAAATTTATTTATTTAGGAACAGCATAAACACAACACAAAAATATTGTATAAATAATATATGTATAGGTAAAAGAAATATTTGTTGCAGCTTTGAGAAGAAGCTTATAAGAAATTTACAATTTCATTTGTCTTTGCAGTGGGTAATAAGTCTTTACGAAATTTCTACACTTCTGTTATTAAGTCTGAAAAAACAGCTTCTAAAAACGTTAGACAAGTAATCAGGAAATATACATACCAGCGAAGAGAAAAATTAAAGCCGCAAATGGAGTTTTTCAAATCAACGCAGTTTTGCGTTTTAATCTCCCCACATTGGGCAATTCAACGATATCACAAACCAGGCAAAACTAATTATTCAGCAAAATCTATTCTCCTCTCTGCGATGTCAACAGATTGAAATACAACGATAAAATAGAACGTCACCAAAAAATGAAGAGCGAAGGTCAACCGACTATCTAACAAACGGATGGAGTGGGGTATTAGTGGAACGTGACATAAATATTGAAATACAAAATTAAAAGAAAACTAATTATGCAACAATGACAGTAAACATATAACCAACCAATTCTACATATGAGATTAAAATTAGAATTAAATTAACAATTTTAAATCAAGATAATTAACATGTAAGTGCGACAGTGACATCTATGAACGACAACAATACATACCAACGCAATCTAAGGGAGTCGCAAGACGGCGCTATTAAGTAGAAGGGTGAAAGCCAATTGTATCTCGCTCTCGCTGCGCGATATAAGGCCGTCACATAACTTCGATTTACATTGATGAATTTGATTCTGGTAACTTCAAAATATTGATCCTTAAGGCTCCTCGAAAGTGGATCTGTGAATAGTTGAAAAATAGCAGATTTTTGATGCAAGATATATTTGTTGATTTTAAATTTGGAGAACTTATGAAGAATTTATTTTATTTTATTTTAATTTTTGCTGTTGTCCTATAATTAGATGTATATCTGTTGAGTAATAAAAATATATTATTATTATTATTGTTATTTTATTTCAATGTCCGAAAAGACAAGACATAAAATTTAAAAACAGCTAGAGAATTTGAAAGCATTTAAAAGGATAATCTAACGTAACATATGCAATGAATTAAAAAATCGGCGAGAAGATTGAAATGAATACATTTATGGAAGAGTATGATGAAAATTCAAGTAAAAGCGAACTATACACTGTCTAGTGACTCTTTTAAAATCATAATAAAATTATTACTCACAATAAAACAATTTAAATTTAAAAATTTTATTGTTCTGGATTGTCTTCGTATGACTATATCTTCGTCAACAATAAAGGTACCAACTGCCGGCTTTCATCACTCTCTTCAGGTTTTTATGTGCTTCAATATTATGATATTAAAAATATATCGTTCCTTTTAAAATTTTAAAGAAAAAACAAGTAATTACATAAATTGAGAACTGCGCGCCTTGTTATTTTTTTGTGACAATCACGCAATTTCGTACTATATACTCTTCAATTCTTTGTAAAATTCTCTATCTAATGACCCCAGAAACATTCAAATCCGTTGAGGCAAACCTAAATTATACCTACCTTTGTACGCAGACATACCCCTCCAACCCACCCCTTTGTATGCTAGTTAGATCAAAAAGTTTCGAATGAAAATTGTATAAATACGTCTACAAATGTTGCTAGTAAAAATTTTAATATATCTTAATCCAGAATTTAATGAAAAATGATGGAATTTTTAATTCATCTTGAGAATTGCGCCCCCTTGCGATCATTTTGGAAACTTAAAAATAGTTTTGTTAAAATTCCCGTGGTCCATTTTACTATCACGATTTTTTCCGCCGGGTTGTACGATAAATGGTTCCGAGATATGACCTGTGGCCGAGATTAAACAGACATCCGGTATATATTATTACTATATGTATTTAATTTTTCTAGTCTCACTGGCTCGATAAATTAGCTCTTCCAAAGCCAAATGTATTTGTATACTTTTGGGATAGTTAGATTTAACCCTTACTTTGTTTGACAGCTGACTAAGGAAGTTGGACCCCATTCCAGCCTTCCATTGGTTGAACGAATATTTGGGTGCAGAGAACAACAGCGCTCGTAGTTCTTCATTTGACCGCTAATTGCTCCTATAGTGATTATCTCAGAAATTGCAAAAGATAGGTATAGGATATTGTTAACAAAAATGAAAGAGAATGACAGAAGGAACAAAATGCCACAATAAAATATTGGGTGTTCCATTTAAAAAAAAATACGTTTTTGGTATGTGAAAATTTCGAGAAGTAGGCTTTGAAAAGGCAAAGTTTTTTGAGGTATTGTCGAGTGCAATTTATACCAAATGATGCAGAATTTTCTTCGCTACAAGCACCACCAAAGTTAATGTTTTTACTTTTAAAAACAATGTGAAAATGATTTTTTTCCGAACACGTGTTTTGGTCAAATATTTTCAAAAAAAGTTAAAAACCCAAAAACTATTGGCTCAATTTTGAAAAAGAAAAACAGTTGAATAGAAAGTCCAAAAATATATAGAGTAATTCATTTAAAAAAATTAAGTTCCGTGTATTTCCGGTGAAACGGGAAGTGCGTCAAAACGTAAAGTATTTTTAGAACATGCGCCACAAGCAACCATAATTCTTCTACTATTTTTTTCTATTATAAAACACAAAAAGCAATCGAATAAGCGGCTATAATGACTCACCCTGTATAGCGGGTGAGAAAACAATGTGTAACAAAGTTTCATTTATTGAAAAGAATTTCGTTTGCAAAATCCACGCTAACATTGTCGTTCTTACTTTAATATAAACAAGGCCTAAATTATAAACCCCCGATATATATTTTTGTGAATCCCCGATATAAATATATATTCGATAATTCTCCGATCGTATAAGTTTTACGTATTTCATTTAATTTACTGAGTATACACTCGAATTAAACAATTCGTTGCTAGTGGTTGTTATTTGTGTTTACATAGTGAATTAGTTATTTATCATTAAAATGTCGCTTAAAAAGACAAATAAATAGGTATATTTCGTCTTGAACAAATTTTAGCGCAATTAAAAGCGAATATTATCCATTCTAAAAACTCCTCCTCCATTTCTTTGTATAAGTACATCCTTAACTCGTTCCTGTCGTTCAGAATCAAGATGAAAAACAAAGTTTTCACTCGTTCTTCTATAAACAACTCGTACTCAGTCGACAGGCCCAAAATGAAACACAGGGGACAAATGATATAATTTACACTCGACTAAATAAAGAGATCCTTTTTGAATTATTCCCGGTAAAATTGAAGTGTCTCCCGACTGGATATTATCCACCCTCACGCACCCTTGTACTTCTCTATCACCACCACCAGTCTTCAGCACACTCCTCTCTAAATCTACCCTTTTACAATCCATGCGACTCAGTCTCTCTCATGTTTCCTTCTTTTTTCACGACAAGGCAAATGAGCATAAATGAGCAAATATTATCCCCTTCGTTTTTTGAAGTCCACTTGACCGTGCCATTACACTGTTGGCTTCCTTTTGTTTCTTACACGGCCTCCTTCTTATCGAGGGCAATTGTTAGGCGACAGGGAGCTGCTAATTTTTTTCCTAACGCTAGCTCGTTGCGTTTTTGTTTGTTCGTCGAAATGGTTTCTCTTTTGTTATTTTTATGTTTGCAGTCGATTCGTTTTCTCGGCGCCTTTGTTTTTCTTCCGTGCGGAATAAATGGTTATAATTGATGTTGCTGTGTGAAGGAGAACAATGAAGGAAAAGGGCATAGAATGTGTTTAATGGGAAAATATTAAATGTGATGATATTAAATATTAGATAGTACATGAAATTCAATTCTTGGGAAAGTTAATGTAATACACCGAGTATTTGCGAGTATGATTGAAAAGCGTTTGACATTCTCGCCCAGTAGATTATTTTAAAAGTTTGGTATTTTCTGTCTATTTATTATTCACTGTGGGCAGTGCAATTCTGATGAATAATAAATGAATAAGAAATAAATTTACTTAAGGTTGGCGTACTACACTTAAGCCTGACGATAATTACATTGAAGACATGTTTATTTTTTTTTGATAAGAAATGAAAACTATTGTTTCAGTTATTTGTAAAAAATACAAAATTACTATTAACGAAACTTGACTTGTGGTCATGGGGATGTTTTAAATGTTTAATTGCGCTGTATAAGTAAAGCTTTTAATTGGGGTCTGTTTATATACCAGGTCATTGGCTGTATTAATATGAGATTATTTAGTTGATTATCAGCTAGATTTTGAAACTGTTTTGCGACGAATTTGTTTCTTTTTTTATTATATTCCAAAAAAATAGCGTTTTTCCTTCGCAAATTGGTAAGGGGAGGTCACTGGCAGTCTACATTTTGGTTTCCGGGAATCGTACCCCATTGCTTCAGTTGTCATCTTCAATTTAAGGGTGAATTTTTATCTATTGAATAACTCATTTATATTCAGTTTCACATGAAAAATGGTGATGACTGAAATTGTTTGGAATTTAATTTCCTACAACTATGGTCCTTATCTTTCCCCATAGGATCGATATTTTTCAATTAAGACCTGAAATAGGGGCGAAGTTTATTTATTGAATTACTCGTTTATTTTCAATTTCACACAAAAAATGATGATAACCAAAGTTGTTTCTAATTGAAATTGCTACAACTTTGGTCTGTATTGTTTTTTCCTAGGATTTATATTTTTTTATTTAAACTCGTACCTAAACATTGTATCATCTCGTTTGTGATTGACTTTAACGTATAACCCGGATGACGTTGTGACAAAAGTAATAAAAAAGTACATCACTCTTTGGTGATCCCACTAACATACCTTATCAATGCGTTCTTTGATGCTGGAGAATTTCCGTCAAAATTAAAGAAAGCAGTTGTTGTCCCAATATTCAAAAAAGGCGACAAAACTATGATTAGTAATTATCGTCCTATTTCACTACTATCGGTATTTTCCAAAATCTTCGAATATGCGATTCTAACTCGTCTAAATAACTTCATCCTAAAGTTCAATAACCTGTCACTGAACCAGCATGGATTCCGAATGAGTAAATCTACTACAACAGCTCTACATGACTTCTTCAAGTTTATACTTTCTGAAATTGAAGACAAACGTTGTCCTCTTGCCTTATACTGCGACCTTACTAAAGCATTTGACTGTGTGCAGCACTGCCGCCTTCTAGATAAGCTTAACAGTTAAGGGAAGGTCAGCTGAATGGATTTCCTCTTACCTGAAAGAGCGAACACAGTGTGTCAAATTACACCATACGCACTCTAACAACGTCAAAAGCACTTATTATTCTGCCGAGCTGCCTGTTAATATTGGTGTTTCTCAGGGATGCATATTAAGTCCAATACTTTTCAGCCTCTACATTTATGATAAGTTTCAAAACAAGCACGCCAAAGAACCGAATGAAGCTGTAAATGGGACTTCCAATAAGTAATTAAATAATAAATTAGTTTTATCCGGGTTTAAAGAAAGGTTCTGCTAACCAAACCACGCATGATGATCACCAAGAACTTCTTTGCCTTTACTCCCCAATGCATCCCCGTTTTTATCTGATACTAGTACAGTAGTATCTTCTGCAGGCAAAGTAAAATTTACTCGAGAGGCTTGTGTAATTTGTTTAAGTCATTTATATATAAAAGAAACAATAGTACACGTAACAGTAGAGATTTTATTTCTGTTAAATGTCTTATAACCATTAGCTAGCATCATGTAATATGTTTTTCTTGTATACATAATAAAAGAAGGCCTGATGGAGGGTCAGAATAACTAGGACCGAAACGTCACAAGCCGAAAAAAGCGGTTTTCTTCGACTTCAGAGTTAATCAGTTTGGAAGCATTTTTTAAAAGCTTGATTTCCGATTATTATGGTGAAATAAATTGGCTATTGCAAAAGAATTTTACATTTCTATTATTTTGTCATATCAAGTTCGACTTTTTGTCAATACGAATCGCTACTTTACGACACCTAATTTTACCCCCCCCCTCCCTCACCCCACATTCTATTTTCTTTCACTCTTAAAACCAAATGCTGGTCTTAAGGTACATTATCTCTAAATATATTTTTTTAATTAACTCATCTAGAATATTTATTTAAGTTATTCGAAATGTTGCTGTTATTTGACATATTATATAAAAAAAAATATGATGATACTCATTTTATTTTTATGCATTATTTCTTCCATCCGGACAACATTAAATGAATAGTTTTAATCTCAAAATACCTCGACCGAGCACCACATAATACCATCTAATACAGCTGTGGCCGAACACTCTCCTAAATAAACATTTGCCATCAACCGGAGTTTCTGTTACTTTATTCCAATTAGTCGGTCCAAATCCAGCGGCAGATTTACATCGCAAAGGTTCTATTTCACGGATGACAGCTAACGCCAACGTACCGCACCCGGCGCTGCCACCAAAATTTAAAATCGTTCGGTTTCTGTTGTAGGCATTTCGATTTGTTTCGTTTTTTTTTCAATAGGAAAATTCCAATAAATACATCGAACAATGTTTGTGTTATGCATATTCCCAAAAGTATTCAATGTTTAATTAATGACTTTTCCAGAAACGTTAACTTAAACTGATATAAACGCTGTATTCAGTTTTTTAGTTTAATGAGTTAATTGCTAAACCACATTTTCATTGTCACAGTTTAAAGGGTAATAGAGATATATTATTGAATAATAAATAATAAATAAAGCCTATAATTCGTAAAAGATCTATAAAAATCTGACTCACTATTGCAGGACCTTGGATGTTTGAGGATGTTGTAGTTAGTGGAATTGATTTGAACGATATGATTCATAAAGTAAATGGAGGCGTGCATTATTATACAAATAGTTCTGTACTAATAGTTTAAGTATAAATATAAGAAAACCTCTTTTCAGTATAACATTTAGTCAACACGTTTTTCAAAAGCTACACCACATTATATTTGAGATAACCAATTTCTTAGGCCTGTTATTTATTGTAACATTTAGTTTAACTGTGTGAGGAGTATCTTAATATTATTATAGTTAAACCTCTTTTCCACGCATTATTTCATTTAGCTCACCAGCATGGGTCACTTAGCATCACCATTCGTATATCGGTTATAAGAAGAGATACGGTAATGGTTAAATGAGGAATATTTTGCAGAATTCAATGCTTGCAATAAATCTCATTTCAAATTCATTCGGACTTTTTACAGTTTTGAGATATTTTGAAAAAACCAATATTTTCCGATTTCAATCTTCCTCAATAACTCGATAACATCTACTGCGATCGCTTTTAAATTCTAACATTGTTGAGACACTTTTTTAGGACACATTTTTGGTTGTTAACAGTTGTTTCCAAGTTCTTAGCGCTACCTTTTGTTTTTCTTATGGCGGCCATATTGGATTTTTAATTAGTTAGATAGTCCTTAAAAGTAGCTTCTCAATAATGTACAATATGTCTAATAAACTTTTATTTATAGGAGAGATGTGAACATAGATAAACATAAAATAAATTTCACTCTAATACGAAATTAGTTGACTATGAAATTAAATATTAGTGTGAAACAGACGATAAGCTCTGTCATTATGATGACATGTAAAAGTGCAATAGTTGTGATATGTAGAACTTTGTGTATTAGTTATTGATAAGTAATTACCGTTAAGCATTGAGATTAATAAGAACTGATAGTGACACATACATTTTCAAATCAAGTAAAGGTTGATATGTTGGAAGTGCATTTCAAAGCAAATAACAACTCTGAAAATGCTTGTACAAACGCTCAGTGTTTTCAGGAAAAACCACAACCACATCGAACAATTTTTAACAGAATAATCAGACATTTAATCAACTATGGAAGCTTCGAACAAAAAAGAGCTAATTACCAAGTACACAATGCTGATATACGTCAAAATAATATTTTGCAAAATGTTGTGTACAATCCAAGTAGATTAGTACGTCGAGTGGTTTGAGAAACTGGAATTCAGAAATGTAGTGTTTACAAAACGTTGAAGAAAAACAGATACTACCCATACAAACCAACAATTGTGGGATGGAGTTGTATCGGAGGTACGAAGAATAAGCACAGGAGTTCCGCAGGGGTCGGAACTAGGACCAGTGTTGTTTATAATTTATGTAAATGACCTCTCGAGGAACATCGGGGCGGAAAGGGTTAATCAATTTACAGAGGATACCTCGATACTGACTTTAGCAAAGACCACGGATGAGGTATGGGAGAAGACAGAAAACGCCATGGCAGCAATAACTTAAAAATTAACAAAAGCAAAACCAATCATCTGAAAATATCAACCAAATCAAACTCTTGTACTCAAACAGTTATGTTCCTGGGAATAGAAATGAACAACAATCTTAAATGGGATTCCTATGTACAGGTGTTGCACAATCGTTTATCATCAGCCATATATCTCATACGAAGAGCCAGGCAGGTATCGAATTACCATGCTGCCAGAACCGTGTATTATGCTCACTTCCACTCCAGAGCGTCGTATGGTATAATGGGGCGGGGTTCGTCTGGAGCGGCCTTGAAGATATTCTTACAGCAGAAAGAGGCAGTAAGAGCGCCGACCGGGGCTGGATATAGAGACAGCTGTAGAGATATTTTTAAACAGTACCAAATACTAACCTTACCCTCGATATACACATTCTCCCATCTCTTTTACGTCCATGGATACCAAACAAGTTCCAGAGGCACTCTGATATCCATACTTACCCAACAAGAAATCAGAATAACATGGTGTTACCAACGCAGAACCTGGAGAGGGCCGAAACAGAGCGAATCACCACGGTATCAGTTCTACAACCACCTGCCGGAGTCCGTAAGAAGCCTCGATGAGAGAAAGTTTTCTCAGTTTATTAAAAAAATTCTTATGAGAGAGGCCTTTTACACCTCAGAAGAATTTTTAAGTTATAGTTTAAATTTATAACCTTCAGTTGTTGCGTATTTACTGAATATTGTGTACCTACATTTTTATACAGGGTGCGGCAGCAAAAGTTCTTTTTTTAAAATGCGCGCCATTCAGTCGGTTGATGTCGTACCGGAGCACTAGTGGTCTTGTTCGAGAGGCGGTACTATAAAGTTTTCTTCCGACACAGTTCAGTCGCCATCATGCGTTGGAACAGTGAAGGGCGTACTTTTGCCGTTGAGGTCTATTTTTCGAGGGGATATTCTGTGATCGCAACCCAGCGCGCTTTCCGGATTCGCTTTAATTTAGCCCCGTTGGCCCCTCTTCTGGACCGGAAATCAATTGTTACGTGGGTCACTACGATTAGACAAACTGAAAGTGCGACAAGACGACGAACGGGAGTCCCTCGGCCCATTAGAAAACCCGAGAACATTGAGACAGTTCATTTTCATCCTTACAAGATGGCAATTGTGCAGGAACTTTCTGAACGTATCTTCAATTGTCGGGAGAATGCGTGTGAGGTTCTTTTCGAAGTCGTTCCTGAGGATGCTAATGTTTTTTTTTTAGTGATAATCCCCTTTTTATTTGTGTGGATCCGTCAACAAACAAAATATGCGCTACTGGGATGACACCAATCCTCGAGAACTGCATCAAAAAGCCTTTGCATTCACCTAAAGTCACAGTGTGGTGTGCAATTTTCTCAGCTGGAATTATTGGTCACTGGTTCTTTGAGGAAAATGAAGTCCCAGTTACAGTGAATTCGGACCAGTATGTAAACATGTTACAAGATTTTTTTTTCCCACGTCTACATGAGTTGGACTTAGGAGACATTTGGTTCCAACAAGACGGTGCAACGGCACACACTTCAAGAGCATCGATGGCTATATTGAGGAAGCACTTGACCTTAATTAGGGGCGATTTGGAGTGGCCGGCCCGCTCTCTCGATTTGACCCCGTGTGATTTTTTTCTTGGGGTTTTTTGAAATCCTGTGTTTATGTGAACCGTCCAAGAACCCTACAAGATTTGAAGTCGAACATCCAGGTAGAAATTGCCAACAAAACGCCAGCTATGCTGGCAAGAGTCATGACAACGCCACATATTGGTTTACTCAGTGTATGGAGAATGGGGGTCGTCACCTACCTGATTTGATCTTCAAAACTATGTAAAACAAAATTTTAGATATCCGCCTACATTATATAAAACAAATAAAAGTTTTCTGAATTTTACAATGGGTTTTTATTAAGTTTTGAAAAAAGGAAGTTATCCTGCCGCACCCGGTATATATTACTACAGTTTTGTATTCCTTTTATTTTAACTACTGTATTGACAATTGAAATTGTTTTTTAAATGAAAATAAATTTGAATTTGAATTCGAATTTGAATTGTACGGGGTTTAAGCGATAATGACTATCAGCGGAGATTACAATTTAGTAGGTTGTATCTTCAAAAAGGTGAAGATGATTTTGATTTTCCTACGAAAATACTTTGGACAGATGAAATACGGTTTACCAATTGTGGAGTGTTCAATAGGCATAAAGAAGACTTCAATTTCGATTTGGTTTTAATCTTTGATGTGGATTGATTGGTGCGAACATTTGTTGACATCTTTTTTGTTTTTTGAGTTTTTGTTTCTTCATTTTAGAAAATCACTTAATAGGTTTCATCTTTGATTACAATTTACTGGTAATAGATATTTGGAGCTACTAGCAAACGAGATAATGCCTGCCCTAAGACAAATTATTAACTCTGAAAACATGCAAAACATCTGGTTCTAGCAGGACGGCTGTCCTGCCCATAATGCTCGTGACATTTTTTGAGAGAACATTTCAATGAGAGAGTTATTTCAAATAATGGACCATTACAACGGCCTGCGAGATCGCCCGACCTTACCTCCTTTCATTTGTGAGGTGCCACCAAAAACGAAGTATTTAATTTTGAACCAGAACAACTGAAAGTAGGAAGAGCTGTTGCAATTCATAGAAAGGGAGATCCGAATGATTGCAGCAATTACAGGCCCATCACTATTCTGCCTGCAATTTCTAAAACCTTAGAACGGTTGATAGTAGATCGTCTACTAGAATACTTTGAAAGAAAAAGAAAAAACTATATATCTAATGAACAGCATAGATACAGGAAAAACAAATCTACAGTGACTGGAATACTGGAGGTGATGGAGACTGTAATTGACGCCTACGATAATAAAGAACGATGTAAACTGACATGTTGTGACCTCAGTAAGACTTTCGATATGGTAAATCACTAAATCCTACTACAGAGACTATACTATTATGGTATTAGAAGTACATAACATGTTCTACATGCCTCTTATTTGAGGGGAAGATGCCAGAGAGTGGACTTAAATGGAGAAATATCAAATACCAGTCCAATTCATAATGGGGTACCACAAGGATCGATATTGGGGCCAATTTTATTTGTGATGTATGTTAATGATCTCCCAAAAAATATAACACCTAAACAAAGCTGGCTCTATGCTGATGATACATCTTATGTAGTAACTGGAAAGTCGATTGACGAAATTGGAAAAGAGAGCAAACGGGTAATGGAAGAAATAACAAAATGGTTCCAAGATAATGAACTAAAATTAAATGAAGAGAAAACACAGCATCTCTGTTTCTCAGCAAGAAATGAACAGTCATCCCACGCCATTCGATATATGGGGCTCACAATTGGGACATGCAGATATCAGAATTAGCTAACTCGCTAACGATAGCTATATATATTATAATGAAGACTATTGCTACCCATGCCGCTTCAAAATCTGCCTATTTTGCTAACTTTCACAGTAGGATAAGCTACGGAATTTTGTTTTTGGGCACATCACCTGCAGCAACAAGAATCTTCTGCTTGCAAAAAAAAGCGATTAGAGCTCTTTGTAATCTGAAATATACGGATCGTTGTAAGGAACATTTTAAACAAGAAAGAATACTGACCTTGCCTTGCCTATTTATACTTTCATGTATAAAATACGTTAGAAAAAGCCATGAAAAATATATATTGAATGGAGGGCATCATAATTACGAAACCCGCCACATAAAAGAGTTCCAAATTCCATATCACCGCCTGCAAACAACACAACGCTACGTAGACTATTGGGGATTCAAACTGTATAACTAAATCAAGAACCATATTGAAGAGAGGGACAAATTATTCATAAAGAAAGTGAAGGATATTTTAAGTTCTCACAGTTTTTATTCAATAGAAGAGTTCTTAAAGTGTGACTTAGAATATTACTGGCTTTTAAATACTTAGAAGGGTGCATTATATACACATTATTGTTTTGTTGTTGTTGTTGTTTGTTTTATTGTCATATACAGCTAACTGTGCATTTTTAATTAATTTACTGACTTTCTTGTAATGGTAATTACAACGAATAAACTATTATTATTATTATTATTATTATTATTATTATTATTAAACCACCAGAGATTCGAGAAATTTTAGAACAACGAGTGCTGGATGTGCCAAGACATTGAACGAAAACACACTACGTAGACTTTGTAACTCTGCTAAAACAAGGTACGAAAAGTGTGTGGAGCAGAATTGTCGTCATATTGAACTGTTGTTTAAGTAAACCTGAACTTTTAGTTTCGTATTGGAGTGAAATTTATTTTACATGTTCATGTCTCTCGTATAAATAAAGATTTATTAGGCTTGTTGTATATTATTGAAAAGCTATTTTTAAGGACTATCTAACTAATTAAGATTCCAATGTGACCGCCATAAGAAAAAGAAAAGATAGCGCTAAACTGGAAACTAACTTGAAAATCAAATAAAAGTCGGGGGTTACTGTTAACACAAAAAAATTGTCTTCAAAAAGTGTCACAAGTGAACACAAAGCGATTGCATTAGGCGTTATGGAGTTATTGAGGAAAATTGAAATCGGCAAATATTGTTTTTTTTCAAAATATCTTAAAATCGTAAAAAGTCCGAATGAATTTGAAATGAGATTTGTTGCGAGCATTGAATTCTGCAAAACATTCCCCATTTAATCGTTGCTCTATCTCTATGTGGATACATTGTATCAACATCATATTATTTATTTCAAGCCAACATGGGCTCCAAACCACTTCAGTATTTAATAACACTCTCTAAGGGGCCTAAATAAAATCGCATACGTTAACAATGCAAACATTTTTACTTCTTACTTAAACACACGTATCAATACATAAATATTCTTGAGCTTCCAAACTATTTATAGACATCAAATTTCCAACATTATACATTAGGTCGACAACATAAACAGCACCATCTTGATTAACAAATGACTGACCGTCGTGAATAACCTTAAAACTAACTTCATTCCAATATATATCAACATTACGTTTACACAATGTAACCGGCACGAACAAATTATCGCAGAGAACTTTGAACAGCAAAGCTCTCTCGCAATAATATCCCATTCTCAGGTAGCCTATCGGTATGATGGCCATCCCAATGCTGTCCTGCAATTTCGATATGTGATCGTTGAAGATTTTCTCTTCTTCCTTCTCCTTAAGATTCGGGATAATCCCGGACATCTGTCGTGCCACGAATTTAGCGATGTACTCGATCCGCTCCTTCCAAGTCTTCGGAGCGTCTTCCGAATAATACAGTTTGTTCATCAGATTCAGAATGTATCGTTCCAGGTAGTAATCTTCGTAGAAGTTGATATCTTTGCTCGAGCAGCCCATTCGTTTCAGCAGAATTTTCTGTGGAATTTCACCGTGCTCGCAGACCGCTTTGAGCTTTACATTGCTCTGCACCGTATTAGAAGCGATGCCTAAAACGCGTATCTTACTGCGCGAGTGTCCCATTTCATGCTTCACTGAGGTATTGGAAGACTGATAGGACACCGTTTTTTCCACATCTCTTATTATTTTCACCAACATCACGCTGACCACGTACACTGGACTGGTGATAGTGCTAAAATCCATGGACAGAAGAGAAAAAGTCGTCATGTCTTCATCCTGTATCAAATAGAATTTCTCATCAAGCTTGTTGTGGGCTTCTAATCTGTGCGTTTCGTAAAACTTCACCGTTAAACAGTAATCGTACAGATCTTCTATTATATCGTCTACTATTTTCAAGCTGACACTCTCCCTGATGGCCTTCATGTAACTCAGTAGATCTAAATCTAAGAATGTGTAAGCAATCTCTTGATATTTCACTAAATTCGATATGACCTCCAAATGTATTTGTTTCCCATATGAAGTCTTCTCGTTCTTCAGCCCATTAAGAATATAGTCACTTTTTCCAGATTCCACTATATAATTCCTGAACTCGGCGTATTTGATCAAGGAATTGATCAGGTTCAACATTTTAAATTTGAATTCGCGCTGTTTTCTGTACAAGTAGAATATTTTTTGGAGCACCGGTGGTACCAAAAGATTTTCAGCACATTTCGGTGTCACCATGAGCAGATGCATGATACCTATAACGTTCGCGTAAGCTTTAGGTGATAATTCTCTCTGCATGGTCAAGAAGAAATCTTTGATTAAGTTGATACAACCGCAAGCAATGAAATGATCCAGGATTTCTGGTGATCTAACCAGGAGGTTTCTAAAAGTTTCCAAGCACAATTCTCCGTGTGGATCTACCGGTAAATTATCTTTCAATATATAATCGCTGATTGTCTTCACCACTATGTATTTGCAGAATGTTTTGCAGCATCTTTTATGCTCTGTCAGATTATTGATGATTTCCAAGAGATGCAAGACGACTTTCTCGTGATGATATTTCATCCATGACAGTACCAATTGATCAAAGCAGAGATCGTAGAAATTCTGTCTTAATTGTGGTATTTTGCTCATGATTGATAATATGGGCAAGGCTGATAGTAGACTTCTATTAGAGCACCTCCTTAACCATCCGATAAATTCCAGAAATTGTATCGTCTTCGCAAACTCGACGGCACACTCTTCGTTTGATATGCAGTTTTGAATTATATCGAAGACTTTCTCGAAAAGGGTAACCTTCTCACTTTTTGTCATTAAGAAGTCGACCATTACTTGCAAAACGTGTTCTTTGGTTAATAACATTAATATATTTTTAGTCCTCCAACTTGCCAGTTTATATAATATATCCATTGTTAATTCATTGACACCTTGCACTTCGCAATCCAGTAAGCACAACAAAGTTTGAACAGAAAAATATTTGTTTCTTGGTATATCCTCCTTAGCCATTTCAATATCTAAGAGTTGGTAAAACAAATTTAAGCTATTCCAGAGCACATCGATGTCTTCTATATTTCGCATACCTGCAAAAATAGCACCAATCAATTCATCCGAATATATTTGATTACTGACAAGCTCGTTGTATTTTACATGTTGCAGCAGTATCAAAGAACTGCATTCCTTGATGAAACTATCTTTGCGCTCTATGTAGCACCTTGTGGCTAGCTCGCTGCAAATCAGGATGTCGCGGAAATTTAATTTCGGCATAAAATTATGTTTCGCAAGCATGGCCAGCATTTTCAAGGTAAATTTTAGAATGACAATATCTTCTTTTTCTAACAGTGCCAACAATTTGGGATAAATGTCGAAGGTCACGTATTTCTCCAAATATCTGACATCTTTAGTGACATATCTGCTCAGTGATCCCACCGCCTTCAGCAGCACCTTGTAATCTCTGGAAGAAAGGAGTGCTATCGAGGTTCTGATGTCTTCGGTGTTAAATGATTTTCGCTCCAGAAGTAATTCTGGTTTTTCTACGGATTCGTTTACACTTACGACCTTTCTCATTTTAGCTTAGGCCCACAAGTAATCTCTTTCTTACACCAAAATTTATAACACCTAGTAGATGATTTAAATTCTAAATTTCTATGTGAAAAGGCTCATCACCAATAATTTACATCACCAATAATTTATACATTTAGTTTCTCGAGGGAAGTTGCGGTACTGGCTTATAATTTTGAAATATCAAAACAATCTGTCACTTTTGACATTGTAGTTGTCAATTGTGGTTATATCAAAAAGAAACTGAAATAACGGCTTTGCAGATATTTTCAGAACATCTTCCTACACCAAGTGGAGAGACACGCAAAGTGTCGAATTGGATACATTACTATTAAATTAAGAATCTATAGTTTCTATAACCTGTCGATTAACATCACTGTTGAAGGGTTATTACATGAAATGGTGTCGCAGATAGTAATCCATTTTTCTTGAAAATAGTTTGAATTCGGAAGTTTTACACACTTTTCGAATGAAGAATTGTCTATTTTATAAGAGATTGATATACATACCTATCACTTGATGTTTGTCTTAAATTAATTGATTCATTGATAAATAATATAGTAGAACCGTTCTGGCAAATAACACGGCCAAAGTACGAACTAAAGACGACGACTTAATGCCACTACAAAATTCCCATCGAACGGTACATGTTCAGAACAATAAAATTAAACAAATTAATTCATATTTAGGATATATACCTTCTGCTAGTAAAATACTGTTACATAAAAGTAACAAACTAAATATTATAACAAAAGCTATTAAATATTACTTTTCTATACCTATATTTTATATAATATTTGGCTATATTGTTTAATATGCAAGCATTGTTGGTGAATCTAAATTATTTTCTCTGTTTCGGTGTTAGAATAACGTTATTCTAGCAGCCATTTTGATGTTAGAATGGACTCCATTCTAACACCGATTTTTGGTAACTTTTTTTTTATTTTAGTAGAAATAGGTTGGTGGCATAAATTTTTTATAATCTTTTTCATACTTGCTTTTCGATTTACCTGGTAGTAAATGATTTATGGCATTGGAGGCCCCGTCCCGCAATTCTAGTGCCGCAGATTGACGCTCTTCGTCTGACATTCCGCCCACAGATAATATGAGACTTTTTTCAAATTTAAGCAAACTTTTCAATTCAAATAATTCTTACAAAAGTCAACTGTCAAATATAAATGTAAATCATTGCTACCAATCGACTACGTCACGTTATCAAAATTTCCCTTAATGAATATTTTTAACAATTTTTCTATAAATAAATAATATAAATACAATCCGAAACAGAGAAAATAGTGTAAAATACTCGTAACAGAAGGCCATTCCAGCATTCTTTCCTTTGGAAATCATGCTGGAATGAAAGGCCCTCTGTTACTTGTATTTTAATATACTATAGGCAGCAATTATAACAAATGTCAAAAGGTGTATGAATAATGACAGTCCTGAAATAGCTTTTGAAGGTTATATTACTTGACTGGTAAAATATTGCAACATATCAAATTTGACGTCATTTTAATTTAGTGGTGCATGTCGGTTGCGAGAGCGACTCAATACTCAACTATTAATGTTGAATGTCAAAGGCTTCTTGACATATTTTGTCGACACGGAACTTGTTCTTTTTCATACTTCTACTTCTTTTTACTGATGCGGATACGAATCCTAGATGGTAGATGTTTGAGGATTTTCTACAACTGACAATTAATGAAAATTATTAACAAAATGTATTGAACGAAATCAATGCTAGAAAAACTAGTATGACAGCAATAGCTCTAACATATATGAATGTCAATCAAATATTCTTTTTTGATGTGCTATTGCCTTAAATATTTTTTATTAATAGTTTGTTAATATTTTAATGTTTTGATTAAGATAATACCTATAAAGCCGACAATATGCTAATTATTTTTATCTCAGAAAAAGTGGTAGAGTTTTTTTAGGCAAGGGGATGTCCAAGGTGGACTTTCAACATAGTAGGAAAATATGACATTTCAAAATAGCAATTTATAATATGTGTAACATATGCGTGCAGTATTTCACCATAGTTGAGGACAAAATTTTAATGGCATTAATAGTTAAATAAATTTTCTTAACTGATTCCAATCCAAACACACCACAAGGTTTCAGGATAAAGATGCGTTGAATTATAATAAACAATTAAATCGTTGGAGTTATCATTAACAGACTGAACAAAAGACGCAAAATCATCATTTTACATAAGCTAAATGATCAAGGACTATTCTCTCAGAAAAGGATTACACATTAAGAGACTGAAGCGTAGAACATAATCTTTTTGGATTTGAAGAATTGTAAGCAATATGCAAATATATCTTTTATTCAAGTTTTACTATATTAAGTGAAAAATTCCGAACGCCTTTATATCTTTTCCAGTCATAAATAGATCTGGTATTTTTGAGAGGAGAAAGAGATCTATTTCTCAACTTCATAAGCTTTCTTAAATTTCCAATCAGACATCCTAACCTCCACTATGGAAGCATAAAAATTAAACAAAGTAGTAATAAATTCGTTGTATGTCATCTTCACCAATCAATGTACTTCAGAAAGAAAGGTTATGTATATTATTTGAATATATATGGTTGAAACGAACTATAGTAATCACATAGTCATAGCCTAATTTCTCGAGAGATACATCAGACAAAAATTTCAGAGAACAAAACATTTCGAGACACTATTAGAATAAATACAAATAGTTTTATTTAAGACTAGCTGACTCGGAACACGTTGTTCTGCCCTATCCGGTAGGTGGCGCTATGATATAGTGTATTAAATTTCTTTACCGAATATACAAGAAATGTATTAAAAGTGAATATTTATCTTGGTGTTGAGGCACTATAAAATGACAATTTGACAGCAAGTTGTCATCTAAAAAGTTTCAGTGACTAAAAAAATGAAATGTATAAAAGTGAAAATATTAACATATTTAAGCATATAGAACCATTGCTATTATTCATGCAGTATCATCGAATGGCATTGATTTATCAAATACGGGCATTCAGTAACACTACACAAATAATATCGACGCAAATTGCACAATTATAAGGATAGGTAATGTAAAAATAGGATAAATGATTGATACACCATACCCTATTCCTATTTTTACATTGCCTATCCTTTTAATTGTGCAATTTGCGTTGATATTATTTGTGTGGTGTTACTAATTGTCCGTATTTGATGAATCAATACTATTTGATAATACTACATGGACAGTAGCGATGGTTCTGTGCTTAACTGGTTACATGTTCACTTTTATACATTTCATTTTTTTGCATTACATCTTGTTGGTCATTGAAACTTATAGATGAAACTTGATACTGTCAAATTGTCATGTTACGGTACCTCTACACCAAGATAAATATTCACTTTTAATACATATTTATTGTATATTCGGCAAAGAATTTTATTATAATATATAAAATTAAGTTATATAAATTATTTATAACAATATATAATATAATAACTCGGCTACAGCGCCACCTATCGGATCCGGATTTTCTGATTTTTTTTTGACACTAAATCAATATACAGGATATATCACGACGAGATTTCGTTAAAAAAATATAGAAAACCAATAAGAGTTGAGTTTTGAAATTCCGCAAATATTAGTTTCGCCTTAAGAGGGGCCTTTACCTACAAATAGAAACGTATGCAACTTATATTACTCGCGGGACGAGTAGACGCAAGGGGGTGTGAGTGGGTGGAGCTACACGTTATGAGGTTCCGATCCGAACGCTTCGGTTTTATTCATAGATAAAGGAATACCACAGATGGGAAACATATGTATGAAGAATGAAAAACTTACGGAACTGCCCTCTTGCGGGTCTAGTCACGTATTACTTTCATATACTTATTCATATTTTGAAATATTTAATTATTATTTTTGGATGTGAACAAATTAAATGGCTTCATTTTCACTTCGCTTTAATGCACATCTTAAAGTCGGATGAAAATTAATACATTCAATTTGTTTATAATAAAAGAACACTCTCTTTTTAATTTATTTTCAGCCATCACAATAGTACAACATTATTTCTCATTATAATGTACAATTGTAATGATAAATAGATCTAGAAAAAAATAATAAAAAAGAAAATCTTATAAAAAAACAATTTCAGAAATGATGAAGTTACTTTATTACAAATAATTGATCGATATACAAATACATACATGTGTATAACAAATAATAATATATAATAAATTATGTACATACTCAAGTATTCTTAATTTTTATGAAGAACTTCTTGTGTTTAATATATTATTTAGACTTATATGATCTTTTAGTCCAAGTACCATCAACAACTACAGTTAGAAGTGAAAACCCATCACTATCAAGCTCTCCTTTAGATATAGCTTCAGCCTTCTCTGCTTCTGCAGCTTCCGCCATTTCTTCCACGCCATATTCTTTTATTACTTCATGAACGTGCTTTTGTATATCATAATACGTTCGCGAAGACATGGTAGGCATATTCATAATTGAAAAACGCCCTTCCATTTGAGTAAAACTTTGTCCCGTGCACAAGTTTCCAAAAACCTACAATGCACATTTTGAAGACAAGCGTTTGCGGTAGCTATTTAGCCATACTCAAAATATTTTAAGCATCTCCTTGAAATTGTTGACGTTTACACTAATATAGACATAAACAGCTTAGATTACCATAACAAAATCAATAGTTTATAGTTTTCCCGGGGGACACCTAACATTATTTTGAGTCTAATTTCTATGTACATTAAAACATATAAAGAGCAAATACTACAATAACACATAAACACCGTAATCATAACGACTTCCAGGTGATTACAAATTTTTAAATCTCTTACCACAGCTTCATTTATGCCCATATCTTTTGAGCTATAACGTTCAATGTTAGAAAAAAGTTTTTCAATTGCACCACATATGCTACATTTAAATACAAATTTACAATTTAATCCATTTCTCAATTCTTTTAAAAAAGTCATGTCAGTTGAATTGCATCCATATGACGATTCATGGCCGCCAAAACTTTTTAACTGCTGAATTATCGTTCCTGGTTTCTTTTTTTACAAGAAAATTACCTTCCTCGGGTTCATTTTAAGTTGGAAGCTTGTAACTGTAATAATTTGTAAATTTGTAAATAATGCCCAAAGTCTACAGTTTCGATTGTAATACGTACTTCCCATTACCTTGTGAGTTGCCTAAATAGATGTGTTCAGAGTTTCCAACATTAACCCCTTCAGGGGATGACAAATCAATGGAAGTTGCATCAGACCTAAGAGCAAAAGCGTATGTATTAAAAGCGGACTGTAAGAAAGGCAATCCAAAGCTACCGTGGGTTGAAAATTTTAATATACACATAAAATGAATCGTCAAATATTTAAATTCTGAAATCTACTCGCATATTGGTATTATGTACTTAGTTAACTTAAATCGAATTAACAAATATCAAAATAATGTAAATAAAATTGTGGACCAAAAATTACTTACCTCGTATTTTGATTTTTCATACGATTTGCATGCTTACTTCTTTGGATGGTTGATTTTTTATGATAATCCAATTTTCGCTTGCCCATAACTTATATTATTGTAGCGTGATTCGTTCGTTAATTTAAAAAAACAGAACACGCAATTATAGGAGTAACTATTTAATATCACTAATTAATGTTATTTACGTATATTTATATCCAATTCATTAAATAGACACATACATTTATTTCTACAATTTCTCTATACTGTCAGTCATGTCAATTTTAGTTTTATTGACAAACCTTGTCTCCATGACACCCATTCGCATTTCGTGACATTACACTCGAATATTATATGACATTTCTTTTTAATTACAAACTGTCACTCTGACTTGGAATAGCCGACCGATTCCGATAGATTTTCGTCTTCGCTAGGACTAGCAGAGATACCGTAATGTGGGGATAGACGACGCAAAAGCTTGGAAAAACGACGTGTAAAATGTGTGTGACGATGTTTACTGTTTAATGTTTTTTATCTTCAAAAATAATTACAGAAAGTTTTTTCTTCTTTTATGTCGTGCATCAAATGTGCAGCTGGCGCGGGGAGGTCGTTTTTTTCTTTTTTTGTATCAGCCTTAGTTAGTAGACATTCATAAAATTCATGCATTTTTGGGGTTATTTCTAAGACACATAACTTTTTTAAGAAAATAAATTAGTACAAAAACGGACCTTGCCATTATAAATTGATGCCTTTTGCATCACTAACCCAAATTTCAGATTCTGAAATTACAAAATGAGTTTAAAAAACGCGAAACGGCGATGCCTTAATTTTCGATAGGTAAACGCCCCTCTTAAGCTTTTTCGATTTAAAATAGTTTTGAATTATTGCTTCTTCCCGTTACACCGGAAATGGATATAAACTTCCTTATTTTAAATCGAATACCCCATTTTTTATGATTGATTCGTATTTCCAACTTAATTTTAAGGGTAGTTTCTCTGATAAGCTTTCCTTCTAAAGTTAGCCATTTTTGAATGATTTCAATTTTTGTTCACAGTTAGAGGCAGTATGTATTTACTTCCCTATAACTAAACGTCTTAGTTTCAGAGTTATTTTGGAAAATGTATCAATTACTTTAAATTTTTATTTTGTATAATCAGTTAGGCTATGGAAACACATGTAAATAAATAAAAACAAAACAAGTCATCGTTTATAATGTCCTAAGACATTTAAATGAAGACTACACAATATCGAAGAAAAGAAGTAGTCTTAATAATAGTTTCTAATAATCTTAAATAAAGTTTTCAAACACATCACCACCTCTTTCTAAACACTTTCTTACTCTTTTTAAAATATACGTACGCGTGGCACGTTGAATCATGGTACAGTCTAGATTATTGAACGCGCCTCGCACTCTGGCCATCATATCTTCTTTCGTGGTAGCAGGTATGCTGTATAATTTATCTTTAACATAGCCCCAAATAAAATAATCTAGGTGCGTTAAATCGGGTGATCGCGGTGGAAACCTATAAGGTCATTTATTTCCGATCCACCTATCATAAAATATGTTGTCCAATACTTCTCCAACAGCTGTGGTACTATGTGCTGGTGCACCATCCATCTGAAACCATAGACTACGAGCTTCTTCTGCGGACAGTGTATTTAAATTTAAATTTATGACGTTTCTTAAGATGTCTATAATTCGCTCACTATTTAAATTTTTTTCATAAAAATGCAAAGCAAATATTTTGTCATGTTTAATAGCACAAAATACATTAAAACTCCAAGACTCTTGGAAACGTCGTTGCCTAACAACTCGAGGATTATCTTCGGACCAAAAATGGCTATTGTGTCGATTAGGTATTCCATTTCTACAAAGCTTTGCTTCATCTGTCCATGTAAGATTTTTTGTGAAATCGTCGTCTTCTTGTGATTTCATTAAAAACCACTCACAATACTGCGCTCTTGTTACAAAATCAGCTTCATCAATATGTTGAACAGGTTGAAATTTGTAAGTATGCCACTTGTTCTTGTTCAAAATTCGATGTATGCTCATTCTGGAGGCACCTATTTCAGCTTCTGCATCCTTTAGAGAATTACTAGGATATGCTGTAAAGTAAGCAAGTCCAGTTACCTACACATTTTCACTTTCTATAACAGGTCTTCTTTTGGTTGTTTCTGGCAAGAATGATCCGAAAGATATGCAGTTTTTTAAAAGATTGCTTAAGATACTCTTGGTAGGTCTTGACCGATTTGGATATTTCTCTGCATAAACACGACATGTCCTGTCGATTACTCTATTACATACACCATATGTTATTATTAGATTTAAAAAATCTTCCTTATTAAATCCAGATCGCGACGTTATTATTATTATTCAAGAATTCAGAAACGGAAGACAAAGAAAACGTTGAATAGCACTAGTAAATACCTTACTGATGACAGGTAATATGATTGCAACTTGTTTTTATTTATTCACAAGAATTTCCATAGCCTACCTGATTATACAAAATAAAACGTTTAGTTATAGGGAAGTAAATACATACTACCCCTAATTTTGAACGTGAAATCCAATGAAGTTGAGAAAAATGTAGGTTGCTATTTAAAAATAACAAGATATTGATATTTTGTGGATGAATTGTTTAACATGGTTTTCTGATCACCCTGTATTCTTTTGAAAAGTTTATAGTACCGCATTTGAAGCAGTATACTTTCCAAAATAACTACCTAAAATTTTAAATATGTGCATGCATTCAATTATTGGGAATGTTGTTATGAGTAATAGTCTGCAGCTGTCAATTTTTTTACAAAAATTGAAATAATTCAAAAATGGCTAACTTTAGAGGCAAAGTTTATTAGACAAACTATCCTTAAAATTACGTTGGAAATACGAATCAATCATAAAAAAATGGGGTATTCCATTTAAAATAAGGAAGTGGATATCCATTTCCGGTGTAAACGGAAGAAGCAAAAGTTCAAAACTATTTTAAACCGAAAGAGCTTAAGGCGAAACTAATATTTGCGAAATTTCAAAACTGAACTCTTATTAGTTTTGTATATTGTTCTAACGAAATTTTGTATATTGTTTACGTGATATACCCTGATATTGTAAATATGAATCATTTTGATCCATAAATTTAGAACTTGTTAATAACTTGATTACAGCGCCACTTATCTTATCTTAGCATCGTCTTAACAAAACAAATATATTGTGTGGATATGACCTAAATTGGTTAAGTCACACTATCACTAACAGACGCACCAACAATTATATATATACAAAGATTTTTTAGATTTTTTTTTCAGGTGGAAACAAAAAAAAGCAACCAAATATGTCGTTTCTGTCGTCAGTTATGATGGGAAGTGCATATAAAAATAATGATTTTTGTAGTTTGTCCCAATTTTCCATGTTTCCTTTGTAATTGTGCCAAATATTATTTCCTGAAAACTTTTCCAGGACCATAACGAACAAAACGAAGAATTACGCTTATCCATTCTTGGAATCATGAGTTATGATCTTCAGTTCATACAAAAATCCGATAGAAAAAGCACTTTCAGTTTTTCCCAAATTTTCCAATTTTCCGGGCAACTTTTCTAATTTTTCTTTCTCTAAACACTTTATTCGGACTATTATGAACATTTAGAAAAAATAGCCAGATCGGTCCAGCAGTTCTCAAGTGACGCGCTTACCAACGAAGGTCATTTAATTTTTATTTATATAATTTACTTTATCTTGAAACACTCTGTATTGTAATACAAATGATCCACGTCATTCAAATACGACAATTCCCGAAGAAAAATGCACATAACATACGTATATGTGCATATGTTCAAAACATAGATAGGTTAAAGCAGCGTCTCATTTTGACATTGACAAATACAGCCCGCCAAAATATATAGGATATTAAATCGCTTATCGCCGCCTAGAGTTGCTCTGCACGCGCTCACATCACCACCAGCAGACAGTCGAGATATGTTTTGAAAGTATTTGGAAAGTCTGACACTTGTATTTTTCCGCAAAGTTCTTCCGTTGAATGCGCGTCTGTACGCGCGATGATATAAGTTTAGCAATAACACGGTTAGATTTAAAAACGGATGTCTGGTAAACTTGAATGACTTGACTGCTCTGAAAGGAAAGCATGTAAATGTCTTGAAGCTTTTTGTTTTATTAAAGGAAAAATGAAAAAAAAACGGAAACGAGATATATCTGCTGTTTCTTTGATAGAAATGAATTGTAAGAGTTTAGTAAACGTAAAATATATATTATAAACGATTCATAATAGAATGGAGAAACCAAATAACAATTTGATATGCTTAAGTGTTCCACCACGTTTGTTTTATAACAATAATAACCTTTATTTGTACTAATTTTATAAGTTTAAGATTTTCTTCAGCTTTAGAAAAACCTTTTGGATCCTGTTTAGTCATTTTTAGAATATCCTAGAACTTGCTACCCATTTTACTTTCTTATACATAATATAAGGAAATATTATGATGATGAAAATTTTCGACCTCGAAATTTGTGCAATGTCCCGTGATACAAAAAAAAAAAATTGATTACATTTTTGGAAGCAGCATATATATAAATTTCTAAAAATCAGTTACCAAACTAAAATTATGATCAAGAGCTACTTTTTCGTGGATCTATTTAATAGTTGTAAATGGTCCTCAATCACAGTACCATCCTATAATGTTGCTTAAAGTGTCCTATTTAAAGCACAGTTGAAATGCAAGTGTACCCCGTTAGAACTGCTTTACTATAATGCAAAAGTAAAATATTGCCCTCATTGAATAAACATGCTCATAAAATATTCGCCTTTAGAATTGTTTGTGTGTGCACTTCTATAAGTATGTGTGAGCAATTAGGCCAAACTTATTTCCAAGGCGACACAATTGTTTGTCTTGCACATTAATTACTCTTGCTCTTGTGTACACAAAATCATCTGCTAAGGATGCTCGCTAAGTTTTGTCGCGGGAGAGAGAGAGAGAGAGAGGGTCTTTATTTATCTGCGGCGGTCGCTTTACAAGAAGATGAATCGCCATCATTTGCAGTCACTAATGACTTCAGTTTTTATAATGTGGGAGTTGTGTTCATTTCTTTTATTTCAGATCTGCACAAAGAAATTATTACTTAATATTTGTCTTTTTAATTCGTATGGCATAAAAAAATTAAGCAGATAAGTTAAGAGCTTGATAAAGTTTAATGTGTGAATCAAAAAATATCAGTACCAATATATATATATAATTATATTTGCATCATGGGAGGTATCGGCCTTTATTTAATTATAGGTAGTTTAGTGTGTATAAAATAAAAAAATTCTTCTTACGCTTCGATATTATATATAATATCTTTCTCAAAAATTTTTTATAATAAGCTGTAACAGTTATGAGTACATTAATCTGTCTTATATGCAAAATAATTCTAAAAATAACTTACGTCATGTGTTATTAAAATTGATACTACATTTGTTTACAATTTAAAAAATATATATTAAAATCTCCAAAAGATTTTCCACTCGCACAACGCCTGAAAATCTGTTTTCTTTTTCTTTCTTCTTTTGAATATTATCAGGTATGTATACAGTCTTTTGCTTTTTTTTTGTAGTGTTATCAAAAATGTTAATTACTTTTCAAATGATTGTATAAAATATTTAGAGGTGTACGTGTTCGTAATGAAAAGCAATGATGTTTTAAAAGTCTACATATAAATGTATATTTTAAAATGTGTTTGTGCTGTAAAAAATTTTTTAATATGCATTGATGGTTTTTAGTGTATTTTTATTTGTGTTGTATTTGAACGTATGCTTAAAGGAAACACAGCGTCGTACTTGTATTTATTATAAAATAGATAAATAAATATTTGATAGGTTATTTATATCTGTCCTATCGTTTATTGTATTTTTGTTTTTTTGGATGTGGATGCTTTCTAAGATATTCCTGGCTTTGTTGTTTTTTTCTGTAGTTATAATTGAAGTATTTGGATAATTGAAGGAATGATTTGTTATACTGGTATGTTTTTTTAGTGCAGTGGTGTTATTTGAAAATTTGTGACCATTTATTCTGTCTTTTAAATGTTGAGAAGTCTGTCCTATGTATATGCCATTGCAATCATTACATGGTATTTTGTACACTATGTTGGTTTTTTTTTAAAGTAGGAATTTTATAACTTGTACTTGTACTAGAACAACTTGAAGAAGAAGTAATATCGGGTCTCGACTCCACACCAGCATTTTTCAAGAGATATGTTGATGACTGCATTGCCTGCATACCAACAAACAAAACAGAATACATCTTAAATAAATTTAATTCCTTTCATCCAAAGTTACAATTCACAATAGAAAAAGAACAAAATAACGAATTAAACTTTTTATACCTAACATTAATACGATCCGATATCTACATATACACAAAATTATTCCATAAACCAACTGCATCAGACCGATATCTCAATTATAACTCTTGCCAACCCACATCTTTTAAGAACAATGTCATAACAAACTTAATTCACAGAGCAATAACACTCACTACTCCAAAATATAGACCTGAAATTATAGCAAAAATAAAAACATCATTACAAAAATATAATTATCCACTTTCAAAAATTAATAGTGTTCTAAAACAACAACTACACAAACATTATAATCAGAACATACCTAAAAAAATAGAGGAACCAACTGCGTATGAATATGTTCCATTACCATATATAAAAAATATTTCTGAAAAATTAAACAAGATACTAATACCATATAAAGTGAAAATAGCACACACTAACTGCAATAATCTCGACTTCCTATATACCCCTCTCAAAGATAAAATTCCTACTTTTAAAAAAAACCAACATAGTGTACAAAATACCATGTAATGATTGCAATGGCATATACATAGGACAGACTTCTCAACATTTAAAAGACAGAATAAATGGTCACAAATTTTCAAATAACACCACTGCACTAAAAAAACATGCCAATATAACAAATCATTCCTTCAATTATCCAAATACTTCAATTATAACTACAGAAAAAAAGCACAAAACCAGGAATATCTTAGAAAGCATCCACATCCAAAAAAAACAAAAATACAATAAACGATAGGACAGATATAAATAACCTATCAAATATTTATTTTCTATTTTATAATAAATACAAGTACGACGCTGTGTTTCCTTTAAGCATACGTTCAAATACAACACAAATAAAAATACACTAAAAACCATCAATGCATATTAAAAATTTTTTTACAGTACAAACACATTTTAAAATATACATTTATATGTAGACTTTTAAAACATCATTGCTTTTCAATACGAACACGTACACCTTTAAATATTTTATACAATCATTTGAAAAGTAATTAACATTTTTGATAACACCACAAAAAAAAGCAAAAGAATGTATACATACCTGATAATATTCAAAAGAAGAAAGAAAAAGAAAACAGATTTTCAGGCGTTGTGCGAGTGGAAAATCTTTTGGAGATTTTAATATATATTTTTTAAATTGTAAACATATGTAGTATCAATTTTAATAACACATAACGTAAGTTATTTTTAGAATTATTTTGCATATAAGATAGATTAATATACTCATAACTGTTACAGCTTATTATAAAAAAAATTTGAGAAAGATCTTATATATAATATCGAAACGTAAGAAGAATTTTTTTATTTTATACACACTAAACTACCTATAATTAAATAAAGGCCGATACCTCCCATGATGCAAATTATATTTAACAACGGCCAAGAAAAAAGAAATTTGAAGAAATATGTATATATATATATATATTGGTTTGTAGATCTTACAAATCAGGGCATTCCAATTTCAATTAAGAACTTTTTATCATTAGGACCTAAATTTAGAATGATCACTAAATCGTCTGATATCAATGTAGGTAGAATTCTAGCAGAATGTGAATTAGTTTTAGAGAGGGTACCTCCTCAAAAAATTAATTTTTGTAGAGCACAATTAACTAACATTTAGACAAACAAACTATTACATACAGCCATCTCATTCTGACGGTTTCTTGAGGAAGGAGATGACCGAATGCAAGGACTTTCTTAAAAATAATAGTAACATTTTAATCTTGAGGGCTGACAAAGGCGCTGTCATCGTGGGTGTGGAAAAAACAGAGTATATACAAAAAACTCAAGACTTACTCAGCGATCTCTCCATATATAATAAAATCAAGGCAGACCCTACTGCCTCAATACAAACGAAAATAAACAACATTTTAAAACAACTTAAAAACAAAAACGAAATAACGGAAGATCAATATAAACGACTGAGTTGTCAGAATGGTGTTTCACCAAAACTATACACATTACCTAAGATCCACAAGACTCCGGTAAGTTACAGACCTATTGTCAGCTGTGTCAATTCACCCTTATATAATGTGTCCTCATTTGTGGCCTCCATTCTCAATGATTCAGTAAATAATAATCCCTGTGGCTTTGATGTCAAGAACTCATTTGAGTTTGTTGAAATGTTTCAAAATTACCAATTACCGGATAATCATGTTCTTATTTCATTAGACGTAAATTCGTTGTTCACTAACATTCCTTTGGACCTCTTATTTGAAGTCATAGAAAGAAATTGGCTTCAAATAGAGACATACACAACTTTAACAAAAATTTCATTTATGGCACTTCTAAAATTTATAATCAATAACAGTTACTTTAAATTTAACGATGAATTCTACATACAGATTAATGGCGTACCGATGGGCATGCCCTTGAGCCCAATCATGGCTAATATTATTATGGACGTTTGCTTGGGTGAAGTGATTGCTTCGTTGGGTTTTCAATTGTCATTTATTAAAAAATATGTTGATGATTTGATTTTGGGATTACTTTCGGACAAAATAGAATACACTTTGAATAAATTTAACGCTTTTCATGAAGAAATACAATTTACAGTTGAAACGGAAACGGAAACGGAAAGAGCAGTGCCATTCTTGGATAAGAAACTTATTAGAAATTTTAACATCATATTTATAGACTGGTACACAAAACCAACATACTCTGGCAGAATTATAAATTACCATTCCAGTCATCCTTTACAACAGAAGTTAAACATATTGACTTCTACTAAAAACAGAATAACCAAGATATGTCACCCATCTTTCCTTAATGATAATCTTAATAAATTGAGCAATATTTTTATCAATAATGGGTATCCCAGATCGTTGGTAAAAGATTGCTATTCAACACATCAACTATAAGCTTTCACAACAACTCTCACAACGATAACAATAGTCCCCCTCCAGAATTCACTTATTTTAGATTACCCTTCATAGAAGATGTTAGTTATACAATTTCTAAAGTCCTTAGGTTTGACCACATCAAATTCGGTTATTTTGGGGTGCTTGGTTTGGATAAGCTATTCTCGAAAGTCAAAGATAAAGACAACAAAGATTGTCAGTCAAATATAGTATACTCTATCCCATGTAGTAATTGTGATGAGACGTACATAGGCAACACTTCTTCTTGGTTGAAAACTCGCCTTCGTACATATAAAAGTGACATTAATACTAAAAAACAGAGATGTGCTTTAGCACAACATTGTCTTAGACTAAATCACCAACCATTATACGATAACACCAAGAGCCTATGTATTGAGAGACACAAGAGGTCTAGAGAGTTTTTAGAAATGATAGAGATCAATAATAATGCTAAGTCCATGAATTTCAGGTCTGACATCGACCAATTAAGTAATATCTATTCATATCTCCTCTCATTAAATAAAACATAATATTAAAATCATTTTTATTGTTCAACTTTCAATTTTACACACAATACATAACAATTTTGTAATTTGCCGCTCTTCTACCGACCACTTTGTACAATTCAGTTAATTTAACATTTAAAAGTTGTAAGCACTCAGTTGGCAACACCACAATGAAGTTGCAACCTAGGGTGTCTTTCTGTCATGGCAACAGCTGATCATATCCTGTCAGATGTTTGAAGTGTTAACATGTAGTTTTTAAATTATTAGAGGTCCTTCTAGGAAGTTCCTTAAAATTTCAGTTTTTATTATTTTAGTAATGTGACTGTAAAACGATTAACTGTAGTTTTTAAATTCTTAAATAATGTCAATTTAATTCATCCATCCACAAAAAGTGATGTTTTCTAGTTATGTGCACGTGTTTCTCTCGATAAGTTCGCATTGTAAGTTATTTTTAATTGATTGATGTCCATTTTTATCAAGTTACAATATCTATTTTATACCGTAGTTTGGCCCTGAAGAAGTATTAGATTATAATACGAAATATTGGCAAAAAATAAAGAACTTCACATAAAGTTATATCTTTTGATGCTGGATCCCCCCTAAGAATACATTTTTCTTGACTTTGACAGCAGAGACTCTTTTCCATTTTATATATATATATTTATATTTTTTTTTTGTTCTTGGCTGTATATTTTTATTTAATTTCAAAGATTCCCTTCGGAAATTCCTTTTACGAGTTTCTTGGTGTAGCGGCCTTGTTGAAATTATTTAACACAAATTAAAATTACTAACTACAAAGTAATTAAAACAAAAATTCTGGTATAATAACGTTTCGACATATATTTTAGCATTCTCAAATTATAAAATGCTTTTAAAAACGGAATACATTCACTGCTGTACAATACAAACTGTAAACAAAGAGAAAAAACAAATAACTACAGAACTTCTTGAAACAGTTTATATTTTTAATTCAGTTTTAATATTTTATCTGTTGTGAAACTTACCATATTTTTTCTTTGTAATACTGTAAGAAGGATAACTAAATCATTCTATAAATTTATGTTACTTAAATTGAAATTAAATTCAAAGATATCTGTAAATGGAAAATTATACTGTATTAATACTTTTTTACCCCTTAAATAAAATTAAAAATATATTAAACAATAATAATTACCCTGATATTTTCATAGAAAAAATTATCAAACAAACTTTACATAAATTTTACAATAAAGAGGCAAAAATAAATAAAAATACAAATAAACATACCCTCGAACCTACTTACATTCCAATACCATACGTTAAAAATTTATCAGAAAAACTCAGTCAAATAGAAAAACCATACAATTTCAAAATAGGCCACCAAAATAATAGCAATCTTAAATTTTTGTATACTAAACTTAAAGATCCGATTCCACCCCTTAAACAGACACGTTGTGTATAGCATCCCTTGTGAAACATGTGATAAAATTTATATTGGACAAACAAAACAGTTACTTGAAGAAAGGATTAAAGCACATAATTATGCCAAAAACTCCACGGCTTTAAAAAAACATCAAACAAACTTCAACCATAGTTTCAATTTCACAAATACCAAAATTTTAACAAAACAATCAAATACAAAGGCAAGGAATGTTCTCGAGATGATCCATATAGTACAACATAACAATGCAGTAAACAATAGAATTGAGATTGATGGTCTCTCAATGATTCAAAAAATATGAATCAATAATACTAAGATTTTGGATGTCAGATCTGAAATTCATACTATTTTTGTTGCTGTTAATGTAGACCATCTCAAGGAATTCTCTGCTAATTTTTCTATTGTGTTTTTAAAATTTTTTGTCAGTTGAGGAAAGACATGATATTCGGACGAAGCCATATCTGTTGAATAAGGGGGGAGTTCGAGTAACTCGAAACCTAAATCATGAATTGTTTACGTGGCAACATGCGATTTGTGTGCAGGTGCATTGTCCAGCAAATACAAAACACCTTTGGACAACTTCCCTCTATATTTTTTTCTCGTAAAGTGGTCAGTAACGTCAAATAGTAATTCCCAGTTACTGTTCGCTTGCCCAGAAAATCAATCATGATTATTCCATGGTAATCCTAAAAAATTGAAGCAAGAAGTTTTTCAGTAGATTGCTTAGGCTTTGGAGAACCAGATTGTCTCCATTCTATCGATTGCTGCTATATTTCTGGGTCGTAGAAATGTAGCCAATTTTCATCCATAGTAAAAATATGGCTTAAGAAGTCACAGATCGAACGCTATGCTTCCACCCTTGCACGCTTCTGGTCAACAGACAGTCATTTGGGAATCCATTTTTCAGAAATTTTTCTCATGTCCAAATTGACGTGAACTATATGATGGACGCGTTCATATGAAATAATCAGTGCTTCAGATATTCGTTTTAGCCGAATTCAATGGTCTGACGAAATCATGTCATGAACTGCATCAACATTTTCGGGGACGAACACAGAAACAAACCTTCCTGATCGGCGTTCATCTTCAATGGAAAATTTACCCCTTTTGAAGCTTGCAATTCAATTTTTCACGGTCGCATGCGATGGACATTGATCGCCAAGAGTATTAAGCATACCTTCGTAAACCTTCTTACCTCTTAACCCCTTCAAATACAGGTACTTGATGATGTGGCTCGATACTCCGATTTTTCGATTTTTACAATTTCGATGGATTTCCTCTTCTTCAAATTTTAGTGCGCAACTTTGGTTTGACTCTTTGACGTGAAACTTTACATTGACACTTCTAATAGGTTATGTTTCGTTTCTATGATATCGCAATACATATTTTGTTTATCCACGGAACCGGTCAAGGCCAACTAGATATTAATACATCCTTGTATATACTGAATTAGAATGGTTGAATTAAATAGAAATGATTCTCAGGTAGGGCAGTCAGAGAACAAACGTTACTCTTTAAAAAAAATCGGTTTTGTTATGTATTATGAAACCTTCACCAAAACTGTACCGAATAGCAAAAAATACAGAAAATAATCTTATGAGTTACTTACAATTTATTTGAGGTTTTATAAAAAAAAGTATAATTTTTTTGAAGCTGTTGGTCACTTATTGAATATGTAATAAGGTCAAAGTCATTGGATTGATACTAAGAACTCAAAATATATAAATTTAAGGAACTATATACTATGACATCCTGCTGTTTCTATAGAGCTACACACAGATATGGTGGCTCTTGCATTTTTGTAAGAAAGGGAATTCTTGTTAAGGAAACGAAAAATCTATGAGACAAAAGTCAAGAATAGTGAAATGTAGTGCTTTTGAAATGATTGAGCATAAAACAATTGTGGTTAATGTGTATAGACCGCAGAACGGTGATTTTTATGAATTTTTAGATATACTAGATGAAGTACTATCATCAGTAATAAAAATAAGACAGAAATATAAACTCATGTTAAATGTGATTTTAAGGTACCATTTCATAATAGGGACAATATTCATGTACAAAGACTGAATGATGTGCTGAATGTAGATAACAATACATGACGCCGCACGTATTGGACTTGCAAGGACAACGATTGATAAAGTCGTTAAACAACACAGTCGAATCACTTGGGGCAACAGCTTACACTTAGGTCGAGTTTCAGAAGTGCTACAGCACAGAAACCAATTAAAATAAAAATAATATATGATGAAAATATTACTGTTTACAAGCAATGGCTCATGAAACATGACTGGAATCTGTTGAGTGATGCTTTAGATGTTAATGTCTTGTATGAGACTTTTATTAATGAAATTAAAACGAAATATAATGACTTGCGTAAACATAAAACAAAAAACAATTAAAGAAAGGCGGATCACTGATGAAATTAAGGTGAAAACCATTATTAAAAGACAAATGTATGAGGACATGGCAAGCAAAAGAATAAATATAGAAGATTATAACAACTATCGCAATAATTTAAAGAGATAAATAAGAATTGCGAAAGACAAAGCTAACAGTGATTCATCAATGAATCACACAATAAGACTAAGGCTCCTTAGCGCTGATAAGAAAAATCACGGGTTCTGTTAGAGCTAGGGAAATCTCTGTTGATGACATTCAGGTAACAGGAATTGTTGTATGTATTCCTACACGATCTCCGTAACCAATCATCATCAAAATTTCGTACGTTCAGTTTCACTCAAACGCATGATGATTTAATGCAAAATTTAAACTTTTCATTAAATGACAAGTCTGTCTAGATGAAACGCGAGTACATTTTTTTTTGTCTCGAAAAAAAAAATCTCACTGATCACGATGGCGGAAAATATTTGTGAAATTTCCTTACACAATATGATATGTTGATAAAAAAGAGAGCTTTTTTTGATTTACCCGAATATGCCATACAAAATGCGGTGTCATTAAAAAAAAAAGTTTAACCCAGTCTGTAATCAACAGACAACTGACAGAAATTTGTAATAATATAACTCAGATAAAAGATTTAGATCTGGACAATATTCCTTATAATAACCACTCATTAATGTTGCATCCTACTGATATAGGAATATGTAGCATTATTGCACAGTTAAGGGATAGCTCTTGCGTGGGTTGTGATCAAATACCTGTAAAAAGAATAAAAGAATGTGCGCCTGAACTTGCGGTTATACTAGAACAAATAGTCAACAAACGTATAGAATCAGGAATATTCCCAAATGAATTGAAGAAATTTATTATTAGCTTAATATACAAGAAAGGTGAAATTACGAAACTAGAAAACTACAGACCGATATTGAACCATGATGAGTGTACAATTGGTATTTTCATGGACCTTGGCAAGGAGTGTTGAGTACAGTACTGTGTGTTGTTTGAAAATTTGGAGAAAGTTGGAATAAGAGTACATTGATACAGTCCTATCTAGATAATAAAACGCAGTGGAGAGTCGATAGTGGTGTGGGTGCTGTTTCTGATTGGGAGACGCTGAAAAGGGGAATGTCCCAGGGCTCTGTTCTGGGTCCTTTATTGTTTTTAATATATGCGAATCAACTCCCTAGCAGGACTAAACACAAAACAATACTGTAAACTGTGAATACTTCGGTAATTGTAAGAACTTGAAAAGATGAAATACTGACTACTGTTGAGGACCGTGGTTCATGATTTGACAGAATTAGGCTGAAGCTGAATATTGAAAAAAACAATGTGTGAAACTTTGGATATTCAAGAAGGACCCAATTTGCGGAGCAGAAGGTTTTCGTCGGAAGAAGAGATTGATACCGCAGTTCACGCTTATTTTGAAGGTATTCCGAAAGAAGATTGGTTGGGAGCTTTTGAACAGTGGAAAGAAAGAATGGTCAAGTGTATCATTGCTGAAGAAAATTACTTTGAGCATATTTAAAATGGAATACTAGAAAATATTAACAGTTTTTTTTTATTCTAAATAATTTTAGCTTGTCCCTCGTATAAGTAAATATGATTATAAATAAATAAAAAAATAAACAAATAAACATGTTTTACTAAGAATGGGGTGCAGAGTCGAGTAATCAAAATTTAGTAGGGAGTACCTAAAAGCGAGTTTATAGTATTAAAACTAAGTTTAAGTAATCCATTGTGTGTTTATAAATTCAAAGCTAAACCGTACATTTCTACTGGTATAAATCACCTAACTAGAGAATATGCACAGATAATTTTATTAATCAAGTTCGCAAATATGTTCTTTTTATCAATAAAAAAAAATAACAACATTTCCTGAACGTAATCATATTTCCTTCAATATGCACACAAAAGAAAACAAAATTTGATTAGTTATATTGTCTCCTCTACACTTTTACGTTTAAAAGCATCTCGTTTGTTACGTTTTTTCCCCCATTTTTCCTTTCTTTTATCATGATCAAAAACAAAGTTTTCCCAACGCACCAATTTTTTCTACGGTTTGTTTCAGAAGCTGAAAGCGGCGGTTGGGGACCTTGGACTAACTGGACACACTGCTCGAGCACGTGTATAGGTGGCACAAAAACCCGTTACCGCTTCTGTGATTCACCACCACCCAGATACGGCGCGAAATTTTGCGAGGTAAGCCCAACTCTTCGCTTGATTTTTTAGTATACAATGTCGTGTTAAATTTTCCCAACGGAAACGCATACAGTTCCATGTTTGCGAATGTATCTTAAAAATTTCATGATGCCAAATCAAATAAATGTTTCTTTGTACAGCTTTTGTATGCGAAACGAATTCTTAATGAAATAATAAAAAAGTATGCAATATGTGGCCGAAAAGAAACACTGATAATCCAAAACAAAGTGGAATAAGGCACATTTGTATGTCAGATAGGCGTGACTGTAAATTTTGATTTATTTTTACGGCAATATTGCCGATGGTGTTGTAAGCTACTGCTACCGGCACACGAGTAATGAGATTTGTAATAAGATAAGCTTGCAGACTCCAATGTGACAAGTTTCAAATTACAGCAGAGTATTGTATGGAGTGTTACGGTCCGGTTAAACACAAATTCTTTTAACAGATAAAAACGTTTTAAAAAGCGGCTGTTAATAAATTTTACTAAAGCCTTAAGTGTGCTTTATGCAATATGCGTCACCTACACAACGCTTACATTAAAATAAATTATTATTATGTTAAATCAACCATTTTCAATTTGTGCCCCCCAGGGGGGGGGGACAAAACTAAATAGGGGCCACCAGTATATCCAGAAAAAATGAGGAAAAATACTATTAATAAATGCATTTAATTTACTGAAATAAAATCAGTAAAATACATTCTGACATGACAAAAAATAAAATACATGTTTACACTTATAAATAGGATTGTATCAGTACTGCATAATGTATTTAATAATTAACTTATCAATATTAAATTAAAAATAAAATTAATAATTATTTGTGACTCACTTGGGCCTGTCTTGCATCGCGACATTTTTCGAAAGAAGGTTTAATATTAGAAATTGACACTCTAGGTTTTGTTTTGGCAAAGGTAGAATGTTGAAAATGGTAATAGCATACGAAATGCTCTTGTTTTCAGTGCAGAAAACTCATCATCCAACCCTGTCCAAAATTCAAAGAGTGATTTATTACTAAGTTGACTTTTGATTTCGACACTTGCCGTTCTTGGAACATTATAATTAGAGGGAAAGGAATTAGTACGAAGTTTTGCGGAATTAACAGTATCATGAACAGATGATGATGATCTTAAACATTATTTGTAATAGGTTATGTCTATGGGTTTAAATAAGTCATCTCTGTAAATTTTAAATCAGTGTTGTGCTGCACGCACTCCTGTGTAGAGACAAAGCGCTTTTTTTTATTAATCAGTGCTATTGATGATGACATCATAATTATCGAAATAGGTATTTAGATTTTTAGTCATTCTTTTGGTAAAGGAATTTTAGCGTATTTGCTATGGGTATATTTATAATATCAACACCTACTACTTTTTGGTTCTTAGAGCAATAAAAAGAATTGAATTTTTTGCAATTGCTCTATATTTTCCCATAAAGAGCAAACAGAGATTTGTATGTTCAACCAAAAGAGACAAACCCTATTCATCCTGCCGTTGCCAATTAGCTACAAGATTTATTCATTCGTAAAAGTTAAATTAGACGTTTACAAGAAAAGAAAATACCGATTATTCGACAAAGAAGACGAGAAAAAGCACCGAAGCAAGCTGTGAAATTGAAAAAGAAAACGACGGTGAAAAAATCTTCGCGAACGTTAGTAATTTCTTTTTCCTTTTTTTCGTCTTTTTTATCTTCTTGTAGTGGACTTGTTGATGGCGTTTTTGTTATTTGTCGCCTCTTCCGATATACTTTTCTTTCGATTAATTGGTTTCAAGCTGATAATGAAAACCTCTCCATTTTGGAATGAAAAAGTATCACCACTTCCAAATCCTTAATTCATTTTTTTTTATTTTTTAAAATATACATTTGATTGCATCATACAATAACGTAAATTTAAATTTAGATAAATTCATATTGAAAATGTTTTTATAAAAGAAAAAAGCACTCTCAGAGACTTTTATTTTAAATAGTATTTCTTGCTGTTTATAAGTTTTTCTACTCCCATACTTTAATTGTATTATTAGATATGCCGAACCTGTACTATAATGGTGTTCATTACGATACAGATTTTCATTATGTTACAAGTTTATATCCAATAGGAATACAGATTTTTCATTACGATACAAGTTTATATCCAATAGGAATGCGACATTTCAATATTCAAACAATATTCAATATGGCGACTGCATATCTGACAGATATACAAATTAAATAAATGTGACAGTTCTCTGCAATTTACAAGTAAGTACTTAAAATTTGTGCTTTTTTGAAAATATAAACGGTAAAAATGAGGGATAATGACAGTGAAATGTAATAATTGACTCCACCAGAAATTATGGAACAAGCCTTAGTAACCACGAACAATTTATTACCAGCCAAATTCACAAAAACGTACGGAAAATTTTAACCTCAATTTATGAACTGGATTGTTCAAAAAATATGTTTTATTATGGGGTCGTAGAAAAAATAGTGTATGCAACTCGCATTTAATGGCTATTAAGACACTCATATTCATTACAATACTCGGCTTCGCCTCGTATTGTAATTCTCTTACTCGTGTCTTAATAGCTATCATTAAATGCTCATTGCATAATAACTATTATACTTCAGCTTAATCCTTTCGGCGGTTTCAGCATAAATATGTAGGTGCATCGTATAAATATTAAAAATTCTTGCGTTTACATCTATTTTTAAATATTGTTTTGATTGTTTCCGTTTTTTGAATTTTCCGCATATGAGCGTATTTGACCGATCTTATCTCCCGTTCTTTCGTCTAGGTTTCGAATAGAGTGTCTATTGTCGAATGATATTAATAGAAAATATGTATGAACAGCTCTGATGTTCTGAGATATTTACAGTTTTGCAAGTCAGCATCTTAGACATAGGGCTTGCATGATTTTAAAGACCTTAAATCAAAGATGGCGAAAAACTTTATAAGAAACAAAAAAATAATGTAAAAGTAATATGGAAGAGCAACCAAGTTATTAGGGTTGATAAAAATAGCCTAATTATTTTTTTACAAAAGAGATTTCGATGATGATGAGTTTGAAGACATTGATAACAAGGGAACCACCAGAAGTAGCTCAGTTTCTACAGAAAATAAATTTAAAAAAGCATACACCAAGTCGCTCTCGATTTTGGATAAAATGAGAAAACACCTTTTAGAGTCGTGTGAAAACAATCTCTTAAAACGTGTTCACCACCAGTTTTATAAAACCTTGGTGTAATAAAAAATAAATGTTTTTTTCTGTAGAAGTGAAGACTGTTTAATTTTAAATAAAACAACAAAAAATAGTATTTTATTTTAATGAAATATCGCCATAAATTTGATAAAACCTATAGATTAGAAACTACATTTGGTAAATACGTTCAAAACTTCAAATGTTTAAGGCTATTATTGATGAAATAACGTTTGGAGCAACATAATTATAATACATCTAGCGTAAATTCTTTTATTGATTTTTCACAATTTTAGGTGTTTGCACTCACGGCACTATTGAATTAGATGTGCGATATACAAAGAAAATGTAAATTTTCTTTACATTTTCACAATATAGGCAACGCACATTTTTATTATTTTATATTGAAAAATGTATACAGTTGCGTGCAGAAAAAATAGGACAAGCTATTTTTTCTATGTGAATCTGGTTCACCCATACATGTCAATGCCTATAAATTTTGTTGACAACTTAAGTTTGACTTGTCACTTAAGTAACAAATTGGATTGTCAAAGTGATAGTTTTATTATAATGCCAAGAAAATTGTGTAATAAGCAAAATATTCAAATTATTTCCGAGTTGCAAAAAGGGAGAACAATTAAAGAGGTAACGTTTATTTTCGAAGTCAAAATGTCAAAAACCATTGGGAGCAAGAACAAACAATTTATAGAAAACAAGGAGCGGCAGAAGAATGATTTTTTTAGAAGATCACAGTACAGCTCTAATGGCATTCTTAAGACAGCATCCGTTTTCTTGTGCATTAGATGATGTTGTAGCAACAAATTTTCCGGATTCTCGGTCAACAGCCTGCAGAAGAATTCAAATGTCAGACATAGAAACTTATATTGTAGCCAAAAGATGTGTTTTATCGGAACGCTATAAACAAGGTAGAATAATCTTTGCACTAAATTATTTGTAGAGAAATATTGAATTCTGGAATAATGTAATTTGTACTGACGAAAAGACGTTTCAATCGACTTACAATGGGCACTATTAAGGTGTATAAATCAGCATATTCCTTGTAAAATTGCCTTTAAAATGGTACCAATAACATAGTACTTATTTCTGAAATTTTCAATGTTATAAACCCTTTATTGGGATATACTTATGTTTATAATATGTAAGATGCGGGGCATCTAATAGTTGGTTGGCCTTGGTTTTTAAAAAAAAATGACAGTGCAACCAAACGTTATGTGGAAATTATTTGAAACTATTATGGTATTTACATACCTTAATAGTTTATTGTTCCCTTTAGAAGTTTTTGTTTTAAAATGAATTTTCTGAAGAAGGTGATCATAGACATGGCATTTGTTCTTGGCGCTTGCAATTGAACTCAATTTTTAACATCAAGAACATATGCCATGGAATATCCCGACCAAAGAGCACCGGATAGTAAAACGTTTGAAAATTTGTTGATAAGGTTTCTTTGAACGGGTTCAGTGAATTACGTCGAACATGAAAGAAATAAGATTATGATTACAGAAGATAATAAAGTGAGAGTCGTCCAGTCTATTGTGGAAAATCCGCACGTATCTACAAAGATAATTTCGAAACAACACGGGATAGCTCTGAGGAGGATTTTAATGAAACATAGATTTTAGTCTTACAAAATTCAAAATCACCAAGACTTATAACTAACGGATTTTGAAAGGAGACTACTTTACTGTGAATGGATACTTTTACAATTATGACAAGATATAAATTTTCTAGACCATGTGCTTTTCACAAATAAAGCAACATTTGCTAATTGTGGAATAACAAACAGAAAAAAATTCCATTATTATGATACTACAAACCTTCATTTTGTGCAACTCATTTCATATCAACAAAAATGGAGTGTTAACACATGGGGAACCATTATAGGAAGCACTATTATTGGTCCAACTTTTTTTTAACTATACTTTAAATTATGCAAATTTTCTACAAAATAATTTACCATTGCTATTAGAAGACCTACCACGTAACGTCATAAGGAGATTGTGGTACCAACATGATAGTGCACCAGTACATTATGGTGCTGCTGCAAAGCACATTTAGGTGGGGTATTCACCAATATAGGTGAATTAGGAGTGGAAGCTTGAAAAGCTGGCTGCCGCTATCACAAGACCTCACACCTTGCGATTTCTTTCTGTGGCCAACTGTCAAAAAGACTGTTTACGCAACACCTCCTACAACGGCAGAGAATATGCAGCAATTAAATGAGAACAACATGGCTCAGAATGTAAGTCTGTCGATACAGAGGCGGTTCAGAGCATGTGTAGAGCAGAACGGATAGTTGAAGACAGATTAATGGTGGGATTCTGAAACCCTCTCGTAAGCTACGGTTATCGTAGTCCCTCGCAACGAAGTGACGTTTCGAAGACGATTTTCGGAATTTTTAAAGTTAGTGACGTAGAAGTGTCAAATCGTTTACGAATGAAGATTTTGTAAGTTTTTATATTTATTATTGTTCTTGTTTGCAAACATGTATATGACTTTATAGCATTATTGTTAGATGTAGATCACAACAGGTAGGGATTTATGTATGTAAAATATATGTATAAAGTGTAATTACATGCGTATTTTACGAAAGCAGTTAATCGATTATGTAAATCCCTAACCGGCATTTTAAGCAAAAGTTTAGGCGTTCAAAGTCTTATCTAGGTACTGGATACACGTATTCATCAAAATAATATACATATAGTTACAGCTGAAGATTACGTGAAATGGTTATACCAGTGTACATAATATCTTTGTTACAGGTCTTAACAATATTAAGATTATGGATATTTTACATTATTTGGTAGATACCAGAATAATATTGGTGCTAACAGCTTGTTTTATTTGGCCAGATATCAGTCAGCCGTATAATTCATAAGATCTGTCACATGATTATGAGGAAATTTGTTAAGCGGATAAAATTTCCTGTAAATTGTGAGTCGGAAAAGGGTAAATATGTTGTACAAAACTTTCTATTAATGTAATCTAGATATTTCAATGCAGGTGATATTGGTTCTCCTATGCAACTATGGTTATTCACTCCAATTAATAATTCCTCAGAAGCGTGCTTAATATTGAACTGAATATTATCGAAATGACAAATGCTATTTTGTATAGTAGTTATTTAAAACAAACAGGTTGTCTTATGAACCAAACCCTAAGCATGAAAATAATGTACATATTTAATATATTAGAAGTAGGATATGTGCAGTGAAACTTCTGTAAAGGATTTATTGCAAAATCTTGGATTTTATTGAAAATCCGTTGAAAGTATTTGGTAAAATATTAAATTTACCATATAAATTTAATAACTTCAGAGCATTTACATATAGTAAACAAAACATACTCATGAGATATCTAAGAAGTTTGCCACACTTTAGGTAGGTATAAAAAAATTAGGAAATAGTTTATTATAATCCATCAGTCGATGCATATTTTAAAATGAAATATGTCTTTACTATAATAATAATAATAATAATAATAATAATAATAATAATAATAATAATAATAATAATAATAATAATAATAATAATAATCTTATATTCACATATATCTCATAAGTTTGATTGCTTTACTATATAAATACTTTTGCTTGGAGTCTTTCATTTATTTGCATATACATATATTTTTTTTCTAAGTATTGTCCATATTTCAGGTACTATAATTGCTTTTCTTTAATTTTAGCATTATACCTAATACACTTTTATAATAGTGTTAATAAGAAAAATATATTTGGCAATAAACAGTCTTTTATTTTTCAATATTTATACAAATATCAACTTCAATGTTCACATATTCCAGTTAAGTAATAATTGTTTTCTGAGTTATATTGTTAAGATAAAAAATTAAACATATTGTAACGTCTTCGGTCTCGCATTAAACAACTCGTGCAATTATTTATTTAAAACAGTCTGTATATTTATACACTTAAAATTAATTACAATATAAAAATATAAAACTAATGTATCACACTTAAACTACTACAATTTAATTTAACACTTGTATTTATTTATTTCTGTTACTAATATGTCCGTCCGTATATTTATATAACACTTCTATTTATATAACACGGCACTATTTATTTATTTCTTTGGCTACCACAATTTATTTCTACCGTACGACTTATATTTATTTCTACTGTATTTATTTCCACGCGCGTCGGATACTTCTTACGGACTTTCTTATTCCGAAATTAATCCGCAATTAATTCATCCATCGGTGACCCAGTCGCCTTTTTATATATGCGTTCGAAACATCTGGAACACATCAGATAAACGCCAGTGTTCTTCTCGATTTTTGTAGAAAATACAAGAGACATTCTGTCTATTTGCAGTACAACGCAAATGGATGATTTATTGCTTTATGATGTTTACCAGTCGCGTCGAGATGATTTACAACCTCTTTTTATTGTCGCTCGGAAGTGTGCCTTCTTTTGTTGTCGCCCGGATGTCTACTGGTTTCGTTACAATATAATCCATATGTAGTATTAATATAATTATCCAAGTGCAATATCTTCATTATTTTATAATACATAGCATACTTATTAATCCATTAAACAATAGATTTTCATATTCTTATCTTTCTTTTGAGTTGAAAAAGTGCTTATTTCATCCTACTGAATATTACTTTTCTGTTAAAACTGCAAATAAACAGAACAGAACTTTCAATTACTGTAATTTCAGTGACTCGACAACAAAATCCTTCAATATAGTTACATATTGATAAAATATTTGCGTTGTGATTTACAAATAAAGAAAGTCCTTGAGTAAACAGGTAAATTTCCTCTTATCTTTTCAACATACTATAAAGTTTAGCATCCTCTTAAATTGATGTAGTTTTATCATTAGAAAATTTGATGAAAAAGTCAACTTTAAATTGTGAACACGATACCATGATAATCTTTTTCAGAGCATATAGTTTGTGTAAATTTCACATGGATACTGCCTGCTGGGTCTATGTATTTTTTAGGTACTCTTGTAACAAAAACAATGTCCACTTTAAGGTACTCTTGTAACAAATAATGTCCACTTATAACTGTCCTTGTTGGCTTCATATAAAAATCACATTAATCATCCATAGATGTGCTTAAAAAGACATTCATCTGCAAATTCACTATACACTGCAGATACCACATCTTTTTAAACTCTCAATGGTAGTATGTGTTCTTGCTAAAAGTTTCCAAAGTGCTTCCTGCTTTCTTGGAATTACAAACTTTACGATACATTTTCTTTAAAAAAGACAATTCTCTTGTTAATTAAAATTTTAAATTAAAATATTATGCTATTAAAGAGATATGTCTGTTTACATGTTAAACATAAAGGTTATGTACAAAGAATCGCAAATTGTCATTTTAGTTGCTAGGTTACATTGCTGACGTATTTCTCGTAGCTTACGATAACCGTAAACTTCCGATAAGCTTCAGAATTCCACTATTGGATTGTTTTATTATGGAAAATGTTCAAAATGTAATTCTAAAGCTAATGCTAAAGCATTTAATAAACAGGTGTTTGTTAAAGTTTGTTTTATTTTCATGGCCAACGAACTATTAGTTGATTTTGCATATTATAAAAACATGGGTTTACTCCATTCCTGGGTTATAACTTTAAAAATACTAGAAATGTTATTGGTACCATTTTAAAGGCAATTTTACAAGGAATATGCTGACTTATAAAAATATTATAGGTTAGATTTAAAAAAAAAACGAGAAAATAGCCAATAAAGATCAACAACTTCGACACGACATATTTATCACTCTGTATATTTATTCACTTTGTTCAACCTCAAAACGAATAACGTGTTAGTCCATAAATTAGTAACACAAGAGTTACGTGAGGCATTCTACCCATTTTCAGACCAAGGCTTAAAATGTTAGATGCTGCAACTGTCAAGATTTTAACAAAATTATCAATTAAACCAAAACTAATTGCAAAGATAAATTGGGTGGCTATCATTATAATAGCAAGAAAGTATGGCAATCTATTTAAAATAAAAAAGTTGAATGTGGTTGCAAAAACTTGGAACATCCTGTATATTTGTAAATAAAATTAAAAAATGCACAGTTGTCTACTACAAACGCACGTAAAGTCTCATTGCTACAACGTTATTAGTTTTCATGCTGAGCTCCGCCGACACACTATTGCCGCACGCGGTAAATGGCGTTTTATTCATATATGTATCATATTAAGTAAGTTCACACGACAAAACACTTTTTTCTGCACCCAACTATACATGTCCTCTACTGCTTCCATTATTCTGTAATATATTTCCTATCTCTAAAACTTAATCCTCGGCACCTGTTTTTTTATCGGTACATAACATACGTAACTCTGGTTGTGTCTCTGACCCTTGTATACGAAACATTCTTCCACTATAATCAATAACTCACCCCCTCAGTTACCTTGGATACCAAACATAACTGTCAAATCAGTTCCTACATGTAAGATATGAAAACGCATTTTCGTACCATGACCGCTATTTGAGTTAGTTTTCATTAGATTTGTCAAATTTTAGCAGATTTTTTTTGTAAATAAAATCCACCAGTGAAGTGCCACCATGGCTAAAGGTGGGAAAAAGGGCGGTAAGGGGAAGAAGGGCAAGAAGAAAGAAGAAAATCCAAATTTACTGACGGAAGTCGATAAGACCTTTTACGAATTGCAAATAGCCGATTTAAATCGTAAATTGGCCCGTCTGAGGAGTTTAACAACGGAATTAGAAGAGAAAAATGAAGAGTTAACGCAGGACAATGAAAAATTAGACGAAGACAGAGCCGATATTATTGCTTATTTGAAGCGAAGTCTGCAAGAGAAAGCTGATGAAATAAACGATCTTCAGGAACGTTTGAAAGGTCTCCAGGAAAAACGGCAGGCCGAAATAGAAGAATTCCAAGAGAAACTGGACGATTTGCAACTCGAATACAAACAGATGCAGGAACAGTTGACGTCGGAAATCAAATTATTAACCGGCAAGTTAAATTCTCTGGAAGAATTTCGAATACAACGGGACGAGTTGATGAAAAAGTACGAGATACAAGAAGCCGCGATGGAAGAACAAGAAATCAGGCACAAACGCGAAGTTTACAACATCGAGAAGAAATTTATTATCGGCAAGGACAAGTTGAAGAAAGAGATGGAGACCAGATTGCTACAGTTATCTTCGGAATTTCAAGACGCCACCAATTTACGCATCGCCGCCACGACGCATCGAGTAATCAGGGAGAACATAGCTATTAATAACGAATTGGATGTCATATTGGAGACCCATCACCGCTTGCAGTCGGAAAACGACAAACTGAAGCAAAGAGATCGAGTCTTGAGGATGGAGACGGAGTTGCGAGAAACCGAAAAGAAAAAGGCCTTGACCAAGTCGCAGGTGCAGTACAGATTGATCGATAAGTTGACTAAAGAGCAGGAGAAACTAACTGCCAAAGTAGATAAATATAGAAATATGGAAGGCGACGTGCTTCGGCACGCTAGAATGTTGAAAGAAGCCAATAATACCATTACGGCTTTGAAGTATAAGATCAGGGTTTTGGAGCAGAATTTGCACGCTAGTAGGTGCGACAGGAACAATATAAAAACCGAATTGGATTATCAAAAAGACGAGACTGACCGTCTTACAGATATTTTGGTAAGTAATTGGTGCTTATTTATATTTTACATATAGAGGTAATATAGGAATATAGATTAGATCAGAGGTTTTTAACTTGTCAGTAGCTAAAACGCTTCAATATACTTCTTTTTAAATTTATTAATTTGGCAATACCAATTTTTTTTTTGAAGACTGCTTCTTAGTAATCATACCAATCATTACTAGCAGTTAACTACTCAATAGAAATTATAATCTCATACTACGAGTATAGTTGAATCGGTTTGCACAACAGACATGCGCCAATAAATTATAGTGGTATCAAATTTAAGATGTTGTAAGACTTTCTCTATCAAGTAATATAACCTACAAAAGCCATTCAGGACTATCATAAATAATGGTTTCCTTTTGCCATAAATCTCAGATAATAGGTGATGTGAGTGTCTCTGATCACCTCAAGTGAGATTCGCTCACTGGGGATTTTGACAAGTGAGATTTTAAACTTGTGTTGCAATTAGAATGCCTGGCATGTCCAAATTTCAGACTATGTCTGTAAGTTATTTAATGCCTTGTTATAATTGTTTCAAAAACTTGACCAGGTTGGAAAATACAGGAGTTATGTGATGCCACCGATTCCTGCTAGTCGTCTGATTCTGATATCACTTTTATCATTCATAATAATCATATAAAATAACCATATTTTCGCCTACTATTAAATGCATTTGTTACCACCACCAAGTGATATTTAAATTTCAGTAGTGAGGAAGGTTCTGACCAACCTCAGAATCGGTAAGGGAGGAGGTAAAAATCTCACTTCGTCTCAGTCAGCTGATTACAAAAGGAACGCGTCAAAATATAAGCTCAGCTAAAGTGAGGTGATATTATCTGAGATTTATGTCAAAAGGAAAGCAGCTAATATCACCTCACTTACACTGAGGTTATATTTAGACGCGTTCCATTTGTAATCAGCTGACTGAGGCAAAGTGAGATTTTTACCTCCACACTTACCGATTCTGGTCGGTCAAAACCTACGAGGAAAGAATTTAACAGGAGAGATAATAAACTGATGGGGGAATAGGTATTATTTAGACGGAGTTACCACTTTAAGGCATGTCGTTATGGCAATATTGACCAATCATAGTTTATAAAATGAGTATTTTGAATAACTTGTCATATATCTGACACTACATCTGACCACTGAATATAAATGGATAAGCAATGCAATAGGATGCGCGTGGAATTTTTATACCAAATTGAATACTTAACTCGGGGCTTACGAGTATGCGCAGTCCCTAGTCTTTTGACATTCGTATGTGAAATCGCTAAAGTTCCGAACCCCGATTTCAATAGACATGCCCCAAGCAGCAAAATCACAATTTTAGAGAAGGATGAAAATATATATTTGCTAATGTAGAACAAGTGTGCATATAGTGATTTTGCTACTAGGGGTACTAGCTTTTTGTTTATATTTTTGGAGTATTTTTATTAAGGAAAATGCGGAAGACATTGAAAAGGATCAAATTATACAATTTCCGACATACCATCACTGACATTGTTATCCCAAAATGTTATTTCTGGTTTTGTTGTCAAACAATTGAAGCGCATTGTTAAGTGTGCTAAATGTGTGTCCGTACTACAAGAAATCTCACAAACATCTGTCAATAGATCTAGTTTTCATCTTTTGAACAGAAAAAATCATGGTGCTTTAATACGTCCTTCACAAGATGTCACCAAGGTATGCAAAATAGTTGAAGTCCAAGTACGCCATATTTTTGTACAAAACAACAATAAACTTCCTGCAGAGGCAGTATTTTTTGAACTATTTGTACGTTCAATTTCTAATACCCTGTTAGTAGAAAATAAGTACTTTGTATCCTTAGATACACATATGCTTGATTCATCTATTTTACATGAAAGTCATGTTTCTCTTTTAATTAAGCATGTTTTGCGATGTTATACGAAAATCCGTTGTTATAGCATTGCAAAGAAACAAACAGAAGTAGAACGTGGGGAACTTGTAAGAAAAAAGCTCTCCAAATTGATACTTTTTTATAACAAATAAATATTTCAAAAGGATTGTATTGTTTTTTTGAGTATTTCTTTTAAATTTCCCTTAATAAATAAACATTTCAATATCCTCAGATGCAGATTTTAATTTGGAAGTTCCTGTTCTGTTACATACTTTTCAAAGATTTTAGGGATTTGAAATTAGCGCATTTATTTTATGTTATTGCGCATGTGCGTCAGCCCCGTGCGCAGTTCGTATTTGATCACAATTTCTAACATGCTATTGCTTATCCATTTATATTATACAGATCAGTGCAACTGACATGTAACATACATATTCTATGCATTGAGACGGCCATATTGACACATTGCCACAATTGGACAAATATTATTAAGGAGCCTCTCTCCTGTTTTATTCTTTACTCGTAAGTCAAAACGGTCAAAACTATCTTCACTACTGAGATTTACATATCACTTGGTGATGGTGGTAACACAATGCATTTAATATTTACATACTCTGAAATTTGGATATGCTAGGATAGATAATTGCTTTGGTTGGTTGATTATGTACCTATAATATTACTAACAGTTAATTTTACAGTAGGTTATTTTATTATAGCAATGATTTACAGTAAGTTCAGATTTTGACACAATTATGATTAATGACAAGTAAGGACACATACTTAAAATCTCACTTGTCAATATCTTTTAACCCAGTGAGAGAAGCTCACTTGAAGTGAGCAGAAACACTCACATCACTTTAGCTCAGCTCAGATCTCTAGCAAAAGGAAAGCGCCTATTCATACATGTTTTGACATTTGTCACAAACATTTTTTGACATTTGTAATAATTGTCATCTAAATAATATAAATTTGTCAACTTTCATTTTTCTGCTACCCTACCACTTGTCGATGTTTGATCCCATTCACTTAGACAGTCGACTTGTTTATTTCATAAAAATTTTTTAAACGCGTAAGTAGACTATTGTTAAATTATTTTCAAGCAAGTAAGTTGATTTTGCAGCGAAAGTCCTACTTGCTATTTGGTAAATAAGTGTTTTCGAAATAAAATGCAAAATGAAAAATCCCTTACCACAAAAAATATATAAAAAAATCCATATACGTATTTCGGCAACTTATAGTCTATTTTTTAATTCGGAGGAGTAAAATAAAAAGGCGCGTTTACACAATGGAATTTTGGAAAATTACTTTTTGGCGGCAGTTTTAAAACTAGCGACGATTTTATATAAATTGTAGTCAAGTAATTAATTAAAAATTTATTCAAAAAATTAGATAATTTTAATTTGAAATAAAAAGGAATCATCCTCGTAAGTGAAATGCTTAAATCAAAAGTTTTAAAGGTGATTTGTATATTTTCAAATTTAAAAAGAAAACACAGATGGTTCTTATTTTTATATGATTATTTACAAGCGAACAAAAATTTAGACAAATATTAATTATAGCATATACATATAAATCATATAATTATTCACATTTTTTTATTATTATATACAAGTGAACAACAATTTACACAAATGTTAATTATAGCATATATATATGAAACAGTAACAATTTATAATTATTCACTATCAGTTTCCATTTCACTTGAACTATCTTCACCCACTGATATAATAAATGGCTCGATTATATCATCGACCAACCCATCTAACTCACACATTCTTCTTTCTTCATTAATCACATGGCCTACACATTTCTTCCAATTGTCCGTAGTGATATTCTGGATTGCTTTTAGTAAAAGTATCCTCACATCAGCTAATTTAAATGTAGTATTCTTAGTTGCCACCTCATTTTTTATTTGAGCCCACACCAACTCGATTGGGTTTAGTTCACAGTTTTGTTACAACTTTTGGCCATCTCATCTGTCACATGTATATTATATTGGTCCTTATTGAGACGAATTAGGTGAAGAAGTTCAGATCGAACCATCTCTTCATTGTACTCAATATTTTTTGAATTCAACCAAGCCTGCATATCGAGTTTTCTAGAATTTGTTGTGGGGATTTTTTCAATTTTACGACTATGATATGTAGCATTATCCATAACAATAACAGCATTGTCTGGCAGCACTGTTAATATTTTATGAAACCATCTTTCAAACACCTCTGCATTCATTTCTTCATGATAATCGGTTGTCTTTTTTCCTTCGAAAATCAATAAACCATTCTCCACAAATCCAGCCTCAGATCCTATATGCAAAATAATGAGACGTCTTCCTTTCCCTGCAAGATTACGTAAGCCTGTAGTCAGGCCTTCATTAAATGCCTGTCGTCGACTTCTTATATTGCCATCTACCCAAACTCTTTGTTTGGTATGACCTTCGTTTAGCCATGTTTCATCTAAATAATAAATTGGCCGATTTTGACGACGATAATCTTTAATTGTCATCAAATATCTTCTTCTCCACCTAATTATATCATCACGTTCTATCAAAACACTCTTTCGATTCCTCTTCATATACATACAATAATATATTATATTTATTCTAACATATCAAAGCATGTAAAATATAAATTTGAGTACTTCTATACTCATTTTTTTTTGCATATTAATTAGAACATTGGCGCTGACCTAAAGTTTATCATTTTCATCAATTTGTATAATGTTGAACGGCTCATCTGTGGCAAATCATCACGCTGTTTGATTTCATTCAGCACTTTATCAAGTGTAGGAAGCTCATTTTTATAAAAAAAATTGTGAATTATTTGCCTTATAGAATTCTTGACGGTTTCACTATAATCAGTAATTAAAGAGTGTCTTCCAGAACTTTGCTTGGGTGGGATAACTTGTCCTTTCTGCTTATATTCTTTTATGGTACGATAGACAGTAGACCGTGCCACTCCTAAAAACAAGATAACATAATAATATATACCTAATGATGGTAATGTATTATAACACTAACCTATCATACTCTATATTCTTGCGACATTAGCTGTAATCCTCATTCTGGGGTTATCAGCACGTAATTTTTTGAATATATTTACTATATGCAGCTTCTCAACAACAGATAGATGTCCTAAGATCACAAATTTTCGCCTTCTCAACGGGGAAATTTGCGATCCAGAAGTGCTTGCTACTTCCTCCATATCCAAGAAAAACGCTATGAAAATGATTTACACGGAGAGTATATCAGTCGATTCAGTTCTTAAAAGAACTATTTTACTATTATAACGCAAATTGAACGTAAAAAATTGAACAGAAACGCACTGACAAAATTAACGATGTATACAATAACAGCTGTTGTAACAGTATGGCGGCCGTAGACATGTAAAATTTCCATATTGTAATTCTTCCCGAAAACTGACAAATAGCAAGCCTCCTTTTTAGCGCTTCAATTTAAAAACACTCCTCCGAATTAAAAAATAGACTATAGTTGCCATCTGTATAAAACAAAAAAGAGTGTTAAACGTAGTATTTTTGGGTAAGACAATTTCAACTCGTTATAAAGAACACATTGCACATTTCAGATACAACAGACCGGAAAAATTAAGTGTTGCTCGGCATATTTTCGACAAAGACCACGGCATGCCTATAGATAGTCTTAGATTAGTTAAAACTGTAAATAATTTTAGAGAATTAGATAGTTACGAAAGTATTTATATACAGGGTGTAGATAAAGTCTGGAACAAAATTAATATTTCTGTTATCTTCGGTTTGATGGAAAAACCCTGAAACAGGTCGATTTTGTTTTTATCCCGTGCACTTTATAACATCGTGAATTTAATTCTGTCGCCATCTGGTTGCGCAAGGCGTGACGTCATTAGTTTTTTCAAATGGTAACCCGCCACATTTATTACCCCTTGTCGTTAGGTATTCCATTGTGCATGCAACGGTATAAAAAGTTTGGTACCTTACATAACAATTTTTGGGAGAAAAATGCTTTCGAATTTCAAAAAATTAAAATTTTATTTCTAATGAAAAACTAATCAAAAATTATTTTAAAAAATCAGATAAATTATAATCCGAGGTTTATCTTGGATTGTCGTCAAACAAGACACCAAAAAAATGTCAACGGAAGTGTTCAAATTGTCCGCCATTGGCCATTTGACACTGGCCGAGACGGACGTACACGCTTTCTACGACACGTCGTATTGTCTCTGCACCAATATTTCGCATTTCCTCGCGGATACGATGTTTCAGATCATCCAAGTTATTTGGCTTATTGGTGTACACCTTTGATTTCACATGACCCCATAGAAAAAAATCAAGTGGTGTGAGATCTGGCGAACGGGCAGGCCATTCAATTGTTCCCCTTCGTCCGATCCATCTCCCGGGGAAAATTTCGTCGAGGTAACTCCGAACACGCCAGCCTAAATGTGGAGGTGCTCCATCTTGTTGAAACCAGATTCTGGGGTGAGGCTTGTCGGCGGTGTTTTCATCCGGAAATAATTCTACCAATGTTGGCACTAGCGTAAATCTTAGGAAATGTAAGTATGTTTCAGCGTTTAAATTTCTGTCCAGAAAGAAAGGCCCCACAATGCGATCTCCCACTATTCCCGCCCATACATTAACTTTTTGCCGGTGTTGGGTGTGCTCCTCTCGAACCCATCGAGGATTTTCGCCCGACCAGTACCTACAATTGTGGCGATTCACTTCACCGTTCAAGGTAAAAGTTGCTTCGTCACTAAAAATCACATTGTCGACAAATCCGGGATTCTCATCCCACCGTAGCATGATTTGTTCACAGAACTCGAGTCGGCGGTCGAAGTCATCTTCATTCAGTTCCTGAACCCGATTGATTTTGTACGGATGAAGTTTTTCCTTCTTCAGCAATTTGGCTACTGTGGTAAAATCGACTGCATGATCCCTGGCAATGTTCCTTGTTGAAGTGTGGGGGTTGTCCTGAAGTTCCAAGAGAATATTGACCCTTCTATCTTCCTCAATTCTTGGTCGACCTTGAAGAACCCTGTCTTTTACACTACCAGTTTCAGCAAATTTTGCGACAATTTTGCTCACCGTTGACCGCGAAATCGGTGCGCGGTTTGGATTTTCTGCATTGAAAAACTGACAGGCTTCTTCATGGCTACGTATTTTATCACCACAACCAACAATAATGAGAATTTGAATCCGCTCTTTTTCGCTCAAATTCGCCATTTTCGCAATGCACGTTTAACACTACCAATGGAGCAAGTATTGTGAATGGATAAGTTCAAACACCAAGTAATGAACTGTCAATATGACGTGTCGTAGAAAGCGTGTACGTCCGTCTCGGCCAGTGTCAAATGGCCAATGGCGGACAATTTGAACACTTCCGTTGACATTTTTTTGGTGTCTTGTTTGACGACAATCCAAGATAAACCTCGGATTATAATTTATCTGATTTTTTAAAATAATTTTTGATTAGTTTTTCATTAGAAATAAAATTTTAATTTTTTGAAATTCGAAAGCATTTTTCTCCCAAAAATTGTTATGTAAGGTACCAAACTTTTTATACCGTTGCATGCACAATGGAATACCTAACGACAAGGGGTAATAAATGTGGCGGGTTACTATTTGAAAAAACTAATGACGTCACGCCCGCGCGCGACCAGATGACGACAGAATTAAATTCACGATGTTATAAAGTGCACGGGATAAAAACAAAATCGACCTGTTTCAGCGTTTTTCCATCAAACCGAAGATAACAGAAATATTAATTTTGTTCCAGACTTTATCTACACCCTGTACATATAAACACTATATATAATAAGTATGAATTCTGACAATGGACCGATACCAGAGTCCCGTTTGTACGGATTATTGTAATTTTAGGTGATTAGACTGTTCCGTTATGGTCCCGTTAGATATAGGTAGTGTATATAGGGATGTCGTTTGTTAAGAAATCCGTGTTATCCCACTGGTGATTTGTTGACGAGCATATCTTCGAAAGTTACACCATAACCAAAATACTACGTTTAACACTCTTTTCTTTTTTTTTAGAGATTTCTACTGAAGATGGAAACTTAGTTGCCGAAATGCGTTTATAGATTTTTTTTAATATATATTTTGTGGTAAGGGATTTTTCCTTTTGCATTTTATTTCAGATTTTTACCCACAGTCTCCACCCATTATTGGAAGTGTTTTCGAGTCATGCAAATAATAAAATATGTTGAACTTCAAATTTTAATTATTATTTATTAATTTAATTTACAGCTATTTTACAATTATTACAATTGGCAACATTATTTACAAAATATGGATAACTTGCCTCATGTGTATTGACTACCATATTCTTCTCAAAATGATCTGAATGCTCCATTTCAATAACCTGAGGCTCAATATTGTCTGACTGATCGGTTGTAATAACCTGATGCGATAAGCTGCAGATGAAGTATCGTTGTGAAGAATCTACTTAATTTTTGTAACATAAACTGTCACTGATTTCTTCATGAAGTATGCCAAGTGTGGCATTTCAGAAACATCAGAATTTTTGCGCTGGCACCATTCCTTAAATGCTCTATTAGTCCAGTCATTATATACATTTGAATAAGAAAATTAACCGAACACGTCAAATTTTTTATATGATGTTGGAGGAGGCCAGGACAGCTTAATTTGAAGTTTTCGACCGAAACCCCTCAGGGCGTTTTCCGCCATCTTGAAAATAAGGGTGAATTTTTGTTTCCTTTGTAACTCGGCTCCTCGTCGTCCTACGGAGAAGTTGTTTAGGTATTTTTTGTTCCCTTTTTTATTCTCTATAATTGATGTTATATAACTTTTTCACCTAACATCTGTCGTTCTTGAGATATCGGCAAAAATAGGAAAAAAATTAGGTTTCGGTTTCAATTTTTTCCCTATTTATCGCCATATACAGCGAAAAATATCTATTATGAAGCATGTAGAGCAAGTTCGTAACTAAAATTTGAGGTTTCGGGTTTCCTCGGCTTACGCACACCATCGAAATTTATAAGTGTGCTTACATTGTATAGGAGATTGTTATGCAGTTGTTTCGCGAATGTCAGTGCGAGCGTACGTATTTACTATCGTTGTGAAAATGGGCGATTGTTTTATTTGCAAAAAACCTTTGATCGAAGACATTTATATGACGAAGAAGAAAGCTGTCCAATCTCTTTTAGCGGCTAGCATTAAAAGAGGACATGAGGATTATCAGCGTATGTTACAAACTGTCGATTCAGTGAGTGTTCACCATGCGTGCTACAAACAATACAGCAACGAAAGACTAGCGTCGATTGCTTATCGACGAAGGACATCTGCATTGAGGCATTCAATCAACGAGACTACAGCTCCAACAGTCAGTCAAGAAAAATTCCTTGCAAGAAACGTTAACAAAGATAACTTCGTAAAAATGCTGTGCCTTCATTTTACAAACGTCGGGATCAACGTTCAGCAGGCTTTCGAGGACGCAGATACTTTGATTGTAACCACGGCGCTCGAAGAAGCGTCCAAGTATGACTCCGTTGAAATCGTCGGCGAAGACATTGATCTTTTGGTTTTACTTACCGGACTGGCACAACAGAACACAAACATCTTCTTCCGAAAACCAGCGAAAGGAAATACACCAGCAGCATTGTACTCTCCAACTAGTCTAAAGCACGGCAAAACCATTCAGGACAACATACTCTTCCTTCATGCTTTCAGCGGTTGCGATACCACATCGTCTTTTTTCAATATTGGGAAATCCAAATTCATAAAAACTATGGAAAACCATGCGGAATTGGTATCATCAGTTGAACTATTCAAAAGAAAAAACGTCGATCCGGAGATTTTGGCATCCACAGGAGAACGATTCCTCATCGCCCTATACGGCGGTAATAAGGAAGACAAATACATCAATATTTTACGATACCGGCGCTTCACAAAATTGATCACCAAAAACAGATTCAATCTGTCATCACTTCCACCAACTAAGAACGCAGCACGGCAGCACATCTTCCATACATATCACCAAGTACAAAGTTGGCTCGGATTATACAAAGATCCGGAGGAATGGGGTTGGCGACGAACACACCAAGAACTAGAACCAATCACAAGCACAGCCGAACACGTGCCAACCGAGCTTCTAAAGCTTGTATCGTGTAAAAAATGTAAACAAAAATGTGGAGCTGGTTGTGTATGCAGGAAAGCAGGCATTACGTGTTCCACGATTTGCCTTAATTGCAGTGGACAAACATGCGACAACGCCGCCAAAGTCGACTACCTACATGACAGTGAATCAGACGAAGAGGATGATGCGACCGTCGAAGACAACGTAGCTCAAGAATTTCCACGTCTCGAAGAGGATGCTGAACAAGAGCAATATGAACAAGCAAGACCGTCGAAAAGAAGGAAGATATGAATATCTTTTTTACTTGTAAAAAATGTTTCCTAATAAATTTTATACATGTGATTCATAATTTCACTGTTTTATTTACTTTTATTTTATTTCAATAATTATATTCAGAACGGTGAATCCGTAACAACGTATCTATTCAATCGCGCGAGCCATAGAATCAAAACTTCGCACGGACTTGCCGACTTTGCGGCAAACTAGAACTCGTAATTTTGAAAATGGAGGGTAAACAAAAATACAGTTTTTTAGGTACGAACGTGCTCTACCATTTTGGTGATAAACATTTTTTGGCTATGTGTGACGATAAAGAAGAAAAAAAAATAAAAACCGAGCTCGTACCTCAAATTATGTTCTATTTTTGCCGATATCTCGAGAACGGCAGATGTTAGGTGAAAAAGTTATATAACGTCAATTATAGAGAATAAAAAAGGGAACAAAAAATACCTAAACAACTTTCCCGTAGGACGACGAGGAGCCGAGTTACAAAGGAAACAAGAATTCACCCTTATTTTCAAGATGGCGGAAAACGCCCTGAGGGGTTTCGGTCAAAAACTTCAAATTAAGCTGTCCTGACCCCATCCAACATCATATAAAAAAATTGGCTTGTTCGGTTCATTTTCTAATTCAGGGCCTATTTTCGGACAGTATGCTCTTTCATAGCGTCCTTTCGGCTTTTTGGGTAATAAACATTCGCAAGCATCTGCATCTTCTATTTAAAAATCACTCAATTGAAAAAAAAAACTAATTGAGAGCCATCAAAACTATACCTTTTATGATTGTAAACAACGCCTTAGTGACAACAAAAATGACAAAATCAAAGCATTCCTTTGGTTCGTCGTTCATTTAATTGCACTAAGCACAACTTCTCTGTTTTATACTCTCGCCTCTGATGGGGTGCGTTGCAAACTCCTCTTCATTGTTCGCCGGTGCATCTTTGTATTTTTTACGATAAAATTTATTGTCATTATTCCGACTATCATGTAAAGTAGAGCTTGTACATCAGTTGTTAGGTTGACTAATTTCTCTTCAATTTTAAACGTGTTATTGACAATTCTGCTGTCGGATTTGTTTGTGACCCATTTCGTTGATTCAACGTATTCCCATTTTTATTTAATTTGTATTAATCTTCATTTTACCACCTTTAAATAATAATAATAAATGGCAGGATCGCCATGTGGTTGAAAAATTGGGGTTTCTTTGATTCATCGTTAAATAATACACGTAGTAGAGTTATATACTTCTTTATTCTAATACGGTCATGTTAATTATATGATGATATCGTATGAAGATAAACAACGTGTCTCAAAATTCGCGAAACAGCTCTCCACTACGGTTTGAAATAGCGATAAAGGAACACGGAAAAAATATTTAAAAAATTCCACATTGTTCATTAAAGAAGATATTGTGGCCTTTTTGTAAAGGTAAATTTGGCAACACGTTTGATTTATCCTAATAATGGATAAGGTACTAGAGTTACCCGTATCCATGAGAATAAGAGAGAATAATTAATTAAAAATATTAATGTCAGTGACAAATACGATAAATGTCAAAAGAGTCAACGAGATGAAATTATAATAATAAGTTTATAATAAATGTTCAAAATTATGTGCGTGCTGTTCTCTGCAAATTTCCGCTCTTCTAGCATTTCTTCATCTATTGAACAAGCTAATGTGACCCCAAAAGAAAAAGTCCTAAGGGCTGGGATCGGGAGATCTAGCTGATCAACGGAACGGTTCACCTCTTCCTATCCACCTTTCGACAAATTACTGATTTAACCAATTTCTCACCGGTTCCGCATGATGAGCAGGAGCACCATCCATTTGTAACCACATATTATTGATTACCACTAATGGAGCTCATCTACCAAATGTTGAAAACCATTTACCAGAAATTCTAAAAAATTGTCGCTGGCCAGCCTGTTAGGAATAATGACTGACCCGATTAACCGATTCCCCGATAATATCCTGCCCATACATTTACGCTAAATCTATGCTGGTGGTTAGTTGGTCTAAATACTTGAGGATTTTCCAAAGCATAAAAATGTGAATTTCGTTGACTGCAAAATCCATCTCGTAAAGAATTAGCTTCGCCCGTCCACAAGACATTTCTGCAAAATTGAGGGTTTCTTTGTATTTGTTCTAAAAACCAATTGCAAAAATTCTCACAACGTCGAAAATCTTCGTGTAATAAAGCTTGAACTTTTTTTTGTAATGACAACGGTGAAACCGCTCATCCTTAATAATTCGGCCAACTGAACTGTGTGATATGTCTAGTATATAACCGAGTTCAGGTGTTGATATTATTGGATTGTCTGCTAATACATTTAAAACGGCATACTCTACTTCAGGGGTCCTTGTAGTTTTTGGACGACCTCTATCCCTATAAAAGGATCCACTCGGTGATACGCTTCCTGTTTCTCTTATTCTTCGGTCTAAACATCTAAAGACATTACTACTAGGATGTCTTCTCAGAGGATACCTTTCGCGATAGACTATAGCAGCAGCAGCAGCATTGTTTCCGCATTCCCCCAGCACCAAATGCATGTCTGCATATTCGTCGTTTGAAAACATTGTAACATATATTTAAAAAGACACCAACGCAAAACATCAACACTCGAAAATTATCACAAAAACTAATGAACTAATCAACGAAAAATACAGCTAAGAACTTGAACTTCCAAAATGCAACGAAAATTAATAAGGTACTAAGGGTTGAAATAAGCAGAACAATTTGACAACGTTAAAATGACATTAATAAGCAATGTTTGTTCAGGTAAAATTAGCGTAAAATAATTTTCTGGAAATGGTATATTAGAAGAATGATTAATTGCAAACCTAATTATAGTTGTTCAAAATTGTAATCGAATTGACCATATCAAAACCAATCTTTAAAATGTTTTTAACAGTAATTTAGACAAACGACATCTAAAGTGTTAACTTAGAATATTAATTTTTTGAAATTAACAGCGACGGATTTTTTTCCATATTTTTTTCATGATCCTTGGTCCTCACATAATAACGTACTATCCAGGTGTTCCGCTAATTTTGGGACACGTCGTATATGTATATGTTTGTTGTCACTTCGGCACCTGTCCGATTGCTGCGAAAACACGGGCATGGGGGCATTGGCTTCGCACATGCTTCTATGCGACGACCAACCAAGTTTGGAAATGCAACAGACATGATCTAGTATTTCAATAAGACCAAATATATGTATTACATAAATGCTATCAAGGCATAGACTACACCCAGATAAATATAAAACTATTTTTTTTGATCAGTTTATAATATGTTCCGTCTGTTCTCCAACGTGTGCGTACGTGGTTTATGTATCGTCGGGTTTAACTCGGTTTTTCTCTGTATTTAACAGTTATTTTAATTTTGAGTTTTATACAAGTGTATAGTTCTTCAGTTGCTCTAACTTACTGTGTAATTTTTGTTTACGTAAGTACCTGCAATGGTCCATATTTAGTTTGGTAAGTTTAATACCGTTTTACACATGGCAGCGAGTGGTCTCGCATATCGTGTCCTTGCTGTTTTTGTGCTGATATTTATTTGCACATAAAAGCAAATATCTGTTTTATTTTCGTTGCTATTTGTGTAACTTTTTCCTATTGTTTCTGTTCGAGCACCTATCCGTTGCCTTTGCTCCTGTGTTTGTCTTATCTAAAGTCGTCGTGACAGGCAGCACGGCGTGAAGTGTGTGTCCCCGTTTTCTTTACTTTTTTTATACTGGCTTATGTCGCTGTGCGGTATTTGTGCATCTTCAATTTCGGCAAGAAGGCCAAGCCTCTTGTGCAATGGCGTTTGTGGTAAACTTTTCCATATCTCCTGTGTCGGTGGTTCGCCCCTGGCGCAGGTACTGGGCGATACAGAAGGGTTATCCTGGCGATGTAAGGAATGTCGGCAGCGCTGCGTTATCGTTGATCAGCAGGAACTCATGAACCTTATCAATACTCAAGTCGAACAGGCTATGTCACGTCTAGTCGGCAGTTTTGAGTCTTTAAAAACTGATTTTTTGGACCTAGCACAAAATAAACTATCTACTGTTTCACCTACTGCGCGTCCTACCTATGCTGAATTATTGAGGAATAAATCTAAGCCAGCTGTAATTGTTCAACCAAAGAATTCACAGGAGAACGCTAAAACAAAGACTGATGTTCTAAAAGAAATTGATCCCGTCAATTCCAATTTACACATATCTAAGGTCAAGCATGTGAAGAATGGAGGTCTACTTGTGAGCTGTGTTTCGTCCCAGGATAACGACAAGTTTAGAAGATTGGTCAAGGAAAAATTATCAGATAATTATGAAGTTAGGGAACTTCGTGGTATTAATCCCAGGATTCGTGTCGTTGGCTTCACCGATGAATTTCATGAGAATGACTTTGTCGACTACATTGTGAAAATGAATTCTGAGTTATTTGGTGTTGGTTATGAGTGTAAATTGATTAAGCTGTATCCAACTAAGAAAAATTGTAATTTATTTCAGGCTGTTCTTCAACTTGATAAGGTTTCATACAATAATATCATGAAAGCTGGCTATATGTTTGTTGGTTACGATTGTTGCTCGGTCTTTGACGCCATAGAGGTTCTACGTTGCTTCAACTGCAATGAATTTAATCATTCGTCCAGAAACTGTAATAATAAATCCACTTGCCCAAGATGTGGTAATCAACATAATCTCAAGGAATGTAAGGCAACTGCTTTAAGTTGCATTAATTGCACCAAGCTTAACTCTGGGGAAACCGTTCAGGTTGGCGTGAACCATGCTGCATGGGATTTGAATTGTACTGCGTATAAGGTTTCTGCTTCTAAACTGCGTGAAAGTCTTCTGTCTATTCAATAGCAATTACCGGATTTACAGGCTAATTCAACGCGTACACACAATAAAAGATTATTACTTTATTATCAAAATACTAGAGGCTTGAAGGGTAAAATTTCTGATTTGTACCATTCGTCTTTCTCTTCTCAGTTCGATATTATCGCGCTTTCTGAAACCTGGCTTGATTCCTCAGTTGCTGACAGTGAATTACTTAGCAGCCAATTTACTGTTTTTAGAGCCGATAGAGACTTTCAGTCAACTGGTCGTTCGCGGGGTGGAGGTGTTTTATTAGCAGTTGACCGCAACATTTCAGTCAGTTTGCTCGACTTACGTGCATTTAATTTCACCAAGCCAACTATTATTGACCTTCTATGTGTTAAACTCGTTTTCAATCACAAAAGCCTTTGCATTTTGCTTTTGTACATTCCTCCTTCCCTGCCTCTACTGCAATATCAACAATTTTTTGAGGCTCTACAGAACTTGGATTTTCTCCAATCGAGTGATGTTCTGGTCGTGGGTGATTTTAATATTCCTGCCTACGCTTCGCAACACAACAAATGCAATATCACTGATATGTATGTGGAAACGATACGGAACTTCTCCAGATTCTTTGGCTTCACACAGTATAACTTCATTTTCAATCGCAATGAGAGGTTGCTTGACCTTGTTTTTTCGAACAAAGTTTGTTGTGTCACTCAGTCTTGTGATGCTGTTGTGAGGATAGATGATCACCATCCCCCTTTAAATATTTCTTGTGAATTAACTGTTCTCAACAAGTTTAAGCATGAACATTCTCCTGAGAAATCATTTAATTTTCGTAAAGCCGATTTTCATCAGTTATACGACGTACTTTGTAACACCGATTGGTCATTCCTGGACAACATCTCTAATGTTGATGTTGCCATTAAAAGCTTCTACGATAAATTGTATTACATATTTGAACTTTGTGTTCCTAAAACTGTGAAGGCTTTGAAGAACCCGTATCCTCCTTACTTCACTGCAGACATAATCAACTCCATTCATCTCAAGAAGGAGGCCTGGCGGTCTTACAAACGCAATCATGATGTGCGATTATATACAGAGTTCAGTAGACTAAGGAGTTTGGTGAAGAGTATGATTGATGTGGCTTACAAAAATTATATCACTCACATAGAAAGTAGCCTTCCATCTGATCCTAAACAATTCTGGACTTTCGTTAATAGGAAGCGTAAGTCTGCAATGTTACCTCGTGAGTTTCTGTTTGATGATCATCTCATCTCCAATTCTCGCGACGTTGCCAATGCATTTGCCGACTATTTTCAATCATCGTTTGTGAGGCATTCTAACTCCTCGACTTGGATGGATCGCGATGATGGCTCTGAGAGTTTTAATGTAACCTACTTCTCGGAGAGCGATGTGTACGAGTCCCTGAGGAGTCTCAAGGGAAATGCAACTGCTGGCCCTGATGGCGTCCCTTCTTTTATTCTTAAGGATTGTGCTTCAGTTTTGTCATCCCCTCTGGCTATCCTCTTTAATTTGTCGTTAAAATCGTGTCAATTTCCGGAAATATGGAAATATTCCAAAATTTGCCCGGTGTTCAAAAAGGGCCGACGGGATTGCATCAGAAACTATCGTCCAATCTCGATCATTTGCAATTTTGCAAAAGCTTTTGAAAAATGTATTTACAAGCCGCTTTATAATTTCGTGAAGAATCGCCTATCCACTGCGCAGCATGGCTTCATGCAAGGATGCTCAACGGTCACCAATCTTCTTTCCATTACCCAGTTCATCGCGACTGGCATCGATAATGGGTCTCAAACTGACGTGTTGTACACCGACTTTTCTAAAGCTTTTGACCGGTTGAATCATGACATCTTGTTGGGTAAGCTATCGACGATTGGGATCTCACAGAACCTTCTTTTATTTTTTAATTCTTATTTTGCACAGCGTACACAATTTGTTTTATTTGATAGTTTTCGATCTCACAACATCACTGCAACATCAGGAGTACCACAGGGGTCTATATTGGGTCCATTATTTTTTAACATTTATATTAATGATATCACTGCGTCTTTAGATACAGGGCACCTGTTGTATGCAGATGATCTCAAAATATTCGCATACTTTAACAATCGTGATGACTGTTTAAAATTGCAGGCGAACCTCGACAAGGTATGTGAATGGTGTCTAATTAATGATCTGCCCCTGAATATTGATAAATGTTCCGTCATGTCATACACGACAAAGACTGACTCCCATATTTACGATTACAATGTTAACGATTCAGTTCTCCATAGGCCTGACACTCTCTGTGATCTTGGTGTCTCCTTTGATTGCAAGCTATCATTTAAAAATCATATAGCGTCCATCAGGTCGCAAGCTCTGAAAAGTCTTGGTTTCATTATTCGGCATACGAAGGAGTTCAATAACTGTTCAACGTTATCCAAGTTATATTTTGCATTTGTTCGGTCGAGATTGGAATATGCTTCTTTAGTGTGGAATCCATTCTATGACATACACTCTAATGCCCTGGAAAACGTTCAGCGTCGTTTTCTGAAATATTTATACTTTAAAGTTGATGGCCAATATCCTGTCATTGGTGTGGCACAGAGGGAAATGTTACGACGTTTTTTTATGGACTCCTTGAAGTACAGACGCACTGTTATGTCCTTACTTTTTTTATCTGATACATTTAAAAGCAGAATTGATTGCCCCGAAATTCTTGCACAACTGCCTTTATTTATTCCTCGGGCAGCTTCGCGGTTAACTTTTACTTTTTACTTTCCTACACCGCGCACTAATATCCTTAGATATTCACCTTTGCACCACATGTGTAACATTTGTAATGAATACCCGTCTCTTGATATTTTTAATTGTAACATCCGGGATATTAGAGCTGTCGTTACTTTTTAGTACAACATATACATTTATTGTTATTATTACTTTTAGTTATTATTACCTTGTGTTTTTATGTCATGTGTTTTTCCTCTTATTTTTAATATCATGTTTGTTATAATGTTTTGTGTCCCTAATCCGTAATTAGACATATGTCTGTGGATTAGTGTATTAAATAAATAAATAAATAAATAAATAAATTAAATAAATAAATATACCTTATACACATTAACATTATCTTTTCCATCTAACCTTAATTTCTAAATTACCTCGCGATATTGCTTTTTGAAATTTATGGGTTAATTAAATTTCATGTAATTATAAACCGCAACAGGTTGAAGCTGTCATGTCCATCGAAGAGACCTTGCAGATAAGAGGAGACACCGAGGACGACGAAGCGAGCATCATATCAAAACGCGAAAACTTATTGGAGAACCTCCTTATACTTATGAACAAAGTCCACGAACAGAAAGAAAGGCAACCATCCCTAGAGTCCGTCGGTTCATTCTCCGCCATGTATATGAAGGGTGACATAGGTTTCGTCCCGAAACCAGTCGAACTGAGATCTCACATACCTACCAGGAGAAACATGGAGACACAAATTGGATCCAGCTTCGAGGACTTCTTAGAAGCCAGGAGCGACGAATTAGGCGACAAGAAGGAATTCATGGGAGAAGAAGAAGAACTACTGAGCATCGAACAGAGTGGATCTTCGGCTGAAATGGAAGAGATTTTGGTGCAAGCGGAAGAGAGCAAAGTGTGGTTTGACGATGAACCGGAACCTCCCTCAGAGTCTACGGAAGAGTTACACGAAATAGATACAACTACGGTAGACTTCCCCAAGCCTGTGACTGACACTGTTAGCAAGGTTGATGACCTCGCTCAAGCTAGTCTGGGTGATATCAAAACGGAAGATGTCGATGAGGATTACGAACCAGGTAATCTGGGAGGAGCAGAAGATGACATGGAAATTGACGAAGAGGAAATGGCCGCAATGATGGAGTAATTGGGTGTAGAAATAAATTAGTGAAAATATTTCATGATTGTAGTTTTTTTTTATTCGCTAAAGTAAACAGTTATTGTTACTTTAAATGTATTTTTTTTATATTACTTCCAAATTTCAATAAAATTTTCTCAAAGCGTAGAACACATCATGGTGGATCTGCAAAATCAAATCGGGTGTCTTTTATTGGAAAATTATACCAAAAAAAGTCTGTTGTAATTATGCAAAAATATTGAATCCACAATGTTATACAATTACCAGCATGATAATATGTTAGAGCACTTCTTCTAAAGCACAGAGATAAAATAAACTAACAATTGACCAAATATTCGCAAAACACGCGTTCCGCAGGAATCTGTTCATGAAAACATGCTATTTCTTCTCTGTATTAACAGCATTATTAATGATACAGACATATAATAATTGTCATTTATGTCTCTTTTACAGTTATATCACAAATCACAGGTTTAAATTTGACGAATTTTATATGCTGAAAACTGTTACAGCCCTCACGAATTTGACGTGCCAAATTTGAAATGGCTCAGGCAAAACGGCGTCGACGGTAACCAAATATTCATCTGTTCGTTACCGTTAATAAATAAAGATTGAACTCGCTTAAACAATGGTTACACCACTAAAATGATTTACCAAAGTTCGACGTTCGTGCTTACACCTACGGTTGTGCCTTACCTTCTCATTTTTATATAATCTACTACGGTTACCACTGTCGTTAGCACAATATTCAGACCAGGACTCATTTCTTTGGAAGCCAGAGAGTCTCTGTGGATCATGCAATGTTGTCCAGATGCATGTGGTGATTTTTGTTTCACAAGTGATAGTACACTTTGTAATCTTCCCGACATTGTACGAGCACCATCGGTGCATATTCCTACTCAATTTTTCTACTCTATATTTGCGTTGTTTAGAAAATCATTTGAAATAGCAAACTATGCAAGTGTTAAAAAGAATTGATATGAAAACTGAAGAAAAAATTAGATAATTTTGTATGCTTACGCTTACGTTTATTGCAACGGATTTCAGTACAAAACTAATTCATACATTCGTCGCTATAGATGCAGCTACTTTTATACATACATATCGTAACTTGTAAATATCATTATTGAATGCATTGATGGGGAAGACAGCTGCGTCGCGTTGACGATCCCGAGTTGGAAAATTAATTATTATCTAATTCTACTGCAAACACAAATTTTGTAATAATTTCACGACAAAGCAGTGTTATTTTGACTTATCTATGACGGGGTTAGATAGATTACTACAGAATTTTTTTTAATTTAATTTATTACTGGTTCATTATGCATTACAAAGTGCCAACTGCATTCTCGCTTCTATAATTTATCCCTTTCCAGCTTGAACGGCCGCGAAATTAATCAATAAAAACCGACTTTTCTCTGCGTAGTTGAAAACGAGCCAACAAATATTAAAATACGGTTTGTATCTTTTGTTGGAAACTAGAACGAGACAAAATCGTCTAATATTTAATGAGCCAAAATAAAATCAATCAAAACGACCGCCCTAAAACTTTTTTTTATTTCAAAGAATATAGAAATTAAAACGTTTCGATAATATGTATATTATATTTATCAATTAATTAAAAACATTAAAATATTAACGAACTAGCAATAAAACTATATATGTAGTTATTTGAGTGTTGGAAGACTATATTTCCGCATGAGCGCTTTTTTAAAACACGAGCTAGGGCCTATAATATAGCAAATGAGTAAAACATATCTTCACACAAATGGTTTTTACAATATTTTTTGTACAAACATTAAGTTCAAAATATTCTTACTTAACTAGTATGATACCTTACCTAAAATAGCCGCCGACTATATCTCAGAAACTAGTTAGTAATCAGATTGTTTTCGTGAAAAATTTTTTCAAGTAAAAGTGCCCAAGGGAAAATGCTGGAAATTATTTTTGAGTTTGTAAAATGTCCGTTATGGGGTGAAACAGTTATGATTAATATTAAGAATCTCTTCGTCTTTTGACTAATTGAGACGTATTGAAAATACTTTTCATTCCTTATATGTCTTTTAATATTCTTTGCCTTACACATTTTAACTATCTAGTAGTAACGAAGTGATGGGGGCAATTTAAATGTTTCTTATAAACTACAATAAATCCGGTTTGGCATAATCGATTTTAACAAGCTTCATCTCACCTAAAATTGTATTATTTGCCCTACAAACTGGGATTTTGTTTTTGTATCATCTAGTTTTGCCGAAGCCGCTAGATGGCGCTAACGAGAATGTAAGCAAATATTAAGCTTTTTCTCGAAAAAGTTATATACAATGATATGTTTCTTTTTACATGACATAATAAACAATTAAAGCCTCAACATTTCCGTAAAACCCAAATTTCTAGCTTTTTTAGAACAGGGGATATTAACCGAAATAAATTATATATACGAATTCGTTCGTTTTGCGTGCATTTTTATTTTATTTATTGAATATTTTAATCCATATTAATAACAAATTAACAAAGAATGAAAAAATATTAATAACGATGCCAATATTTCAAAATGTGATGCATTCTAAGTTGGCCACCCGGTATATACCTATTACTTGCCTTTTTTAAATTCAGATATTATATTTTTATACATGACTTATTTACTCTTATATTTATAGTGGATTCATTGCGTTCTTGGTTTCATTACAAATATATGCCAGTGTCAATATATAAATATATGTCGCTAACACATTTGTTGGAACTTTTTTAGCAATTACTTCTGTATCCCTAATTTTTTTAAAGGAAAATCCAGTGTGGTATTTTATACACTAAATTTTATTACTATCAAGATCGATTTTTTTTAATGAACCGAAGAGTCATTATTTCTTGAAATTTTTACAGTCGACGTACATGTTAAATAGTAATGGACTCAGTACCGTTACTTGAGGAACACCAGAGTTTATTTGTACTGAATTTGATGTACAGCTATTCTATTTTAATTTTAGTAGTATATCTTTCTTATATGCCTTCAAAGAATGCCTAACCTTGCCATTAATTTCTAAAACCTCTAGATTATTTATTATAAGTCTATTATTAATAATATCAAAATGGCTGTCACTACAAAACACCTTTCATTGTCGATGTTGATTAGCAAATTACAGCTACTAATCTTTTAAAATTAAACTATAAATTTAATTTTTTTGAATAACTCTAGTAACATAGATCTGTTTGTTAATCTAATTTAGATATTCATACTATATGTGACTTACATATATACATTTATACGTAAAACGTATATGCATATATGCATGTGTTTGGAATACACACATACATTAAGTGCCATTGCCGACAATCAAACGCACAGACACCGGTGTTTCGGCCTTTGAGGCCTCATCAGTGCACGTGGAGACTGTCGACAATGGCTTTAAAACTTAAAACGCTACTTATGTCAGTTTTGCGTGGTAGATGCAGTGAGAGTATCACAGCGACATGTAACGTATATGCATATATGAATATACGTTTTACGTATAAATGTATATATGTAAGTCACAGTATATATTTACTGCCCGATGTTAGTTTTAACATCCATCTGTTTACACATTTTTTTAATGTAAAGCTTGTTTAAGAAATAACTACAACTATATATCATTTTGCAATGTTTCACATTTATAATTAAATCATTTACATATATATTAATTAATAATAGGCCCAGCAGCATTACTTGAGGAACACCAGAGTTTATTTCTACTGAATTTGATGTATAGCTATTATATTTTACTTTTTGTAGTATATCTGTCATATATGCCTTTAATCAATGTCCAACCTCGTCCGTAATTCCTAAAACTTCTAGTTTACTAATTACAATTCTCTATTATTAACATCAAAAGGAGTGTCATTACAACACATTCTTCATTGCCGATGTGGGTGTTGATGATTGCTTAGCAAACGATTAAAAATATTAAAATTCATTTGGTGTACTGAAAATGTACTGAGAAAAAACACATTCCTGACCAAGTATTTCCCAGACATAACATGCAACATATAACTCCCGGACGATTTCTTTACGAGGTCAAAGACTTTTCCTCATTTATTACAACTACAACAGCGCTCATTACACGCTAACTACATGTACGGCACACTTTATTTCGCTTACAAAACAAACTTTGGCGACAGAACGACAAAGTTTACATAACGTAAAATCGATCTGGCTCTGGCGGGCACCGAACAGATAGGATATATATTTCTAATATCCATCCAAACGTATACGGGAACTGGATTCGTTTTAGTTTCATGTACGCGGTGTTGCTTGTGTGTCGATAGGGTGCCGCAGTGGAAACAGAAAAGTGCGGAAGCGGTATCGGAAGCAGTTGGGAGTGTTTCTACTCCGGTGCTGTATCCTCTTCGAACATGGTGGCCGAAATACCAGAGGTTCAAGCCGAAATCGGTCCTTACTGCAGGTGTGGTTGCGTCGTGCATTTGGGACACGCTAAACCCAGACGCTTGCTGGCCACTTCGACCCAGAGTTGTCCCGGAAGAACGTTTTGGCAAATACAGGTGAGATCTTTGATATTTGTGTACTTCTTCTTATTAGCTTTAGAATGCTTTAGATATATATCCCAACGACTTATATTTTGTTGGAAATAATTAATAGACCATCGCCAAAAACAATTGCATTGCTTTTTGCTGAGGCGAACCAGGTCATTTTTAGTAGAAGAAAACGAACTAGCAACATATAAAACCTCTTGCATGATAGTTTTTAGTTTTTTGGCAGATTTTGACATTCGTTTTCTTATGATGGGCAGAGATAAAAAAAATAATTTTATCATCGTTTCGTTCGTTCGAACAACGTTTTTAGGTTAGCGAGTTTTGTTTCTACCGCGAAATCAAAAATTAATTATATTGATAAAGGTTTGCGATGGAATATAAAACGGCCGTCTTAGGTATCATTTTTTTTGAGATAATTCTATTAAATTATCAGGTTAACTGTCATACTGATATTTGACTGACATAAAATTTGTAAATATATGTTTTTCTCCAACCGTAAAAAAAAGTATGACATATTTTGACTGTCAGGAGTATCTAAGGTTGTCATTTTCCATACTGATCCAATGATATCAAATCCAATCCAAGTGATATCAAAGCAACAAAAATATTCACTTTTAATCCTAGTAAGTAAAAGTGGTTATTTTTAATCCTAGGATAAAAAAATATTCATAGTTTTAATTTATTATTTAACGATTTTTATTTATTCACATTAATGTTGAATGTACAATTTAAGCACTTGTTAAAATTAAATAAACCACTTGCCATCAGTAGCCCCATTCTTAGAGCGATCTAAGCCGTCCAACACGTTTTCTGCAATAGTGATATTATTTTCAGATGTGATATCAGAAATGATATCGGCGCTTGGTCCAGTACTACCACTATCATCTACATCTCCCAATATTCTTTTCGCAATGTTTTCTTTGTTCAAACGTGACTCTTCAATGTAGGATTCCGCCACAGTGCTTGATCTCCAACCTCCGTGTCTTTTAAGACATGTGAAGTCACCACCGCCGTCAACCAAAAGAGTAGCAGACGTTCGTCGTAATGCGTGTCCGGTATACTCTTTCCAGTTGTCCACCTTCAAAAATTTTGCTACTTCTTGCGCGACGGCACTATTTTTATGAATACCAACCACCATTCGATGACACTTTCCATTAACGTATCTGAGAAATAATCGACGTTCTACCAATCTGGGTGGACGTAAAGCAATATATTTTCGATAAACACTTAAATAATTTTCTCCCAACACAGTAAAGGAACGTGACCTCTTCGATTTGGTATCGGGAATTTTTATAATTAAGGCGGATTTCACGTCTTCAACATTATCAATTATTAATTTCACGATTTCATCACACCTCATTGCTCCTGCAACCCCCAATAGTAAGACAACCTATAAAGAAACTCTTTAAAAATGTTATTCTTTTATTTTGAAAGTACCTACTTTCTGCATCAAATATAAATTATCAGGTGCATTGTTCAAAAAGTTATCCACTTGCTCCTTTGTAAATACTCGCGACTTTTTTGGTAAATATCCCTCACTCTCTCTCTTGAGAAAAGCACGCAACTTTGAATATTTCTCATATCGATACCCTTCTTTATATCCAACGTTGACCGCAACATGGAATATTGTGACCAAAGCGTAGACGGCTTCATTTTATTTGCTAAGTTTGAGAAATACACTATAACTACATCTTCTGAATACACCTGAACATTTTTTCCTTTGCACCAATCAATAAACCGTTGGTACGCGTACTCATAAATTTCTCTAGATTTCTGCGGGAGAAGATTCAAAGAAACTACTTTCGCACACTCCATTATGTCTTCAGGAACAGCCAAATCTTCATTAGTTTCCATTTTTACAAAGTTTTCAACAAATTGGACCACTACTAATCACAAATGAACGCAATGACAACTAATGTATGACCACAGACTAAACAACCCAGACCGGCAACTACTTGAAAAAAAAATATCCAAGATCTTCTATCCTTGTTACACATCAGTGAACTTGGTACGAAGATGGCGCTAGCAGCATATAGGCGCGAAATTTGAAATGAGCTTGTTTTTACAATACGCTTATTAAATACGTTATTTATGTAACAAAAACATACACAAAAGTTACTAAAACTATGGTAATAAATATTAGTTACTGTAACAATTATAGCCATAGTTTGAGCATCTTATGTGTAATTTTGTGGTGTTACCTATTAAATATGTGATACCTATTAAATATGGTGTATTATCCGTGTTTGAGTGCACGGTTGAAGTACAGGACACAGCTGGTTCAGAATACTTGTTGTAGGTTTGTGGCTGGTCTCAGGAGATACGATCATGTAAGCCGCAAATTATCTGAGATGGGTTGGCTCAGGGTGGAGAACACAATAAATCTGCGGTTTCTGATCTTTGTTAGGGGTCTACTTATCGCGGGCAAACCTAGTTACTTGTATGGTAAATTACTATTTCGCGGAAGCATGCACAGTATAAATGTTAGGCACAGGCATACTCTCACCTTGCCTCGCCACAGGACAGCCATGTTTCGGAGATCATTTTCATACAATGCTGTGAAATTGTACAATGAATTTCAGAAATATTTTGTTATGCCTACGAAAAATAAATTTAGATCCTGCATTAGGCAAGCTCTGTTGAAGTAATTATTTTTTTTTTCCAATTTTCTCTTGTTTATATTACAATTCATGCATCACTTTGTATTTTTCTTTCTTTGTATTCATACTTTCGTTTAAAATTATTATTTTCTTCATTATTTTTGTATATTTATCTTCCTTATTATATTTTGATTATTTTAATTGCGTGTATCTTGTGTATTTGTATTTGTGTACTTACGTTTTACTTATTCTGAATATACTGTGCTGGCTAGGTTAAGTGTAAGAGTAGCTATAGCTAAACTTCGCCTAGTTCAGTACAGTGTCTCTATGTATATATTAAATAATAAAGTCGATTTATTATTATTATTAAATATAAATATTAATCTTTTACTTACATATAATACTTGTAAGTAACATCCCTCTTACGGTGACCTATTAGACACAATAAACTACTACTTTATATAAGATTAAGAGAAATATAATAATCTAATAAGTGAAAACTGTCAAGGAAAATATAGGGATATAATAATAATAGTTTTTATTGATACATATACTTATACAATAAAAAATAATAAAATTAAATTACACAATCAATAATAAGAAGACAATAATAATAATACAAATCTTGTGTAATATGACAAATAAAAACAAAACTAATATGAACTAAAAGGAACAAATTCAGCACTAGTTAATTACTAAAATGCTGATTTTAAATTTGTCCCTTAAAGTAACAGCAAATGAAATATACAGGGTGTTTAAAAAAGATGCGGCAATATTAAAGGGGTTGATTGTCCAGGTCATTTTATACAAAAAAGTTTATAATAAACAAGGTCCGCAAACGCTTCGTTACCGATCTACAGCGTGTTGAAGTTTATTTAAAAGAAACAGTAAAAATTAGATTTCTCCAAGACGGCATTAAAGATCATAATGAAATTTTAGGCAACGCGTTCAAGCATTACTTCCTGCTGATTTTCCTCCTCGCATTGCATTCTGTCAATGGCTTTTGCAGAAAATGGTTCAAATCCCTCAATTCCTGATGTTGATTCTGTTCACCGATGAAGCGAATTTTTCAAGAAATGCAATACGCAATTTCCATAATAACCATGTATGGTGAGACGAAAATTCACATGAGATTGTTGAAAATCGTTTTCAACATCAGTTTTCTTTGAACGTTTGGCTTGGGATTGTGGGTGACTGCCTAATTGGACCGGTATTTTTACCAAGGAGACTAACCGGAGAGGTGTATCGCAACTTTTTGGAAAACACGCTCCCTGGATTTCTGGAGGACGTACCATTAGCAATTAGAGATGCAATGTGGTATATGCACGATATCGCACCAGCCCACTTTAGTCAAGTAACTCGTGATTTCTTAACACAAGCATACGGAAATCGCCTGATTGGCCGAGGTGGACCACACTTATGGCCTGCACGATCCCCGGACTTAAATCCCCTGGATTTTTTCCTGTGGGGCCATTTGAAGTCATTGGTGTACGCTACTCCATTGGAAAACGTAGAAGACTTAAGAAATCGAATCATTGCTGGGTGCAACTCAATTGAAACCGATCCTGTTGTTTTTGAGATAGTTCGCCAGTCGATGAGGAGAAGATTGGATTCTTGCATCCGAGCTCGAGGTGGTCACTTTGCACAGTTATTGTAATTTTTGCTTGCTAAAATTGTTGGTATGGTAAAATATTTGTTTTTGCCCTTAAATAAAACCCTTGTTATTTAAAAAAAAAATTCTGTAATAAATGTACATGCACTAAAATGTGTTTTTTTTACTAAAAAACGGTACGTCGTATGATAGAAAGTTAAGACAGCTTTTTTCTTCACAATTAAACAAAGAATAGAAACATATTTTTATTTTTAGAGAAATCAGCGGCGTCCTATTTTTTTCTTGAAAAATAACACGCCTAAAATTTCATTATGATCTTTAATGCCGTCTTGGAGAAATCTAATTTTTACTGTTTCTTTTAATTAAACTTCAACACGCTGTAGATCGGTAACGAAGCGTTTGCGGACCTTGCTTATTATAAACTTTTTTGTATAAAATGACCTGGACAATCAACCCCTTTAATATGGCCGCATCTTTTTTAAACAGCCTGTATAACAGAAAAATATGCATATGTAGAAAATTAATATTACAAGTCTATAGTACCACGCGATCATTTAAATTCTAAATTATAGCAGGCGGGATTTTTTTTATTAGGTTGTCCAGAATGTCAATTATTGATTAATTAACATTAAGAAACGTCACTTTGACAATTCAAATTGTAAATTAGTACTTATATACCAACTTAATTTAAATTTCACAGCCTGCTCTAATTTAGAATTTAAATGATCGCACGGTATATAAAATTGATATTATACAGATTACCAAAAATAAAATCAACAACAAAATAGTAATAATAATACTAATACATAAATCAAAAGGCATCAAACCTGCAAGGCAAAGAGCATGTCAAAAATGCGCTTCTTAAACAAAGGAAATGCCAATCTTATCTTAAACCTGTGCTTTTTGTTAACTTCATCCTGTCCAAACGCGCACACTAAACACTTGGACACCATATTTGTATCAACATATAATTAATACGATGTACGAGAAAAGATTACAAAAATATGTCAAACGTGTCAAATTTGAAATGTAGTTTTGAATGACATATAACCACAGCATACATTTCAATTGACGCTAGCGCCATCTCATCTCCAAGTTCAGTGAATCTGACAAAGATGGTAGAGTATTCAAACTTACGTTTGCTAAACAAGGATGAGTACTCTGGATAAAATCTAGGATTAAGTTGCCGGTCTGGATTGTTTAGTCTGTGGTATGACTAATGTTTGACAACATATGCATGACAACGTCGATATAACTTACTTACCTACTTCGTTTTATTATCCCAGTGCATGATTTCGGTTGAATAAAAAATAGACTTCGTTTTATTATCGCAATGCATGATTTCGGTTGGAGAAAAAAAAGCATGTTCCATTCGGATTAAAAATGTCTTTTCGACTCGTACAATTTTACATTCGCTTGGCTATGCTACTCTCCGCCTCGCAAATATAAAATTGTACTCGTCGAAAAAAGAGACATTTTTAATCCTAATACAACAATCTACTATTATTTAAAATGATTCACATGTTTGAATAACATTTTATTAAAAAATAATAAACAAATTACAATAAATGTTAAAATGACCGCCGCCTTGTTCGATGCATTTGTGATGCATTTGTGGCGTTATAGTTGCATATACTTGAATAATTTCTTGTTGCAATTCTTGCAAATTATGTACAGGAGTTCTGAAAATTCTATTTTTGCAGTAAGGAAACACAAAACACAAGATAATCAAACGAGGTGACCTCGGAGGAAACTCAACTTGCGTATGCAAACTTATAAGTCGATCATCAAAAAACTCATGGAGAAAGGCTATAGTTTTTCGTGTCGTATGTGCTGTTGCGACGTCATGTTGGAAATAACCATTATGAAGTTCATCGTCTTATAGTTTTTGAACAAATTCATTCAAAATGTTGTTTCTGTACCTCTCTGCATTGATGGTGAAATTGAAAAAAGACAGCTCAATTATCCTTCTACGGGAAACTGCCATCCAAATCCCAATTTTTTGAGAATGTAGTGGAGATTCAACAAAAAAATGCGGTTTATTAGTGCTCCACATTCGCATATTTTGAGAATTTACGTACCCCGAAAGATGAAACCATGCCTCATCAGAGAAAAAAATGTTAAGTTTAACAGGTTATTCATTAAATTGTTGACGAACCACTGGCAGTACGTAAGACGTCTGGGGTGGTCTGTTGGCAAAAGAGCTTGATATGATTGTATCTTATATGGATGCATGTTCAAGTTGTCCTTTAAAATGGTTCAGCATGTTCCATAAGAAACTCCAATTTCTTGGGACAGGCGTCTCAAAGATTTTGTGGGGTCCTGTTCCACACAATTACGAACTTCAATAATCACTTCTTCTGTACGAATAGTTGGCCTACCAGCACCTTTTTTATGAATAACAGATCCAGTTTTGCGAAATACACTAACACTATGTGCGAGGCACATATAAAAATCTTGCTCTACTACTGCGAAATTTGGGAAGTGTTCATGAAAATTATTCAAACAGAAACGCTTACTGTATTCCCAAATACCATTAACTAGCACATCTGTTCTAAAATATGCTTCAATCATGTAAGTTTTGTGTGCTGCGGTGTAAACCATAATTGAAAAACTACAAGATATCAGAGAGAAAATATAATGACAAATATTAATGACAGTATGACACTTAATGATATAACATAAGGCATAAGTTTTACATTCAATGGCAAACCTTTATCAATATAATTTTTGATCTCGCGGTATAATAGGAAGGTTTTTTTTGTAGGTCTTTTCTGTTGTAGGAAGAGTCACATTTTATTTTGATGTTCTCGGTAGTTCTAGACGTCGAAAGGTATGCCATGTAAAGCCATGTATGTATTCACATGACTTGACTTTTTTCGTTTCATGGTATGTCTTCAATTTCTGTTGAAAAACGTGTTGTTCTATAGACAGGTAACCATTCCCACTTGATATCCAAAATATCTTCTGTTACAATCTTTTACCGAAAATAGCGTTAGAAATACAAACATTCGCTATGGTATACAATGCAGTTATTAGATATCGTATCGCAAGTTTTCAGTTTTCTTTCGGTTACATCAAAAATGCGATCACTAGGTGAAAATGAATATACTCTTGCTGGGTAAAACTGTTGAATTTTTTCATTTTTATTTTGTCCTGGACAGCTGTCGCAGAACAAACGCAGTTCCGTAATTCTTTCTGAAACATAATTTTTGATGTAAACCATTATGAAAGAACGAACTTCATTAGTGGCCTTAGTTGTAAGTCCTTGATGGTAAATATAAAAGTACGACTTATTTGTTTTCAAATCAGTGATACACAAAAAACACTGACACCAGCTTTGGAAATTTATCCCTAAAGTATTTAAAACTGTTGCCTTCTTTTTCTAGTGTTATGACAAACTGTTTAATCAATCCTAATTTAATGTGTTCCTACAGGGGGGTAGAATCACCAAATTAGAATCCACTAACGGCTCAAATTTTATATTAAATTCTCCAGAAACTATGTTGGTCCGTGGCTGCTATTCTTTTATTTGGTAATGATGCTGAACTGCTCGGCTACCCCACAGACACAAAAAACAACAATATTTGGTAAACCCTTCTTGCAATCTCCAAGTAATAAGGAAGAAACCTTAAGGTCACCACATATTTGCTAAAGATGATTGGAATATTGAATGATATTTAATATAGTTGACATACTGTCATACGTTTCTCTTGTGTTTGCAGAATGAGCCATTGGAATTATGGTTTCTAGTTACTGTTATAAAGTAAAACGGCTTTGAGACTTGTTTTCGACGAGTCGATGAACAATTGCCATTCTACAGGGTTATATTCAATACTCATTTCATACAAAAGTTGATTTACATCATTACATTAGCTGAAATTTCTTTCAACTTTGTAAAATGAACTGAATTTTTCGTGACGATTCTTCAATAGAGAGATTCTTGTAGTGGAATGTAAAAGATTCCATTCTTTTAATCGAGATCCCAAAATTTGCGATTTTTCTCTGGTTAAACCCAAATCCCGCATCTAACCGTTCAAATCTGATTGAGTAATGAGTAGTGGCTCGTCACAAGGAACGAGTAAAGAATAGAACAGGAGAGAGTCTCCTTAAAAATAATATTTGTCTAAAGTGGTAACTCAATATGGCCGCCGTAATGCATATGTGTGCATAAATATTTTGTATAGGGTATATGTACACTTCCTGTGTTCTCGATAATCATTTAAAATAGGTTGTTAGTCCAAAAATAATTAAAGAAATATCTTGAGTGTATTATGTTTTCAATTCTTTTCTTCTTTTTAATATATTATAAACGGGTTTAAAAGAAATCTGCGTCAAAAATATAACAAATGTTAAATGACTTGAATATGTATGTTACGCCGCTGAACACATAATCCGACATGTCAGATATATGACAAGCTATTTAAAATACCATTTTTAAATTATTATTGCCTGTGTTGAATGCCAATGAAATAACTTACCGATGAAGAGAAAAAGTGATATTCTATGTTCTTGCCGTTTTGGAACGACCACAAGCCACACAATTCACGATTATAGAAACACTAAAACGTAATTTTTGACATAACAGGATATAACTGACCTCCCTTAAAGTGGTAACTTCCATCTAAAAAGTACTTATTCCCCCACCACGTTATTATCTCTCCTGTTCTATTCTTTACTCGTAGCAAGGAACATACGTCAGATCACTTGAAAATGACACATTCAAAACATCGTTTATATCTTCCTCGTCCGTGGAATTTGTAGAAGAATTTGAATGCATTGTAGTTGGAAGCTCACAATCAGTTCTTTTCAACGGTTTGCTTGCAGATGGAATGTCTGGATACATTAGTTGGTGTTTATTTCTTTTGGAAAACCCTTCAATTCTTACAAGACAGAAGTAACTGTTCGTGACGTGATCTGCCGGTTCACGCCAAATCATTCGCCTTTCTGACAGGACTTCAGAAGAATTCTTGTTTTCAGTCCACTGAGTTAATTTGAAATAACACGAAATACAGCATATATGTGTTACCCATGTTTTGTCTTGATTTTTAATTTTGAAGCCAAAATATTGTTCATAACATCTATGAATTAATTCACTTAAAGGCTTCTTTTGAGATTTTGTACCATATAATCTATAAACATAACAAAAACTGTCTGGAGAATTTTTACAGCTTCTTGCACGGTTTTCCATTCTTGAAAATCATGAAATTTGTAGTTGCTACTGCCCTTCACGGTATAGCCACGAACATGCTCGAGCTTATTGCAATACTTTTTTAATTTTAAATTTTACGTTAATCTTAGTGAAAACAGAAAAAAAAAATATTTTGAAAATGTGACGTGATACCCTATGTTAGAATACAGTCTTTATGTTTAAAACAATGTGAAATACTAAAATTTGAGACTGTTAAGTCAGTTATATAAATCGTGTCGGCTAGTGTTATATATAGGACTGGAGGAAAATTTTTGTCTGTCGTATTCCATATTCTGCTTGCATTTCTTGATTTTTAATGTTGTTTGTTATTAGTTCGTGGTCTTTCGTTAGATATGTTTAAATGAGTTTTCTTTACGTTGTTTTTATTTCTAAAGTATTCAATTTCTTTAGCAATTTGGTATTAATAAAGGTTTGCCATGGAAAATAAAACGTCTGTCTTAAGTTATATCATTAAGTGTCATACTGTCATTAAGGGGGAACTGCCGACTACCGAAATCAAGAGGTTAGAAATTCAAGTTTTTCTCCGTTATTTTTGCAGTGATTTTATTTAAACAAAAACCAACAAATGTTTTAAGGTTTTTCTGAGGTACCTAAAGAATTAAATTTTATAAAACTTATTAAAATATTTATAGATGGAGTCTAGAAAGTGACTCAAGTTTACCATATGTTTTCTATATTATTTTTCCACAAAATGAAAAAAAAACGTCCTTTAGGTACTTTCAATAAATCTTACTGTAAACGTACAGCCTTAATTCAACTTAATTTGCAAAATAGTTATTGAGAAAAACTTGAATTACAAACCTAAGTTTTGCCCTATTTCTGACTACAGATATCCTAAATTTTCATTGTTCCTCTCATAATTAGTCAATCATAAGATATACTTAACTTAAAACACACGAATAAATTACTTTTTTTTTGTATTTGTTCCACAAAACAGAAAATTACAACTCTCGTCAAGAATCTTACTGACGGCGGCAATTATGGTTTGTTTGGATAATTTTCGTGAACACTTCCCAAATTTCGTAAATTCTCTAAATATGCGAATGTGGAGCACTAATAAACCGCATTACATTCCCAAAAAATTGGGGTTTGAATGGCAGTCTCCCGCAGAAGGATAATTGAGCCGTTTTGTTTCAATTTCACCATCAATGCAGACGATGAACTTCATTACACAAGTTGAGTTTCCTCCGAGGTCACCTGGTTTGACTATTATGGACTATTTTGTGTTCCCTTACTGCAAAAATAGAATTTTCAGAACTCCTGTACATAATTTGCAAGAACTGCAACAAAGTTTATTGAAGTATGTGCAACCATAACGTCACAAATGTTGCAAAATGCTTTTGATAGCATGAAAAGGCGCGTAAAAGTGTGCATCGAAAAAGGCGGGGGTCATTTTCAACATTTATTGTAATTTTTTTATTAATTTTTAATAAAATCTTATTCAAACATGTAAATCATTTTAAATAAACATCTATTTACAAATTTTATATTAGTCAAATGTCAGTATGACAGTTATCCTGATAATTAAAATCAGAATTGTCTCAAAAGAATGATACCTAAGACGGACGTTTTACATTCCATCAATATAATTTATGATCTCGTGGTATAATGCTAGCTTATAATAGTCCTTAGGATCTAGCAACATCTTTGCGACTTACATATACCATAACATAACAACACATTAGCAACAATGAGTTTATTTGCCAAAGCAGTTTTAATACTTCAGTTTTAGTAATTTTAATTTGAAAAATATCTAAATGTTTATCGAGAAAAATAAATTAAATTAAGTTGTTAATTAAATATTCAACATTTAATTGAATCTGCACACACGGAATTTCGACGTGTATAACATATTAATTTCTATTGTTGTGCAGGCAGACGAGGACTACATAATCCAACTGAAAGTGGAACAAATATATTTACCGTGCAACATGCAATGGCTGAAGGTACGGGACGGCACTTCATTATCCGCCACTCTCCTGGATGATCTGAAGGGTTATCCGACTGCATCGCAGCCCGTAATAAATTCCACCGGGTCCAATTTGCTGTTGGAATTCGAATCTGGCAGCCTGCACTTGTGCGGCAGAGGTGGATTTGTTGTGCAAGCCATGCAAACCAGTAAGTTAAAAGTAATGAAGTGATACTTAATTTATTCGTCAAAAAATTAACTGCAGTCATAAAATTGAGATATAATAAATGGAATAGCATTATAATACAGTGATAATGCTTTTACTTTAATTTTTGTGTTTCTCTCATGAAATTAGTTCATAATGTTTTTAAAGATAATTTTTAAAAAATCTATACGAAATTTATTGAAATTTTAGTGGATCATTTACATCATATTGTAGTTATGCTTTTGGAATGAAAAATATAGCGTGAAATTTTTAAATAAGATCTTGCTGAAAATACATTTTTAGAAATAATACTGACAGGTGATTTTCATACCTGTCAGTATTCTTCCAGAATTTTATCAACGTTGTATAATATACTATTGATATACCGGGTGAAAAAATTAAAAAGTCGGTAAGAAGATTGAAATGAATACAATTATGGAAGAATGATGAAAATTCAAATCAAAGCAAACTATACTCTGTCTAGTGACTTTTTTAAAATAAAAATAAAATTATTACTCGCAATAAATAAATAAATTTATATTTAAAAATTTTAGTTTTATGGATTATATTCGAATAACTATATCTTCGTCAAAAACAAAGTAGCTACTTCCGGTTTTCATCATTCTCTTCAGTTTTTTATGTGCGTCAATATTGTAACGAAACCAGTAGACATCCAGACAGACTTCCGAGCGACAATAAAAAGTTGTTGTAAATCATCTCGACGCGACTGGTAAACATCATAAAATAATAAATCATCCATTTGCGTTGTACTGCAAAGAGACAGAATGTCTCTTGTATGTTCTACAAAAATCGAGAAGAACACTGGCGTTTATCTGGTGTGTTCCAGATGTTTCGAACGCGTGTATAAAAAGGCAGGATGAGTAATTCGGGAATAAGAAGTTCCTTAAGTAGTCTCGTGCAGAACAGTAAAATAAATATCTAGTGATAGCCGAAGAGTAAACATAAATATAAGTGATTCGTACGGTAGAAATAAATATAGTGGTGCGTTGTTATATAAATAGAAGTGATATAAATATACGGACATATTAGTAATAGAAATAAATACATGTGTTAATTCATTTGTAGTAGTTTAAGTGTGATACTTTAGTTTTATATTTTTATATTATAATTAATTTTAAGTGTATGAATATACAGACTATTTTAAATAAATATATTGCAGGAGTTGTTTATTGCGAACCCGAAAACGTTACAATTGGTGTCAGTGTGGGATAAACAATATAAGTGCAAATAAATAAATAAATAAATAAATAAATGGCTACCAAACGTTTGGAAGAACTAAAGGTATCCGAGTTAAGGGCAGAATTGGAGGAAAGGGATGCAGATACGTCTGGAAATATTTGTTTCAAGTACAGGCTGATCTAAGCTTAATAATGGAGACTCTAAAAGATGAGATATTAACTGAAATGGCAAATAATTCAAAACAATTGCTCAAGACCCTTAAAGATGAAATGGCAAAACAATTCAAGACTCTAAAAGATGAAATTGCAAAACAACGCGAGACTACTTTTAAGGAAGACATTGAAAGGAATTCATCGAGTGGGAGACGGGAGTTTTCTGAGGCCATCGAAGCCGTAGAACAGAAAGTTCAGGAGCGCGTGTTCGGAATGGGGGACGAGTTTGGGGTTCAGCTTCAGTTGCCAGCAATGAACGACTGTGGTCCCCATGACGCCTCAAGCGGAAGCCTGGCAATCTCCCAAACAGCGAAGGCAAAGGTAAAACCTCCCACCTTCGATGGGAAGACGTCATGGATGACGTACCGGAAACAATTCGAAGCCGCTGCAGGAGCAAATGGGTGGACGTCCCCGGAGAAAGCTACTGCTCTGATTGTGTCGTTAAGAGGGGAGGTCAGTGACATCCTGCAGACCTTACGTGGCAAGACTATCTTAAATTAATCAAGCGTCTTGAGAGGAAGTATGGGCATGCACACCTGCGACAGGTAGTCCGACGATTAGTGAATAAGGTGCAACCTAAGAGAAGAACGCTCCGATGCTGGAATTGGAATCGGAAATGGAGATGGAAATGGGCCATGCGCATAGTAAATGCGGGAAGAAGCCCAAGAAAACCATAGCGGAGCAGCGAAAAATGAAACGTGTCGATGAGAAGAGGCAATCGTCGACCCAGTATCGTAGAGCCTCAAAATAAATAACGCGAATTGCATCTGTGCAACACCAAAACGCTGATGCTGTTGCAAGGAGACCACGTTCAGGCATAGCAACCGACTAGAAGAAAAATCGGCCAACACATTTAGAACTACAGTGGTTGACGATCAGTGGCAACCTGACAATTTGCGGATCGGTCAAGAAGCTGATGAAGGCCTTGGTTCATTGATGGTTTGGAAAGGTACTTGTCGCGTACCGGCTTGTCAAGAAGTTCACAGGGACCGGAATCCTACTGGGCTCAATGGGACTCTCTGAAGGTGGAGGATGGCCTACTCAAGCGTGTTGTGGAGAACGCCAATGGAGAAGACTACGCCAGCGGACCCAGGCGAAGATTGGAGAATGCCCACGAGCGAGTACACCATCACACTCAGGATGCCAGCGACAGGACGAAGGATCGTTACGACGTGCAAGCCGAGAGAGGTGGTTACCGAGAAGGAGACATTGTTGGTCATATAATCCTCAACGTCGCCGAGGCCTACCCCAAAGCTCTAACAATACTGGGAGGAATGCGAAATACTAGAGCGAATAGATGACGTGGTTTATCGCATAAGACTAACACCCCATAGTGAGCCAGGGGTGGTGCGTTTCAACCAATTGGCCCCATACCATGGACGTGACAGCGGTGAAGTGGCGGATGTGCGACAAATTACTGGAAAACCTAGAGAGCCAACTTGTCGATTTATGAGGACGAACACTCGAGCAAAATATAAGGAGGCTGCCAATTCCGAAACTGGGCTGCGGATTAGACCGTTGGAATGAAGAACCGTAAGAAACACGCTGGAGGCAGTGTTTCGGTATACTGGTATGGTAATGGTCGTGTGCGGCTGTCGGTCCAATCAGCCCGTTGTGCAGCCTGGGACGGTGGATTGCCATTTCCACAAGACGGCTGAGTGCACCCGTGGGTCCCGGTGTGGATTTCGTCATCCGCCAGCGACAAGAACATGGAATAGCGTGTTTCGGGACGAAACGCCGTTTTTAAGAAGGGGGCAATGTAACAAAACCAGTAGACATCCAGGCAGACTTCAGAGCGACAATAAAAAGTGGTTGTAAATCATCTCGACGCGACTGGTAAACATCATAAAATAATAAATCATCCATTTGCGTTGTACTGCAAAGAGACAGAATGTCTCTTGTATGTTCTACAAAAATCGAGAAGAACACTGGCGTTTATCTGGTGTGTTCCAGATGTTTCGAACGCGTATATAAAAAGGCAGTTGCACCGATGGATGAGTAATTCGGGAATAAGAAGTTCCTTAAGTAGTCTCGTGCAGAACAGTAAAATAAATATATAGTGATAGCAGAAGAGTAAACATAAATATAAGTGATTCGTACGGTAGAAATAAATATAGTGGTGCGTTGTTATATAAATAGAAGTGATATAAATATACGGACATATTAGTAATAGAAATAAATACATGTGTTAATTCATTTGTAGTAGTTTAAGTGTGATACATTAGTTTTATATTTTTATATTGTAATTAATTTTAAGTGCATGAATATACAGACTATTTTAAATAAATAAATTGCAGGAGTTGTTTATTGCGAACCCGAAAACGTTACAATAATATGATATTAAAAGTTTATTGTTCTATTTAAAATTTTAAAGAAAAAACAAGTAATATACATAAATTAAGAACAGTGCCCTTGTTATTTTTTTTTTGGACAACCACATAAGTTCCTATTACATACACTTCCATTCTTTGTAAAATTCTCTATCTGATGATGCTAGAAACATTTAAATCCGTTAAGGCAAACCTTAGTTACACGTTCTTTTATACGCAGGCATACCCCCCCCCTCGCCCCATTCGTATGGGAGTTAGATCAAGAAGTTTCAAATGAAAATTGTATAAAAACGTGAAAATGTTATCAGTAAAATTTTAAACTTGAATTTAAAGATAAATTATCGAATTTTCAATTTATCTTGAGAGCTTAAACAGACACCCGGTATAATAATTTTTTTCTTGGTTGGTTAATTTTCCTTATTTCTTATTTTTTGCTTATTTACATTACATTTTGCTCAATTTTTCTACCGTGTGTTTCAAAAGGAACTTTATCTAGTTGTCCTATAAGTTATAATTTTCCGCATTTTTAAAATGCAGATATAGATTAAATAGTATAAAAGTTATCGTGTCCACCTGTCATTGTCAAAATATATCATCAGGTGATATGGTGATAAAATTAATAACAAGTAAAATTAGATTATTAATATATTTAATAAGATAACTTCAAAGATGGAATATTAAATAACTAAGGTAAATAACTTATTTGTAGAAATTTTAATTAATTATATTTTAAAAATGGTTTCAAAATGTTCACCATTCTGTTTTATGTTGTCAAAAATATTCTCCCATACTTCTTGTCTTATATACTTTATATTTCTTTATTCTAACATAATACCAATTCTTTCACAAACCAACACTGACGGGCAAGTCTCACTCTCCCACAATCCACCGTAGTAGATTTAACAAAAAATAATTTTCTCCAAATAGCGTCTGCAAAACGTTTTAAATAGATTAATTCAAAGATAATTTATTAACTGTATTATTGGTAGCATTTTTCTACTTTGATCCCTTTGCCCTAAATACGTACTAAGACTGCCAATGCTTCGTTCTAACACGGGTGGTTGCCTTACATATCTACCAAGTTTAAGTGATATGTGCTTAAGCCAATTTCAATATTAAATTAAAATTGAATAAAAAAATAATAAAAAATGTCACTTTAATATACACTTAATTTTTGCTTAAGTCTGGGCCCATTACCTGTCACTAAATGGAGGTATACACGTATATACAACCCAAATACATATCGACAAACTTGAAGAGGTGGTTAGGGGATATCAACACAAACAATTTTTGTTTAACAAACATATGTCCGCAAAAGAGCCGTTTGTGTTGTAGAGCAATAAAATGTTTTAAATCATATTCAAATAACTAAAGTAATTCTTGATTTAGTTGGACGCCACTGTCTTTCGTGAAACATTTTTTGTTGCAACTATGGTTTTTGTTGGGCAGCAGAAACATTTCTTTATCACAATAAACATTCCGCAGATGCCGATTTTGAGACGTAGTAATTATTTGTGACATTTAGTTGTCAACATAACATTTACTTTGTTCATGGTTAATTTAAAATTTAATTAAACATTAATGATAACTTCTCATTTCTCAAGAGAAACGGCACGCTTGTATGAACAGAGATATCCGGAACGTAGGCAACCTCATCATACAACCTTTGCTTCCATCCATCGTCGCCTAAGAGAAAGTAGGAACCTAAGACGTCCTGGTAGTGGTGGTCGTCCAAGAACAGCTCGTAGGGTTCAATTTGAAGAAGAAGTTCTACAGTGTGTGGAATAAAACCAATCTACAAGTGTTCGCGCAATTGCACACCATTTGGGAACCTCCAAGCCGACGGTACACCGTGTCATTCATGACCAATTTCTCTCCCCTTACAATTTGCAACGCGTACAAGATTTAAATCCTGAAGATTATCCTCATCAGCATTGGGTTTTTGCCAATGGTTTTAGGATCACAACGATCCTCATTTTGGGAGAGTAGTATTGTTTTCTGATGAGGTATGTTTCACATGCGATGGTTTTTTTAATAGTAGAAACAGTCACAACGATCCTGGTTTTAAGGTCACAACGATCCTCATTTTGGGAGAGTAGTATTGTTTTCTGATGAGGTATGTTTCACATGCGATGTTTTTTTTAATAGTAGAAACAGTCACATTTGAGGAAAATCCTCATGTTGCGGTTTCTAGAAAACAATGTAGTGTTAATATGTGGGCTGGTATTATTGGAGAGAATCGAATAGTTCACTTAATGTCTGCTCGTTTGAAGGCCAACATTTATCTGAATTTTCTGCAAAATGTTTTGCCTCAATTATTGGAAAATGTTCCTTTAACCATTAGAAATAACATGTGGTTTCAACATGATGGGGCAGCTCCACATTTTGGTTTAAACGCGCGCCAGTATCTGGACCAGCAATTTCCCCGCGAATGGATTGGGAAAAGGAGGTCTCGTAGCCTAGCCGGCGCGTTATCCTGATCTCAACCCCTGGATTTTTCCTTTGCGGTTATATGAAATCTTTAGTTTACGAAACACTTATTCGTAATGAGGAAGATCTCCCAGCAAGAATAATGGCGAGTTGTACACACATAGAAGCTATTCCCGGATTATTCCATAGGATCCGCGAGACAATGAACCGACGCACGGTGTAATCTTTGTATTGAAGATATAGGCCGACATTTTTAACAATTTTTGAAAACCATTATTTATTTGTCAATAAAACAAAGCCTAAGAAAAACTGATTTATTAATGTCCTTTTTTTGTAAAATTGTACCAAAACAATTTTTCCTATTTGATGCTAATATGGCTCATTTGTGGACATGTGTTTATTAAACAAAAAATGTTTGTTTTGATGTCCCCAACCGGCACTTAAAGTTTGTCGGTATGTTATCGGGATACCCTATATATGATAATAATAATACCCATAATCTAAAGTCGATACGACTCGCAGTTAATTTTTATCGATAAATAACCTCTAATATTACTAAAGAGCTGCACTCTGCGTAACCATTTCTTCCGTAACGATTTACGGAAAAAAGGAAACAAAAATGAACGTTACATTGTTGTTAAAATCATTACAATTTCACTGTACATTTAGATCTAATAGCAACAATAAATTCACATTACGCAAACTCATTTCCTCGCGTCACTATCTCCTGCCGTATTCCCATATCGTTCCCGTTTAAATGCTCGACTCATGTTGGCCGTGAAGCTGGGGCCGCCCGCCGCTTTCGTTTTACAACTGGGGAAATGTTACGCCTGCTTTTTATTTCTTCTTGCTTTCTTTTTTAGGGTCCATAAAAAATTTAACTGTCTCTCCGATAACCCAGGAGGTGGGTGTCGTTCCCATGTCCGCAATCAAGTTGACCGCCGTACATATCGCAGCCATATTCTTCCTCAGCGGCCTCATAATAGCTACCATGCTGCTTGGAGCGCAGTATCTCTTCAGGTACAGGAAATATCAGATAGCCAGGGCGGATGATCAAGATTCTTTGGCGGATAACAGTAAGATTTTTCTAGTTTTATATTAAAGAGGTATTTTTTTTATTTCCTACCGTATATAAAATAAGTATCTATTAAAAGTATACAGGCTGTTTACAGATGTGCGTCAGAAATTCATGGGTCATTGATTCGTTATAAACTAGTTTAGTAGTGGATAAAAGATTTTTAAAAAATCTGTTACTATTTTTATATTCACTAAAATAAACTAATGGATATTTTTACTTAAACAAAAATACCAAATTGACTGCATATATGAATTTCACATAAAATGTCTGTTCTAATAATGTGCCACGCATAGTTTGATGCTATTTCAAATATTTTTTTTTATTTATCCCCTTTCTACATACAATCTGTCATAGGATAACACATTAAGTATTTCAAATATTTAAGAGGGAAACGGTAGAGGTTCGAGGATAAAAAAAACACGTCATGTTTTGAAACCGTCGATATTTTTTGACATGTTTGTAAATGTAGCATTACAAGAAACAATAAATGTAGGAAATAATTTTAGTTTTATATTTCGCAGACCTATACCTATATACTTTTATAACTGACTAACAGTCTAAAATGTTAGTATTTTCCATTGTTTTAAACATAAAAACTGTATTATAACATAGGGTTCACGTCACATTTTCAAAATAACATTTTTACCTGTCTTCACTCAGATTAACGTCAAATTTAAAATTAAAAGGGTATTGTAACAAGCTCGAGTATGTTCGTGGCTATACCGTGAAGGGCAGCGGCTGCTACGAAGGATACGACGTCACGCATTCCAGAGAGAAGTAGAGAATTCTAATATATTAGTCATCGCGGAATATATTAATATGCAAAGTTCTGGGATCAATACGTGCATATATGAAGGTTGCAGCCAGTTGTGATTCATTTATTGTTTAGTCGTTGGTGCGGCCGTGGTCTGGCAAGAGACAAACGAAATGTCACTGAGTTGTCACTTAGTTAAAAAAGTTTAAAGCAGTGTTCCACAAGTTGTGTTGCGTCTGATTTTCAAGAATGGAAAACCGTGCAAGAGGCTGTAAAAATTCTTCGGACAGTTTTTGTTATGTTTATGGATTATATGTTACAAAATCGGAGCCTTTAAGTGAATTAATTCAAAGATGTTATGAACAATATTCTGGCTTCAAAATTAAAATCAAGACAAAATATGGGTACCAAATATATTCAGTATTTCGTGTAATGTCAAATTAACTCAGTGGAACACAAACAAGAATTCTTCTGAAGTCCTGTTAGAAAGGCTAATGATTTGGCGTGAACCGGCAGATCACGTCTCGGACTGTTACTTCTGTCTTGTAAAAATTGAAGGGTTCTGAAGAAGAAATAAACACAAAGTAATGTATCCATCCATATGTAAGCAGACCGTCGAAAAGAACTTCCAACTCAAATGCATCCAAATTCTTCTGCAAATTCTATGGACGAGGAAGATATAAACGATGTTTTGAATGCATCATTTTCAAGGGATCTGACGTATGTTCTTTCTGACAAACCACATCTCATTACTCAATCAGATCTGAATTATTTGATACGGTATTTGGGTTTAACCAAACAAAAATCTCAAATTTTGGAATGTGGATTAAGAGAATGCAATCTCTTGTGTTTCACTAAAAGAATCTCTGTACTGAAGAATCGTCACGAAAAATTCAGTTCATTTTACAAAGTTGAAAGAAATGTCTATTACTGTACTGATGTAAATCAACTTTTGTTTCAAATGAGTATTGAACATAATCCTGCAGAATGGTAATTGTTTATCGCCTCGTCGAAAACAACTCTTAGAGCTGTTTTAATTTATAATGGTAACTCGAAACCATCAATTCCAATGGCTTATTCTACAAACATAAAAGAAACGTATGATGGTGTGTCAACTATACTAAATCTCTCATCTTTGGCAAATCTATGGTGACCTTCAGGTTTTTTCCTTATTACTTGGATTGCAAGGGGGTTTTCAAAATATTGTTGTCTTCACTATATAAAACAATTTTATATGCTGATGATACGACAGTTGTTATAAGAGCAAATGCTGACCTTAGCAGGCAGGTTACGCAAACTATCAGTGAATTTGATGCAGTTCAGTAGGCACAATCTGAAACTTAATATAGAGAAAACATTCCTGATACGGTTTGGCTACTTTAAAAATGTACAGGAGGAGTATGCATACATTAATACAGTGATTACCTCTGTTGTGAGCACAAGGTTTTTGGGTATTACTCTCGACTGCCAACTCAACTGGAAGAGCCACGTGGATCTTCTTGCGAAGAAATTATGTTCATATTGCTACGGAGGCGGGGATTAGTGCATATTATGCTTACATTTATTCGAGGCTGAGGTACGGGATAGTTTTTTGGGGCGGCTCTGTCGATTTCATGAGATTATTTAGGCTACAGAAGATGTGCTGCGGAGACTCTTCGAACTTGCTCTCCGGGCATCGTGTCGGGAAGTTCTCAGTGAGTACGAGCTAAATCCAACAAAAGTTGTTTGTGGAAGAAGCACAGCGAAGCAATGGTCGCCTGTTTCTTCGGCCGAATGGACCATGTGGCCACTGTTCCGCTTGAGCAACATAGAACTGTCAATTCCGAGTGGTACAGTCTTCGGAGAAATTCGTAAAACTAACCCCCGAAGACGAATCATTCTACATCATGACAATGCGAGCTCTCACACATCTCGTCAAATAAGTGAATTTTTGAGCAGTCAAAACATCGAATTGATGACTCATCCTCCGTACAGTCCTGACTTGGCACCCAACGACTTCTTCTTGTTCCCGAATATCAAAGCTAAACTGCGTGGTCAACGATTTACGAGCGCCGAAGAAGCGGTTGAAGCGTTCAAAAACCATGTTTTAAAGGTGTCTCAAGAGGAATGGAAAAACTGCTATGACAAATGGTTTGAACGAATGCAAAAGTGTATTGATCATCAAGGGGGATATTTCGAAAAACAATAAAGCCATTTTCATTTAAAAATGTATGTTATTATTTGCTATTCCCGAAATATAAATAGTAGCCCTCGTACAATGTAATGTGTCCCACATGACAATAAAAGATATTCTTATTATTATTATTATTTGTGTCTGTCGGATAGCCGAGCTCTGCACATTAAATTAGGATTGATTAAACAGTTTGTCAAAGCACTAGAAAAAGAAGGCAACTGTTTTAAATACCTAACGGATGAGTTTCCAAAGCTGCCTGATGCGAAACTTCGTGAAGGAATATTTGTTGGCCCACAAGTTAGGTAGCTATTCAAAGATGAAAAGTTTTCACCTTACCATGAATCATTTAGAGCTGACAGCATGGGCTTCCTTTAAAAATGTTTACAAATATTTTCTGGGAAATCAAAAGAGTGAAAATTACTAAGATATCGACGCTAAATTGCTAGAAAATTATAAAAATTTAGGGTGCCCAATGTCGCTCAAAGTTAATTTTGTCGTTCACATTTGGATTTAGTTTCTGGTAATTTAGGAAAAACGGGTGGTGAACAGGGGGAGGGGTTCCACCAAGAGATTGCAGAAATGGAGAAACTATATCAAGGTAGGTGGGGTCCCGTCATGATAGTGGATTTTTGCTGGTTTCTCATTTTAGAGAACGCAACAGGCAACATAAAAAGAAGAAATAACTCCATTTATGCAAAACCTTGATATATTAGCAATTTTCCTTGGTGCGTAGTTAAGTGTTTTTGTACTTTTGATACTAATTAAACATTCAAGTACTTGTTATTTTAGAATTTTTGTACCTACTTCTTTTTACAACTTCTGTATGAATTTTCTAAATACAATATTACTGTTTATTTACTAGCAGATTTTGATTGTAACTCTAAAACTAGACGAGGTGAAAATATTTGGTTTTTCGTCATGCCTTCAGTTAAAGACTGTAAAAATTGTACACCCATTTTTACAACAGTTATTAAAACAAATTAAAATTGTCGGCTAGTGTAATTGATCAAATATATTTATAAAAAGAAATAGATGCAAATCATGGCCTCGATATAAATAAATTACGTAGTCATTCGAATTTCTTAAGTCTGATATTTTCCTTATTTATAAATAACTACAATTTTTTTAATTTCTTAAGTCTGATATTTTCCTTATTTATAAATAACTACATTTTCCGAGGCGGACTCGAAGAGAAAAAGCATCATTATGGATATTGTTTATAATCCCACAAGTGTACATATCCTTCATAGTGTGATGATGAGAACACGGATCCGGCATACTCGGAATTTCAGTTCGAATCGTACCAGAAAGAAAATTTATGTAATTAAACCATTCTTTACAGCACTTTAATTTCATCAACTTTTCACAGCTTCATGCGCTACGCAACCCATTACACTCAGAGCCTCTTCTAACTCGACCCTATTATCAGAAGTGATATCCCTGACGAGACTGAGGCCGAACATACGTAATAAGAACAAGCACAGCCGCCTGCGGGAGTCCATAGACTGCGAAAACATCGAAAAGGAAGCCACCTTGGCGTGAGTAATTGATTTTAATGTAATCCATAAACACTGTATTTCACCTTTCAACTTGTTTTCGCCTTCTGCGTTTTGGAGATGTTTACCGTCATACGATATTATGTACTCATTCAATTAAAAGTCTGATATTGTTATTTCGGAGGTGTTACTACCAATTTCCCCGATTTTCACGGACGCCTAAACATCTTGGAGTTAATTAATTTTTAAATCAGATTATTATAAGATCAAATTATAAACTGTAATGTCGCCATTTGTGATCTAACAAGGGTTTTAAATAGATTTGATTCGTTTCCTCGTGGTTATGATTTGGTATAATATTAAACTTTATAAGGATGTTTGGAACAAAGTACTTTTACACAATTTAAGTTTAAATCTTACATTTTGAAATAATAATAATAAATTTATTTCCATCAATTTACACGCAAAACAATCAAAAAAGAAACTTGCAATATATAAGGTAAATACATAAAAAAATGATGGAAAAGGGATGCAATTCAAGCTACGCTTGTTCTATCATTGCATCCCTCACCAAATGGGCAACGCACATATAATACATGGTTTTTCAATAAATCACACATCACTGAATGTATACACTGTAATGATTCGGTTTCATATATAGATATGAAACCGAATCCAGAAACCAAATTATAAAGGTGTGTGTGTCGGCAAGATATATAATATTATGCAAATATAAAAAATTAAATGAAAATGTAAAAGCAAATCCGCGTTTATGCGTTTGCATGAAGGGTGGACTTTCGCTAAGAAAAATTCTCGAACGGCGTATGTCGGGTTGCCTGAAATATATTGAATATATTTACGGAGTTTAATATGCCTGTACCTTTTACACGATGCAGGTATACGACCAGCAACATGAAGCGATGCCTGGTCAACTCGAAAGCAAATAAATTTGGGATAATTGTCTCCTGCATTTATTGCATGAAAATATTGGTGCATCTCTTTTGTTCGAAATTTGGTTTTGCTATTTCTGAATATTCTTTTGGCTTGTATTTATTTAGTTTTATTAAGACTCCCGCTTTATGTAATTTGTAATTATTTTAATGATATTTGCCGGAATTAATTAGATATTAAATCTTATTCTGCAATAAATATATAGATTTATTACTATTATTTATGATTATTAATTATTTAAGTTGTACTTCTTATTATTTCTCACCATGATTTGTATTTACTTTACATGTTGAGGCTTTGTAATACTATGAGTAATGTTTTAGAGAAAACTAAAATGTGATAAAAAAAAATCCATTGTAACAACAGTGCCGGTGTTTCTTATAAAATGTAAAAAATATTTATATTCTTCACAATCGACACTGATATTGTTAGTTAGCGAAATTAAATTATAAAAATTTCACCGTGAGTAAGATACGAACTGTGTAATTTTTTTTCAGTAAAGCTTCGATAAAATTTTTAAATAACCGTTATGTGGCAGGCAAAACATCAAACGCAATCCTTTCCATACCACCTTAGAGGTAAAGTGCAAAGGGCGTTTTTTTCTCATGGTGTTCCCAGTAGGCCTAATTCATGTTTTTTACAACAATTTTTTTTACAAAAGTATAGACAGTGTAGGAAATAAACAAGAATAGCCAAGTAGCGTTTTGTCTAAACGTATCACAATCAGTAGGTACATACTAATTCTCCAATTTGACGTTTCTAATTTCACGATTTCTCAAAATACGAGGATCCATAATTTGAGATAATAAAGCGAGAAAATAAAATTACTCTAACTTAATTACCATTTCTGGTCAGAGTTCTACATCCATTTATAATGTCACACTGCAATTTCACTATCTACAATTTGTTATTGTTAAGGTCGAACTTTGTAATGTTCAATTGCATTTGTCACTGCCGAATTGAATTTAGGTTTTCTTCAAACAGTCCCTAATTTTATTTATACAGGGTGTCTCTAAAAGGTGCGGAAAAAACGCTACCACACATTTCTGAGGGCGATCTAACCCAACTTACCTCAGTCCAAAAGTGGATGCACCATTGCATTGAATTGCCACAAGAATAACACCCAAATTACAGAAGCATATGTGTCCATATACGGAATGAATTTTTTATATGCAGATTACTCATAAACGGCTGCTCCAATCAACTCCTACCAGGTATACCTTTTCTAGGTAAAAAACATTGGAGAATAAGAATTTTTATTTAAAAGTTAAATACAGTGCGTCTCAAAAAAGTTATTACCTTTTAAATGGATACAATATGCCGCAGGTGGCGCCCTCGACATTTTGCAATGAAAATGAGAGCAGATTTAAATTTTTTACCCCACGAAACCCCCCCTACCCAAATATTGTGACAATATACCAATTATTACAGAAATTATTTATAAAAAACTAAAACCAAATTGAACTTTTGACACTCTGTATCTCCGAAAGCATCCACTTTTGGACTGAGGTAAGTTGGGTTAGATCGTCATATTTTGCCCTCAGAAATGTGTGGTAGCGTTTTTTCCGCACCTTTTAGAGACACCGCAGTATAATTACGTAATATATGATTTCGGCAATCGATTTTTTCAATAATTTTTTGGGGGCCGTAAGGGGTCGTTTCACGTAGTTTTCTAAGATCGATGCTATCACCGTCCCCTATTAATATACACTAAATTACACCGTGCATCTCACGAGAAACCTTCCGCAATAATTGTCGACTTCATGACTGTTGACGACGAACCGCATGTAGTTTCTTTTACAAATATGTTTAATGTATACTTATTATAATAATAATAATAATAATAATAACATATATTTATTCCAGACGAAAAATTAATATCTTATACATTCTGGCAAATATCCCTTAAATAATTACAAAATAAAGCCGATATATGAAAGAAACATTCGTTTACCTAAGGTAATAAAAAAAGTTATAGATCTCTCTGTTTATATGATGTTCGGCTTAATACAGGCGACCAGGTATGCCTTCCATATAGCTGGTCTTAGACATTACAAAACTGTGAGTAAGAGGTTGAATTGTATGTTGCCTATTTGCCATTTCTCAGTGTGGACTTTGTGATCATTCTCATTGGTTTCAAAGTATTTTTTTGGAGACCAGGGTTATCTTGAAAGTAAAGTAAATACATTATCGCGTTCAGAATAAAAATATCTAGGTACTCACGATCCAAAAAAGTACTTTTTAAGCACAGTAAGCTTTATATCGCTATAAAACGAAAAAAAGTGCTGTATTTTAACTAGTTTTTAATATAATTGCAAATTTTAATCGTGAGTCACTAGAACAAATATTGGTTATTTCGTGCATGTAGCGGCAACTTCTTCAAATGCCTTAATTTTTGCGATTTTTTACGTTGAAATTGACCATTTTGTGGCATACGCCGATCAAGTAAAACCCCCGATGAAGTTCCATGACCAAGCAAGGTCAACCTATAATTTGTCTTGAATATAAATACTTCTAAAGACAGGCACGGGCAGAGACTTCAACTCGCTTTTTAAAAAAGTGTTCTAATGTGCATTAAAAGGTCGACTCTGTGCTGATCTAAATCCCATTCAAATGCATATTCTCACTTCTAAATGACATTTTCAACACAGACGTATGCCCAGTGAATCATTCAGAGCTCCATTCTATAAGTTCCATATTGTGAACTCATTGAACACATTCTTAATTCAAAGCTCAACATGTCAAATTTCAATGCACAAACACACAAAAAAAACATTTTATAAATTTCAAATAAATTATGTACTAACCTTTTACATCCATTAAAACGTTGTTAACACAAAAAAAATTATGCAAAATACCTGAGCTCCTCAAATTCTTCCATCATCCTTTTAAAAATATTCAAAATTTTTGTTCTTCTTTCAAACTATTAATCGACAAGGAATTGGAAAGAAATAATAAAAAAAATATTCTAATTTGTGCAACACATTAGGTGTCTGTACCTTTACCCTTAATTTAAATAAAAGTGTCCTCAAAAACATTATACTTAATTAAACTAATTATAAGCCACCGGAATATTTACCATAGCATTTAGCGTATAGCTATCATGCAATGAAAAATAAAATTTTCCGGCTTCTATCAAAATTATTTTATTACCTAAACTTTGTTCAATAAGTAATTGTTAGAAAAATATTACAAATTCCGAAAATTTTCCGAAAATAATTCAAAAAAATTTTTTTTGGTTCATTTACATTTATTAAAAATTTTAAAAAAATATTATTAGTCCAGTAAATCGTGCCAAATTCTAAAAGATAAAATAAAAAATAAACCAACAAAAATTCTATCGTGGTCTTTACAATATTTATATACAGCCTATTTCTAATAATACAAGACCACAGCAATATGAACACATGACCTAATGAATCTCATCTATGGGAAACAATTAGGCATCGCCTACCGTACACATGCAGGCAGAAGTAGGTCGGACAGGCTGATATTGTCACTCCCTGACCAGGCTGTCAGGCTAGACTGTACCGCTGAAATCGCATATAACGATCTGCATATTTATGTATCAAATATAAAGATTCAATGTTTAACATTAATAAGATCGTGATTTCAGTAAATTGTGTTGACAAAAAATATAAAGGTGCTTAAAAAAATAAAAATAAAACATCCATGTATAATTACAAAAATAAATAGAATAAGTGTTTCTTCAGACTTTAAGTCTTTAACAAGGTTTTTTACTGATATAGGCATAACCTTGCCACCTCTTTGCTTGCTAGTTAACCTTAAAAATCCATATTATCGTGCTTATCATGTAATCAATCTTTCAGCAAAGAAGAGGATACACAAAGTCTAAGCAGTACTAAAACTTTAACCCCGATGGATACAGTCACTACAAGCGTTCCTCAGACCATGAGCGAATACGAGATATCCTCTAGCCTCCCAACATCGCCGACGCCTGACGAGAGAACGATGAAACGTTCTTCCACCGTCTCCACGACGACGGCCTCGGAGAAAGATAGAAGTACGGAAAAGCCGGATCAGCTGAGGGTTCAATACGTACGGAAGTTGAGCAACGTCAGTACTGTGACCTTGACTAATGTGAGAAAATCCCCTGAACAGCAATCCAAAAGTGACCCGGTGCAGTATTTATGAATTATTAAGAAATGCTCTATTTAATTTGACATTCATTGTACATATTGTGGAGCACATATAATAAGTTTTTACCTCAACTAAATACTAAGATCAATATGTTAAACGTACTCTTCTAATTTTCTTGAACGGAACTATAGCTGCTTTTCTATTACAAGCGAACATTTTCTACGACCAATTTACGAACAGTGCAATTTCTTTTTGGCCTAAGTCAAGTACTTTCCAAGATATTCGCACTTTTGCCATATATTCTGAACTCCAATATTTTGGAAAGTACTTACCTTAGACCCAAAAAGAAGGTATGGTTTCATAACTTGGTCATAGCAACTTGTAAAACAACGAGTCACATGGCCTGGGTGAACTGACGTGGATTGACCCACCCTTCTTATCCTCTGTTTAATATCAATCTATACTAATTGGTCATTCTACATTCTATTCACATGATTAATATAACATTTCCTTCTTCTCACATCCTGTATGCCACTTAATTCTTTTCGGTCTTCCTTTTTATTTCCATAATGGAATGTTCTTTTTTCCTTTGGATTGCTCTTATTACTAACACTACTGCCGTGGCCATCATCTGCTGGATCTGGGTGGTGTCTGGTCTTGCTTCAATCAATATATCTAATTTCAGTTCCATACCACCTTTCCAACAGTTTTTATTGTTTCAATTCCAAGTGGTATTTTACTTAGATCTACTTTATTTTTAATATCTTTTTTTTGTTTCGTGTGATTTTTGATCATCCTTTTTGGGTTTAAGGATTAACACATTTTTCTCTCTCAATAGATCGCTATATAATGTCTTCTTTTCTGCCTTATTTTCGGTGTGCGAAATAAAACTCTAAATTTGGTGAATCAATACATTTTGTTCTGATATTGTTTGGAGACAATCATTAAGTTTTTGATCGATTTCCTTCATTGTTTGACAGACTTTCATTTTACGACAAATATCGCATACATATTGCTGTGACCTTCAAATTAAATAAAAATAAGAATGTTAAGAATTAGCTTAGTTGTTAAAAAAGAATATTAATTTTTATTTTAAAACGTTTATTTTTAAGTTTTAAGGATTAGACAAGACAGGTAGCACAAGGTTATAATGGGTTGCCTATATATTTAAAGGTAAACACATATCAAAACAAATATAATTTTATTAGTATATTTTTAAGTTGAATAAGTACTAAAAATTAAGTATAAAACAAACACAAAATCAATCTATGCAAGCTATATTTTTGTAGAAAAGACAAGCGTGAGATATGGTTTGAATACACAGAAACACAATCTAATTTTTCACAAGGCGTTAGGATAGCTTTAAATATCTTGAATAATGGACCATTATTTAAAAACAAAAAGGTACTCAAAGTTAACAACAGAGAAAGAGTTATGTTGAAAGATAACATTTTAAAGAGAATAAATCATTTAAATGCCATTAAATTATATGAGCAAGATCAGATTAGGTATGCTCGAGACGGGAATACAATATTGAATAAGTAAATGTAAATTCAGACATGCATAATGGTGACAATTCATGAGAAAGTTATTATAATCATACTTAAAAATATAGCAAATACCTTGAACTTATATCTATGAATAGTCAAAGGATATCAGTCAAAACATATGTATATAATACGATATATTCGATGGCAATGTTCTGTATAAATAATAACTGTACGAATACAAATACATTTATAAGTTTTTATACGCATAACGCAAGGGCTTCAATAAACTATGGAAATAGTCATGTGTGGTTTAAAAACCTACAAAAGACAAATGCAGTGTCAATATTGTTTACAGCGTTCTGCAAATTAACATACTACCAGAAGAGAGGGCATGGGTGGAATTTGGAGACAATGGGATGGAGGCGAGTGGTATTTGTTGTGCAGGCTCCGTGAAGAAAATTCCAGTTGTGTATAACGTGTTCCCAATACTACCTAATCGGGGTATTCCTAAAACAAAATACATAACAAATGATGAAAAAGGAAATACGTTTATATACAAATACAATGAGCGACTATAAGAAAAAAGAAATATACCTACCGTAGATGAAACACAGCAAGTTCGTGAACGACTTTTAGTACAGACATTTTTGTGTATGAACTGTCAAAGACAAGGTGTGCGTATTGGGTAGATGCGGTAACTTGAAGAAAATGAACAAGAGGGATTACACTATGGGTATTTTAAGAAATCGATGCCAACTTAAAATTTAATTTAAGAAGAGAAGCGTTGTGAATTGTCGGTAGTCAATTGTCTTCATATATAATCGGAAAACAAGAATCGACTTGTCAAAGATGAAATTTGTATTTTGAGCTAGAAAGACGTAAAATTTTCTAACAAGATAAAATTGTTGATATAGCAAAAGTGAGGGTAGGGTTGATGCACTACATTTCGACTCACGATTAGTTTACTTGTATTAAGATTTAGAATTCAATTTTTAGTTTAATTTTCATTTTTAAATAATTTCCTTTCAATTAATTTTTTTTTGTGTGCTGTTTATTTTAAAATGGAGGATATGAATAAGGCAGAATTTGAAAAGATATATGATGAGATAAAGTAAGTTAATAAATGAATGATTTAATTTTGGAAATAATTAGTGGTGCTGTGCGTTTCTAAAAGTACTATGTGAAAATATTTGCTTTTAGTAAAACGTTGAGCATTATTTAGATAAATATTATCCTGTTTAGTAATAATAATTTATTTCTTTCTAATAGTAATTAATTAACATTAATTATTATACTTTATAATTTTGATTTAAAATTTCAAACCAAATAAATACGAATAAAAAGGGAATGTTTTTGGTGGGCAGGTATTAAGACGCTAGCGGTATTACGTGCGAATGTTTGCAGCTAGTGATTAGTATAGGCTAATTTCCGAGCATTCATGATTGCAAAGTTCTAGATTACCAAGGCACTATGTGAAAATGTATGTTTATGGTAAAATAGAATCAGCTACATATTAACAAATTACTTATCAAGAATCAAGGTTTTTCTTATTTTTAAAAGAATAGGATAATTATTTTATGACGATCATTATGGATATATAAGCTTTACACAAACATTATAACCCAAAGATGGGTAGCAATGTTTTTCTTTTTCATTACTTATAAAATAAAAATTGCTATAGATACAGTATAGCAATGCTATTTATGATTGATGTTTTAATAAAAATATAAATATGATTTTTATGTAAAATTTAGACTTTTATTTTAATTTGTAACCTTATCCCAAACAAAACTGAATAAGAGGTATACCAGAAAACGAAGAAGCTAAAATCACTGCAAGAACTCATAAGAAATTTTAAAATATTATGCTGATCAGGAACTAGCTTATGATTAAGACTAATAATTTAATTTATTTAAATTATTCAAATTATTGAGGCTACAACAATATGTAATTATATCCGTGTCACTCAACTTCCTCACTGTTTCGTCACTGACTGCAGCGCATTTACCATGTCTCTCTTCTTCATATACGAAACACTTTGCCTTTCATTCTGTCCTTCTAAATTCCACTCGGCAAACATAGCACTTATTGTATAACATATCTTTGTTGTTTTATATATATTGACCCACTTGATACATGATTAATTATCCATTTGCTTCATCGATGTATGTCACTAATAGTTTACATCATCTCAATTTCATGTATGTCTCAATAATAAATAACGATATTTTTCTTTTCGACACTATATGCAGAGCTGAGATAAATACGTCCTCACTCTTTGAATATTAAACTACTACTTACTTAGATAAATCGAAAGATATTAAGGTTTTCTGAGTAGTTCAAAAGAAATAAAGTAGCAATTTTTTTTTTTTTACTTAATTTTGGAGCATGCCTATTTTTACGTGCCTACTGTTAAATAAATGCACTTGAACACTTTTGGAACACTATTTTATTATGTACATAGTCACAAATTACTGCCACCCCACTTATTCCTATCGTTAACTAGAGCTGATCAAAATATTAATATTACTTCAAAAAATTGTTTTTCTAGACTATTAGAATATTAAGTATAATTTACATTTGAAGTGTTTATAATATTCTGATAATGTTTGTATATATTGTTTGTTATTTAACTCATTAGACATTGTTGCTTCAACAGATATCTTTGTAACAATACTATCATAATAGATAAATGTACTCTATGATCATTAAGAAAAGAAATTCAGAAAAGTTTCATTATTTTAATCAACACACACTTTATTACCTATACCTTACTGAGGACGACTAATGAGTGTATACAGGCTGGCCGCCGATGTATCGAGATACTTCACATATGAATTCAATGACTAGTTTTAGGCAGATATGATTCTATTCACTTTTCCCGAATTCCTAAGTGTCCTTGAAATATTGGAGTTTGAATCTGAAGTAGTTATTAAAATTGCTCTCTTATATTTTTTTTTCGGTTCTTCAAATATTGGATTTTGAAGTTGGCAAGTCGTATGGATAGATCCTAAGAAAAATTATTGATTGTCAATTCGTTAATTGTCATCGTTCACAGTTGTAATTTCTGTGTATTACACCCATTTCTGCTACGAACCTTCATTCTCCACTCTTTCTTGTTAGTCATTATTTTTATTCCATCTGGAATATCTAGTTGGTTTGTGTTATCTTTGAGCTGGTCTTCTCATATTACAGGTGGTCTCCTTTTAAGCTGTCTTCCGATTGGTTTCTATTTGTTGATGGATTGTATAGTTGTCTTTTGATGTTTTCGAAAAATACGTCCTTACTATCTACTCTACAAGCTTTTATGTGCTTACTACGGCTTTTATCTTCTTCTTTTATTAGTTCTTCTAGAATTTTTCATTAAGTTGGTGTGATCGTGTCCTTCTGTCTTTGGTCCACGTATTGTTCCGATATCTTGTTCTTTTTTCTTTGTTGGTTTTGGTTGGTCTTTCTAGGTAAGGTTATAATTGGTTTCTATCTGTCTTATATAGCTCCATCTTTGTCCTAAATCAACTATGTGTGTTCTTTAGTATGCCTTTGTATGTGTTGTCTAAATTCTACTAGTAATTATTCTTGGATATTTATGCTCTCAGATTTTAAGTATTCTTAAAATTTGTTCTTGTTTATTGCTTTAAGTTCGAGTTTAATTCCTATAACTCTATCCACATGCCACTTGTTTGGTTGATATACTTACTGATCTTTTGTTCCTGGGTTATTTCCCGATTACTTCTTTTAAACATCGTTCATCTCTTACTACTACAATTATGTGGTCCACATATGTTATTATCTGGACTCATACTATTCTCATACTCTATTGTTTATACTTCCTTCATTATGTCAAACAATATTTTACTGGTTGATTCTTTTTTGTCACGTATGATATCATTGATTGCAACTGATGTGATATCTATAACTGTCCAGTTTTTTTTGACTTTGTGTTTTTCAATTTTATTTACAGGGTTACTATTCACCAGCTGCCAGTTTAGTCAGCAAAGCTACAATACGCACCACAAACCCCAAGGAGAACAAAGACAAGAGAAATCGCGAAAAACTCCTAGCAGGACCAGCAGCAGGATCAGAATTTTCCCTAGCAGGTAATGACGTCGACTTAGAAATGGATTACTACGACTATAACGTGGTCAACGCTGGTGCAGCTCCAGGTTCGTACCTGGGAATGGACCCCGCCTTCCTAGTGTGGATACCACCGCTCGACGAATCCGGGGAAATCCTCCCGGAAAATCCAGACGTTCGTCCGAAACAATACGTCGATCCCGGAAGCAATCGGGAATCACCAGAAGAGGAAGTGCTACTCCCTAAAGTGCGATCATTATCGATTAGCGAGACCAACAAGTCCACGCCGTTGCTGAACAAGCTGCCGAGGAAAGTTTACCCCTTGGTCGACATGAAATCAATCTCGGACGATAGCATCTGCTTCGAAAAGACTCCCTTAGTGATGAGCGATCCCAAAGTGGTATCTATACAGCTGCAGGAGTTCACCAAAATCAAACTAGGCACGCCGGTCAAGGTGCACCGGGAAAAAGAGACCAAAGTGGAGAAATCGCCGTGCATCAGTTTGGACGAGATCAAGTTTGCCGACGAGGATGAAGATACTGAAATACAGTGCAATATACCATATCAAGATTCTAATATTTTGTCGTCAAGTTAAGGATTGAAACGCTGTTATTTGTTTGTATATTGATTTATAGTGATTATATGACAGAGCGGAGGGGTATGAAGGGTAGCACTACGCCATAATACGCTAAATTATGCCATCGTAAATGTACAGTGATCAATTTATTTTTGTCTCGATAACGCAAAATGCAAAACGAAAAATCCTTTACCACAAAAATTAAAAAGATATAAAAAAGTTATATACGTATTTCGGCAACTAAGTTGCCATCTTCAGTAGAAACCTGTAGAAAAACTATGCTCTTCACCAAATCACCAGTGGGATAACACTGATTTCTTACCAAACAACACCCCTTTATATACTACCTAAATCTAGCGGAACGATAACGAAACCCTGAAGCATAACAAACTTTCACCTAGCTTACAATAAATTCTTACATATTGGACGGTATTGGTCCATTGTCAGAATTCATTAACTTACATCTATTTCTATGTATATAGATACTTTCGTAACTGTCTAATTCTCTAAAATTATTTACAGTTTTAACTAATCTAAGACTATCTATAGGCAAGCCGTGGCCTTTGTCGAAAATATGTCGAGCAACACTTGATTTTTCCGGTCTGTTGTATCTGAAATGTACAATGTGTTCTTTGTAACGAGTTGAAATTGAACTCCTAGTTTGCCCTATGTACTATCCTGAATTTGTTTATTAAATTTATGTCTCCTAATAAGCTTAGTTACTATTTCTGAATCGAAACCATTGCACTTTGCGATCTTTTAAATTAAACTAAGTTCTTTTTCATATCTGTCTTTTGTAAGCGGAAAACTTAACAACCAATGGATAAGAAAATTAAAAGAAACCATTTTTTGCTGAAAACTATGATTTGAATCCGCTGTTCTAAATTTAATTTCGGTGTATTTTCGGAAGATATCTTATTTCTATGTTATTATTATTCTTTATAACCAAAACATCTAAAACTGGTAGTTGATCATTGTTTTCGTTTTCTATTGTGAAATTAATTGTAGTGAATTTTGAGTTTAATTCAAATAAGAAGTCATCTAAATCACACAAGTTAGTATTAAAAATCGCGAAAATATCCCCAACGTACCTAATTCATACTTTAGGGAAATACTTAGAGTTTCTTTTAAATTCGGTTTCAAAGTGACTCATGATCAAATTTGCTATAAACGGAGACAAGCTGTTGCCCATTGCCGTACCCTGTCGCTATTCGTAGAAGCAGATCTTGGACATGCAAAGAGTAGTCAACTTCAAGTATTCATCCATTTTTACTCAACCAATCGTCTAAATATTTCAATATTCCTGGAATCAATACTAAGGAAAACTTTGGTCATTTGGTGAAGAGCATATCTTCTAAGGTTACACCTTAGCCAAAAACACTACGTTTAATACTCTTCTCCGTTTTTGTTTCTACAGGTTTCTACTGAAAATGACAACTTAGTTGCCGAAACAAGTATATAGATTTTTTTTATATCTTTTTAATTTTTGTGGTAAGGCATTTTTCCTTTTGCATTTTATTTCAGATTTTAACCCATAGTCTCCACCCATTATTAGATCCATAACCCATACAATATGTCCGTCAATTAAAGCGTAAGCATAATTTTTAAAAAATTATATTACTTTATCAACATTATTTGAGTTTTGATAGCTGATGTTTGTATTGTTTTAAGTTGTGAATCTAAAACTAAAATCATTTTTTTTGTGAAATTAGTTTTTTTCTTTAATGGTCGTTTTACATCTATCAATTTTAAGATCAATTTCTAGAACTTGATTAAAATGGACGGTAAGTCGGGTATTACATCCGTCAATTTCAAGTTCAATTAAAAGTTCTTATAATTGACGCGTCTAAACCGCTATACTTACGTCATTTTGGTGACCTTCAATTTTAAGTTCAATTTCTAGTTTAATTTTAAATTCAATAAATTGATAGATGTAAAATGAGCTTAATCGATCACATATTTTTGAGGAAATAAGTCAAATCATAGCATTCTTATTTTTTCAAACATTTATTTATGTACCTACCAGCTCATCTTTTGATTACAGTGGAAGGTAATTTTATAAAGACGGTTACAAATCAGCGTTTTTTCATTTCGACATTGGATCTTTTTTGTTCTCAAGAAAGCTGGTTGCTGGTTTCTCCATTTTGCTTTCCCCTTGATTTCAGGTTTTCTATTTTACATCAGTTTTCTGATGCCATGTTCTACGGCTGCTTCGAATTAAGCCTAAAATTGGTCACAAAGATATTTCAAACATACTCCATCCTTTTTAGATATACTAACCAAGCTATTCGTTTTCCCTTACTGCCCGTTGATATACTTATTTCTCCATATCTTTTTCTGACTTCCCGAATAGTTAACATCTTCGATATTCCCATTTTATTCTTGGGCCTGTATTTGGTTTTAGTACCTTTTGTACCTAGGTATTCAGTGTAATTTTATCATTATTGGACATACTCTATAATTCTGATAACTAAGTAGCTTCACAATGGTTATATAAATTGTTATCCTTATCCGTAGTGAAGTTGTTTTCGTCTTCCGCAAATATTTCGTATCAATATAGAATTTAATACTTGATACGAATCCTTTTTATCTCCTCACCTAATTCTTTTTTGGTAAGGACATATTGTTTATTTTCTGTTGGCAACAGAATATGAACAGAATATACTATATACCGGGTGGTGCAATAGTGTGTCGGCGGAGCTTAGTGTGAAAACTAATAACGCTGCAGCAATGAGACTTTACGTACGTATGTAGTATGCGACTGTGCATTTTCTAATTTTATTTACAAATATACAGGGTGTTCCAAATTTTCGCAACCACATTCAACTTTTTTATTTTAAATACATTGCTATACTTTCTAGATATTATAATGATAGCCATTCAAATTATCTTTGCAATGATATATGGATATGTGCACTTCAGACTATGTGCTGACTTATAAAAAAATTATAGGTTAGATTTAAAAAAAAACGAGAAAATAACCAATAAAGATCGATAACTTAGACACGACATATTTAACACCCTGTATATTTATTCACTTTGTTCAACCTCAAAACAAATAACGTGTTAGTCCATAAATTAGTAACACAAGAGTTACGTGAGGCATTCTACCCATTTACAGACTACAGCTTAAAATGTTAGATGCTGCAACTGTCAAGATTTTAACAATATTATCAATAAAATCAGAACGAACAGTCTGAAGTGCACATATCCATATATCATTGCAAAGATAATTTGAATGGCTATCATTATAATATCTAGAAAGTATAGCAATGTATTTAAAATAAAAAAGTTGAATGTGGTTGCAAAATTTTGGAACACCCTGTATATTTGTAAATAAAATTAGAAAATGCACAGTCGCATACTACATACGTACGTAAAGTCTCATTGCTGCAGCGTTATTAGTTTTCACACTAAGCTCCGCCGACACACTATTGCACCACCCGGTATATATAGTTTTAATATTTATTTGCCCAGACGCCATACTGGAAGTTACATCTTGCTACCGTTATATTTGGTACCTACGTCATCTTTTCTAGTGGCGGTCATATTGTATCCGCCATTTTACTTTTGTGAAATATTACTTTTAAAACATCCTGTATATTTATATATGATTTCTAATTATTGTAAATTTGCGTTCTTCCACCACCGCCCTCTATCAGATCTCGGTGGCCACGTTTGGAATTAAAAAAATGTTGGCAGTAATTTCTCATATCGCGAGGCCTGTGACCATGGGAAGAAAGAGGATGGCGTTGAACTCTCTAATTCCTACTACTGTTGCTGTCATGTCATCATACAAGTATAGTTTATTTCAAATTATAAGAATATAACTTTGAACGGCTCTAATGCTTTTATTGCACCACCTGCGGTAATAACTACCTGGCCGCTCAATACGCTTATCTTTTACGCAAACAAACTGCTGAAGTCCGTAATGTTAAAATTTAAGTAAATTGTAATTACTGCAGTTTAGATGAAAGTTCAAAGTTATATTCTTATAATTTGAAATAAACTATACATACTTGGTTTTTGTTGTATTCGTAACGAATCTTGCGAGGTTACTAGGTGGTTTAGATATCCACGTGTCCTTAAAATTTTCCCCCGAATAGATTATGACATCAATAACGTCAACATATGCTAAAATCTGACAGTGTTTGTTTAAAGTTGCTCCTGTAGGGTTAATTGACAGTTTTCACATAACTTCAAAGTATTATTGTTACCTATATAAATATATTAAACATAGATTAAGTAAAATAAGAAAAAAAAGGAAATATTGTTAATAGAAAATATTTTACAAATTTTGTAAAGCTATTCATTAGAAACTTATTCGTAAATACTGGATTTTTCGCTCCAATCATCCGTTAAAATAATGGTAATATTCAGAAATCCTTAGACCTTTTATTTTCTTTCAGCTACAAGCTAGCATTTTTATATAGAAACCAATAAGGTATCAACGGCAACCGTGAAAGCCTACGACTTAGTAATCTTTTCTTTGTTAATCGTTAATATTATTAATTATAAATTACGATAGCGTAATTTAATTTATTATGCAGTGCTCAAGTTATTTAGCGGTTTAAGAATTAAAAAGAAGAAAATGAAAGAAATGATTGATTTCTTTTTAATTTGGAATATAGCTGATGTGTATGGTTGAATCGGTTTGATAACTGACATGAGCCAATAAATTAAAATAGCGTCAAACCAGGAATGTTGCAAAATTTTATCAGTCAAGTAATATGACCAACAAAACTCATTTCAGGACTGTTAAAAATAATATTCATCAACCTCTTGACATTTCTTATAATTGTCATGTCAACAATGCTTGCCTACTCCAAAGAACAGCCAAATATTTAAAAAATCAATCATTTCTTCCCAATATCGAGAGAAAGAATGTAGCAAATGAAATGCAAGAAAAAATCAAAATGTAATCTCAGGATGCGTTAACAAATGGAGACTGATAAGAAAGTTGTTGATTGTTTCATTTTTTTTAGAATATTAAGTACTACTATTCGAAATAATGAATAATACGTAAGTTGCTCTTAGTACAATTTAATTAGTTCAATTCTGTAAAGCAGTCACTAATATTATGTATTTTAGGTATGTTTTCTTTTAATTTTATTTCGTTATAATTTTTCTTTGCTACGTGATATTTTAAAAACCCAAGCCAAATATTAAATATATAAAAATTATATTAGTCAAATAATAAAACAAAATTTTGCGGCTATAAGGGTTGAATGGTTCGTATAAAGTTTCAGAGTCGTATCACAGGTATAAATTGCTCATACGAGCAACATCGGTTAATTAACTTTTAACCTATTAGCGGATATAGAAAATAAACGAGATTTGTGTATTTACGTGCTAACTATTAGTAACTTTTGCAGTCTTAAACTTATTGATTGATCCTTGTAATTTCGTGACGCTCAGAGTTGGAGACGTTTCCGTTAGCCGCCTAGTTGATAGGTGAGATTAATTATAAATTAAATGCCCGGAGATACAAGTTTTTCTTTATATTTAAACAAATTAACCCTTTTGGATTTCAAAAAAAAAAAAAACTCGAAAATTAGACTTGTCGAGAAGAAAACTACAAAATACGCAATAAAGAAGCACGATATACAGGGTGAGTCATTAGTACCCGCTTTTTCGATTGCTCTTTTGTGTTTTAAATAAAAGAAAAAACAATTAGTGGAGGATCCATGGTTGCTTGTGGCGCATATTGTAAAAATACTTTAAGCTCTGACGCACTTCCGGTTTCACCGGAAATGCACGGAACTTATTTTTTTTAAATGACTCACTATATATATTTTTAGATTTTTTTGTACTGCTTTAAATTGTCTATTCAACTGTTTTTTCTTTTTCAAAATTGAGCCAATAGTTTTTGAGTTATTAATTTTTTTTGAAAATATTTTACCAAAACATGTGTTCAGAAAAAAATCATTTTCACATTGTTTTTAAAAGTAAAAACATTAACTTTGGTGGTGCTTGTAGCCAAGAAAATTCTGCATGATTTGGTAAAGTTGCACTCGACAATACCTCAGAAGACTTTGTTTTTTCAAAGCCTACTTCCTGAAATTGTCACATACCAAAAACTTATTTTTTTTTAAATGGAACACCCAGTATTTTATTGAGGCATTTTGTTCCTTTTTTTATTCTCTTTCATTTTTATTAACAATGTCCTATACCTAAGTTTTGTAATTTTTGACATAATCACTATAGGAGCAATTAGCGGTCAATTAAAGAACTACGGGCGCTGTTATATGCACCCAAATATTCGTCCAATAAAGGCTGCAATGCGGCTGACTGCCTGAGTCAACTGTTAAAGAAAGTCGGTATACATTTACGTCAAACTTATAAAAGCATCGCTATTAGTTATCATCCAAATGAAATACTTATGAAGAGTTAACAGACATGATTGACGTTTTTGGTGAATCTGAAAGAAACTCTTTGCATTTAGCATCCAGACTTATGCACAGCGATCCCTGGTAGAAGTCAATCGAAGCCAGAAACCTTCGAAAGCAATAACTGGTGAGGATAAGACGTTTATGGCACTTACGAGTGTAGTCGAACACCCCCATACTAGTACTACTAAAATTAGTCGTCAATTAGTTATAAGTCAAATTTGAGAATCCAGAATAATTAGGAAATATGAAATTCACCCGTAGCATATTCATACACAGGGTTAGATGAAAGAAATTTTCAGAATAGCTTACATTTTTGTCAATTGGCAGCAGATAAATTATCCTGGCTTTCTCAATTTTTTGTTGTTTACCAACGAAGCCACCTTTTATTAAAGTGAATACGTTCATCGCCACAATTTCCGTTATTATAACACATAAAAACCCCTCTTTATCACACCTGTAAACTTTCAAAATCGTTGGTCATTAACACTGTGGGGAGGAATAGTGGATAGTTACATAATTGGACCTTATTTCTTTGATGAAAATGTTAATGGAGGAGAGTATCTTCGCTATCTACGGACGGATTTTCAAAACTTTTTGGAGACATCTTCAAATATGTCAGTAAACATAACCTTTATTTTATTTCGATGTTAAACAACAATGTCAACTGGACATTGCCGGAATTAAAAAATTGAAATGCGATGCTCTTCATTATGTAAAATTATTACTTTTGGTATAGTTGGAATTAACATTTACTTCCTGCCTTCCATTGGTTGAACGAATATTTTGGTGCATAGAACAACAGCGCTCGTAGTTCTTTAATTGACCGCTAATTGCTCCTATAGTGATTATCTCAGAAATTACAAAAGATAAGTATAGGACATTGTTAACAAAAATGAAAGAGAATAAAAAACATAACAAAATGTCTCAATAAAATACTGGGTGTTCCATTTAAAAAAAAGTTTTTGGTATGTAAAAATTTCACGAAGTAGGCTTTGAAAAAACAAAGTTTTTTGAGCAATTATCGAGTGCAACTTTACCAAATGATAGATAATGTTTTTACTTTTAAAAACAATGTGAACATGACTTTTTTCTGAACACGTGTTTTGGTCAAATTTTTCAAAAAAAATTAATAACTCAAAAACTATTGGCTCAATTTTGAAAAAGAAAAAACAGTTGAACAGACAATTTAAAGCAGTACAAGAAAATATAAAAATATATAGCATGAGTCATTTAAAAAAATTAAGTTCCGTGCATTTCCGGTGAAACCGGAAGTGCGTTAGAGTTTAAAGTATTTTTACAATATGCGCCACAAGCAACCATGGATCTTCCACTTATTGTTTTTTCTTTTATTTAAAACACAAAAGAGCAATCGAAGAAGCGGCTACTAATGACTCACCCTGTACAGTGCTATAAATCAATAAATACTTCACGGCAATAAGAAAAACAAAAGTCTTATTGATAAAATAGGTGTAATATAAACTAAACGAGATCGTGGTATATTTTAAGGCTCTAAGACGTTACGGCTTGATTTATTCACACGTCTATCATAGAAAATTTTGGAAATATTTACCAGGCGTATGAATTCGCCTTAAATAAATACAATCGAGAAATACTGTCACAATATTCTAGGCGATTTTTTCAATACAAAAATGCACCTCTTGATGACACTCTGGGCAAAGTCTTCTGAAGTACGTTTCGAAACAGAATAAGAATGTAATATTTGCAATATGAAATGGTGACAAAAATTGAATCAATAGCATTAATTATTTAAATGTCTCAAAGAGAATATCAAAAACAAGATTATTCATATCACCATATGTCTATAAACGTTTATTTCACATTTTTCGTCTAATAAGTAATTTTCAAAATATGAGAATTTGAGGAAATTAGTTTTGAGCTGTTTGCAGTTACGAAAACTGAGAAAAAAGAAGAGAGATGTATTGAAATTACCGTATTAATCCTCAACGAAGTAAAAATAATGAAGAAAGCTCAGACAAAGAAAGAAATATATAAGCTGTAATACTTTTTAGTGGTACCTAATTAACAGAGGACATCCAAATGTTAAAGAAAAGAAAAACCTCAAGAAGTGACAATATAAGCAACGACCTGGTGAAATACGGTAAAAGATATAATCTGAAAGAATTAGTAAAGCATTTTAGCATTATTTTTAGAAGACGAAAACACCATTTGTAATGAAAAATCATCACCAATCTACTATTCAAAAAGATAAGTGAAACAACTCTCAACACATTAAGTTTATAAAAAAAAGACCCTCCAAGATTAACTATAATTGAAGAACAACACGGATTTTGCCTAAATAGGTTCTCCAATGACGCCACATTTGTTGTCCGTAAGATAGTCAAAAAAGCGATCGAATTTAAAACACCAGCTTTTGAATGCTTTGTTGACTTATAAAAGACTAAAGATTAAATCGCGTAAGACTAAAATATTATTGAAGACATAAACAGAAACATGAAGACCAAAATACAGAAAAGGTGTCAACTGTAGACATTAGCAGTGTCACTGCTATCCAACTGGATGATTTTCTATGTCCAAAAACATGAGTGGCTATAGATTGGGAAAAACTAATTAGACTATTTAAAGCTACGCTGACGAAATTGGGACTAATCGTAAACTTTGAAAATAACCAACAGAGACTTTTCTACAAATTCAGAAATATTGCTGAGAGATATAACATTCTAAACTCTCAGAGAAAACGAAAGCATTGGTTTTATCAAAAGAGCAAACAAAAAAAAGACCGATTAATTGCCAAGCAACCAATGCTCATACAAAATAAAAATCTTGCCTGACAAGAGTTGAGAACGAATGATCTTCGGTTGGAGAATTAACTGAATGAAGCGTTAAATACCTCAAATTTTTAACAACTTTATTTATGAGAACAATTATAATTATAATTAAAAGTACAATTAGTGAACGTAGCTTGAGAATTATTTTAGTAGTTAATTGATGAGGCTGATACATGTTGAAACTCCATATTTAACTGAATAAATAAAATACGTCAACTTAGTTTCAAAAATTATTTAATAATATCACTACAATATTGTTTCGCCAAACTTTGGCTTCATCAGGTGATGAGAAACTGAATATACAAAATTATTACAACATAATATATAGAATATTTATCCAAAAGTACAAGAAAAGTCAGATAACAAATATAATGCTTTCACCTATATAGGACATACATCAATAAAAATAGGTAAACTAATTAAAAACGTTAAGAACGAGTCAATAGCATTTAAAACTAATAATTCAGTTCAAAAATATATTAGAAATGATAAAGATAAAACGGATAAAAGGTTGAAATCGGGGGTCTATATGTTGACTTGTGAGTGTGATAAGTGATGAGGTATATATGGGTCAAACAGGCCGTACTTTTGAACAAAGGACCGGGGAACATGAAAAAAGTTATATGGGTAAAAAAACGGACTCCACCTTCGCAACGCATTGTATAGATGAAGAACACGAATTCAATAGAGATTTCAAAGTTTTACATATTCAAGATAAAGGACAGAAACTTAATTTATTAGAAACCTTAGAAATTAATAGATATAGTAAATTAGGTCGTGCTTTAAACGATCACACTCAATTCAATTATTCCCCGTTGTTACAATGCTATACTTTATAAAATACCCCCACTCATATCCCATACTGTTGTGACACTATATATTATGTTGTAATAATTTTGTATATTCAGTTTCTCATCACCTGATGAAGCTAAAGTTTGGCGAAACAATATTGTAGTGATATTATTAAATAATTTTTGAAACTAAGTTGACGTATTTTATTTATTCAGAGAATTATTTTGTTTTGAAGTTGATGAAGCGCGACATTTTTACTTTTGTCAAAATGACATTTGATTTTTTAAATATTAATGGTTGCTAAAATAATGCTAAAACAATGAGGTATCGGCAAGAAAAATAGCATACATTCTTTTCAGTTAAAGAAATCATTTCTAACTTGTGATTGGTGCATGTGACACTGTTTTTAATGTCTCATTAGTCTACAACACTATGAAGTTAATTATCAATTAAATCCCCAACATTTTTTTCGTTGTTGATTGCCTTTCCTATACCTAAAAACTATCTTTGTTATATTTAGTGCAGGTTTATTTAGTTCATTTTCATTTTGGATATCCCTCTGTAATTTTCTGTTTAGCGTTAGTTTTGGAAATATCCCTTTGAGATAGATGCCTGAAAAGAGTACTGCATTTAAGTAATAGTTTCATCTAATTTTTAATCAATGCTGGTTTCATATGCATCGTAATGTCACCAAATAAAAGCAGCAACAACCTTGAAGATGGACTTTAGGGTATTGGACAAACGTTGGCAAAAGAAGTGCAACACTGTTTCAACCCAGAAATCCAGGCGTACTCAAGGTCAACCATGGATGCCTCCGAGATAAATAAAGTAACTTTTAAGCTCATAACGCTCATAGATATTAACAACGGACAATACCATTCTTCCCATAGTCGCAAAATGGCTGTAAACAACAATTATATTACCAAGATGCAATCTAGTCAATATATCTTTACATTCCTTATTTATATTATATATTTTGTTATACATTTTTATATATATTTTTTAATGAATAATTTTTTCGCTTATGAATCCTTTGTTATGAACTAGCTAAATATCTTACTATGTTATGCTTTAAATATTCTAATATATTATGATATATTAAAATTTTATATTGAAAATGTTCAGTCATCTCGTTGTCACTCAATCGTGGAGTGCAGTGTTATAATAACATTAATATCAGGGTGAAATTTAAAAATTGTAGTCATTCTACATTTCCAAGGAACTATATAACATTACAGACGAAGTAGTACAGTGAAACTCCTAGAGACTCAATTGCAGCCGCCCAAAAACTATTTTTATCCTACTGACTTCGCCACTGTTCTTTTAACTGTTTTAGGCAATTGTTAAGGACTTGATTTTTACAGTAAAACACTGTTTAACAATTGTAATATTAAGTAATACTAATTTCATAATAAAATAGTTAATACCTAAAAAAATTACCTCTTTCGCATGCAATCAAATATTGTGGTGTTCTAGGAGTTTCACTGCATTTACAACAAACTCATAAAAAAACAATACACCAACCGATAAACTTTGCTTCGTAATTGGATCGGAGTTAACATTATACTGCCGTTACCGGTACTTTTCAATATTGTTATATATAGCGTCTGAATTAAGACGTAGCATGTATTGATGTTAATTCTTGTAATTTTGTCAGATCAAGGACATTTTTAGAACATATTTCCCAAGCTTTTCTTTATATTTTTTCATTTCATGTACAATTAGTTTGTATGGTTGTTCAGCAAGATCCACATTTTTAAAGAATGATTTTTATTGTATTGGTCAATAAGAATTCTTCGTTCTTTTAAATATAAATAAAATAGGATATTTATAGATACAGAAAGAATAAGACATTTCTATTTTTTAACATAAACTCTTAATCATATCTCTCATATAGATAGAATCTATTTATATGAGAGATATGTATAAGTATCTATTTGATAGATACCTACACAATTAAAAATATGAAATTCAAAATAATTTATGTTTCAGAATATTAATGTTTGTTGTTATAATTCTACACAAAATAGAACATACCATTCATACCAATTATTGTGCAACAAAGGCAGTGACGTTACCGACCGATTGCTTCGATCAGTGACATCTATACGGAAATGAAGGCAATTCTTCTTTGATCAATTCAATAAATTAATCTAATTTATAAAAAAAAGTAAAGAGATTTACAAGAACAGAAATGGTACAGCGCAAAAAAATAATGTTACCAAATTTTGACTCGTGAAAAAATGCTTATTCAACATTAAAAAAAGTATACATATGGATTATTACTACTTAATGCATTAATGCACATTTTGCAAAAACGATTAGATGGTTTTTGAAAAGCAGTTTGTAGATTTGTACATTTATAAATGAAATCTTACTTTAATTATTTCATTAAATAAAATGATATATTTTCAGTTCTTTCCTTTTCAATGTTCCCGTAATAATATGCAAAATAAATATATTTATTTGATTGTTTATTTAATGTAATATTATTATATTGTATATACATATATATATAAAAAATTGAGAATAAAAATAAACTTGTGTATTTTACAGATGTGTTTTCTTTGTTAATATGAAATTGGTACAGTAGGTACGTACCTACTACTATTATAATAATATCTAATATTTTTTATTTAATTCATTTATTTATTGCTCAAAAGGTAGGTAGGTATATATAATATCAACAAATAAGTCACACATAATTAATAAAAAAAAATTAAACAAGCAACACAAAATATTAAAAGGCTGAATAATCTTTTACACTATAAAAAGGGATTCTAATGATACATTTTCGAGGTAATTTTAAATTTTTGGGATTTTAGTGATTTCATTAATATACAAAAATTAGTGTAAAATTTTCAAATAAATATACTATTATATTTTTTATTTACTTATTCTTTCGATAAATAAGTACAATTATCTCTATGGTAAGCGTCGAAATTGAATCAGCCTGTATTCATTTTTCAGAAATGCAATAATAATTAAAAATACCTATTTATAGTTTTTGTCTAAATCAAATAAGGAAAGATATACATTTACAGATTTACAAACATATACTGGAGACGCGTTAAGTTCAGTTGCACGTCATCGATGACGTTTACATGTTGTCATAACTGTATTAGAGAAACTAAAAAAGTTACTTTGTTAAATTATACTTGAGGGCATTTATTTCATTAGCTTAAATAGAAGATTTATAAATTGGTCGTAATATACGCATTCATGGCAAATAAACACATAATTTCCGTTTCAATATTAAATTCCTTTATTATATATTTTTAATAGACTAATAGTTTAATTCGGTGTTGACAGATAAATCATATCTGTCAAAAAGACGTGCGTTGTGTATATTCTTCCTGTCAAATTTTTCATGTTTATTTTAGCTTTGATATAAATTGTTTAAAAACACAGTGCTTCTTAGAAGTGTATTTATTATTTATTTGCGTCCATTGAATATAATGCCGAAAGGTTTCTGTAAACAGTCGAGGCTTTTTACAAACTTTTCTATAATCATGTGTTAAATCTAATGTGAATAGCGTAAGTATTGCTTATTTTAAATTATATTATGGATACGTAATGAAACATTTAAGGTTTATCGACAATCTAAATCAATATAATAAATATGTTGACAAAGACTGGAGTCTTAGAGCATTTCAATTACTAAATATATTACGTTATAGTTATTGTATTGTGAATAATTTTTTTCTTTGGTTACCTATATCAAATGTCACTGACAGAAATAAAAATAGATCCGGCAAGGCCAGTCGTCATGGATCTAGTATGACGTGCAACTGAATGTAACGCGTTTCCACCATATTTAATAATAGTTTATAAAACAGGGTTTCTGTTCCTTTCCTAAATGTACGTATTTGTCTTTTACAATTTAAAAAAAAATTGGGGGCTCTTAGATGGAATAATTAAAAATAGACATATTATCTTAAATTGTGGATGATCCCAAAATTCTTTTTCTAAGCCAGCATTTCACAAGAAAAAGGTGTCGTCTGAATAATTTAATTTTAATCTAAGACATACGTTAAGCCTATAGTATTGCCATCTTTTATCCAATAAATGTATTCTGCAAATTATCTGCTAGTGTTGCTAAATTAAATACCTTGGGAAAACAACATGAAAATACAATAATTCTACATTCATGTGCCATCTTTTGAAATGAATTATGATTATTTTTTCTGTGACGGGAAAAAAGTTTGACATTTTATATTTCTTGACAGGTAACAAAATGTCACTTCCCGAGGAAGAAAGTGAGCCCTTTTTTCCCGATTAAATTGACAGATATTTGAATACTTTACAGGTTTCCTTAGCAACGCAGGTGTAATGTCGCTTCAAATGTCATATCGATTGATTTTCTGACTTTAATATATAGTAGTAACGTGTTATTTTTCAATATTAAATCGTCGTTTTTCCCATTAGAAAAAAATAGTGTACTATACACAAGAAAAAAATTAGATTTTAGCTCTGGATAAACATAATAAATACTAAAAGCCAATTGTCTCGCTCTTTTTAACACGAACGATAAAAACGGCACAGCTATACCCCAAAATTGACGAATTGGGGCGACACTTTTCTGAGAACCTGGCGCATCTACGGTGGAACGAAAGTGCCACGTGACGGGGACTACAGTCCCATGTGCCTTAGGCTATTTTTCACGTCTCCGAAGAGAAAACGAGGGTCCGAAAGGAATTTTTGAAAATTTACGCACGTGCAGAAAAAGAGTGTGCAAAATAGCATTTTGCCATATGGCCTACGTGTAAAATATAAAATATGGAATAGGTTCGATTTTAAAATGGCGGTTGATCGACACAGATGACCGTGACACCTCAAAGTTCGGATAAGGTTAAGTTAAACGCACAAAAAATTCAATTTCAGGTTATAAATTATCAAAACCGTCAAATCAGTTTGAGTTCGCGATATGGCATTTGCCGGGAAACGTCAAAATTGGCGGAAAGCATTTAGCACCAGTCGTGCAATACACACATAATGACTATATATTCAGGTTCATCGATCAGTTGTCAAGTTTAAATGTCAGAAGGCCGACTAATGAAGAGATTACGAAGGAAAAGTGCATTTTTAATTGAAACGTGGTACCTTTCAGATACGTATTAGTGTTATTATTATCAATCGTTACTATTTCTTTTCTATATGAATATATGAACAAAATACCGACGGATATTATAAAATAAACTTAAAGTGTATTGTCGCACGTAAGTACAGTAATAAACATAACGATTTTGCCAACCTTTATTAAAATATATTAAATACAAAGACACTCTATTCATTATATATGTCATCGAAATGTCGTCACTTCTCGCGAAAGAAGTACTGAAGCAAGACTAAATAAAGAATCATCTGAGTTTTGCTTTTTGGGCCTGCCAAATTACGTTAGATGCACACGAATTATACGAAACCATTTAGGTTTCGTGGAAGTGTTTCGGACACATCTGAAAAATAAAGAAAACTCACTCTATTATTTGTATGTAGAAAGATCGATGAGAAATGTTATTAAATGATCCCATTCGTAAAATGGCTTAAATTTATATAACTACATCTTGAACACTGATATATTTCCAACATTCTGTTGACATTTAGTCAACAGAATGTTGGAAATATATCAATCCATCTGACTTTTGATTAATGTTGGCAATTTCACAAAAATTTAATTGCAGGTTTTAAAACGTCAAAACGATCAATCGATTTCAGTTCGTGATGAAATCTGAACTGCTTTCATGATGACAATTATTTCAAAAAAAAGGTTAAACACTCTGACATCTGTCTGATATTTCATGGTTCATGTTTTAAGCTCCATCGATATTTATTGTAGACCTTGACACAAAAAGATATGAAATTACAAATTTTATACAGCAAAATGACTGAAATAATAATGAGAAAAGTGCTATCAGATCCATTTTAGTTTTACCTATATACTAGACAATTACCTTAAATTATGTTATGATTTATATTATTATTACTAGGTGACAGACGAATCAAATTCCAATGTAATGACAATTGTTTTGTAACTATTCAATTTACTAAAGTAAATATTCCAGCCTAATTCAACAATTACTACTACTAAATAATTTGATTATCAGTAGAAAGTTTGAAGTATGGGCAGCGTTCAATTGGGATATGTTTGAAAATACACCATTTAATCAAATTGTTAATCAAACATTCTGATGATGGTTCGTGATGATCGTGTCCCAGGCTGGTGACTCTTATTTCGATGGATTGGTTGTAATCATGAACTACCTTTGTGTGTTATTTTTCCTTAAATACTTAATAAGAATCACACAATGATCCAACAATTACGAATTATACTCTTTTTACAGTGTGTGTAAGCTAAATGTTTACACAGATATTCCCACGTCGGTCTGTATTATTTTTGGTTATTGTTTTTAGTTCAACGACCAGCGTCACTACTAAATATTTAAATTAAAATAGGATCGTCTCAGCAACCGACATAGCCAGAGCGCGATCTACAGGCGACGACTCAATGCCACTGCAAACTCACTTTGACAGGAACAATTTCAGAGCAGACAAATGAAACTAATTTATTAACTAGCTGTCCATCAATCTCTTCGAGCTTGAATCGCCTTTCGCGTCCGCTTACAGTTTATTACAGATTCCTGTAAAACGCTAAGAAAAAATCTGATTTTCTAAACTTTTGACACACCTTGTATAGACGCATACTTTTTGCTGTCACGATGACAGGACGAACGACAATATAATTAAGCATATTTACATCAGTTTGACTGTTCATTGTTGAAGTTTTAAGTTTGGGCTTTATTTAGCGTAAAGCTAATACTTGACACTAAAACATTCATACAGACTGACGTGGAAATATCTGTGTTAACATTTTGCTTGCATACATTGCAAAAAAGTCCTCTATAATTCATATTTGTTGGGTTATTTTGCGATTCTTATGAAATATTTTATAAAAAATAATACAAAAGGGGAGATTTCATGATTAAAACCAAACTACAAATAATAATTGAATCGATCGAAATAAGATCGCGACACCAACCTGGTACACGATCATCATAAATCATAGGTGATCTATAATGTTTGTCATACAATATTGGTATAAGTAATGTAGATTACTCATTTTGTTTTTATTTTTTTTTTAATTTAAGACACAATTATTCTATTGAACACTCGCTCTTATTGTTATTATAGTGTTTCATTAAACTCTTCGAATTAGAATTGCTTCTTCGCGTCCACTTCTTCTCTATAAGTTGTTCTATAAATGTGCCTCTTTGGAAATGTGATCACTGCCAGACGCAAGGGTACATGAATATTAACACTTATATATTTTTTTAATGTAAGTAAAATGTTATTAATTGCTTTTGACTCCTTTGCCTTATTTTATATAACAATGATATTGAAATCTGTATCTGAGTTACTGTTAATGGAGAGTAATTGCAACTGTAGTTCACTTTGCTTTTGTTTATGAATAAAGATTGAATTTAAACAATATATGTCTACTAATGAATTATACATTATTTGACATTTATAATTTGTGGCAAATGAATTTATTTATTAAGAATTTGCCCATAAAATATATAATATTTCTATATAATTTACTGAACGTTGAGTTGACATTTAGAACTCCACTTGTCATCGTGACAGCAGTTCGTTGAAGTGTGTTCGTTCATAATAACATGCGAGAACGAAATGTCACAGTGACAGTGCTTAACCAAATTATCTTTCCAATTGTCGTATGAAATTAACAAAACATGATGAACAGAATGTGTTTTTAAATTTGCTAACATTTAAAAATAGGTACTGTCGCTCTTATATTTTTCAAACGCAATGGAATGTTATTATACCACCGCTGTTTGAGAAAGCTACAGTGTTAGCGAAACGCGTTACAGCATTTACATTTTTGTAAATAAATAGATATAGTGAAGATATAAACAAATTTGTTGTTTTATTTTACGTTGATTTCAATAGATCTTCACCAAGTAAAAGCCACATGTATCCAATTTTCCAAGCAATGGAAAATCCTGCTATGTCGTACCATTTAACAGAAAATGTGCCTCTGATCGGTTGATGACAACCAGCAGTCGCATCCCTTAAGTGCTTGTTTTTATAACAGAATTATTATTAAACAAAATAACATCCGGTTACATCTTTCTTCCAATTTCCTGTAAAACGCGAGCACTGCCATGATGGTTTTTCTAGTGTCCGTTATCATAAACTTTTGACGAACCCCTATATATACATATATGTTTGCGTTATAATTGTCATCATGAAAGCAGTTCAGATGTCATCACGAACTGAAATTGATCGATCGTTTGGACGTTTGATAGCCTGCAATTGAATTTTCGTGCGACTGCCAACGTTAATTAAATGTTAGACGGATTTTTGCCTGTCAATTGTGACGTTTCCTATAATATTTAAGTCAACCTAATGTGGATGTTAAGTTGTCATTGTCAGCTATGCCGACGTACTTTAATATTTAATACAGACATTTTGCGTAGACCCTATAGTCCATTCATTTTAAGAAAACAGTAGTTAACGCTGCGATCGGCGACCGTATCACACCGAAAAATTTTTGTCTGTAACATCAACTGTCAGAATTTTTGACATACAAATACATTAACAAATATTATGCGATACATTTTTTATCATATCTTTTTATTTGAAAACTAAAAAGAAATTTTACACATAGTTCAAAAAATTGAAGACTCCAGGGGATGAAAGTGTAAGTGTGGAGTAAATTTGCCTGGGCTATTAGCCAATCAGAATCCAAGAAATAATCGCCTATCTTACCTAACACTGTTTTCTTAACGTGAATGGAGTATAGTTAAATTTATCGGTGTTAGAAACGATAATAGAAAAATGAACTTGGTGACATATATGTGCCCGTCAATTATTCTTAATTCTGATCAGCACATATAAAAATCAGCTGGATAGTAATGCTTACTTTATTTTTTCTGAAGAAGTGATGTTATTGTGTATTAAAGTACTTTGCGATCTTAGAGTAAGTAATAATTATTAAATTACCATATATGATGTTTCTGTATCGTATTGTCTTTATATGTAGTAATAGTTCCATTACTAAAATAGTAATTGCCCATTTTACTCTTTAAATCGTTAAATTAAATGTGATATGTATGTATTATGCATTTATGAAAAGTAAAGTGTTACAATTAACATTGATTTTCACGACAATAGGCAACAGAAATAAATTTCTTCTTCTTCTTTATTGTGGCTTTGAGTTAGACTATTTAGTCTTTTACTCTTCATCTGAGAGCGGTGAATCTTGGAATGTTGGAGTTGAATTTGATTAGCTATTGTTTATCTTTATTTTGATTAAGAATTAAAGTAGAACCGTTTTAGGTCTTTTGTGTTTGAAATTTTCATTTCCATCATATGCAAGTACTCTTTTAAGATTTTGATTTGAGTGGTTTTCCATCTGATTTATTGGACGTAATACTTGTTTGTAAAGTAGAATTTTGTTGTTCGTGTTTAGCTGGCTTTTTCTGCCTATAAGAGGCCATAGTTGACATCTTGTTTGTTTGGTTTTGGTTATCGTTTTTGCTATGTGTGTGTTATAATTGAGCTTTATATCCAGGTATATTCCCAGGTATTTAATTTCTCTACTCCATGGTGTAGTGTTGTTGTTGATGGTTATTTCGTTGTCTGATGTTTTCCGATTCCTTTTGAAAGATTATTACTTGGGATTTGTCTTCGTTTATTGTTGTCCTCCATTGTTTGAACCATTTTATCATGTTGTCTAGGTGCGTTTGGAGTTCCTGTACCGCGTTCGTCGGACATCTTGATGTTGAGAGCAGTGCCGAAATAAATTTCTATGACGTTCGTTCAAAATAGACAATAGACTATATAAGAATCGGTGTTATTGGGTTTGTCAATTTTGAAGTTTTCCGGCAAGTGTAATTGTGATTTAAAATTGATTGGCCACTTTAAGGATTAACTTTAAACTTTTTCGAAAACCGTCACTGCGTCAGAGGTTAATTGATGTTTATATAAGTTCCTCCTATAAACTTCAAATCTGCGAGACCTAATTGTCAAATTGAATATCATTGTTGAAATATGTAAATGTGGCAATTGGATTTAATATTTTCTGCATTATAGATCAATTTTATTGTGATTAACATTTTAATTTTATTGACAATTTATAGTAATATAGCGGAAAGGATGGAGATATTTTATTATGTGTTGGTAATAATAATAATACATATCTAATAGGTTTCACATTTCATCAATCAAAAACCACTCTGGAACTTTGCATTTTTTCATTTCCTTAAAATTACATATTCACATCGTGTCTGCTCATAGCGCCCATGTAAATGTCTGATAGAAGATATTGAACTTGTAAATTTAGAGTCTCTAGTCGTCAAAAAGAAAAAAGAAAGAAAATATTGTTCCCTTCTTTTCGCTTCGCGTATGTTCTCAGGTGATTAGCCAAATAAATTCACTTTTCATTACCAAACTGTCCAACATTTGCCGAGTTTATGGCTTTAAAGTTTCACAACACGTCGATGATAGTGACTGTTCTTCCTCGATATTTTTTCGATAGCACATCTCTTTATCGTCACATCTTTGGTGTTTTCAGTATTTAGTCCGGTCAGGTCACAGTATTTTTGAGATGACATACCAAGTCGATTGCACCACCGAGACTATTATTGCAGTGAATTCTGACGTTTCCCAGTAAGTGTTATCGCCTATTGATCGTCTTGATGGTTCATAACTCGAATTGAAGTTTCATCGCAAGTCAAACGTTAGATGGATTTTTTGTATATAAGTGTTAAAATTTCCTGTTACTTTAAAGGATATTCTTACACTTAAACTTAATTACATATCAACATGTCAAATTATAGGATTGCGTACTGAAAAATTAAAAATACGGATCACTTCTGTTTCATTTCCTGCTTTTAAGTATACACTTTTCTTAGAAAAGATGCTAAATTAGTGATCGATGAATTTAATGTAATTTAGTATATATACTCTTCAAATTCTTTAATTCTATTTGGATATTTCCAGTATTTAATGAACGAAACCTGCAAACTTTTAAGACTGTGATTTCTAAGTGTATAAACATATTCATATGTAGTTACTGACCTTGTGGGCTTCAATTCTTTCAACTTTAATTTACAGCCATACCAAAAAATCGAGAAACTACTTTTGTATCATTTCCTTCGGATCAGTTCCCGTATATATTCTCAAATAAAAGGTAAATTCATGTTTGATTAAATTAATGCCGTTTAGTATATTCTTTAGTGCTTACGTATTTGATTCCCTCGATCTAGATATTTACTTGCCTTAGATTTTTCCAGTATTTAATGACAAAACTTGCAAACGTTTAAAACTGTAATTTGTAAATGTTATACGGTATATATTCATATGTAGTTAGTGACCCTGTATTGTCAATTATTTCCACCTTAATTTACGACAGGGGTCGTTTGTTTTAGAAATTTACTTGCCTTAGATTTTTCCAGTATTTAATGACAAAACTTGCAAACGTTTAAAACTGTAATTTGTAAATGTTATACGGTATATATTCATATGTAGTTAGTGACCCTGTATTCATAAGGCAGATTTCATTAAAAAACAACTCAAAACATACGGTATAACTATTTTCGGTACGCTATTTCTGAAAATAAGGGAGCTAATTAGAATTTAGATCCGTATAATATTTGTCCCTGTGAACAGTTGATTTCACTGCTACAGGTCACTGGTTTGACGTAATGTCAGATTATGTGTATGTGTTAAAAAATCGTATGGCATATCGGCAACAACTCTAACCATAATACATAAAATTGTCGGAGTACCTATGCCATTCATAATGTTAATTTAATTTTTATGATACCGCATACGCTTCTTCTTTTTAGTTAGTTAGGTTGTATTCACTATTACCTATACTATTTATGGTATTTTAATTTCTATATGAATGAATGACAGTGGAGGATAATTATGTAGTTAACTTTGCTATTGTAATGAATGAAGATTAAATTTAAAGAAATATCTCTAGAAATGGATTATACATTATGGTGGCAAATGAATTTATTTATTGACTTTGCCCACAAAGCGAACAATATTCCTATATAATTTGATGAACGCTGATATTTAAAATTTTTTTATTGACATTCAGGTTTTGTATCAGTTGTGTACATCTAGTTCAAGGTGAACGTCGACAGATCAAAAAAAAAAAATTAATTGAATGTTGTTTCACGTTATTAGTTCTATAAAATGGGTACTACGCTTTGTGTCAAGTTTACGATTGAAATAGTGTATAATTCAAATTTTCTGACAGACTGTCATCGTAACGATATTTCGATGACACATACCTATGACAATGAAAAGTCAGACAGCTGACATCAAAATGTTTAACCAAAATTGTCGTTCCACCTGTCATCGTGACAATAGTTCGTTCAACTGTATTTGTTCACACATGAACTTGCGAGAACGAAATGTCAGACTAACTTAATAAAACATGTTTTAAACTTACAGGTCATTGAGAGAATTAATTCATTTTCATATTACGCTTTAATAATATACTTTCTGAAACGCAATCGAAAATCTTGCTGGCTCCTATACGGTTGATGCTAGACACTGTCGTACCATTTAACCAAAAATGTACTTCTGATTAGTTGGTGCCAACCAGCAGTCGCACACTTTAAATACTTGCTTTTTACATTTCCAACATTCTGTTGACATTTAGGTTTTGTATAATTCGTGTGCATCTAACGTAATTTGACAGGCCCAAATGGCAAAACTCAGATGGTTCTTCTTTATTTAAGCTTGCTTCAAGTTCTTCGTTGTATGAAATTTACATTTCGATGACATATATAATGAATAGAGTGTCATTGTATTTATTAATATATCTTCATAAAAGATAGCAAAATCGTTATATTTATTACAGTACTTACGTGCGACAATACACTTTAAGTTTATTTTATCATATCCATCGGCATTTTGTTCATATATTTATATAGAAAAGAAATAGTAACGATTGATAATAATAACACTAATACGTATCTGAAAGGTACCACGTTTCAATTAAAAATACACCACTTCTTCGTAATATCTTTATTTGTCGGCCTTTTGACATTTAAACTTGACAACCGATGGATGAACGTGAATATATATATAGTCATTAATGACACGCAAACTCGTCATCGCGAGATTTTTTTACCCTGCAGAAAAGCTTTAAATGAATCGCACCTTCCACAGCGACAGATTTGGCACGTGGACAGTGCACTCAATCGTCCCGGAAAAGTCCACTCTTTTCGTTTCCAACCCTCTTTCCGCACTCTAAACCTCGACGGCCTGAAATTTCTTCGTCAATGTGAAACTTTTACAATTCTTTCGCGCGTGTCTGTCATACCTGACATTTTTACGATTTTGATCAGTTGTCACGTGAATCGTCATGACGTAGGCCATTTTTCTGTTAAAACATCGAGTGCAGGGTCCTCTTTAAAAGCCCATATCTCTGCACACGCTCCACTTGGGAAGAAAAACTCTCCGTCGAGGAACAATTCAAGGTCGTCGGTAACTTCACGCCAAAGGGCAGCTTTCAATTTCGCGTATCCAGAGACGAGTTCTGCGCCCCGCGTACCCAATTTTCGTCGATTTTGACTGGGTTTGGTTGCCCTTGACTACTCGGCTTTTATTATATATAATAAATATGGAAGCCAGTTATAAATTCACTATTATAAATAAAATTAATAAGTCATACTATTCTATACCAACATTTAAAACTTGATTCTTCTGTGTAATGGGCATGCATTGTTCACAAATTTGCATTATAACAAAGCTCAAAAGGTATGTCAAAAGATGTATGACTATTATTAAATATTACAGCCCAGAAATGACGTTTGTGGGCCATGATATTTGACAGGTCAAATTATGCAAAACTAAAATAAATCTGATATTACTTTTTTAATAATGATTTAGTCCTTTCATTGTGTAAAACTAATAACACTATGAATCTTTTAGTGTCAAGTCTTAGTATTAAACTAAATAGCATCTAAATTTCAAACTTAAACAACGAAAAGTCAAACTGCCGTTAAGATGCTTTAAATTGTCGTTCCACCTGTCACCATGACAGTAGTTCGTGGACAAAAATATACGTCTTTACAAGGTGTGCCAAAAGTTTAGAATATCAAAATTGATTTTTTAGGCGTTTTACAGGGAACTGTAATAAAATTGTAAGCGGACGCGAAAGGCGATTCAAGCTCGAAGAGATTGATAGACAGCTAGTTACCTCGAACTAAAATCTAATACTTTTTTCCCTTGTATAATAAATAACTATTTTGTGTTGACAATCATATACACCGGCTATTTGTAATCACACATCACTTTAACTAGAAGATAGTATAACTTAATAGTAAAAAGTTTAGAATTGTGATTAATAATTTTAAAAACTGTCAACAAAAATATTTTAAAATGCTATACCACATATAGTTACCATAGTTACTAATAACTAACAACACAGTAACAACAACAGTCAGTTCTGCGAAGCTAAGCACTGAAGTATCATATCTGATCCTAAAATTGCGTGATCAGATCTTAACATGCGGCATCTACCAACAACAGGCAGAAGTAAAACGATGTCTACGCAATCTCAATTCAACATCCCCCCCTCCCCCGTTTGTAATCTTCTTATCTATGCATCTAACAAAATGTATTCCAGTATTTCTACTATTTCTAGAAACCCCACAGGACCTTTTTTTTTTAGACATCTTAGTTACTGACAAAAAGTAAAACGTAAAATGGCCTAAAAATTTAATAGGCGAGATACTTTTTGAATATCTTGTTCTAAAAAAGAAAAATTGTTGGCGCAAGCGCAGTAGTGGTTAAATATCTATCAAACCAGATTGTATTTGTTTTAGAGGTGGGCATAACGGTTCATTTCATTGACCCGGCTCACTCGGTTCAGCTCCTCATTGTGAGCCGGGTCCCGGAACCGGCTCATTTGAACCGTGTGGATCCGTAATAGCATACCGTTCCGGAACGTGTAGGACATGTAATACCACGCGATCAGTGGCGGCTGCTGCAGGGAGGGCAACGGGGCACTGCCCCCTGTGACAAATTTCTTTTAACAGATAAATTAATTATAAATACCTAATTTGTATATAATTTTTCTGATTTGTTTGATGACAAATAATATGTTTTCGGAAGTTATAGTCCGTCTTTTCAGCGCGTTTAAAAATCGCAGTCTGACGTAGGCTCCGGGGCATCTCGCGCGACTGCCCCGTCTGTATTAGAAATCGAGCGATGAAACTGGCGCGAGTAGCGCGCGTATATATGTAGGCGGCGGGGCACTACTCTATGGTGCCGGGTCCGGGTGGCGGTCCAGTATGTAATATACAGCGCTGAGTGTATGTTGTAATTTCTATCGGTGCAAATGCAACTATGAATTGCGTTAGTAACATTAAGACAGAATTAAAAAATCTAGGTCTCCCTAGACCAGATTTATTGATTAAACTAGAAGATCACAATTTGAAAACTAGTAAAACCGTGACGAAAAAATTCAACAGAAGCTCTTACAGTTTATCAGACTGGTTGTGTGGGTGTAAGTAATGTGCAAAATGCTTTCTTCTATTTCGGTGCTATAAAGTTCACTTTACGACATCCGTTTTGGTTGCAAAAGTATTTCTTTATCGCACGCTAATTTTGTTGTTTTGACGTTGGTCACAAAAAAAAATATGGAACCAAATTATATTTAAATGTCAACATGTAAGCCTTTAATGTAACAAACATGTGCAATAGAAGTTGTACAAAGAATAAAAAGCACACATGCTAACATTTCACTTACTAATTGGCAATATAAATTGTTAAGCAGAGTTGGATGATAAGTTTTCGGATGCTACTATTGATATTTACTTACCATGTTGAATAGTACAACTGTTATAAAAGTTTGTTTTTATAAATATGTAGAGGAGTTTGTGGACGAAAGATTTTGTAAATTGTCTTCTGCTATTTTGCCAATCTCTGGGAGCGTACAGTTATTTATTTCGTCCTTTTTGTTGATAATTTGAAATAATTTATTGTATAAATCAGTCTGAATTTTAAACACAATTACTTATAGCACCACCGACATTCAAATGTTTAAAACGTTCTACTTAAAAATCAGAGTAACCAACTTCAAAAAAGCAAAATTTCTAAAATATTCGAACAAAACATGTCTCTTATTTTAAGCTTTTTTGAACTTTTAATAACCGAAATAGAAAAAATAGTATAAAATACATGTTTCATAAGACATTTTGCGCACTTGTTCTTTAGAAAACTCGCCTAGCGGCTCGTTTTCTAAACTTGAACGCGTGCGCAAAAATCGTGTCTTATGAAACTTGTATTTTAATATACTATTATTGTACAGTACGATAAAGTGTTTCTTTACCTCCGTAAAACGCTATTGTAACGCATCACTTTACTGACGGTTGGCGATAATAGTTATTTATGTACCAAGTCAGTAAAGTGATACTTTATCGAACGAGTCTGATTTACGAGCCAAGCGAGTGAAGCGAGCGCGGCGAGTAACAGACGAGTTCGGTAAAGGTTACTGACGTGGTGCATACAAAATTTTATCGCCAACCGTGAAAATTGTTAATTTAAGAAATAAAGATACAATAACATTTGACAGCTTATGACAGTGACAAACGATTTATGTTTAAAGTCATCAGTCATGGCTACACTGACAGATATTAGCGGCAGGTAATAGTATATTAAAATACAAGTTTCATAAGACACGATTTTTGCGCACGCGTTCAAGTTTAGAAAACGAGCCGCTAGGCGAGTTTTCTAAAGAACAAGTGCGCAAAATGTCTTATGAAACGTGTATTTTATACTATTTTTTCTATTTCGGTTATTAAAAGTTCAAAAAAGCTTAAAATAAGAGACATGTTTTGTTTGAATATTTTAGAAATTTCGCTTTTTTGAAGTTGGTTACTCTGATTTTTAAGTAGAACGTTTTAAATATTTAAATATCGGTGGTGCTATATGTAATTGTGTTTAAAATTCAGACTGATTTATACAATTATTTCAAATTATCAACAAAAAGGACGAAATAAATAACTGTACGCCCCCAGAGATTCGCAAAATAGCAGAAGACAATTTTACAAAATCTTTCGTCCACAAACTCTCTACATATTTATCAAAACAAACTTTTATAACAGTTGTACTATTCAACATGGTAAGTAAATGTCAATAGTAGCATCCGAAAACTTATCATCCAACTCTGCTTAACAATTTATATTGCTAATTAGTAAGTGAAATGTTAGCATGTGTGCTTTTTATTCTTTGTACAATTTTATTGCACATTTTTGTTACTTTAAAGGCTTATATTATGACATTTAAATACGATTTGGTTCCATTTTTTTTGTTACCAACTTCAAAAAAATAAAATTAGCGTGCGATAAAGTAATACTTTATGCAACCAAAACGGGTGTCGTAAAGTGAACTTTATAGCACCGGAATAGAAAATAGTATATTAAAATACAAGTTTCATAAGACACGATTTTTGCGCACGCGTTCAAGTTTAGAAAACGAGCCGCTAGGCGAGTTTTCTAAAGAACAAGTGCGCAAAATGTCTTATGAAACGTGTATTTTATACTATTTTTTCTATTTCGGTTATTAAAAGTTCAAAAAAGCTTAAAATAAGAGACATGTTTTGTTGGAATATTTTAGGAATTTTGCTTTTTTGAAGTTGGTTACTCTGATTTTTAAGTAGAACGTTTTAAATATTTGAATATCGGTGGTGCTATATGTAATTGTGTTTGAAATTCAGACTGATTTATACAATAAATTATTTCAAATTATCAACAAAAAGGACGAAATAAATAACTGTACGCCCCCAGAGATTCGCAAAATAGCAGAAGACAATTTACAAAATCTTTCGTCCACAAACTCTCTACATATCTATTATAACAGTTGTACTATTCAGCATGGTAAGTAAATGTCAATAGTAGCATCCGAAAACTTATCATCCAACTCTGCTTAACAATTTATATTGCTAAATAGTAAGTGAAATGTTAGCATGTGTGCTTTTTATTCTTTGTACAATTTTATTGCACATTTTTGTTACTTTAAAGGCTTATATTTTGACATTTAAATACGATTTGGTTCCATTTTTTTTGTTACCAACTTCAAAAAAATTAAATTAGCGTGCGATAAAGTAATACTTTATGCAACCAAAACGGGTGTCGTAAAGTGAACTTTATAGCACCGGAATAGAAAATAGTATATTAAAATACAAGTTTCATAAGACACGATTTTTGCGCACGCGTTCAAGTTTAGAAAACGAGCCGCTAGGCGAGTTTTCTAAAGAACAAGTGCGTAAAATGTCTTATGAAACGTGTATTTTATACTATTTTTTCTATTTCGGTTATTAAAAGTTCAAAAAAGTTTAAAATAAGAGACATGTTTTGTTCGAATATTTTAGAAATTTTGCTTTTTTGAAATTGGTTACTCTGATTTTTAAGTAGAACGTTTTAAATATTTGAATATCGGTGGTGCTATATGTAATTGTGTTTAAAATTCAGACTGATTTATACAATAAATTATTTCAAATTATCAACAAAAAGGACGAAATAAATAACTGTACGCCCCCAGAGATTCGCAAAATAGCAGACGACAATTTACAAAATCTTTCGTCCACAAAACTCTCTACATACCGTCAAGTGGGGCTACTTGGGACACTTTTTACATATTTTTGACGTTTACAGATTAACAAAATTTTATTTTCAAAATTCGCTTTCGTACATCGGAAGAGGGTATATAGGTCCTCCATGTGGACAAGTTGGTTTTTCAAAATACCCACTGATTCACCTTTTTTTTTTAATTTGAAAACTGTCCCAATTTATACCACTAGTGGGGTAAATTAAGACAGTCGTTAAAAATGCAAAGAAAAGTATTTTGCACTTGCCTAGTTTAAATTGGGAAATTAAAAATCGAAAAAAAAAATTTTTTTCATCCCGGTAATGCAAAAAAAATCAGAAAAATATCTCAAAAACTGTATATTTAAGTAAAAAACAAACAAAATATAAAACTCTTCGATAAAAAACTGTAAATATGTAGGAAACACTTAGTTTAAACCAAAAATATCATGATTACAAACAAAAAAATTAAAATTACAATTTCTGTTAAACAAAAACAATATTTTGCTTACAAACTAAAACAGGAAAATGACAATTTATAATTTAGATTATCACAACATTGGCAGGAAAAATTCGAAGACCTCTTTTCTCAGTCGGCTTCGGTAGACGGTCCCGAATTTGGTCAAATTGTATCTCATTTTCGTCTTCAATTTGTGGAAACACAAAAATATTTTCAGTCTCTTTGTAGCGTCTAAGGCATCTTATTATGTAATTGCGTTTTTTCACAGCCACGATTTGAGCAACGAATTGTTTCAAACATTCTTTCTTGCTGCCTTGATTGTAACAGAATTCGGCAATAATAAAATCTTCTTCTTTTAAGTTTTCTTTGGTAAGTTTATGTTGTACCACCATCTCAGATTCTTCATCGGTTTCGTATTCTTCGCTGTCCTCGTTTAACGGGCGATTGGAGCAGGAAGGTTGAGGCTCATCATCTTCATCGACTTCGTTTGTAATGTCATCCAATTCGTTTCCCGATTCAATCACATCGATCGCCTCCTCGCTTTGCCTCAAACTTCTCAATGAGACAGATTGTCCGGGCTTGACATTCAACTTTTTTCTGTTCCGCACAGGCTCCTTCGGTCGAACAACATGCTTCTTAATAATTGCTTCAAATGCTTCCCCCAGCTCATCAGAGTGATCGACTTGATTATAACCTGGAAGTTTTTTCAAGACCTCCACTCGATTGAGCGGGAATATCCCCGATGCTCGAAATCCAGATTTAATATTTTGATTTGCTGCCAGCTGTGATAAGGTGTTCTTCAGAAGAGTTGGAAATTCTGATTTTGGAAGGCAGCCACTGTGGGTTTGTTTCCATTCCATGAGCATTTTTCTCCATAACTTTTTCAATGGTGCAAAATACGCGACGTCTAACGGCTGACAAGCGTGTGTGCTGTTGGGCGGTAGGAATATGAATGTTATTCCCTGTTGTTCGCATGCTTCAATAATTTTAACAGACAGATGTGAAGCAAGATTATCTCCGATTATAGCCTTCTTGCCCTCTCGATGTCGAAAATATGGACAGACCACTTTAAAAAACCAATCTTCGAATATTTCACAATCGAACCATCCACTTTTTGATCTGTTATACGCATAATCGAGTTCACCTCCTTCCATCCACTCCGGATATAAATTTCTTGCTTTGTATACAATATAAGGAGGAAGTGTTCTGCCAGAAGCGCTTACGCAAAACATGACTGAAGTTGACGATTTCGAATTATCCATTATTTTGAGGGCTCTTTTCTTATTTCGTCTAACAATAACTATAGATTGTCCTGGATCATCAGTCAAATTGGTTTCATCAAAATTTAACAAATTGTCGGGGTTAATTCCTTCCAAGCTTTGCTCTAAATGGTCGAAATATTCATTTATTTCTACTTCTGTCACATCGCTTCTGTACCTCTTAATATTTTGTGAGAGTCGTTTTGATAGTTCGTTATGCCTTGCTAGAAAACTTCGCATCCAATCTTGTCCTGGTAAGTTTTCATTGAAGCGTCTTTCTACAATGCCTTTCCGATCCAAATATTTTTTTACAAGTTCCCGAATTTCAGTTCTTGTCATTGGGTAGCCCCATTCAGCGGCAGCTGTGATGGCTTTCACAATGCTGGCTTCTTCATTTGTGCCAAGAACTGGTTGCCTTCCTGGATTTTTTGGGTTTTTCCCAAGATATTTTCGGCATAGGGTGGCGCGGGGAATCCCATATCGCTCTTGGGCCCGTCTAAGGGAAAGTCTGCCATTAGCATACGCTTCTAAGGCCGTTTCTAAGGTTTCTTCTGTATAATCCCGGTACCAGCGACAACCCAACTGTCTGCGATACCTTCGAGGCATTGTCCTAATTTACCCTACAAAAACGAACATTTTTACTTAACCTTCCCTCCACACTTTGGAGTTTGTATTTTAGGTTAGGTTACAGCAGGATTCTGTTGAGGAGGTTTCAATGTAGAATCGGGATTTTCAATTTCTCGATATTGTGAATGGCCTTTACTGAGGCCGTGACACTCTTTTGATAATTTAAAACATGCGAAAATTGTCAACTTACCAAAATTTTTCTGCCGGCAAAATGCACCGTTAAAACAAAACACCAACATTACAGGTCGCTAATTTGACGTTTTGCCAAATTAGTATGGCAGTTTAAATTAGCAATTTCACAAACAGATGATGCTCTGTGTCATTTAAAGAAAATAAATACGCGATGTCCCAAGTTATCCTGGGTGTCTCAAGTAGCCCCACTTGACGGTATTTATCAAAACAAACTTTTATAACAGTTGTACTATTCAACATGGTAAGTAAATGTCAATAGTAGCATCCGAAAACTTATCATCCAACTCTGCTTAACAATCTATATTGCTAATTAGTAAGTGAAATGTTAGCATGTGTGCTTTTTATTCTTTGTACAATTTTATTGCACATTTTTGTTACTTTAAAGGCTTATATTTTGACATTTAAATACGATTTGGTTCCATTTTTTTTTTGTTACCAACTTCAAAAAAATAAAATTAGCGTGCGATAAAGTAATACTTTATGCAACCAAAACGGGTGTCGTAAAGTGAACTTTATAGCACCGGAATAGAAAATAGTTATTTATGTACCAAGTCAGTAAAGTGATACTTTATCGAACGAGTCTGATTTACGAGCCAAGCGAGTGAAGCGAGTATAAAGTGTTTGTTTACCTCCGTAAAACGCTATGGTAACGCATCACTTTACTGACGGTTGGCGATAAAATATAATATCTCCTCGCTCTTTTTCTTGCTAAATAAAGTCTGTCTAAACCTAATTATCAGCCGCGATTCCGTTCATAATTAAAAATTACCTTAAATGCAGAGAATAATTATTTCTCAAATTTAAATTCTTTTACGAAACTGTAATTTGCGAAATTTATCTCGGTAATTAGTCTACATTTGAAATTTCGTCCGTAGTATCAGGGCAGCAGAAAAGTGAGGAGCTATATCAAATATATCAGGAGTAAAATTAAATATATTGGCGCCATCTGCACAATAGTAGCTGGACTATATCCTAAATATAGCTATATTGTGAATATAGAACTCTATATTCACATGCATTAGGAGTAAAACAATATAGAATTCTATATTCACGATAGTAGCTATATTTAGGATATAGTCCAGCTACTATTGTGCAGATGGCGCCAATATATTTAATTTTACTCCTGATATATTTTATATACCTCCTCGCTTTTCTGCTGCCCTGATGCTACGGAGGAAATTTCAAATGTAGACTAATTACGGAGATAAATTTCGTAAATTGCAGTTTCGTAAAAGAATTTAAATTTGAAAAACAATTTATTCTCTGCATTTAAGGTAATTTTTAATTATGAACGGAATCGCGGCTGATAATGCCTTCCTTAAGTATGTTTAGACAGATGTTATTTAGCAAGAAAAAGAGCGAGGAGATAATATATTTTATTTTACCCCTGATACATTTGATATACCACCTCGTTTTTCAGCTTGCCTGATACTAGGGGCGTAATTTCAACTGTTAAATGCTGATATCATACCAGGTGGTTATAGTAACTTTAAAATATTTTTATTTTTATTACAATTATACATATATTGTTAAAGTATTAACTGAGAGTATTTTCGTAAATTACACTCTCTTAAAAGAATGAAATTTAAAAAAAAATATTCTCTGCATTACGGTAATTTTAATTATAAACTGAATCGGGGCGGCAGATAATGTCTAAATTTTGTCTAGACAGACTTTTTGTAGTCTGTCAAGATAGAATACTTCAAGTAACTGCACATTCATTTGAAATTTCGTCCGTAGTATCAGGCAGTGGCGGCTCCGGGCGTGAGCAACCACATAGACAAGACCGACTCGCCCATTATCGGCGATGTACTCCCAGATGTCGAGCATATCACCGACAACAAACGAACCAGTCCCGTCCACGCAACTGCACCGCCAAAAGGCGCTCACCAGCCGCCACTGGTATCAGGGTAGCAGAAAAGCGAGGAGGTATATCAAATGTATCAGGAGTAAAACAAAATAAATGTGGTGCCATCTTCAAAGTAGTAGCCACACTATATCGTGAATATAGAATTCTGTAGTCACATGTATTAGGAGTAAAACAATATAGAATTCTATATTCCCAATAGTAGCTATATTTAGGATATAGTCCAGCTACTATTGTGCAGATGACGCCAATATATTTAATTTTACTCCTGATATACCTATTTGATAAACCTCCTCGGTTTTCTGCTGCCCTGGTACTACGGACGAAATTTCAAATACAAAGGATGTCAGCTTGCATTTTTATCTTGACAGATTAAAAAATGTCTGTCTACACAGAATTAAGACATATTATCACTGGCGATTCAGTGTATAATTTAAAATTACTTTAAATGTCGAGTATAATTATTTTTCAAATTCACATTCTTTTAAGAAAGCGTAATTTATGAAAATAGTAATAGTAATTTATAATTGTATTGGGATTAAATGAAGCACTGATAAAACGTATATATAATTAACTCTTTATTATTATAATAATGGTCATTAAGCATGACCAATTAGCAAAACTGCACATATGAAATTTCGTTCGTATTATCAAGGAAAGCAGAGGAGCCAACAGATAATATATTTTATCGCCAACCGTCAGTAAAGTGAATCGTTACCATAGCGTTTTACGGAGGTAAACAAACACTTTATCGTACTGTACAATAAAGTACTTTACCTGCCGCTAATATCTGTCAGTGTAGCCATGACAGATGACTTTAAACATAAATCGTTTGTCACTGTCATAAACTGTCAAAAGTTATTATATCTTTATTTCTTAAATTAACAATTTTCACGGTTGGCGATAAAATTTTTTATGCACCACGTCAGTAAAGTACCTTTATCGAACTCGTCTTTTACTCGCCGCGCTCGCTTCACTCGCTTGGCTCGTAAATCAGACTCGTTCGATAAAGTATCACTTTACTGACTTGTTACATAAATAACTATTATTTTACTCCTGATACATTTGAAATACCTCCTCGCTTTTCTGCTTCCCTGATACTACGGAAGAAATTTCAAATGTAGACTTACCCAGATAAATTTAAAAGAATTAAATTAAAAAAATATATTCTCTGCATTTAAGGTAATTTTAAATTATAAACAGAATCGGGGCGGCAGATAATGTCTTAAATTCTGTCTAGATAGACTTTTTTACTCTGTCAAGAAAGAATATTTCAAGTAACTGAAACCAAAACACTCACTCCACATTCATTTGAAATTTCGTCCGTAGTATCAGGGTAGCAGAAAAGCGAGGAGGTATATCAAATGTATTAGGAGTAAAACACAATAAATGTGACGCCATCTTCAAAGTAGTAGCCACACTACATCGTGAATATAGAATTCTATATTCACAGTAGTATCTACTCCTAATACATTTGATATACCTATATACCTCCTCGCTTTTCTGCTTTCCTGATACTACGGACATGTGTAACATTAATTGTTTTTCAATGTGTTCCATTGAAAAACAATTACTGACATCAACACTAAACATCAATGAGTTAGTTATTAATCATTTTGCTGATCGTAAGGAACGGCGGATGGATTTTATTTTCAAACAAGTTAAATAAATAACATATTGAGTTTATTTTTTTATCTGTACTTAATTTTTGATATTAAATACTCAAGCCCCCCCCCCCCCCCGTGCCCACCCTTCCCACAAAATCACGGACCGCCACTGCACGCGATCATTTAAATTCTAAATTATGGCAGGCGGGATTTTTTTTATTAGGTTGTCCAGAATGTCAATTATTGATTAATTAACATTTTGAAACGTCACTTTGACAATTCAAATTATAAATTAGTACCGCGCGATCATTTAAATTCTAAATTAGAGCAGGCTGTGAAATTTAAATTAAGTTGGTATATAAGTACTAATTTACAATTTGAATTGTCAAAGTGACGTTTCAAATTGTTAATTAATCAATAATTGACATTCTAGACAACCTAATAAAAAAAATCCCGCCTGCTATAATTTAGAATTTAAATGATCGCGTGGTACTTATATACCAACTTAATTTAAATTTCACAGCCTGTAAATGATCGCGCGGTACTTGGCGCCGTCGCGTCGCGCATCGGCTCAAACGAACCGGTATTATTTAGGCTGCGCGCACACCAATTATACAAAATGTTTGACAAACAATTTAATTGAAGCTATAATGCACACAAATTTGACAAATTATCAGATTGTTGTATACAAATTAAGCAACGACCCAAGTGAGCCGAGATCCGGTTCATTGAAATTTAGTGAACCGGCTCCCTCGGTTCCCTGCTGGGATTCGGTTCACTGAACCGGTTCGTTCGCGAACGACCCACCTCTAATTTGTTTTGTATTTTTGTATACTTCACTGGACTTGGCTGGACCGTGGATTCAATATTTTTGTTTTTAGATCACAGGCCGGTGAATTGTGGTCGTGATTGTGAATATATATGTGAATGGATTTGCCGATAGTATTAAGTAAATTACTCCTTACATTTTTTTGGCAATCTTGTCTTTAGTTAATTTATATGTGCTAATTACTATCTAAATATGACCAACGAATTTCGGGAATGTGTCGAATGTGATATGGAAATGAGTGGCATCAGTATCAAGGAAGAATATGAAGAACAGGGCTATGTAAATAGTACAGTAATTCTTCCTGATACCACTATTAAAATGAATGATCCCGAATTAAATAATATATCTTGGCATGACACAGCCATTACAGACAACATCAAAACGGAATTTTTCTTTCCTGAAGTACCAAATAGTGCTGTACATGAGAATAACCATATCAAAGATGAAGCTTGTGCTGGTGATGACTTAAAAATTGTTTTAAAAAATGAAAGGCTGTGTAAGTACAAATGTTAAATAAAGTACCCACATATACCAACACATGAATGTTCAAATTGTACATATATATTTTGTTACTGTTATCTGATTATATCATGTTGAGTTATATTTGCTATAAATTTTGTAGTGATAGGGCATATGGAAATTCTTATATGTATGAATTTTGCCAACAGTTTGCAACAATTGTTATGAAGAATATGAAGACTATTGCACCAAATGTGGAATGCTTGAACGTATCTTGAATGGAAATATGCTTGATGGTGCAAGGGATGAACTACCACAGAATATTTTAGAAATTCAAGACTCATTTGGAGTGTACGCTTTGAAAGTAATACCAGAGGGTGTGATATTCGGTCCTTTTACGGGACTTTCTACTGCAGAGTACACCCGCAGAGTAAAAGATGGAAAATTAATAATCAGTGATGATGAACACACATTTTTAAATTGGATGAAGCATGTTAGTTCTACTGAGAATCCATCTGAACAAAATCTGCTTGTATATCAATATGAAGGAAATTTATATTATTGTAGCAGTCGTGAAATCCAGAAGGGTGAACAGTTATTGGTGCGCATTGCTGAGAAAGAATATGAAGTGGATTCCAAAAAGGATGTCAAAATGGAGTTGAACCCTTTATTAGATTGGGAGCTTAAGAATGTATTCGCATGCACATTTTGCTGTTTAGGATTCAGTTCGAAGCAATTTTTATCACATCATAAAACTATTTGCCCTTATAATGGTAATGAAGCCAATATGATTGAAGGTACAGATTTTTAATAGTATTAATTTAATATGATACAAATTTCTTTCTATAATTTTACAATCAATTATAGCAGATTTATAATAATTATGCAGGTTAGATTTCAAAAACAGCAATGAATGTTCTTCATCTTCAAAGCTATGTTTGTTGTCATATCAACAAGGGATTAATCTATTTTGTAGCTTTCAAAATAGTACTATATTTGAGAGACATTATTTAAAAATATTTCAAAAACTAGTTTGATGTAATTTATAATAATTTTTTATTTAAAATAATCGCAATTAATTTATATGTTATGTATAATTCTAGAGCTTAGCGAATGCCCATCCTGCAAAATTTTCTTGGAGCAGAAAGAATATTCAGAGCATCATGTTACTTACTGCGATGGAAACACTGTCAAGTAAGTTGTAGTTAATTAATTCTTTTTAATTGCATAAAATTTACATATAAATTCTTCTACTTCTACCTACAAATTGTAAACATTAAAAATAAACCTATTGAATTTAATACACAATAATTACATCTCATATACAGAAAATCATAATTAAAGAAATTGTTGTGTATCAGTTTTGTAGTAGTTTATTCAGCTTGATCCAGATTTAAGCTATCTGTTTACGTTTGATTATTTTATAATCGAAAAGAGTAGGATTATAAACCATTAACGACTTGGGATGTACCCTTAGTATAGTGTTATTTTGTCTAGCAATTTAATTTTGCTGATATGTTAGTAACATACATAATAGAAAGTAAAGGTCCCAGTGTTGAACCTTGCGGAATTCCCCTGTTAATCTTGGTTATTACATTCATTTTTATATGCAAAATTAGAATTTGCTATTGATTTTGCAAGCATAATTGAATCACAATTCACACATTATACATACTTCAAGTGTTTGTGTTATAACATAAATTAGAGTGCAAAGAAAAAGCATTGTTTTCTATCGTAATTTATTAAAAAGTATGTGCAGTGTGTTTATAATCTAAAAATAATATAACAAAACAAATCATTTAAGTATTTATTAAAAAACGAACAGACAGCCTTTATGTTTTTTTTTTTGAAGATCACGTCCGTTGGTACAAATATAAAAGGAATATTTTGAGCAGGTCTTACACAGCTTTTGAGAACATTTTTGCTGACATCAATCTGTCGAATAATAGATTTTAATATGTAACAACAGTACAGTTGTTAGTGAATGAGTCGCCTGTCTAAATACAATATGTTAAAGATTGTATAGTATACATAACCTCAATTAAAAAATTCTCTTTTGTTACAGCTCTTCAAAATTTTGATGTTAGGGAAAGGTTTTTAGTATTTTATTAACATAGCAAATATCAACAGTCGTTCTAGAGTTTATAAGTAAAAAAAGCATTAGTTGTTATTAAAAAGCAAACGAAATATTATTTATACATATTTCCTAGAGTGTATTGCAAGATGCTGCCCACAGATAACTTATACTTAGTTGATGGGTAACTAAATACTAAATATTGTAACACTATCAGAGTCATCTCATGAGATTTTCAGGTACTAAATTAAATGGCGGCAAAATTTGAAATTAAGCATAGTACATACTTATCCAAAATTAATGGTTTAATTTTCATAAGTTTGTGAACTAAATCCTAATATTTTTGTAATTAATTTCTTTTATCTAAAATTACTTAATATAATTAAGAAAAAGTTACTAAAATATTAGAGTTTTGTTCATGTATGTCTTATACAAATCTCTACTTGAGTTTGCAGATTATATTTTTCTTTTTTTGGCAATTGTGCACATACATATTCTGAAGAATATTTAAAAAATATTCAATAAAGAAAAAATGTGTTTTAAAAGGTAATCGAAAAGTAACATAAAGAAAGCTACATACTTACAAAAATTTAATAGTCTTTATTCAAACAAACAAAAAATATAGATAAAATACACAAAGCACTTTTTCGTTATCATTTTATTCTTTGTACTTCTATTTTCTCCACTCTATTCTAGTTCTTCATTAGATGGACTTCTGTATTCTTCTTATGATTTCTTTGTCACAATGTTACTAAGGACTATATGGAAGAACATATAAACTACAAAAAGCTTCGGCTGAAATCTTGATGGCCGTATCTATATATTAAATTAAGATTTCTGCAATATATAGGTTATATATTACTTTTTTAATTTATTATAATTGGCAGCTTCAATATAAATACTGTTTTGCAAATGGGGTCTGGTGACTTTTCCCTTTAAAATTCCATTCGCACCGCTTGCCCAATTGTTGCAACAGAGAATAATAAAACTTTCGCGGACCTTCTGTTTTAAAATTTGCGAATTTTCGCAATTACATTCTAGGTTAAAATTGATTGTTTTATTAAAATGATGTTTTAGAATTCCCAATGGATTTCTTTTATCAACAAGCCATGGCAGTAAATATATAATAGTATTATATATTTTATATAAAATGTAAATGAAGTAGGGCTGACAATATTTTAATCTATCAGGTATTTTTGCATAATACTCTTTGGCAAGTGTTAACCCATGCTATTCGTTACTAACTTTATATGTTCTAATACTTTTTTTTTTGCAGTTTTCACAATCAGCTATTAAGCTTTGTAACCTCTTAAATAGAAATCCGCTAACATGTCCAGTCGCTAATTTTGATATTCGATTCGTCACTGATGCTGAAATGTTCATTTTTGTACATGTGTACACGGCGTCCATTATTTCGGAATCGTTCTTTACAATCTTTTTTTTCATAATTTAAGAAATTTTTAATTGAAACTAGAGCTTGTCCAAAATCGTTCTCACAATTACCACCAACAGAATGTCTTGTTACTAAGTTATTTATAAGTAAACTCTTAAAATGGGCCTGGAATAGCTTAGTTGTTGGATTGTTATTGAAACTGCCTCTCTGCCGAATTTGTCCAAAGAAATTCTCTAATGGATCTTGGTTCAGAACACGACCTCGTAAAAAGGTTACATGTTCAGAGGGAAGTTTCTTAAACAATTCCTCAATTCCATTTATCGTTACTATCCAATTCTTTAAAGAAGGTGGATACGCTTTCTTACCAGATTTTAAAAAATACATATTCTTCAATTTATTTTTTGCTTCTCTTCAAAATGTGAAATGTGGTGATTGTTTTGTTATAGCCGTTCGTAAAAACTTTCCACCCTTGTTGTATTGTGATGCTCCATTCATCGTCAAAATATTTCAAAATTTTTGCCGTTCATCGTACTTCAGGTCCTAGCTTTGTTCCATCTGCTACAGATATTTCTAAAATAAAGATCAAATAAATATAATGATTTCATTTTTTTGTGGAGATTTGTAATGCAAAATATATTTAAAGTTATATGTACCTGATAGCGTTAATAAATTCATAACAGATGCAACAGTCAGTGGCGGCTGCTGCAGGGAGGGCAACGGGGCACTGCCCCCACCGTGACAAATTTCTTTTAACAGATAAATTAATTATAAATACCTAATTTGTATGTAATTTTTCTGATTTGTTTGATAACAAATAATATGTTTTCGGAAGTAACAGTCCGTCTTTTCAGCGCGTTTAAAAATTGCAGTCTGACGTAGGCTCCGGGGCATCTCGCGCGACTGCCCCGTTTGTATTAGAAATCGAGCGATGAAACTGGCGCGGGTAGCGCGCGTATATATGTAGGAAGCGGGGCACTACTCTATGGTGCCGGGTCCGGGTAGCGGTCCAGTATGTAATATACAGCGGTGAGTGTATGTTGTAATTTTTATCGGTGCAAATGCAACTATGAATTGCGTTAGTAACATTAAGACAGAATTAAAAAATCTAGGTCTCCCTAGACCAGATTTATTGATTAAATTAGAAGATCACAATTTGAAAACTAATAAAACCGGGACGAGAAAATTCAACATTGTAGAGTTACAGTTTATTAGACTGGTTGTGTGAGTGTAATGTGCAAAATGCTTTTTTTTTAAGTGTAAACTTCTTTAGGCGCGTTGCGCTGATTGTAGGCACTGAACAAGACTGACTGCAACGCTCGTTCGGGTAAAGCCGGCTAAGGGAACAAGATAAATAAATATATCATATAGAGGTATTTAATTTCAATTAAATTGAAATTTAAATGAATCAATAAATTCATGTTCCAGAACAGATTCGATCCCGAGCCGCACGGGTATGAAGTACTATGAAGCCGACACGTTACCATCAGACCAAGCGCGGGACCGTAAGCGAGTATTTATATCGCCTATTTATACATACACATACGTCCGAACCGACCAATCGAAATGGCCGCTCGCGTAAATGTAATAAATGTGCGAATATGTTTTATTTAATACGTTACTGAATATTATACGCGTGTATTTCGTATTATTGAAAATTGACGTATGAAAGTGAAATTTTAGATACGGGGGTGTCTTAGGTCGCCGATCACCATTCCATAGTCAAAATGTCAAAAAAAAAACGAAATGGCGGAAGAGTTTTTTGAAAATTGACGTATGAATGTGAAATTTTAGATACGGGGGTGTCTTAGGTCGCCGATCACAAATCCAAAGTCAAAATGTCAAAAAAAACAAAATGACGGACGAGTTTTTTGAAAATTGACGTATGGATGTGAAATTTTAGATACGGGGGTTTTGGGGTCGCCGATCGCAATTCCAAAGTCAAAATATCAAAAAAACAAAATGGCGGAAGAATTTTTTTGAAAATTGACGTATGGATGTGAAATTTTAGATACGGGGGTGTCTTAGGTCGCCGATCACGAATCTAAAGTCAAAATGTCAATTGACGTATGAATGTGAAATTTTAGATACGGGGGTGTCTTAGATCGCCGATCACGAATCCAAAGTCAAAATGTCATAAAAAAACAAAATGGCGGATGAATTTTTTGAAAATTGACGTATGAATGTGAAATTTTAGATACGGGGATGGTTGAGGTTTACGTTTTATTTAATACGTTACTGAATATTATACGCGTGTGTACATGTGTAAATGTAATAAATGTGCGAATACTTTTTATTTAATACGTTACGGAATATTATACGCGTGTATTTCGTATTATTAACCTCGCCTTGATGAAGTTTTCACTTCTGCCGTGTGGTTTTAAGCACACTCATTCTTCTTGTTCTATTTCGGTGCTATAAAGTTCACTTTACGACATCCGTTTTGGTTGCAAAAGTATTTCTTTATCGCACGCTAATTTTGTTGTTTTGACGTTGGTACCAAAAAAAAAAATGGAACCAAATTACATATATTTAAATGTCAAAGTGTAAGCCTTTAATGTAACAAACATGTGCAATAGAAGTTGTACAAAGAATAAAAAGCACACATGCTAACATTTTATTTACTAATTAATAATATAAATTGTTAAGCAGAGTTGGATGATAAGTTTTCTGATGCTACTATTGTAATTTACTTCCAAGGTTGAATAGTACTACAACTGTTATAAAAGTTTATTTTTGATAATATGTCGAGACTATGTTGGCGAAAGATTTTGTAAATTGTCTTCTGCTATTTTGCGAATCTCTGGGGGCGTGCAATTATTTATTTCGTCCTTTTTGTTGATAATTTGAAATAATTTATTGCATAAATCAGTCTTAATTTTAATGATAATTACATATAACACCGCCTATATTCAAATATTTAAAATGTTCACGAAGTTGGCCGAAGACAAGGCAAAGCCTTCATCGACATTCCGACGACGTCCGAACACAAACGAAGTTGGCCGATGACAAGGCAAGGCCTTGATCGACATTCCGAAGACGTCCGAACACAAACGAAGTTTGCCGAAGCCAGGGCAAAGCCTTCATTGACATTCCGAAGACGTCCGAACCCATACGAAGTTGGCCGAAATCAAAGCAAGACCACTACTGACATTCCGAAGACGGCCGAGCACAAACGAAGTTGGCCGAAGACAAGGCAAGGCCTTCACCAATATTCCGAAGACGTCCGGACACAAACGAAGTTGGCCGAAAACAAGGCAAGGTCTTCACCGATATTCCGAAGACGTCCGGACACAAACGAAGTTTGCCGAAGCCAAGGCAAGGCCTTCACCGACATTCCGAAGACGTCCGAACCCATATGAAGTTGGCCGAAATCAAAGCAAGGCCACCACTGACATTCCGAAGACGTCTGAGCACGTACGAAGTTACAGTTTCCATAGACGTTTTAATCATAATTACATAAACACCGCATATATTCAAATATTTAAAATGTTCGAACGAAACATGTCTCTTATTTTAAGCTTTTTTGAACTTTTAATAACCAAAATAGAAAAAATCAAGTGAACGGTGTTTTTCTACTTTGAAGAGAATAAAAACATTTTCTAGAAATACCATGCGGGAAAGCAGACTATGTGCCTTAGCAATGTGTTCCATTGAAAAACAATTACTGACATCAACACCAAACTTCAATAAATGAGTTATTAATCATTTTGCTGATCGTAAGGAACGGCGGATGGATTTTATTTTCAAACAAGTTAATTAAATAGCATATTGAGTTTATTTTTTGTCTTGTACTTAATTTTTGATATTAAACACTCAGACCCCCGGTGCCCTCCCGTCCCAAAAAATCACGGGCCGCCACTGGCAACAGTATGGCTGAATACTTGAGTAGCACATGCTACCTTCATTCTTTTAATTTTGTTTGGATTAACATGAGCTTCTGTTAGTTTTGGCATTGTTCGCAATTTTCCAGATGCGCTATCAATGTTATAAGCTTTCCTAATGTCTTGCCAACTTGCAATATGTGTTTCGCCATTGTCCTCCCAAACCATATCTTTATCTAACAATTGGTTTCTGATCCCCTTAAGCAAGTGGGGAGGATCGTAGTGTGGATTGCTTTCTTAATTTTAATATAATAATATTTTAAATAATCACTGTCCACATCTTCTGTCGTTGTTTTTTTTTTAGATAATTAATTGCAGCTTGATTGTTGCTGCCTTGGTCAGTTATTGTGCACACCACATTAAAATTGATTTTATCACATTTTGAAATATGTAATTTGTTTCAACATTCTCACTAAACTCATGGATTTAGTAGGTTCTTTCGAAAAAGTAAAGCATAAGGGTTGCTTCAAATTTGAAGTTATTCCTTTGAGCATAAACACTTGCGCATAATTTACTATATGGCGAGTCCGTTGTTCCCCATCATCCTCAAATCCCTCAAAATTACCACTATTAATATTTAATGAAATATGTGACTCATTTCATCAAATATTAAAGCGCATGTCTTTTCATGGTCTTTCAATTCGGCACTTGCAAGTTTTAAATATTGATCATTAATTCCCGGAAATATTGAAATTTTGACTAATAAAATTCCTTAATGTTTTCTGTGACGGTAATGAAAATAGTTTTCGCAAGAGTTTATATGTACATACTTCTATTTTGCTTAAATAGCATTAGTGCCAGAACTTTGTCCTCGGCAGTATAACGTTTCCCATAACGTCATTTGCCTTCGGTATTTAATTGGCTTTTAATAAATTGAATCACATGAGGCTTGAGTGATGCAGTAACTCTATTTAAAAATTCATCTTTTGATAGTGACGAATATTTATTTTTAAATAGTTTGCTTTTTCTTTTAAAATACCGCAAAGATGTTTTGACTCGCTTTGCTTGTAAATATAACTTTTTCGCTTTAGGCGAAAGTTCTTTTGCCCGAGTGACTCCCGCAGGTGTGAACAGAGCAGAACCTAAAATATATACAAATGTTTCATAATTCTAATAACATTCCAGAATACATAGAAATAAATATGCCATTAAATATCCATTACTTTCTCATACAATCTGATGAAACTTAGCTAATGTGTGGGATGCATAGTCAGGCTTACATAAGCTTCTGACCAAATGTTCATAAAGCAACTATATCAATGGCCCAATCAGCAACCACGACACGTCCCACGTCGTATTAGTGCCAGAAGTAACTAACAGAATAATCTACTATTCAATACTCACATTACATTGGAATATATGAAATTTCCTCTCTAGAAGTGGATGGAACAACATGAATTAAGTTTTGTTCAGCTGAAACTAATTCATTCTCATTATGGTGAGTAGTTTCTACAAAAAATATTAAATAACTATTGAATAATGTTATTAAAAGGATAATTGATTTATACCTTGATCTTGACGACAGATTGGTAAAAATAATGTGGGCTAAGCTTCCTTTTCTAAGTATGTACATATTACTTTTAATATCTTCTTTTGTAAAATGATCTATATATACTTGCTCCAGACAAATGTGATATCTCTCTATTGCTACAAATGTTTACCCATTTAGCAAATAAATCTGGATATTTACGGGGATCAGGGAATGAGTGTCAGGTAGATTTCTTGTCCATGCAATTGCGAACAGAACATGAGCGATACGCCATAATGATTTAAGAAGGAATAGAATGGTAAAACTGGAAATAATAAGGAGGAATATGAAGAACATTTTAGATAATGCTAGGATTATGGAACTACAAAAATTATGGAAAAATAACACGTATTTTTTAATATGAGATGACAGTTTCTAAGAAAATAATCTGCGGCGAAGTTCTTGGCACAGTGGTTGGCATTATTTTGTTCGAATAGGCCAAGTTAGCATTGATTGTATCGCCACACCACCGCAAAATACTTTGCTGCAAATTATTTTACAAGAACATTTTGTTGCATAAAATGTCATCTCAAAGTTAAAAAAAATCTGCAATACACGTTGGAAAAGGAAAATAATATCACAGAACATTTTACAAAATACACATTTAAACATATTAAAAGAGTATTATATGTAGTTATATATTATAGCACAGAAAAGTATATAGCTTAATTTACAATTATATGACACTTACCTCAAATTGACACTAATAAACATCTAATAAACATCAACTATAATAGAAACAAATTTATATAAACGAATGAAAATAACACTAATTATTAAAAATAGTCGAACAAAATAAACCAAAACTTTAGTTAAACACAACACAATATTAAAATATGAACAATATAAACAATTATGCGAAACCGGCTAATTAAAATTCGACTGCATCCAAAATTAAAACGATAAACGCGGTAAAGTATAGGTAGCTAATTTAGTAATCTACATGACAGTACTAATCAGAGTCATCTGGTGAGATTTTCAGGTACCAAAAACTATAGCTACGAAGGTCTGATTTAAGTTACGCCCCTCTGATGCTGTCAAATTGAAACCAATATGGCTGCTTGTAGACATACTTTAAGCGTTCTTATATGCAAGTCTACATATTGTGCTACTTATTACTAATAATTCTATTCTATATTAAAGTAAATATTAATTCAATTGATTGTGGTTTACTTGGGCATCGTAAGCAAATGTGTTTTGAACTGTTTTGTTTCTTTTTTTTGTTGTAAGTAAAAAATCCTAGTAATAATAATAATAATAATAATAAACTTTATTGTCCAACAGAAAAAATCTATGTACTGGACAAAAATTAAAGTTTAGTACAATGCAAACAAAAATATCGGCATATTTCCATTAACAAAAAGAAAAAAAAAACAGCATTATATTAGTATATACCGTTTGACTGAAATAAAAGTAGATATAGGGAAATACAGACACGCACACATGTGCATGCAAACATGAAATGGAGGGGTACGATAGTAGGGGAGTACAGATGAGTTCATATCGGGACACCGGGGTACCGAGGCTTTAGTGCAAAACGTTGAAAGCTAGTATGCAGACGTTTGCTTTAAGGAATTGCTACGCTATGTACGGCTTTTGTATAATATTTTGGTAACTGATGTATAATGTATTAACATTGAACTGAAACAAAACTCTATAAAATTTGTAACTAAAATAAAATTCTTATAAAAAATTAAATAAAATTCTCACATTTAAAACGAAACAAAATATTATACTTAATGAACTATACAAAATTTAATGTTGAAGATGTTCAAATGTCTGTCCCTCTTGCATCAAGCAGTACCCTAAACGATTATAAAACCCATTTCGTACATTCGATAGCATTTCAGGAGTAATCATTTGTATGGCGTTAAGAATTTGTTCTCTTAAGCCATCCAAATCAATCGCTCTATTTCCTTCAGCGGTATAGATTTTCGACTTCACGTGTCCCCACAGAAAAAAGTCACAGGGTGTTAAATCCGGTGAACGTGGAGGCCAACAAATGTCTGCATCCCGACCACCAATACGTCTTCCCGGAAAAATGCCGTTGAGATATTCCCCGGCAAGCCGGCAGTTGTGAGCGGGGCAGCCATCTTGTTGGAACCAAACATCATCGAATCTAACACCTGGTATTGCTCGAATTGCAGGAATTACCTGATTTTGCAAGAGATCAAGATACCTTTCTCCATTTAGCGTGCCATTAATAAAGAATGGTCCTACAATATTATCCCCCAAAATACCAGCCCAAACATTCAACTTTTGCGGGTATTGTGTGTGAGCGTTGTAGGTTAGGTGAGGATTTTCCTTAGCCCAACAACGGGCTACAGATGGGTTATGTCGACCGTGTAATGGAAATGTCGATTCATCAGTAAATATAATGTTACTAATAAAACGATCATTCCTGTTAGCGATTTCCATTACACGTTCACAAAACTCCATCCGACGCCACTAATCATCGGGAAATAGTGTATTTGACTTCTGAAGTTTATATGACCTGTAACCATACTTCTTCAAAGTTTTTAAAACCATTTCTTTACTAATATCAAACATAGCGGCAATTAGCCGACAGCTTAATGAAGAATCTTCTTCGACACTTGCACAAATAAGAAATTCCTGCGCCTCTTGTTCTTCTGTGACGTTACGGTGTCTTTTAGTATGCAGTGAATTAACACAACCTTCTGTACGAAATTGTTTCACAATCTTATGGATAGCTGGCACAGAGGGAGGTGGACGATTTTCATACGCCGCAACAAATACATTTTGCACGTCTTTGTACGAATTATCCTACGCATACCATAACACAATCTGTATTTTTTCCTCGACAGTTAAGGGCCTTTTATTTTAATATTTGCGAGTTTGCTCAGATACAATGTAGGTATGTTCACGCTCTAAAGTTACGGAACGAATGCCATGTCTGCGCTCTCGATCTCCCCACTATCTCCCCACACCACCGGTGTTGTATACATACATACATAGGTACATGTTTATGTGTGTGTATTTGAAGATGCATATTAACTTTTAACTACGACAATCTGTATATCAAAATACATCACACAGTATTGTATTTATCTTATCGGGCTCTTTGACAATAACTGAGTGCAATAACTGGCATTTTCATGGCAGCAGGCAAGGATCAAATATGGAAGGGATCAGAATATAAAATATTCGCGTTTCTTGTCATGTGAGTTAGCGGTGCTGTAACCATCACATTCGTTCCAGCTCTGGCAACTAAAAACGTATCAGTCGAACGCGTTGCATACGTTGGCACCAAAAAGTCCACGGCCGATAGAAGGCAGGGCGAGTCAATTTCATTATTGATTAATTTTCTTAAGTACCCGGCACTGGCTATATGCCTCCTTGAAGTTAAGCTTATAAAATTATGGGTATTTAAGAGTGCATCATAATCAGTACCACGTGGGGGGGGGGGGGGGGGTAAACGCCGCTCAGTCTAAAAGATACATATTTTAGAAATCTCTTCTGCACTCTCTCCAAAGCAAGTTGCTGGTACACGTAGCAAGGGTACCATATTATTGATGCGTACTCCAATTTTGGACGAACCAGTGTTTAATATAGGGTGGTAAATGTTGACAGATTCGAAAAGCCTCTACAAGACCTTATTACGAAGCCCATCGTACGTGAAGCAGAAGAACAAATAAATTGTGTGTGGCTAGTGAAGTCCAAACGGGAGTCAAATAACACACCCAGATCTTTAATGTTGGTCTGCCTAGCTATGATTACTTAGTCCACAGAATAATTAAATAAGACCGGTTTGTTAATTTTTGTGAATGTCACAACTGCACATTTATTAATACTCAGCTTAATTTTGTTTTCCTGACACCAGTTGTTAATAATTGAAAGGTTTCTTTGTAAGTGATGGCAATCGGACAAGTCGTTGATTTTCGAGAATATTTTCAAATCATCTGCGTAGGCAAGTACCCCGCAATCCAATCTATTTAATAGATCATTCATGTACACATTGAATAATAAAGGCCCTAGATTGGATCCCTGAGGTACCCCCGACGTGATCGTAAATACGTCCGAACTGTAACCATTATAGTGCACATAACTCGATCTGTTCTCAAGGTATGAGGCGATTAAATCGGTAAGAGAAGCTGAGAAACCGATAGAACCCAGTTTGAGCAGTAGTATATTATGGTTAATGGTTGCCTTTTGTGCATTGATGTACTTAGATATTGAGTAATTTCAGCCAAATAGTAATCGCTGCCAATGGGCAGTAATTAAAATGAATGCCCGGGCAATTCTTTTTGATAGCGTGTTATTTGCGGATGAAGCTCATTTCCAAAGAAGCGGAACAGCTAACAAAAGAAATTTTCATTACTATTCAAATGAAAACCCTTACTTCACTAATAAATAGATCGTCAGCATAGGTGGAGCATAAATGGATGGTGAGGCATTCTTGGTGATTGGATGATAGACCTGCGTTTTTTTGGAAGGCAGTATTAATGCAGAAGCTTGTAATTTTTGACAAGGATTTAGTGGAATTACTGGAATATGATCCGCTAAATTTACGAAGAGGTGTAGATGCAAAAAGACAACGAATACCCACATTCTGTGTGACGGACACGAAATATTATAAAGAAATATTTCCCGCGAAGTGGCTAGCCCGTGGAGGCCCTATTGATTAGCCTGCTGGGTCTTCGGACATAACAAAATTAGTTTCTTTTTATAGGGATCCGAAAAAAAAGCAAATATACAGTATACCTGTAACCACAAAAGAAGTTATGAGGGAATATATTCGACAAATATTTAGAAATATATGTACTCAGCGTCTTATTAATGTCAATTTATCATTTCGGAAGCATGTTCAGAAGCTTAAAAGTGATTTTGAGCACTTTCAATTTTTACCTAGTTTGATGTTTATTTTTATTATTTTATAATTTCTGGTCCACTAATTAATTACTCATCCAATCACGTAACAGTTCCCGTTTCTACACCTACTACAATCAAGTTATTAATTTTTTTGTTGGGCTTCAAAATTTGTTTATTGAGCCATATTCTACATATTATTTGAATTATATGGCTGTATTTTAAATAAGATATATGCCTTTTGTTTGTCATTACCTCAACACATACAAAAATCATATCTCAAATAAAAAATAAAAATATAAAATCAGACTTGACAACTGGAAAGTAACTTAAAAGTAAATTTCATCCATTCAATTGTGAATTCGCGGCAAATATCATGGCTTACAGTGTTTAAATAAAAAACAAACTTGGCGAAAGTATATCAGAAAACGACAATAGCTGAGTAATGGTCACTTTTAAAATAATAACGTCTAACATGTTTTTGGTGCGAAATTTAGTATGCAATTCAAAAAAAAATCGATATACGGGACGTTTCATTTTAAAAAAATCACTTTTAGACAAAAATATGTCGTGTATCTTTATTCGAGATTTCTGCAAATACAATTAGTAATTGCAAAAAAAATGTCCGTATTGGGACTTTTTATTATGAACAATGCTACCAAAAATTGTGTCCATCTAATAAATATGTTGTTTTTGAGAAATATAATTTTATTAAAACAGAATTTTTCAGAAAAATGGTAATACAGTAGCCGCTCGATTATGTGAACTAATTAAAATCTTACCTGTTCACAGATGTGAAATGTCCACTCAATCGAATGTGCAATTTAAATCGTTTATTTATATATTCAGTAATATCAAAAGGAACTTACAAATGAAGAATATACATGTACGACATAGGTACATACATACATGAATTAAATAAATCAGTTTTGTTTGTTAAAAAAAGCGGTTAATTTTGTTTGAATCTTCGTTGGTAAGGATGTTAGTTGGCATTGGCTCATCATCCATTATTTCTTCCACATTTTCAATTTCAATTACGTTCTCTTCAAGTTCTTCTATGACATTCTATTCCAGTTTTCTATGTCCTCACGGGTGTATGTTATGTTTCCGTTCACTTTCTGTAGTAATGCTACAGTTTCTTGAATTGTCACTGCCTCGACGCTGTTCTTGTAGAATAGCCAGTGGAACATCAGAGTCGCTATTGAAAGAATCTGTTAAAATACTTTTTCAGCACTTAGCAATTATTTCTTCTTTCACATTCTTCCATGCTAATGCAAGATGTGTAACAGCATCTTTTAGACTCAAATTTTTAATGACAGCTGAAATATCATTGCTATCCGAAGCAACTATTGTGAATAAAATGCGTCTTCTATAAAACAACCTAATGACATTCTGGTGCATACGCTGTATAAGAGCTGTTACATTCGGGGCATGTAGATAGTAAGAATTTTTCCATCATCAGAAACCAAGTTTTCTGCTGGCGGATGACTTAGAGCATTATCCAAAACTAACAGAGCTTTTTGTGGTAATTCCTTTTGTTTCAAAAATCTTCGAACCTGCGGGACAAATGAATGATGAAACCAATTTTCAAATAACCCCGACGTCATCCAAGCATTTTTCGTACTTGCGTTTTCCACTGGAAGTGAAAAGTTCTTAAAGCATCTTGGATTTTTGGCACGTCCAATCACTAACGGTTTGATTTTATGTTCATCGGTTGCATTGGTGCATGCAAGAAAAGTAAACTCTATTTTTATCCGTTTTACTACCAGTGGCCGATCTTTCTTCAGATGTAACCAATGTCCTTTCTGGGAGTAATTTCCAAAACAAGCCTGTTTCGTCGGCATTGTATAATTGATCATATGTTATTTATAGCTCCTTTATTTTCTTTCGAAGATAAATCTTGAATGGATCTACATGCTCCGGAGCAGCTGATAAGTTTTCTCCCGAAATTTTTAAATTTATTATACCAAATCTTCGTTTAAATCTTTGGCTTTATCCGTCACTAGCATTAAAATTATGCTTTTCAGCGATAGTTTCATTGATAGCTTTTGCTTTTGTTTTTAAAAGTTCAATAGAAACCGGTACGTTTTTAAGTCTTTGTGTACAAAACCATGTATATAATTGTTTTTCCATACGTGGCATCTTACAGGATTTTAAAAGTTTTCTTTTCCGCATTTCACTGCGCTTTAATGTGACTTTTAAAATGTCTCTTCTTTTTATGTTTGATTGCAAATACTGTACTTTTTAGACAAATATGTTACACTGCTTCCATTGTTTCACATTTTTCGAGTAAACGTAGCACTTTCCGCTTCATTTTTATTGTAAACACAAAAATACTCAAACACAGTACGCCTATAACCACAGATAAATATCCAGATGGCCCATGATTAACAAATTTTTGTAGCCCAAAAATGGTTACGAACATCAGGCTACGCCACCGTCGGCGTCGCTCGGAAACTACCACCAGAGGCGCTGAATATGTATTTGATAAATGTATATAATCTGCAGTTTATTTGTAATTCAAGAGATTGAAACCTACAATTTGTATTCTATTTAACGACATATGACGCTCCTAAAAAATAATTATTTTATGTAATTTATTTCGGTATTGAATAAGTTAGTTTACATATATTTTTTTCTGTTATTTGAAAATATTAAAATTACTTTTATCCAATAATTGACAAAACAATTTTTCTAGCTCCTTCTCTGAGTAAGATTAATGTTTGCGGGAATATTATTATAAAAATGCAAGGTAGGAAGAGGATTGATTTTAGTGAACAAACTGGAAAATATCCTAATGTAAATATATAGCACAGATAATATACAGGCTGGCCCACCACATTTCCGTCGGTTTATACAGGGTGTAGCACCTAAGATGCCTCGGACCGTAGCTCCTCTATCATACAATATATCGAAAAAAGTCTAAGAGAAAAATTGTCCATAAATACAATCACCACTTTGCTAAAATATTTTTGGTCATCAGTGCCGTGCCGTATTCCAGTGGCGTATCAAACCTATGTTTTTTTTAATGGAACGATATATATTTTATGGCTGATTTGGAAAGCCCTCGAAGAGTACTTTTTCTTTCTTATACGTAGTATAAGGAAGTATTGTGATGATGAAAATTTTCGACCTCGAGATTTTTGCAGAGGTCCACGTTTTGAGGTCTCCTGATACCAAAAAAGTGGTTTTTAAAAAATGTGTGTGTGTGACCACGATAGCGGTCAAACCGCTGTAGATATAAATTCCAAATTTTGTATTTACGAATATAATCTCCCTCTTGAGAACTGATTAGATTTTGAGCAAAATCGGTAGACCGGAAGTAGTAGTTTACTTCAGTGAAAAAATCGAATTTTGCAAATATTTCGTCAATTACTAAGTTTAAACAAATTTATAAAGAATTCAAATGTACTCAAAATTAAATTTGAGAAAAATTGTATTAATAAAGTTTTTCGAAATTCCTACCGGAAGTTGGTCTTTTACTCTTATCGAAAATCAGTTTTTTGCGAATATCTCGCAAATCATGCTTTTTAGACAAGTACGTTACGAGTATAAAAGTATTTAAAACATAATTTTCAATATCTTTTGTATAAAGAAGATTTCAAAATTGAGACCGGAAGTACCACTTTTACTCTTAGCGAGTAGCACTTTCTTGATAATATTTTGCAAATTATGCATTCTATAGAGATTTATTAAGAGAATAGAAGTACTTAGAATAGGATTTTGAATAATTTTTGTATAAAAAAAATTCTTAAGATTGTATAATTTGAAACGCTCATACGTATAAGAAAGTCGTGTGGTGGCCACACCTCATTTTTTATGTATTTCTTTACTCATATTGTAAAAGAAATTTTTTTTTATAGACGTAAAATAACAATGTTTTTCATTACTGATATTTAAAGTGAAACATAAACATGATTTATTTATATATGAAATTAAACTTTTGATTAATTATTGACCTTATCCCAAAACAAAAACTAAATAAGAGACATACCAGAACAAAGGAAGAAAAATCACTGCAAGAACTCACAAGAAATTATAAATGATATGCTGTTAAGAAATAGGCTTGTAGGTAACAATTTTTAATGCATTCACAGCATTCATAAAAAACTAATGCAATTCTTGTAAGTTAAGGTTACAGCAATATGTACGCTGTTCTTGTAGATTACGCAGGCGAGTGAGCAAATTAATTAATAAGCCGGGAATTTACCCAGTTCACTGAATTGAATGCGTTATTGTTTACTCTTTGAACCTTTAATAATAAAATTTTAGTTGTTGGTATAAACAAGCTGTTCACTGAATAGAGCATTCACTCTACCGCGGCTACTGTATGTCGAAAACCTTAAATTTTGGGCATATACTATCTTATAACTTTTTGACTAGGAATTAAAGCAAGAGTGTAATATTATACACATGCTGTTCCATTTAAACTCTGTACAATGCAAAATAATTTTAAAACGTGCTCCTAATATAAATTGGCTATCATAGGAAAAAAAATGCTTCGAAATATCTTTTCTCATAAAGTCACAATTTGCCGTTTTCGCCGAGATTACTCATCCTGTATATTCACACTTATGTATTTAAAACTTTAATACATCTCTGCTTATTTGATGTTAAAGCAAGCAACCACAACAGTTGACCAGTTTCATATCGCTGCTCTTAGTACTCGACAAATTTTTTTGCTGCAACTATACATGGAAACCAATCCATAATGGATTTATTTATTTTCAGACAAATCGTGGCATCTTCACCAGATCTTCGACTTGCAGCAGGCGTAGAGCCAAATTCACCTACACCTGCGGGATATAAAAGACGACGAAAATCACGCAGAAATAATCTAGAGGCTTGCGTTAATGGAAATAAATACAAGTGTGCAGAATGTACTTACGAAACTGGTTACAGGGGAAACTTGAAAACACACATAACAGTCAAACATCTCAATCAAAAGAAATTTAAATGTACGGAATGTGAATATGAAACTGGTTACAAAACGCACGTGGAAAGACACATGATAGCTAAGCATCTTCACGAAAAGAATTATCATTGTGCGGATTGTTCGTATAAAACCTGCGGCAAGCAAAGCCTAGATATACACGTGAAAGTAATTCACCTGAACGAAAAAAATTTCAAGTGTTCACAATGTGATTATAAAAGTGGTTATAAGTCACACTTGGAAGCACACATAAAGGCGAAACATCTGCACGAGAAGAATTACGCATGCGCAGACTGCGACTACAAAACTAGTTACAGAAGAAACTTGGCCGGTCACAGAAAAGTGAAGCATCTAAACGAGAAAAGATTCAAGTGTCCGCAGTGTGACCATAGGACTAGTTACAAGTTGCACTTGGACGGTCACATACGAGCTAAACATCTTAATGAGAAGAATTACGAGTGTACAGAATGCGATTTTAAATCGAGTTACAAGGGAAAACTGACCGAACATGTGAAAGTAAAGCATCGCAATGAAAAGAATTACGGGTGTGCGGAATGTGAATATAGGAGTGCTTACAAAAGGAAACTGGAAGAACATATAAAAGCGAAACATCAGAAGGAATGGAATTACGCATGTTCGGAGTGTGGATTCAGAACAAAATGCATGTCGTATTTAAAGAAACATATAAGATTAAAACATCTATCAAAGAAGGATCTAATTGTGCCGTATGTTAATCCGAAACTGGTTGACAACCACACTTAAATGGATATATTGTAACGAACTTTCGTTCGGCTCTGTATAAAAATGTCGAAATTATAAATATCGAATACTAATATTAATTTTGGCATTTTTATACGAACACATCTCCGTTATTATGTATATTGAAATACGTTGAATGTATACGATATATACATTAACCAAAGGTTATCACGTGTACAATGCATGTTTTCTAGTCAAAAACACGATTTATTATTATTATTTTTATTTATGTTGTTGCTTCGACTTCTATAAAAGTCGAGACATTTTCAATGTAAAGTTAACTTGAGAGCCGCTCTTTAAACCTTTTCTTTCGTTCGAGCTTTAAGTCTACCCGAGCAGCCTGCTTTTTGCTCATTCCTGCCGCTAATCAGCCGTGCTTTACACCTGTGATTAGTAATCCGGACTTTCGCCGCAGACCCGCTGCCAGTATCCAAATTACCTGTAAACATCCACCGTTAATAAGCCGTGTATACCACCTGTCGAATGAACTTTTAAAATATCAATCAAATGAATTTTTCACCAAACCGCTACTTAATGAATGAATGAATCATATATTGGCGTAACATTCATTTATTTATATGTTTTATTATTAAAGATTCCGACGTTTGACACGCCACGAACCACTTACTGTAGATATGTTGTAATCAGTAAATTTGTATATTTTATGTATTTATATGTACAGCATATAATTACGAATACTGTAGTCAAATGCTATGATAATAGAGTTATTTCATGAATTTTGCGAAGTGATATGCAGTTTAGAAACTAACGCTTAATTGACTCCGCAAAAAAAAATTATGGAACAGGCGCAAGTTTAATTACAGAACAAAAATTGGCAATGTTCAAATGTTCATGAGAAACCCACTTGTATCCTGTTTAAAATTGTACTAAATCAGCGTTCAAATACTTTGGAGTTCACATATTCAGACTTATTGTTAATATTAGTGACCAAATAACGTCTAGCAAAGCTGCTTCACTTCAGCCTTGCGATTTTTCCATTAGAATTTTATATATCTACAAGTATTAAGGTATATATTTAACCTAAAAATGCAAACAATTATAGCTATTTACCAGGAATTTTCCTTATACTACATTTCGAATAATCAATACTCATTTTCCGAAGTACCTTGCGAATTACTCGCCTTTTAGCGCAGACTATTTTGGTAAGAACTAAATAACCCAGAACAGCTACGTTCTTTTCCGTGAGAAAATTGGATATATAGTTTACTAGTGGGACTCGACGTAACTTCCAAAATATTATTTATAGTAAAGATGTAGCACACATTAAATGAAACGACTGAATGTGTGTAGTATTAGAATAATTTAAGTAGAAAAGAATATGGAATAGACAAAATAAATGTCAAATCACTCAAATGTCAATAACAGTAGATTTGATATAATCCAATCATATTGTATATTTTTATCACCTGATTTTAAAAATGCTCAGCGATTACCAAGCAGTTTATTGTGCTTTGGATAGATGGCGCCACATAAGGATCAATATTTTGAGGTTACCAGAATCAGAAAAATCTTGCGGCGATAGGAGATACAGTTGGCTTCGATGACACAGTCAATAGCGCCATATAGTGGTCGTTCGTAAACATTAAAAATGCGACATTCGTAAATACTAAATAACGGCACCCCTATTTGTGTAGGTAATTCATCCATAATGGTTTTATTTATTTTCAGACAGATCGTGATATCATCTCCGTCAGATATTCAACCAGTAACACTAGAGCAACATGCGCCTACATCGGAAGAAGAATGTGAAAGGCGGCAGAGATTGCAACAATACAAACCGTCGTATAAAACTTACCTTAACACATCTGCCAGCGAAAAGAAATATAAATGTGCAGAATGCGAGTACAAAACAGCTTATAAATCGCATTTAGAGGGACACGTAAAGGCGAGGCACGTCAGCGAAAAAGAGTATAAATGTGCGGAATGCGGATACGAAACTAGTTACAAAAGAAACCTGGAAACACACATAAAAGTGAAACATCTGAATGAAAGAGATTACGCATGCGCAGTATGCGAATATCAAACCAGTTACAAGAGGAATTTGGAATTGCACGTCAAAGTAAAACATCTAAACGAAAAGAATTTCAAGTGTACAGAATGCGATTACAAAACTAGTTACAAATCGCACTTAGATGGGCATATAAAAGCGAGGCATGTCAGTGAAAATGTCTATAAGTGCGTCGAGTGTCGCTACGAAGCTAGTTACAAGAGAAATCTAGATTTGCACATCAAAATTAAACATCTTAACGAGAAGAAATACAAGTGCCCTGAATGTGAGCACGAAACCGGATACAAATTGCACCTTGAAGGCCACATTAGAGCGAAGCATCGCAACGAGAAGAATTACGCATGCGCAGAATGCGAATACAAAACTAGTTACAAAGGGAAACTGACGGAACATGTGAAAGTAAAGCATCGCAACGAAAAGAATTACGGGTGTGCGGAATGTGAATATAGGAGTGCTTACAAACGAAAGCTAGACGAACACGTGAAGGCAAGACACATGAACGAGAGGGATTACAAGTGCGTAGAATGCGAATTTAAAACCATTTCCGAGTACTATTTGAGGAAACACATAAAAGCGAAACACATCAATGAAAAGGAGCACGAATGTACACAGTGTGGCTTCACAACTAGTTACAAATCCAGCCTTGACGCGCACGTCAAGAGAAAACATCTGAAAGAGACGAATTACGCGTGTGGAGAATGCGAATTTAACACGAGTTATAAAGGAAATCTGGGCGAACATATAAGAGTGCGGCATCTCCACGAGAAGAAATACAAGTGCGAACAGTGTGAATACGAGAGTGGTTATAAGGCGCACGTTGAAAGACATGTGAAGGTGAAACATTTTCAAGACGAAGGTTACAAGTGCAGCGAGTGCGATTACATATCGACCTTGAGAAAGCACAAGAAGACCAAACACATCAAGGAGAAAGAATACAAATGTGTAGAGTGTGATTTCAGAAGTAGTTACAAGTCGAGCCTGGAAGCTCATGTCAGGGGAAGACATCTTGGCGAAAAACAGTATAAATGCGGGGAATGTGAATTTCAAACTGGTTATTTAGCATATTTAAAGAGACATATAAAAGGAAGACATTCGGTGAATGAGGTTATAACTGCGGATAACCTTCAAACTAAACTGTAGTGCGTTCGAAATTTACTATAAAAATCACATATGTTTAATACCTATTCCATTTTTTCATTTTCCATTTAAATGCTTTGTTGTCGAGATCGTACTTTATTCATGTAAACATACACTGTGTATCAGTGAAATGGAATAAATTCGGTGATAAATAAGCGGGGGGCGCGTTCGAAAAAACGCTCGGACACGTCGATTGGTATTTTTAGTTGTGGATTTTTTTCAACAGAAACTTTTTATTTGTGTCATGTAACCTACAAACAAATACAAACTTTTTTATTTTAGATGCAACACTCTGTATATTATTCAATTTTTGGATTTTTCAGAAAATTCTAGACATATACATGTACATTTTCCTATACCTATCTTCAACTGTTTCGGAAATATTAAGTGTTTTTAGATTTATTGCAAAAATTAACATTAAAGAAAATTATTTGATTGCAGAAATTCGCTACAACACATTCAAAAACTAATAAGTAATCTGTTTATATTTTGATAATGTAAAAAAAACAAAAAAATAAAACATTCCTTTTTACCGATATGAAATAAACAAAAACTGTATATACTTTTGTTTACAACGCTTGGCCTTAGCAAATTATTGTCTGCCTGCATGACAGTTTAGTTGTCAGTGTTATAGTCGTTTGAATTTCGTTAATTGCATATCAGGAAAATGGTTCATTTAACAGAAGTGCACATAATAACAATTCAACGGATGATTGGTTATGGAGATAACATACGGACACAAATGGAAGTTGTTCACTTATTTTATGAAAAATTTCCAAATTTGCCGCCTATATCCCAAAAGACAATTAGTAAAGTAGAAAAACAGTTTCGCGAGTTTGGACATGTAAGGCAGATTAAAAATGCAGCTGCTAATGCATGATAACAAATTGGATATAATACTTGAGTTTAAGGAAAACCCACATACTTCTGATCGACAAGCAGTCACATTGTTCGATGTTAGCCAATCATAGATTTTAAAATAAAATAGGCCTCTATAAAATGATACCAACTCAGGAGCGCATGGAACACGATTTTGATAGGAGAACGTATTTTTGTGACCAAATGATGGCAATGTCAGATAACAATGTGAACCAATTATAACATGTTTTGTTTTCTGATGAGTACACCTTTACACTTTACGGTCATGCTAATCGTCAAATTTGCCGCTATTGGTCGAGGGAAAATCCTCACTAGATGAGAGAAGAACATACGCAATACCCTTGTAAAGGTTAATGTTTGAGTAGGAATTGTTGGAGATCATATTATAGGTCTTTTTTTCATTGATGGCAATTTGAATGGCGATAATTATTTATCACTACTCCAAAATAATGTCGTGCCAACTTTGACAAACTTATATCCTGATCCAGCAAACGCACAAGTCCAGCGAATATGATATGGTTTCAGCAAGATGGAGCACCGCCCCATTACATGTCTGCCAAATGGTCCCTTTTTGTAGTGACTATTACCCTTTTTTCACTTGTGTCCCTAAAAGTCCATAAAAATTAAAAAGTCCTTTTTTGTCCATATTTTTTCCATCTGGATAAAATTTTAACACATTATTCAGAATTTATGTGAATTTGACTGCTTAAATATTATGCACAATTATTTTTTTAAATTTGAATTTGCCGCAATTTGCGGGGACCTATCGCTTTGCTTCCCGATGTTTGATCTTCCACTATTGGTGTTTAGTGACGTCACGCTCACGCGTTCCTTATACGAAACCAAACAGTTGAGTCAAAACAAACGTGTCCAACAACAATTAACACTTGAACGACATGAACATATGTATTGTGTATAGATTGATTTGTGTTGTACATTTGCATTAAACATTAACAAAGGTAAATAATTCCTTTTACTTTACACTTAAAATATTATTGTTTACATGTGTATTTGCAGACGGAGACGGTAAGCTTCATTATATTACCTGTTGCCTATTGTTTATTATTTTAAAATGGTTTGCCACTTCCAAGATTCGTGGTTAGAAAAATCTGACGCTAATGATAATCTTATAAAAACATGCGCCCGAAAGCATACTGATCAGAAGCATACTGTGAAGTTTGTAATAAAGTGATAAAGATTACAAAAGGCTTTGTGGCTTTGAATCAACATTCGAAATCATCCAGCCATTTAAAAAATTACAAGATAAAACGGGCTTCAGGACAACAACAAATTGTATTTAATGGGGGTGCAACTACAGCCACTTGCATGCAATTGGTCACTAATAATACTGCAACTACAAGAGCAGATCTTCTATGGTGTATGAAGAACATTGAGGGAAACATGTCTGCAAATTCTTGCGTCGGAATAAGCAACATATTTAAGGCAATGTTCCCAGGAACAGATAGTTTTTACTAGCAGTATACAGATAGTTTTAGTAGCAGATAGTTTTTTGTTATCAAGAACCAAATTGGCATATCTTGTCAATTATGCTCTGGGACCGTATTTTAAAAAGAAAATGCTGGATGATTTGGGAAATGGATATTTCAGTGTGATGTATGATGAAACAACTAATGTAGAAAGTCGCAAAGAACTACAAACATGTTTGAGGTATTGGTCAAACAGTTCAAATATGGTAGTAACTCAATACCTACACTCTCATTTCATGGGGCATGCTACTGGCGAGTTATTAACCGAAGAAATTTTAAAATCATTGTCTGCTTCTAATTTATCATTAAGAAAATTATTGATGATTGGCTCTGATGGTCCAAATGTAAGCAAAGCAGTTTTTGGAAAACTAAATTTAGAAGTTACAACAAATCGAAATAAATCCTTAATAGATATTGGCAGTTGTATCCATACTGTTCATAACTCAATTTTGAAAGGACTTCAGGCTTCGAAACTGACATACTCTATTTTATTATAGCCATATATTATTTCTTCTCTGGGCATGCTACCAGGATAGAAGATTTCGAAAAAATTCAAAGTAAACATAGGTTACCCCAGCATAGATTTATTATACATGTGTCCACTAGGTGGCTGACAATAGAGGGTGCTATTGAAAGAGTTTTAGAGCAGTGGGATGCCATAGTTGATTATTTCTAAAATATATCCCTAAAAAAATTCTAGTTCGCAAAAAGAATAAGCACTCCGAACTTATTAAAACATTTATTTCTACAAAGATATCAAAATCTGAACTTCAGTTGATAAAATATTTTTAGAGGCTTTTCACTAGATTTACAGGATACTTTCAAAAAGATGGCAAAATAGCAGATTTTAGAATCCAGATATTTTTGTTGATTTTAAAGATGGAGAAAACCTTTCAACGTCAACTTATGAAGAATTTAGTAATCTACCCGGCTGAAGAATTAAATTAAGAAAAAAATTATCGGATTACAGAAAATTAATTAATATGTCAAAATATTAAAAACCAGTTTTCTCAAAAATCCTTCAGAGAAGATTTGTTTGCTTCACGTTATAAATTGAATAGAAAGCTACTCGGCTGTGCACTTATTTTTCGTTCAACTATTCTTTACTTTGTTTAAAATCAATATAAAATAAATTAAAATTAGGCAACCCACATTACAATGAATTGTTATTCTGCTATAAATATTTCCCGCAGTTACAAATGTGTAAATAGTTGGTCATAAATGAATTTTTATTCGCCTAGATAATGAGTTATTATTTCAAATATTTATTATATGTTCCCTATGTGTAAAAGAACTCGGACATCCTTGGCTTATTAAATTATGTGCTATGCAACCAATATTACATTTCCCATTCACTAGCGAGGACCATTAATCAGTGATGAGTTACCTTTTGAAGTAATAGATAAAGACAGCATTGGCGATGAATGGGATATTTTAGAATCTGATCCGGCAGTTAAAAATATTTGTTATTCCATTGATACAAGAGCTGACACATTTTGGAGCGAAGCTTTTCAACTGAAATTACCAAATAATAAATTAAAGTATAAGCATATAACTCCTGTTGTTAAGGCTTGTTTGTTATTATCCCACGGCAATGGCGATTTGGAACGTGGCTTTTCAACTTCAGCCAGGGTGTTAACGGCAAATAAAGCTAGTATGTTGGAAATTACATTAATTTCACGTTTGCAGGTAAAAAGTGCAATTGAGATGTATGGTGGGATTATAGAAAATATACCAATTACCGATGAACTCTTGCATATGGCAAAAATGCATATCAAAACGGCTATACAAAAAAAAGGCTGAATTGAAAGTATTGAATGAAATAGAAGAAAACGAAAGACTGGAAGACATAAAAGATCAAAATGAATTGCAAAAATAATTAAACGGTGAACAGAAACTTATGGATGAATATAATTTAATGTTAATAGATCTCGGATCACAATTTTTAATAAACAAAGACGTTGCGACAAAATTAATTGAAACAGAAAAAATGAATTAAAACGTGCAATTGAATCAAAGAATATGATTGACGCATCTACAGCACAATTGATTGTAGAATCCGGAAAGGAGAAAATGAAGGACAATAGTAAAGCAATTGATGAGATATCAGCATTAAAAAGAAAAATTGATCGCAAAAAAGATAAGATTTTATATATTATGGTCTCTAAGAAATATAAGACTGATAGGCCTTAAACTGCGCCTCATGTTGTCATTCATGATATAGCATTGCAGTTTTTCTTTTATATATATATATATATATATATATATATATATGTACTTGTACGTACAGGCACCAAATTCAGATATATATGGGCGAAGTGGCACCTATATATACGTTCTGGCTCCACTTGAAGGTGCCAGAACGTTTTATCGCGTATTTGAGCGTTAATAAGTCGTGGGATGCGTCCTACAAAATTTGGGGATGGTGCCATTTCGACCATTTTTATATAAAATTTCAATTTTAGTTGAGCTATATAATCTGCAGAGGGCGCGCGAATAGCAAATGTATCATGCTACGTCGTGGCACCACGCACAATAATATGTAATGCTGCGTAGTGGCACCATACACTATAATATATTTGTGAAGATTTAACGCTACTATCTGGCACCTCAGACAGCGAGTTTTTACATTAGTGGAGCGAAATCGACCAAAAATGTGTCGTTTTTTTTCGGCGTACAACCAGCCAGCATTTATAACAAAATAATCTACATGCAAAATAGCTATTGACGACATTTTTATGTGGTGCAGATCTTTTTCATTTCGGAAAACATCAGAAATTGACAATTTCTAAAAATCGTGTTTTTGAACATTTACATTGGCATATCTGCCAATTTAATTAAGTTATCGACTTTATTTTTTTTAATTGAAGTACATAAATAAGCGCTTCTATAGATGTTATTTCCCTATCGAAATATTGTATATTGATATTGGTTTAAATACCAGTTTACCTGTTATTTCGCTACGAAGGTATTCACATTTTCACTAAGAGACAAATATTTTTATTTGTAGAAATTTTTGTATACATGCCACAAGGCAATTGTAGACAAAATAAGGGAAACGTTTTTGGGAGAAAACTTGACCTAGGACCAATAGTTTTTAATTATGAATATTATTCTAACGTACAAAATTGAGGCGCGCCTCTCTTAGGGCTTTAAGGTGGTAACTAGACATACTACCGTCAGCTCACGTAACGCAGCATTATTAGAAGAGATTGTGTATGGCGTGAATTACCGCCATTTTCTTTAGGTGTTTCTGAGTGTAACGGTTGTGCATTAAAATTCTAAAATAGAGAAAATAGAAAAAAAAAATTAACGAAAACAATCTGAAGGCAAAGACCAGTAGAAGCAATTTCATAATTGATTCGGAGTTAATATTTCGTAGAATATTATGTGCTTCACAAATCAGTGAAATAAATGATATTGTCACATGAACTAACATTAGTACAAATGTCTTAGTTTCATGAAGATGCGTCTATGCGTAAAACAACAAAATCACATATAGCAAAAAAATTTAAAGGGCATGTGAATCGCAAGCAGATTGTCTTTCACTGTAATCTTTAATAGTAGACGGAATGTAGTTGCATTTTCAGCGGAGTTACCTCATTAAATTTCTTTACATAATTATCCTAAGATCGGCATTAATGTTTTCTTTATTTTATACCCTGCGGGTTCAGATGGCACGCAAGTGGACAATGTCTACCTCGCGGGGGCGTTTAGATTCATCCTCAGTATCGAGGACATTCTGGCTGAAGCCTTAATTGGTAGGCTGTCTCCTGTGATTGTCTCTGATTGTTGCTTTTCATCTTCAAGGTTATCCTATTCTATTCCTTGGCTACACTGCACTGACGAGAACCAAGTTGTTTGAAACACGTGTCTGCAGTTGCATTTTCAGCGGAGTTACTCCATTAAATTTATTTACATGATTATATATATATCAATATAACTTTTTTTATAAAACGTATTAATCGGCATTTTCTAAATTTTACAACAGAAGTAAAAAACTTGTTCCTTTGATTTTGATAGTATCGTACATTTATATAATAGATGATATTGGTATTATTAAATATAAATGCATTCAATACTAACAAGAATTTCAGTTAATCTACAGAAGAAATACCACATGACTTGAAAGATATCATCTAATTCGCCACGTACTACAAATACATGAAAAAAATATTTGGACAACAACTTCTCATACCCATCCGCACCTGAGCTAACTTCGTTTTCAAAGAAATATTTAGCATCTAATAAAGTGTAGCCCAAATCAAAAGCAAATGTGAATCTTTAAAAAGGAATGCGCACAATGTGCAATATTTTCTTGTTCTATTTCTAAATCACATTCATTAATAAATAAAATATTATCTATTTTATTTTGACTTATTATTTCAACCTATACAGAACGTCTTCAAATAATCGTAGAGTATTTACAACAAAAAACAGAACACGAGCGCTTATAGATGTGGATATATAGGACATCTTATTGCTTCCCAGGCTAAGCAACACGCACCTACAAAAGAACCTCAACGATAAAAATCTTACCTTCCTAATAAATTATCATTTTAGTATATATGGTGTCACAAGGAATATATACATTGATAATATATAGGGTGCCACTTGCTCACATAAAGCGCGAAAAATTTTGGGTGCCAGAACATCAGTTAAGTGTTTGGTGTCACTTCGTCGTTTTACGTGTATATATATATATATATATATATATATATATATATATATATATATATATATATATATATATATATATATATATATATATGTCTCACTAAGTTGGAACCATATGGAAAACTTTTTTATTACTAATTTTAGGAAAAAAAGTTATTCTTTATAAAAACTTCTGCATGTTCTAAAATCTAAAATACAATCATCAGATATTAAATTTTTTCAGTTGTATACGAGGCATGTCAAAAAATATTAATTTTACTCAAGAGTAAAGTACCTTTATATTTGAGAATATCGAATAATGTTATTAAAAAAGTTGATTAGAACTAAAAATTACGTTCAAATATGCCATTACATCCATTTATATGGAAAAATCATTTTTTCTATTTTTGCCTACAATAACAATGCAAATTTAACTGTAGTTACGTATTATCTAGGATGCACTGACATACAAATGATTTGTTGTTTGCTAGAAAGGTTTGACAGTGAATGTCAAAACGCGTTAGAATTTATATTATTATTACGTCAATTTTCCAAAAGAACAATTAAATGTATTGAACGAGAGGGTGGATATGTCGAGGCATTAGTGGAATAAGTGAAAACTAAATTTCTATTTACTTCTATTATTAATATTGTATTAGTTACACAACTTAGTATTTTTTTGTTTTTTCTTATTTGCAAAATAAATGCACATGCATTCATTACGTGTTTAAATTGCGAAATTGTTTTATAGTTTTCTCCCACTATCAAAACAATTTCTATTTTCTCTTTACAAGTTAATAACGCTACCATGTTTATGTGCCATATAAATTCTAACGCGTTTTGACATTCACTGTCAAACCTTCCTAGCAAACAACAAATCGTTTGTATGTCAGTGCATCCTAGATAATATGTAACTACAGTTAAATTTGCATTGTTATTGTAGGCAAAAATAGAAAAAATGAATTTTTCCATATAAATGGATGTAATGGCATATTTGAACGTCATTTTTAGTTCTAATCAACTTTTTTAATAACATTATTCGATATTCTCAAATATAAAGGTACTTTACTCTTGAGTAAAATTAATATTTTTTGACATACCTCGTATACAACTGAAAAAATTTAATGTCTGATGATTGTATTTTAGATGTTAGAACATGCAGAAGTTTTTATAAAGAATAACTTTTTTTTCCCTAAAATTAGTAATAAAAAAGTTTTCCATATGGTTCCAACTTAGTGAGACATATTGTATATATATATAATTAAAATATTTATTTTGGTCCTGGCCTTAATAGTTTATAATCAAAACATTCCTTTTTTCCTGGGATTACAAAGTAACAATATTTTATTTATAAGAGGTAGTCTGTCTGTCAATCACTTATGTTTTTGTTTGTGCAAAGAATTTGTTATTGCATGTTTTTTAGTTGTTCGTGTTAGTGCTTTACTTTTCGTGTGTGTCCAGGCGTTTTATATACATTTATACATTTAAATATTGACGTTATATTTAACATCACGGGTAAATGTACTTACAGTATGAAAATAATAAAGTTGTTAGAATATATACAAAAGGTGTATATGAAATAACAAGTGATGTTAATATATAAAATTTAAAAAAAAAAATTACTGTCATTCTGGTGAGTACAAGTATATTTTTCATAAAATTTATAAACGATATTCAACAAGTAAAATTAGTAAGAAATGAATAAGAAATAAAAAATTGATTATTAAGAGCTTGCATGTGTCGATCATCAAATTCATACAGCACATCAAATGTAAATAACTAATATTGAGTGATTTCTCCTTTTGTTATTAGATTCAATAAATAACCTTGAAAAAGGCAATGGGTAATTGCCGAAACGTTGGTTGAATAAAAAATGATGTAATTTATTTACTATTCACTTTGGCCTCTAATCCCAGGAAAAAAAGGAATGTTTTGATTATATATATACAGATTGTCGTAGTTAAAAGTTAATATGCATATTCAAATACACACACATAAACATGTACCTATGTATAAGACCGGTGGTGTGGGGAGATAGTGGGGAGATCGAAAGCGGGGACAACACATTCGTTCCGTAACTTTAGAGCGTGAACGTTACATTGTATCTGAGCAGACTCGCAAATATTAAAATAAAATGCCCTTAACTGTCGAGGAAAAAATACAGATTGTGTTATGGTATGCCAAGGATAATTCGTACAAAGACGTGCAAAATGTATTTGTTGCGGCGTATGAAAATCGTCCACCTCCCTCTGTGCCAGCTATCCATAAGATTGTGAAACAATTTCGTACAGAAGGTTGTGTTAATTCACTGCATACTAAAAGACACGTTGTGCACTAAAGCCTCGGTACCCCGGTGTCCCGATATCACGCCCGATATGAACTCATCTGTACTCCCCTACTATCGTACCCCTCCATTTCATGTTTGCATGCACTTGTGTGCGTGTTTGTGTTTCCCTATATCTACTTTTATTTCAGTCAAACGGTATACCGGGTGTCAACGAGATCATGTATCAGCCCGCCATTTATTTATTAGTTAAAATAAAACTTTGAAATTCGGACCGTATATATGAGTGATTGGTGGGCTTCTTCAGGTACACTCAGTTTTTCTATAGCTCTTCCGGTCAAACCGGAAGTGACGTTAATTTTGAATTTTTAAATACAACGTTTATTATTTCTGTTCATATTCTGTTTCCTCTAAAAATTTGCCATCTAGTGCAGGTTAACTTTTGACATTTATGTCAAAGATGGCGGTATCTGTTAAATTTATACATTAAAGTGAAACTGCTTCGCAACAATTGTCGAAATGTAACAACCATCAAAGTTAGCTTTGAAAACAATTAAGAAACGTATTTTTCACATTTACACGCATTGGCGAAGGAAACATGTATTTCACGTTGAAATTACTAAAGAAAATAAGATTTTTTTTTTTTCATTTTCAAATGACAGGTACTCGTTTTTTTTTAAATAGTAACACCTATTTATTATTACAGTGCCACATTGGCATAACTTTTAGCTTTCAAGTGATATAAAATATGCTGTGGTTTAGTGGTAGACAGGTAGTACAGAATATAAAATGTTTTAAAAGTACATAGTCTAATTCAAAAGCAACAGAGCAATTACATTTCAAATGAAAAAACACAGTTATCATAGGAAATAAACGTCACCTGTAAACAACTAACAGGCTGTGAACTGTCAATACAAGTTGATTGATAGTTCACGTTATTTTTGTGTATTGTTTAAAAGTTATTTTATAGTTGTACAGTAAACAATACATATTTGGTAATGTATACACGAAATGAAAAAGTTGATATTCTTTTGATTTATGGAGAATGCCGTAAAAATTCAAGAGCCGCTGCAGCGCTCTATGCACAGCGCTTTCCAGACCGACAGCACTCACCCCCAAATTATTTTATAAATCTACAATGAGCCACAGAAGATTTCAAATTGACAAAATGACATTTTTTTCTAAAAACAACAACAATACTTACAAAATTCAGTGAGTACAAAAACTTGGCTCTCATGTTTTGTTTGTTTTATTGCCCCTGACTGCTATCCCAACTAATGCTGAATGTACTACAATTTATAACAGTCACTGTAGTTATTTTATACTATATACAGTATGTCCACGGATCGAGTTCCAAAGAGGAAAAACTTTTTTATTTTGCATTTTACAAGAAAAATGTATTCTTGATAAAAGTTTTTGCATGTCTCGAAACGGCCAAATCAGTTTTAACCTTTTCAAAATTTCTTTTAGTTTAAGATAAAAATCGAAAAATTGGTCGTTTTATTTGAAAATTTTTTAAAGTCCCAGAAATTAAGTTGCGTTGTCATGGTAATTATCCATATTTAATTATCTAATTAACTGTCAGTTAGAAAAATCAACCATAATAGTTGAAAATGTTGTCAAAAGACCAACGAATTTACCTAATTCAATGCTATGGCAAAGGTAATAAAGCGATCCGTCTAGTTGTCGAAGAATTTAATCAAAAGTTTCCGGATATTTACATCTCAAATAGAGGTGCACGAGCATTGGTCAAAAAATTCCTATCCACTGGTTCCATACTGGATGTAAAGAAAAAAAATATAGCACGCGATGATGACGACGCCGCTACTCTTCTTGTAATGGATTCAGTACGGAACTATCCCAAACTTTCTTTGCGGCGCAGATCAGTCCATCTGGGAATTAGTAAATCGCTCATTCAAAAGATTTTGAAACAAAGGAAGTTCCATCCCTACAAGCCCATTTTTAATCATGCATTAGAACCCGGAGATCCTGCGAAACGTTTGTATTTTTGTCTGTGGATGGGCGCTCAAATTATGGATAATCAATACTTTTACCGAAATATTATTTTTTCTGATGAGGCCACGTTTTCTACTAATGGTACTGTTGCATCTCAACATGTGAGATATTGGAGCGATTACAATCCGAATTTTCGCATGCCTCACAATCGACAATATTCGGCAAAAGTTAATGTGTGGTGTGCAATTTCTTACAATGGTATCATTGGACCATATTTTTTTGATAATACTGTCAATCAGCATACGTACTTGGATATGCTGCAAAATTTTGTTGATGAACGTTTGGACGATCTACCGATTAATTACCTCGCAAGGTGTTATTTCCAACAAGATGGTTGTCCGGCTCATTATGCTAGGATTGTTGTTGAATTGTTAAATCAGCAATTTGGACAGAATTGGATAGGTCGAAATGGTCCCGTGATATGGCCACCAAGGAGCCCTGATTTAACAATGGCTGATTTTTATCTTTGGGGTCGTTTGAAGCAAATAGTTTATGCAAATAATCTTCCTCCGAACGTAGAAGATTTAAATAAAGGAGAGGATTAGAGACGCTGTGACGTCTTTAACTCTCGAAGAAATTCGAAGAAGTTATAGAGAATTGCGCCGACGGCTAGAATTGTGCGTTGAAAAGGGCGCTGAATGGATTGAGTAAAATAGTTATTAGTTATATCATTTTTGTTTTTGAGTTTATGAAAAAATTTTCAAATAAAACGACCAATTTTTCGATTTTTATCTTAAACTAAAAGAAATTTTGAAAAGGTTAAAACTGACTTGGCCGTTTCGAGACATGCAAAAACTTTTATCAAGAATACATTTTTCTTGTAAAATGCAAAATAAAAAAGTTTTTCCTCTTTGGAACTCGATCCGTGGACATACTGTATATATATATATATATATATATATATAAATGTATTGAAAAAATGAAAATCTTCTTGGTAGTAGTGGCATAAAATGAATTAAAAGTAATAACAATATGACAACTGGTTGTCAATTAGAAAACAATGACAAATATAAAATGTAAATCAAAATGTATAAATGAAAATGTAATCATTTTATATTTGTCATTGTTTTCTAATTGACAACCAGTTGTCATATTGTTATTACTTTTAATTCATTTTATGCCACTACTACCAAGAAGATTTTCATTTTTTCAATACATTTGTATAATTGGCAAAGAATTGTAATATATTTTATTAACTGCCTGGTTGAAATAAGGCATTACACAGTATTAGGTATTTTCACAGTTGTTTTACACTTGAAAATTTGGATTGACATTTTAAGGTAATACTATATTTTTTATTCACATATTAATGCTTTAACATACACTTTCTTTGTTATGCTGCACTGACGAAACCAAACTAGGTAGAAACATATATGTCTGTAGCTACAAATACATCTTAACACATACATAGTTGCATCGTTAATTGTTTGTGTATTTCAGTCAAAATTGTACATGTTTAGGTGAACCTAGCCCATTTTGATAGGATTACATGAGTAATTATCGATTGTCCTATGCTTATTTGCTTTCATTTACATTTATACTTGACTATTTTACATTCTATATTGTTATATTATCAACAGTTCTACTCTTAATTTTTCTTTACATAGTTGCGTCGTTGTTATTTGTATATTTGGATTGACTGAACAGTTTGTGGTAGACCCCAAGCCTTTTAATGTGATTATAGAAATAATCTCGAGTGTCCTATGCTTATTGATTACATTTTCATTTATACATTTTGATTTACATTTTATATTTGTCATTGTTTTCTAATTGACAACCAGTTGTCATATTGTTATTACTTTTAATTCATTTTATGCCACTACTACCAAGAAGATTTTCATTTTTTCAATACATTTGTATAATTGGCAAAGAATTGTAATATATTTTATATATATATATATACAGAGATTTATTGTTTATTTTTAGATGTTTTTGATATTTTTTTAAAGTTTAATATTGTTGTTTTTTGTCGCTTCCTGATAGAATTTTATTTTTTTTATCTCTATGTTACTGTTAAAGGGTGTTTTTTTGTGTTTGCTATATCTAAATAGGAGTAATATTGTTTCTAAATACATTAAAAGTTTATTTTAAAATGGTCTCTATTTATATCCCTTTTTGACTTCAGGAAGTCCTTTTTTTATGAGAAGTCCTTTTCTTTAATGGTTCCTTTGCTGGCAGGCCTGTCATTACCAAATCAATGCCCGGCAGTATCTCAACCAAATATTTCCAAACCAATGAATAGGGAGGCGAGGATCGATTGAATGGCCAGCGCGATCCCCTGATCTGACGTCATTAGACTTCTTATGGGGATATATCAAAAGCATTGTATACAAAACTAAACCCCTCGACATAGCTGACTTAAGAAAACGAATAACGCTTGCGAGTAGATCGGTCACGCTCGAGATATTGTGTAACGTTAGAAGAAATTTCTATTTAAGATTAGGATGTTGCCAACACGTTCGCAGCGAGCGTATTGAACATCTAGATCGACATTACTTTTACTTTCTTATACGTAGTATAAGGAAGTATTGTGATGATGAAAATTTTCGACCTCGAGATTTTTGCAGATGTCCACGTTTTGAGGTCCCCTGATACCAAAAAAGTGGTTTTTAAAAAATGTCTGTCTGTCTGTCTGTCTGTGTGTCTGTGTGTGACCACGATAGCGGTCAAACCGCTGGAGATATCAATTCCAAATTTTGTATTTACGTGTATAATCTCCCTCTTGAGATCTGATTAGTTTTTCAGTAAAATCGGTAGACCGGAAGTAGCAGTTTACTTCAGTGAAAAAATCTAATTTTACCAATATTTCGTCAAATACTAAGTTTATACAAATTTATAAAGAATTCATATGTACTTAAAATTAAAATTGAGAACAATTTTATTTAAAAAGTTTTTCGAAATTCCTACCGGAAGTAGGTCTTTTATTCTTATCGAAAATCGGTTTTTTGCGAATATTTCGCAAGCCAAGCTTTTTAGACAGGTACGTTACGTGTATAAAAGTATTTAAAACATAGTTTTCAATATCTTTTGTATAAAAAAGATTTCAAAATTCGGACCGGAAGTAACACTTTTACTCTTACCGAATAGCGATTTTTGGCAAATATGTCGTAAATTATGCATTCTATATATATTTATTAAGAGTACAAAAGTATTTAGAACTCGATTTGATATATTTTTTGTATATATGAAATTTCAAAATTCGGACCGGAAGTAGCACTTTTACTCTTAGCGAGTAGCACTTTTTTTCGAATATCTTGCAAAGTATGCAGTCTATGGCGATTTATTAAGAGAATAAAAGTACTTAGAATAGGATTTTGAATAAGTTTTGTATAAAAAAATTCTTAAGATTGTATAGTTTGAAACGCTTATACGTATAAGAAAGTCGTGTGGTGGCTACACCTCATTTTTTACTTTCTTATACGTAGTATAAGGAAGTATTGTGATGATGAAAATTTTCGACCTCGAGATTTTTGCAGATGTCCACGTTTTGAAGTCCCCTGATACCAAAAAAGTGGTTTTTAAAAAATGTCTGTGTGTCTGTCTGTCTCTCTCTCTCTCTCTCTCTCTCTCTCTCTCTCTCTGTGTGTGACCACGTTAGCGGCCAAACCGCTGTAGATATCAATCCCAAATTTTGTATTTACGTATATAATCTCCCTCTTGAGATCTGATTAGTTTTTCAGTAAAATCGGTAGACCGGAAGTAGCAGTTTACTTCAGCGAAAAAATCGAATTTTGACAATATTTCGTCAACTACTAAGTTTAAACAAATTTATAAAGAATTCATATATACTTAAAATTGAAATTGAAAATAATTTTATTTAAAAAGTTTTTCGAAATTCCTACCGGAAGTAGGTCTTTTACTCTTATCGAAAATCAGTTTTTGGCGAATATTTCGCAAGTCATGCTTTTTAGACAAGTACGTTACGGGAATAAAAGTATTTAAAACATAATTTTCAATATCTTTTGTATAAAAGAAATTTCAAAATTCGGACCGGAAGTAGCACTTTTACTCTTAGCGAATAGCACTTTTTTGATAATATCTTGCAAAGTATGCATTCTATAGAGATTTGTTAAGAGAATAAAAGTACTTAGAATAGGATTTTGAGTAATTTTTGTATAAAAAAATTCTTAAAATTCTATAATTTGAAACGCTCATACGTATAAGAAAGTTGTGTGGTGGCCACACCTCATTTTTTTTGTTTTTTTTACATTATCACGAAATAAACAGATTACTTATTAGTTTGTGAGTGTGTTGTAGCGAATATCTGTAATCAAATAATTTTCTTTCTTTAATGTTAATTTTTGCAATAAATCTGAAAACACTTAATCCGAAACAGTTGAAGATAGGTATAGGAAAATGTACATGTAATATGTCTAGAATTTTCAGAAGAAAACAAAAAACTGAATAATATACAGGGTGTTGCATTTAAAATAAGAAAGTTGGTATTGGCCACTGTTACATGACACACAATGTATAAAACGTTTATTTTGAGAAAATGCACAACTAATACCAATCGACTTAAATTGGGGCGTTTTTTCGAACACGCCCCAATTTATATATTTTCGAATTTATTCCATTTGGCTGACAGACAGTGTATAATTTTACACCTAAGTCAAAACGACGTGATTTAATCTTGTAAAATTGAATTAAAAAATATTAAATTAAATTAAATAGTTAGCATACATTACACTTGAAAATAATAAAGAATTACTTTTGAAGACTTGTTAAAATATAAGTTTGATTTATTAATACTAATTTGTTTATAAGTAACTACTGATTACAACAATGAAAACGTTGAGGGTTCGAGAGTATGGGATCATCCTAGTCGCTGATTGGTGTATGGTTTCAGCGATTTACGGGTAAAAAACTTACAACAGAAAATTATGTTGGCTCGAGGAAAAACCTAAAAGTTCATTTAAAAATTAAACATAAAAAATATTATAAAGACTCATTGAAATTGGTTGTTATTGCAGTTTCTGTGGTTTTACGATTTTTTTTTCAGTCAATGTTTTTTTTGCAATATTTTTTATTTTAACAATTTTTTGATTCATCTCGAAACAATAGAGTAATTTGGGGATAAATAATGAGTATGGCCGCGGGCCTGCACTAGGCTCTCATTTTTCTGAAATTGTTTCGGTCGATGGGAATCTACAGTAGCATTGATTCGTCGTCTTTAGTTCGTACTTTGGCCGTGTCGGTTGCTAAAACGATTCAATCATATCTCGGCTATTCTAATTTTTTTTTAAATTACGACACTTGTACACTCAATGTAAAAAATAACATTGCCAATACATTTAATTTATATCTATTGTCGTCCCCTTAATATTATTGTGTAAAATGTATATTTTAGTTATTTACTAATTAAATATTTTAAATAAAAAAAATTATGATTATGTATTTTACCACTTTTGTTTTTCCACTGACCGTGACTATTTTAAACTCTGGTGAGTTATTTTCAAACGCTGTCTGATTATTAAATCATACAAGAGCCTTTTATGATTAAAAAAAAAGTAAAATCAACGACAAAAATGACAACTGGCAAAGCAAGCTACTATTTCTATAGTTTCATTGGACATGTCATTTTTTCTTACTAATTTTACTGTTTTTAATCAATATTGCCTCTACGTCATGATGACAGATTAGTTTAATTACGTATCATTGTAAATTTGGCTATGAATTTTAATATTTTTATTAATTGCCCGACTAAAAATTGGCATTTACACAATATTATAGTGCATTATTACCACAGTTACTAACTATTGTTGCTATGCAGTATGGACATAAGGATTTTTTTGGAATTGAGGTTCTTAAGGGAGACGTATTGGAATATTCTTCTGGAATACAGGACGTTCTGGTCACATATTTACTAGTTTTGGCTTTTGATACAGAAAGAACATTATATGATAATAATTAAATAACCTATTTTAATCAGTCAATAAAATAAAATGATTGTTTAATGAGAACACTTATATTTGAATTTTAATGATCACTAATTTGTTTGTTTGCCCATAACCGCCGTATTGGATTTGATTTGACAGGTCATTGGATTATCAAATCTATTAACCTAAAATAAATTCTATAGAAACTAATCTATATGTTTTTACGAAAGTACTCACTGTATTTATAAACCTGTTCTCTGTCTTAAAAGTTTACTAACATGATTTGACAATAAAAAAAATCATAAGTAGGTACACTGTTTCTAAGAAAAACTACCCGCTTGACGAAACCATTGGGAAGCGGCATTTTCAAAACCGTTTTCGCTTATGTGTTGCAGCATTTTTACTAGGATGCCACCAGCGAAATGACTTACACTTGCGATACTTATCCATAAATTTTAGAATATATATTCTAGATTCACGATATTGCAACATTTAACATAACTGATTCGTTGCCGTGTAATAATACTCATTGGCTCAAAATACTTAAGATTTAAATGTATTATTTGCAATTTTACATTATTTTGATACAAACAACTTAGTTTCTCATTATATTTATATATTTTTTTATATTTAACTTTTCTCAATATTAGAATATAGGTAGGTATATAATTTTGTATTTAAAGACATTTAGGTATTGTAGGTATATCACAATAAAAATAAAACAATAAAAAAATATCTTGCCATGTGATCGGATTCTCTATAATTATAAATGTTTTTTGTGTGGGTAATTTATCCATGATTTTTTTTTTCAGACAGACGTTGATATCTCCATTAAATCTTCAACGAGTAAGAGCAGAGAAATATTCATCTACATCGGAAGAAGACCATAAAAGCCCGCAGAGATTGCATCAAAACAAAGCGACATACAAAACTAACCTTAAAATATCTGCCAGCGAAAAAAAATATAAGTGTTCCGAATGCGAGTATAGTGCTGCTTATAAATCACTGTTAAAAAATCACATAAAAGCGAAACATGTTGGTGAAAAACAGTACAAATGCGTAGACTGTGGTTACGAAACTATCTACAAACGACATCTGGAAACACACATAACAGTGAGACATCTACGCGAAAAACAATTCAAGTGTCCAGAATGCGATTACAAAACTGGTTATAAATCACGTTTAAGCAGGCATATGAAAGCAAAACATGTTACTTTCCAAAAGATAGACTCGCATATCAAATCGCGCTTAGATGGACGTCTAAAAGAACGAAATGTTACTAAAAATGTTTATAAATGCGTAGAGTGTCGATACGAATCTAATTACAAAAGACATCTGCAGCAGCACATCAAAATCATACATCTCAATGAAAAGAAATACAAGTGCCCAGAATGCGAACACGAGACTGCTTACAAATTCCACTTGGAAGGTCATATACGAGCGAAGCATCGGAACGAGAGGAACTACGCATGCGCGGAATGCGAATTTAAGAGTAGTTTTAAACAAAAACTGAAAGAACACGTGAAAGTAAAACATCGCAACGAAAAGAATTTCAAATGTACTGAATGTGAATATAAAACAGCTTACAGACAAGCGATAGAGATACATATAAAGAGACACAAGAACGAAAGGGATTACCAGTGTGCAGACTGTGAATTCAAAGCTGTTTGCCGCACATCTTTGATAAGTCACATAAAGGCAAGGCACACTACCGAGAAGAATTGTTACAAATGTTCAGAATGTGATTTTAAAGCGACTGCCAGGTTGTATTTAAAAGATCACATAAGAAGGAAACACATCAACGAAGACGAGGTACACGAATGCGTTGATTGCGACTTCAAAACTAGGTACGAGGTAAACCTACACGAACATGTAAGACTCATACATCTTAACGAGAAGAAATACAAGTGCGAACTGTGTGAATACGAGAGTGGTTACAAGTGGAACATTGATAGACATGCGAAGGCGAAACATGTTCAAGATGAAGGTTATAAGTGCAGCGAGTGTGATTTCAAAAGTACTTGCATGTCGACCTTGACGACGCACAAGAAAGCGGAACACGATCGCATAAGAAGGAAACACATCAACGAAGACGAGGTACACGAATGCGTTGATTGCGACTTCAAAACTAGGTACGAGGTAAACCTACACGAACATGTAAGACTCATACATCTTAACGAGAAGAAATACAAGTGCGAACTGTGTGAATACGAGAGTGGTTACAAGTGGAACATTGATAGACATGCGAAGGCGAAACATGTTCAAGATGAAGGTTATAAGTGCAGCGAGTGTGATTTCAAAAGTACTTGCATGTCGACCTTGACGACGCACAAGAAAGCGGAACACGTCAAGGAGAAAGAATATAAATGTACAGAATGCGCGTTCAAGAGTTGTTACAAGTCAAACCTAGCTGGGCATGTTAGGCGGAAACATCATAGGAGAAAGAGTATGAGTATAAGTCTGGAGGATGTGGATTCGAAACTGGCTATTGAGAATATTCAAATTGACATATAAAAGCAAGGCAGGCAATCAGTGAATGTGGTTATACAAGTGTTCACAAAAAAAAAAAAAACGCCCCAGCTCGTAGCACCTTTATTTGAAATCTGACACCTGCTGCCTTTTTCACAGAATTTGATAAAGATTTTTTTCTGAATTCAATGATGTAGCACAATACCGTTTTTTGTTTTATTTCAAGTATGTAAAAAATAAAAACATTTCTAAAATACTTGTTAGTTGTCTCAGTTGTCATCATTTCATAATGAATAACGAGTTCGTTGATATGCTTGAAATTTATTTTGGGTATCACAAAAACAGTGCGCAAAGTTGTAGAATCTATGGAAAACGCTTCTTGGACAGGCGGGCACCGAATCGCCACATAGTCCCGTGCGACACGAAATTTGCCAATTTTCCAAAACTAACGTAAAGAAGGCACTAAAATAAGACTATTTTCTCTATTGCACTTTTCCCCGAAAAGCACGAGAAAGCCACAATTTGAAAAAATTTGAACATACCTTGTAGGTTAGGGTTAGACTAAATACAGTCACATTTTATTCAAGTTTCCATAAAAACACCATGAGGGCATATATACGTACCCTCATTAGGAATCAATCCCCAAATCATAAGTCGTTCTGCGAGAGTCTTTGGATTACCCTCGCAGAGGTTCTTAATAGAAAACAAAGTTGCATCTTTGCCCGCCATACTATTTAAATAGAATGACATTAGAGAATTGGAATATCAAGGGAAAATTATGTACATTTCAATTTCTGTGGGTATCAGTGGTGATGTAAACAAAAACGACATTCATATGACAAATACAATGAAATAAAACGTCAAATATTTTCGTTTTAAAAACATAATTATGCTTCAAATTTTTATATTTACATAAATAATGTGATTTACAGCGATTATAGTTGATGAATTTGTTGTAAATGGTGTTTTTATTGAAACTTGAATAAAATGTGACTGTATTTACTCTAACCCTAACCTACAAGGTATGTTCAATTTTTTTAAAATTGTTGCTTTCTCGGGCTTTTCCGGAAAAACTTTAATAGAGAAAATAGTCTTATATTAGTGTCTTCTTTACGTTAGTTTTGAAAAATTGGCAAATTTCGTGTGGCACAAGTCCTGCACTTTAGCCGAAAATTTCGAGATGACGTTTTACTGTGTGTTGAGGAGAACCATTGGACTTCTGTAAGCGAAATTGCTTCAAATCTACAAGTTTCCAGAGTAAATGTGTGTTCAGTTTTGTAAAAAACATAAGTATAAACCATTTGTACTGCGCAAGATCTACACATTAGAAGAAGGTGATCCAGCACGTTGTATAAATTTTGTCAGTTTTTTTTTAAAATCAGTTAAGACGTGAACCGTTGTTTTACAAAAAAATACTATGGTCCGACGAATGTCAATTTACAAATTAAAAACAAAAATCGCTACAAACATCGCTACTGGAATGTAGAAAATCCACATGTTTCGGTAGAACAAGCTCCACAAAGAAGATTTTCACTAAATGTCCGGTATGGAAATCTTACCCAGTAAAACTATTATCAAATTTTAAGTGAAGACTTACTAGAAGTTCTTGACAATTTACCCTTAAATGAAAGAAGTAATTTAGTTTTTCAACAAGATGGAGCTACTCCACACAACGCCATAATCAATAGAGTTTTTGAATAGATAATTTGGAGATCGTTGGATGAGAACATACGGACCTATCAGCTTATTCTTGTGATCTGTCCCCGATGATTTTTTTCTTCTGGGGCTATTTGCAAGATACTGTTTATGCCACACCTCCTGATACAGTCAATGTTTTTCGAAATCGACTAATTGACGCATGTCGGAAAATATCGAGAAGTTCTGATGAATGCTACGTTAGGTGTGATATCCAGATGTCGACAGTGCCTTGAAAAGGACGGTGCCCAGTTTGAGCTTTTCATTAATTTTTTGTTAAAATAAGTTAATTTCATTGAAAATTTTTAAATAAATATCGTATTATTAAACGGTTGATTTATTGAAAATACCTTGAATTCGAGAACGTTTTTATTTAATGTAAGGTGCTATCAAAGTCTTTGAATTTTAGACATATTATGGTTGACACAACTACATACATACTATGGTTAAACAAAAACACTAAAACACTTCACCACACTAAAGCACAAAAAGGCTAAATGCATATTTCGACAACTAAGTTGTCATCTTTAGTAGCAACGATTAAAAATCGCGTTGTCTACAGACCGTAGCGTAACAGAACAACACATAGCCAAGACGAGATAGAGACAAAACAAATATAAGACTAATCATCCGAGTTTTCACTTGCATCTTCCCTATACATTTTGCTTTCGTCGTCATACTCGTACTCCTTAAGTTGAAGTTCGTCTTAGTCTGTAAGGTCAAGCAATAGAATCATACACTGATTAATATGAAATTGGAAGATGATCTGAGCTCAATAGGAGCCTATAGAATAATTCCTCATTGATTTTAACGAGGTTGATTTTTTGCGTATGCCTGTCTTGGTACTTTCGTACGGCCTTATTTTTTGACTCTTGGGCTTCTGATAATTCACCGATAGACAATAGAACTTTCTTAATAATTACAGCACCATTAATAAGAATTTTGTGTACTGTAGGTAGCATGAACTACTGATTGTACAAAGATACATATAATTTGCAGTGGCCTTACAATATTCGTCAAACTGGTCAATATCAATAGAATATCCACTATTTAAAACACGGAAAATGACACCACTTTATAAGATATTGCGGGAAAAACGATTATCTTTAAAAATTTTCGAGCGCACTAGTTGTAATTTCATCCTCATCTGTTTGAAAATGTTCTCTAAGATAGTATAAAAACGAATTTTCGTCACAAAAAAACTTTGATCACATACTTCCATCATTTTCTGATGTAGATCCAAATGTGTAATTTCCATAGCGACAAAACGCCGAAAATGCACCAAAAACACTAACTAAACACCAAAATCAATAAGTAAACATTGGTTTAAAGTTATTACACACTAATTGAAGAAACAATTATGCGAAATTAAAAAAGTTTTCTGAGGACGACACCAAGAAAATAATAAACTATCCTTACGACTGCACTTTATAACTTCTAATAAAAGACTAGATACGTACGGCACTCATCGCACACTTATATACAATAGGTAACCTACACTATAATCTTTCATTTCATGAAAAATTCACGGACTAGCAAGTATTAGCAATAAACGTTAACCCTAATTAAGAATTCAATTATACATAGCTGCTATAGGATCATTTCATACTTCTAAATTCTCTTTCAATTTCATTTCGCTATCTGAAGTAATCTACCACCTCAATCCGCAAAAGCACAGCCTGTAATCTCAACATGGTTCAATTCTCTATACCTACCCTATAAACATTGTCTTGGTCCGTTGTTATCTGGTCTCATTGATGATGTTATCCATATGTTATGAACAGTTATGAGTGCACCAACCATTTGTTCTGAATAAATCTGATTTGAGATTATTCTTAATTATATAATTATTATATACATTTGATTGTTTTTACTAGTTTATTGTTGATGTTTTTTTCTTCTTTTTTTATATATTTTCTCTAGCTACGCTGTCAAATGCTTCTTCCATGTCCATAAATTGTAAATATATGTTCTAGAGCATTTCTGTCTTTCTACTAACTTATTAAGTGTTGGCTTTCTTATTTTCCTGAATTTTCTTTCCAATATCTGTTCATCTATTTTTACCACTGTACCTGCTAAATATCTTCCCTCCATACCTTATTATAGATCTCCAACAGTAACTCTACTCCAAGATCTCCCATATTCTTAAACATCTCTGCTGATATTTTGTCGTGTTCTGGAGTTTTCCCATTTCTTAAATTTCTAATTGCTTCTATTAATTCTTCCTTTTCTATGACTTTGTCATTTCTCTCTAGTATAGGGTTTATGGTTGTTTAGTTTTTTTCAATTTCTCAATAAAAGTCCACTTATTCATCACTTGTGTTTCTTGTGTTGTTAATGTACAGTCTGTATTTTTAATTGCCATTGTTTCATTTTTTTTTACATTTTCTTATATTTTTAAGGACCTTGTGGTGTAGAATAGTTTCTGCTTCCCTTTAGTGCCACGTTCAAGTTTTTCTCTGAAACCTTTTGTTTAATTTCTTTTATCCATGCATTTAACTCTTTTTCTTTGTTCGTCATACTTACTATTTAGTTTTCTTCTGTTGTATGACTCGGATATTTCTTAATTTTTTATTTTTGTTTTTAACTTGTTGGTTTAGTTCATCTGACCATTTTTATTTACTTTTATTGTCCACATACCTCTTTTGCCGCCCTTAGTGTGGTATTTTTAAAAGCTTTCCATAATTTTTAAAGTTTTAGGTTATTTTATTGTCAACATTATTGGTTCATAAGTTGTATTAAATGTCGATTTGCTTAACTTAAATCGTAATTACACACACTCAATATATCCAAATCTTAAGACTTCGTAATAAGTTAAGTTTAAAAAATAAATAAAACTCTTTTAATTTATTTTCTTTATTAGTACAAATGTAGTTTTCCAATATCTTCTCTTATGTACACAACTTAGAGCTATCGAAATAACGTATCAAAAAATAATTTAGAGCGATATAGACATACCTATATATGAAAGTATTATGTATTTTTGTATTTACAAGTGAACACTTATTGCTTGTCTTATTGTTTCCCTGACAATTTAAATTATAAAGAATTTCGTTACTGTCAAAAAGAGGACCGTCAAAGAATTAGCTGCAAATTTCGATGAAGATGATTTTCGTAATTGTAATCCAATCCATTCGTTGTAATTACTGACACTTGTGTAAACATTCGGATATCCCGGCTGTGTACAGTTGTAACCCCAAGAAACCACTCCAGTTAACACGGAATGGCAGATTAGCGGTCCTCCGGAATCTTCCTGTAATGATAAGAATTGAAGTTATTCCCGTGTTATTTTTAATCTAAAATGTCATCTTGACGCAGAGGCTTCAATTACAAATATACTACAGTAATAATGATAATAGGAAAAAATGTTGTCATTTGTAGCTTCTGTCAGAATTTATTAGGGACAATAACAAAGCTGACCTATGCCTCAAACAAAACAAAAAAGGAAATGTGCAAGTGGAATGAAAAATTAAAATACGACATATGTAATTTTTAGTCTACAATTTTATTTTATTTTGATATTTGTTAATTCGATTTAGTTTAACTAAGTAGGTACATAATACCATTATGCGAGTAGATTTCAGAATTTAAATATTTGACGATTCATTTTATGTACCTATATATTAAATTGTTCAACCCACGGTAGATGTTTCGCGTAATTTTTAATAATTGTTTTGAAAACGTTTAAAAATAAAAATTGTCTGTTAGTCTACTTGAAGGTAGCCGTATTTAACTATTATTACTATTAAATTACCGGTTTGGAACCGCCAGTTTTGTTCCTTCAGAACGAACAGAATCTGTGAATAAAACCGAAGCGCTCTGATCGAAACCCGAACATTGTCTAGCTCCACCTTCTCACACCCCCTTGCGTCTACCGCCCCGCTTGCAATTCAAGTTGCATAAGTTTCTATTTACCCAGAAGCAGTTGGTAAATGCCCCTCTTAAGAAAGTGTGTTTTGATCTCGGTTTTGATTGAATACCTAGTATACGTACTATAATATTTTTGCCAATAATTCATTTCTAATTAATATATTATAGGCAGTGGTGGTTCCTCAATAAGTGCACAAGTGCACATCATCTGCTAAATTAGGACTTAATTTATTAGGAAAACAAGATATTCGGCAACAATTAAATAGTGCATACCGATTAAGCATTGAAAAACATAATGCCCAATTAAAGAATAATAGGTATGCCTTATCTAAAATTATAAACTATTAAATTTTTTGGTGCTTTTTTTTCTGTTTTGAGCTTGCTCTCCGTGGATACGTTGAACAAGAAAATTCATTAAACGCTGGTATATTTAAGGGCCTCATAAATGTTTCTGACGAATTGGACTTAGCCAACCAAATGGTTACAATTTACCGTTATACTTTAGCAAATGGCACCCTCGTTGAAAGATTGGACTTTTATAAAACCAAATGAACACGATGCTGTTGCCTTAGCTGGCAGCAATAGAAGAAACTTTAAATTATGTTAACTTGATTTATAATTTCTTAATAAGTTCCTTAATTTCTACTCTTTGATAGTCCCAGAAAAGTATTTTTGGGCGTGTCCCCCAAACAGCGATTTGCCATCAACACTCTCTTTTCTTCTAAGGTTGTGCACCTCCAAAGTATTGAACCACGTATCGCCACTGATTATAGGACAGCTTTGTATGCCATGTGTCGAAGCTGGTTGTTCTCCCCAATAAATTGAGGATCTTCTGATGAGCTATAAATGGCAGCATGTTTTCATATTTTAGAATAAATTCTAAGGACTCTAAAACTCGGAAATTGGAAAGCCCAGACGTATGATAAGAACAGAAACAGATTATAGAACAGGTTAAGATCTACCCTGGGCTGTGAGGTAAAAGGTGAAACTTTGTCCAAATAAACTATTTTATTTACAGACCTGACATAACTTCTTATGACCGTCAACATCTCCGGCACATATCATACCATCCCTTACGTAATCGCTATAATAATCTTTGCAAACTTCCCTGGATAAAATGGGAATATTGACGTAGCGTAAAACGTCACTGTAATTTCCGAACTGCAAGAAAAACATTTCTCTTACATTTTCCACACTGTGACAGAAAAATTATACATACCGGTGATACGGCGCCCCATCCAGATGTGATACAAGAAGTGCCCACACTTGGAGCGCTCTCAGCTATAGATACTCGGTTGATTTCTGCTGTCCATTCGTCAAAGTCTGACACCTGAACAGAGAAAATTTTAAGATATAAAGTTACGTTAATTTTCGTAGAAGTACTTCTAATATTGCAATATCGTTTTCCATAGTATCAGATCTATAATCCTCGTGGACGTAAATCTCGAGGACGTCTCTGTAAGTGGTGGAGTCGCTTTCTTCTCTGACGTTTAGGTCGCCAACAGTTACGCTCAAAGTACCCGCCGCAAATACTTTATTTGTGGTACGATCCACAACACAGTGCGCTGCTGTGACAACGTGTCGATGATCTATTATGGCCGCTCCGCAGAAATGGTAGTTTGGCATTGTGAAACGTAAAGAAACCTAGAAGAGCAGTTAAAATTTTAATGTGAAAGATTTTGACATTAACAACATTTATATTCGTGTTATATAATAAATAATTTAATAAAAACCTGCCGTTGTTTTCTTTTTTGCGTTTGTAAATAAAAAAATTAAATATATACAAGCAGGATGGGTCCTAGACATTACAAAATATTAATATACTAAGAAGTATTGTCGCGAATCAACACTCTGTATAGTAGTAGAATTATTACAGCGGTAACCTAATTCCTGATTTACCTAGCGCTGAGTCGATACATCCTGTCTGTCCGTTCGATGAGTTCAACGGAAGTTGATCGAACGGAAGGAATGTGCGAATTCAGCGGGGTAATGACGGACTTGGCGTTACCGAGGTAATGAAAGAAACGTATCCGAACAGAATGATAATTCATAAGTGATCTTCCGATAGGAGGATCACTTGTGATCCTCCGTAATAATTCATATGTTTGTCATTAGCAGTATTTAATAAATAAGTGTGTTATATGATACCAGTAGTGTTTTATTGAAATAGTGCAATCTCCTCGCCTCCTTAAGAGAAGCCACGCCAGCCGAGAATTAAGGTAGGTACCTTTTGTTTTTTGCTATTTTGTTATTTTTATTTTATAAAGCGAGTACTCGCCCCTGAGCAACCCCTCGTCACGAGATTAGCGTCCTTTGCGACCGTAACGCTAAAAGCACCGTGACATTGTGGTGGAGGCGCGTTAATATCTTCACCGTGACAGTGTAAGATGTTAATGGGCGATTGAAGGTTTGAAGAACCTTACGCATTAGCTAATTATAAATAACAAAAGCGAGCTGCAGTTTTCTTTTTCTGTGTTAATAATGAAGTTGAAAAACCTTTCTTACTTAGTAAAATGTGATTTAAAGAGATTTGGGCATGTTTTTCTAACATTACTGGATATGGAAAGCACCTCAATTGATGATCTGTTGTTAAAGAGAGAAAGCTGTATTTTGACCGAAAAGTGGCGACTGGAAAGTAGATCTTTTATTCTATTATGTTTATTAAATTATTATACAGTATATAAAATAAGAAACAAAAGCCTCTAATCATGTTAAACTTAAAATAAACTTTTTCCGCAATGGAGTTGCCATCTTCAGAAATACAACTTAAAAAGAAACTATTGCGTTTTTGTTTTGTAAAATGTGATATGAAGGAGTTTGGATATGTTTTTCTAATATTATTACTGGATATGGAAAGTACCCCAATTGATGATCTGTTGTTAGAGAGAGAAAGCTATATTTTTACTCAAAAGTGGCGATTGAAAAGCAGATATTTTATTCACATTATGTTTATTGAATTATACGGTAGGTATGTAAAATAAGAAACAAAAGTCTCTAATCATGTTAAATTTAAAATAAACTATTTCTGTAATGATGTTTCCATCTTCAGTAAAAAACTGAAAAAGTGATTTTAAGAAATTTGGGCGGGTTTCTTTACCATTATTGGATATAGAAAGCACCCCAATTGATGATCTGTTTGTGACATCCGTCCCTTGTTAGATGGGTTGGACGTTTAATAAAACACATACGGATGTTGTGATGTGCTTTAATTCGTAGTGGTCAACTACATATATTACTATACACTAGTATACACTATACACTATATACATACTTAATTACTTAAGAGGAGCGTTTACCTATCGAAAACTAAGGCTTCGCCGTTTCGCGTTTTTTGAATTTATTTGGTAATTTTAGAATCTCAAATTTGGGTTAGTGATTCAAAAGCAATTTATAATGTCAAGGTCAGTTTTTGTACTAAAAAAAACAAACTTTCTGTAATTATTTTTGAAGATAAAAAACATTAAATAGTAAACATTGTCACACACATTTCACACGAGGTTTTTCCAACCTATTGCGTCGTCTATCCCCACTTTACGGTATCTCTACTGGTCCTAGCGAAGACGAAAATCTGTCGGAATTGGTCGGCTATTCCAGACTTAAGTCAGAGTGACAGTTTGTAATTAAAAAGAAATGTCATATACAGGTAGCTATAATATTCTAGTGTTTAATAATATAAGTTATGGGCAACCGAAAATTGGCTTATTATAAAACATCAACAGTTCCGTAAGTACTCATTCTTTATACATTATGTTTCCCATCTATAGTATTCCTTTATCTATGACATAATCTGTGAATAGAATCGAAGCGCTGTGACAGAACCGAATATCGTCTACCTCCACCTACCCACACCCCCTTGCGTCTACCCGTCCCGTGAGTAATATAAGTTGCATAAGGTTCTATTTGTTAATAATCGCCCCTCTTAATACTGACTACTCAATACTGCCTAATGAATACTGAATCCTAATGTTCCCATAATTACCCTTTTATATTAAGAGGGGTGTTTACTAACAAATAGAAACTTATGTAACTTATATTGCTCGCGGGACGGGTAGACGCAAGGGGGTGTGAGTAGGTGGAGCTACACGATATTCAGTTCTGTCACCGCCCTTCGGTTATATTCACAGATTCTGTCATAGATAAAGGAATACTATAGACAGGAAACATAATGTATAAAGAATGAGTACTTACGGAACTGTTGTTGTTGTTGATGTTTTATAATAAGCCAATTTTCGCTTGCCCATAACTGTTATATTATTATACACTCGAATATTATAGGTATATATGACATTTAAATGCGAGTCACAGTTTGTAATTAAACTGTCACTCGCATTTAAGTCTGCAATAGCCGACCGATTCCGATAGATTTTTGTCTTCGCTAGGACCGGTAGAGATACCGTAAAGTGGGGATAGACGACGCGATTAGCTTGGAAAAACCTCGTGTAAAATGTGTGTGACAATGTTTACTGTTTAATGTTTTTTATCTTTGAAAATAATTACATACATTTGATTTTTTCTTTATATCGTACATCAAAATTGCAGCTGGCGCATAGAGGTCGTTTTTTTCCTTTTGTGTACCAGCCTTAGTTAGTAGACATTAATCAAATTCATGCATTTTTGTGGTTATTTCTAATACACATAACGTTCTTAAGAAAATAAATTAGTACAAAATTTGAGATTCTAAACTTACAAAATAAGTTTAAAAAACGCGAAACGGCGATACCTTAATTTTCGATACGTAAACGCTCCTCTTAACTATATTATCTTAACCTAAATCACTGAAGGATTGTTTATGTAACAACAAGTACTTTGTTTTTATGTATATAGGCCTTGTCTATATAACGAGACCCTGTGTGATGACCTTCTACTACTTTTGCAATATTATTTGTTCTACATACGTTACATGTTGGAGATAGAAAGTTGGAATTTTTACTCAAATGTGGGGACTGAAAAGTGGATCTTTTATTCACATTATGTTTATTAAATTATAACAGAGTATATAAAATAAGAAACAAAGGTCTCCTCTATCCATGTTAAATTTAAAACAAACTATTTCCGCAATGAAGTTGCCATCTTCAGTAAAAAACTTAAAAATAACTGTGTCGCGTTTTTGTTTCATATAATGTGATTTGAAGAAATTTTAAGCAACTTTTCTAACATTACTGGAGACAGAAAGGACCCCAATTTTTGATCTGTTAGAGAAAGAAAGCTATATTTTTATCCAAAAGTGGCAACTGAAAAGTGGATCTCTTATTCTTATTATATTTATTACATTATTATACAGTATATAAATTAATTATAATTCGTCAATAATTTGTGGCATTTGTACAGCTCTAAACGAGTTTCCTGAGAATAATATTTGTTCCGTAGGGTTGACATCAATATCTGCTTCCACTGGTTCAATGTGAAGTTACCGTTTTAGGGAAGTCTCTAAATTTATTGTTATTTCTAGTTAAAATTTGCTACCATATTTATTTTTCATATTTATTATTTTCCATATCATTGTATTATTGTAAATATTATAAGTACTTATACATATGTCAAATTTAAATTCATGTATTTTGTGTAGTACTACATCAAAAACTTAAGATTAAGAAATAATAATTTTTTCAAACTAATTTTTATGTACTATTGTATGAAGAACGATAGGACTAGGTTTCTGTAGTGTTATTTTTGTTTCTTAGGTCTTCATAATTCTTAAAAACGTGTGGTCAAAATGACGAAAAATTGCCAACTTCAGCTTCATTAAAAAAAATTAGAATATAAATTTGAAAGAATAACATTAGAGAAACAGAATGATTAATAATCTTTGTTCTAGTATATTGGTTTATACAAAAATGTAATATTTAGATGTTATTTCAACAGGACTGCTAGACTAAATTTTAGTTTAGAGTTATCTACAAGAAGTTATACAGGAATGAAATAATTGTCGTAAGCTCCTAAGCCGAGAAAATTAATAATATTTTGAATGCTTTATTATTAGAATTGCTCATAAATATTGTCATTTTGGGGTGCATTTTTTACCTGAAATATTTTGCATTGTTAAAACAAATCCCACAGTATATATACATACACGTACTTGTAAACGTAAATATTGTATTTATATTTCGATAACATATGCATTTCAGTAAATATAATAATGATGATAAATAATCTAAGTGGTAGACGTACCTGATAAGGAAAGTCAGCTCTCCTTTGTGCAACGTATTCGTTAATTATAGAATTTTCATCGTCTGGATCTACTGGAATCTCTTCTTCACCTGTATTTACAAAATACAAATTAGTTTAAATTTGTGGAATGAAAGTATGCCCTTATTTTTTAGTGATAATTATTTTACATCTACTAATTATAAACAAATTGGAATATTACAGAACTTAAGCAATATAAATGTGGTAAGTTAAATAATTTTAAACATATCATGTTAATATTACATTGCTGAATAATAAAATATTATTTTAAAAGTGATTGTTTATTTTTAGATTTAAATTCATCAGTACATGCTCATTATTGGAGTGACTTTGATGGTAAGAGATGGTATGGAAGTTAGCCCCCTTTTTTTTTTTAGAAAATCGGAATCTGGGGCTTGTTCCACGTTGTTCTAGGTTAGTTCTAAATTGTTCCAAAGTATTTTAAAAAAATGTCAAAATCGGCCGAGATAATTGAAAAAAATAACTTTTTCACCCAACCCCCCTTTTTTCGACAATTAAATTTCTGTAGGTTGTTCCAGGTTGTTCTAATTGTTCTAAATATTGTTCCAAAGAATCTCGAAGAAAAATCAAAATTGGCCGAGATAATCGAAAAAAACGAATTTTTACCAGCTCCCCTTTTCTTGAAAATTGTAATTTTGACGATTGTTCTCGGTTGCTCTAGGTTTGTTCTAAATTGTTCCAAAGCATTTCAAAGAAAAAATCAAAATCAGACGAGAAAATGGGGATAAAACGAAAGCCAAAAGAATGAGTCAAAACCGGTTTTTGCAAAATTAAAATTTTGACGGTTGTTCTAAACATTGTTCTAACACGTCAAAACCTAACTCTTATATATCAAAAGATATTGTAAAAAAACTACATCCAAAAGTGAGAAGTTTTTTTTTGAAAATCTAAATGCTGAATGTTGTTCCAGGTTGTTCTAGGTTTGTTCTAAATTGTTCCAAAGTATTTTAAAAATTAAATCATAATCAACCGAGAAAATGGTAAAAAACAATTTTTCGCCAGCGCTGCTTTTTTCGAATATATATATTTATATGTATATGCTGTTTATTGGCGACCTATATTGATTTAAATATGACATGATCTTGGAATAATCTATGGACATTCTAACAGACAAAGCAGTCGTTAATTTCAACGCCTTCTCAAAACAATTCGTGATGTACGAGGGTGGGTCAATATGTCCGTGACTTTTTGAATTTCCCGCCTATTAACTGAAAGAGCAACACTGCTCCTGTCAACAGACATCTGTCAGTTGACTCCTGTCAAAATTTCAACAAACTGCGTCATTTAGTTTGTGTTTGACAGCCATTAATAGCTGACTACTGCGTGATTTGAGGAGAAAATGGAAAATGTGAATTTCGTGTGCTCATTAAGCCAAGGCTAAGCTTGATAAATGCTATGGGAACCATGCACCATCAATTTCAATGGTAAAAAAGTGGTTTACTGAATTTCGTTATGGCCATACAAGCACGTAAGATGTCGAACGTTCTGGGCGCCCAGTTCTTTACACCCGAAACAATTAAAAAAATTCACGATATGGTGTTGGCCGATCGGAGATTGAAAGTGCGAGAGATTGTGGAAGCCATAGGCATATCACATGGCTCAGTGGTTTCAATTTTGAATGATCACTTGGGTATGAGAAAGCTTTCCGCAAGATGGGTGCCACGTTTACTCACAATCGACCACAAACGCAATCGTGTGACAACTTCGGAGGAGTGTTTGGCGTTGTTTAACCGCAATATGGACGAGTTTTTGCGCCGTTTCGTAACCGTGGACGAAACGTAGATCCACCACAATACAGCAGAGACAAAACACCAAAACAGTGGGTTTCTCGGGGTGAATCGGCGCCAAAGAAGGCCAAGGTGGGTTTGACTGCAATAAAGTCATGGCGACCGTTTTTTGGGATGCACGCGGTATAATCCACATTGATTACCTTCAAAAGGGTAAAACAATCAATGGAGAATATTATACCAACTTATTGAGTCGATTTAATGAGGATTTGAAAAAAACGACCGCATTTGGCCAAGAAAAAAGTTCTTTTCCACTAGGACAATGCAAAAATCTATGAATTAGGCTACGAAGTGCTCCCTCATCCGCCCTATTCTCCGGATTTAGCCCCGAGTGACTATTTCTTGTTTCCAAACCTGAAGAAATGGCCCGGCGGAAAGAGATTTGACTCCAAAGATGAAATCATCTCATAAACAAATGCCTATTTTGATGCGACAAATATTATTTTTTGGAAGGGATAAAAAAATTGGAGAAACGTTGGACAAAGTGTAGCTCAAAGGAGACTATGTTGAAAAATAAAATGATTTTTTTCCAAAAACCTGTGTTTCATTCAAAAAGTCACGGACATATTGACCCGCCCTCGTATATAAGCATTATAACTCTTTCAAAAGCAAGTATTTGCGTAATATACATATCTACATCAAGATGTCAGAGATAATTTTTTTAAACGTGGGGCATATTTCCTGTTTAATTTTGTATCTAATACCTCATTCGAATTTTTATTAAACGATACTTTTAAATACCGTATGCCAAAGGTAACATTTATTTATATTTTATATCAAACTGTTCGTTTACATTTTAATGAACATTGTAAAAAGAGACCATAACGTCAGTACTTTCTCGGCATGAATTGTAGAACTGAATCGGGTAAATATAAAACGCACTGTACAATAATTCAATAGACTGTGCTATATTTGAAAGCAAACTGATAAAAACGAATTTATTGAAAAAACATTATAAATGTAAAGCACAATAGTAAATGTGTTTGTTTCAAATTTATTTTCAATTGCGATGCTATATTAAAAATTGACCTCCCTTGAGCTAATTTAATCCAATCTCTGTACTTCGAGACGTCAGTGTATATTCCAGGAAAGTCTGGTTGAGCGCAACTATATCCCCAAGAAACGACACCGATCAAGGTGTCGTTGCACACCAATGGTCCTCCAGAATCACCCTGAAAAAAAGGAAGAAGTAGAATTTAAATGACAAAAATATGTTACGGTCTAAAATTTTGCCCCGTATAAATGTATATTTTTCATAGCTTCTGCACTAATTACAACACAAGCAATATAAAGCTCACAGTCATAGCAACAGCAATAATGTTTATAACCTACAAACAGCTGGAGAACGTTCTGTTTTGTTTGGAGTTGTCAACAGGTTTGACAACTCCAGAAACAAAACTACAAATGTAGATTGGGAACAAAATGACATGTCATTGTCTCGGCAAAGCAAGATTAGTCGGTCATTTTACGGTGATTTTTGAATTCAGTAGGTAGAAATATATAGCGGAACCTATTGTTGAGCCTGAAATATTTTCATTATTTGGCAGTGTAAGGTAAGTATTATGATGTAGTTGATCAACAATATATATATATATATACGGCAGCCAGCCGCATGACTTATGTCTAGAAAATACGGGAGGTTATTGTTTTTCTCGCTAGCGTAACTGGAAGAATTATCTAGTTAGAATACAATAATAAGTATAAAAGCAGATGCAAGAGAGAGTAGAGTCCATTTACATCAAGAATTTCATAGTTATCGAAGTTATGTATATATAGAACACATGTATAGCTACGAGGTAGGCACCATAACTTCTCGGCCTGATATACAAAAAAGAAACTTGAAACAATATAAGAGTTTTTATTTTTCAATGTAATCTCCCCTAACTTCTATACATTTATTACAACAATTAATTAATAATTCGATATCCTTGTAAAAATAATCTGAAGTTTTCCGTCAAAATGTTCGATAACAGCTGCTTGCAACTCACTGTCGTCCTTAAAACTACGTCCCCAAGGTCGTTTTTTTAAATTAGCAAACAAAAAAAATCACAAGGAACCATATCCGGACTATACGGTGCATGTTTCAATTCTTGAAAGCCGCATTCGCGGATGGCAGCTTGTGAAATGGCGGCAGTATGGACGGGAACATTGTCGTGCAATAATCGCGCACCTTTTGTCAATTTTCCATGATATGAATACTGTTCCTTAATTTATGCAATAAAGACGCATAATATGTGCCGTTCACACTTGTATTGCGCTCTTTAAAGTCAATTAGCAAAATGCCCTCACAATCCCAGAATATTGTGGCCATCACCTTTTTCGTTGATTGAACGCTTTTCGCCTTTCTGGGATGACGTTCATCAGATCGCCGCCATTCTATGGACTCCCTTTTCCATAGAGGATCGTAAAACAGAACCATTCTTTTATCCTCTGTGACAATGGACTCCAAAATCGGTTTTAGGTCGTCTCCACATATGTTTAAAAACGACGGCGCAAATTCCACTCGACGTTCACGTTGGAGAGCAGAAAGAAGTCGTGGTACCCATCCAGCACTAATTTTATTCATACCCAAATGGTCATGGAGAATTCGGCGAATACTTGTTTCGGAAATGTTTGTTATCACTGCTAATTCCTTCACTTTCAAACGGCGATCTTCTAGCACTAAATGTTCAATAATTGAAATTTGTTGAGGCGTTATCACTTCAATAGGTCGACCCGACCGATCAGCATCTTCCAGGGATTCTTGTCTCAAACGGAAACATTTTGCCCACTTTTTTACAGTTGAATACGAAAGAGATGAATCACCGTAAACGCCGTCTAAAGATGCCAATCCACAATGAGAATATCTCATGAGATTTGTGTCTCATGCAATAAAAATCGCAGGACAACTCCAATTTCATTGGTCTTTCGACCGTTTCCACAATGAAATTGAAGCGATTTTTATTGCATAAAAATCGCAGGACAACTCCAATTTCATTGGTCTTTCGACCGTTTCCACAATGAAATTGAAGCGATTTTTATTGCATGAGACACAAATCTCATGAGATATTCTCATTGTGGACTGGCGCCTTAAACGTTGTTTAATGTGATAAGGTGTATGCCGTTCATTTGTTAAAAATTTAATGACCGCGCGGTACTCAATTTTCTTTTGGGCTGGTTACTAAAAACTACTAGGCTTCGAACCATCATATTTATAGTGTACACCTCGCGTATGCGCATGCATGACATGACGGAGTTTGAACACGTTTGAACCTGTATAAGTCTGTCAGGCCGAGAATTCATGGCGCCTACCTCGTATCTACATAAATTGGAAGTAATTACTATTAGGTTTGTTGTTTGTTCTGACCTCCAGTTATAAACCGTATAAACGGTTATAGAACAAATGCGCATGTCATTTGAAAATTTTGTAATAGTCAAAGTAAATACCTATAAATATGTGATTAAACATTCAAATTAAATGGCGGTTTATTGTTTTAGAAAGTACTTCAGTTACTACCATGCTTTTGAGTCTAGCAAGTGTTTCTTTCTCTAAGAATAAAGTGCATGTAGGTACAATTATAGGAACTTGCGAACATGTGAAAAGTTCATTTATAATTATCATATATTCGTAGACAAACTGACAGATTTGTTAAACTTATATAGACAATCTAGTATGTAATATTATGTAAATTAAACTTATAATTTTTGAGTCGATGTGTCCCCCGTAAGATATAAGAAAAATAAAGGAATTCTGTGATATCAATATATTAGATATCCGAACAATCTATTATATGCATGTATTTGTACCAGCATGTTACGTCATGAAAATTATAATAAATTGCAAGTTAATGTGACCGCCAGACTTGTATGACAGAAAACATTCAGAGTTCGACTAATGTACCAAATCATGTAGGTATTCAAATTACCAAAAAGGCTTCAATTTTTAATACTCTCCAAAAGGGATTAAAAGAGTGTACTACTAATCTTTTACTTTAAATGAATAAGTAAACGAAAAGAAAGGGATGCTTTGAACGCAGAAAATGTATTGTAACATATTTGTTTAACGGCCATTTTCATAATCAGAACCTTAAAGTTACTTTAACTAAAGTAACTTTAGTACTTTAATAAAAATTTAAAGTACGTCCGTTTCATAATGTTTAATGACGTCGACTTTACTTAAAGTTTATTTTAGACAAAATAAACGACTGTTGGTATAAGTGCGGCGTTTTAAATTTGTAACATAACCTCGCTTATTTTGAATTCACTGCGTGTTTACGTTCTGCAAATTTGTTGTTGTTTATGTTTTTATCAATATTTTATGAATAATGGATGAAATAATAATAACAAAAGTGAAGCCCGCATAAGAGGCTCCAATTTTACTAAGGAAGAAGAGCTGCTGCTACTAAATATAATAACTAATTACAAACATATAATTGAATGCAAGAATTCGAATAAAATAACACCTCAAGAAAAGGTTCTAATATTAAATACTGACTTTCCAAATATTATTATTTTATAGGAACAAACATGGAACATTATTTTGAAAAAGTTGAACTCAGTAAACAGACCTCGTACACTGCAACAAATAAAAAGCAAGTACGATAATTTAAAAACGGCTGCGAGAAAGTATGCATCAAAATGTAGAGAAAATTATATAAAAACAGGTGGCGGTAATTCTGATTATAAAGAAAATGTTATTTATGAAAAGATGTTGGATATCATAAATAAAAAACATCCTCTACAACAGGGGTCTCCAAACTTTTCAGCCTTAGGGCCATACTGATTACTCCAGTAAGTTCCGAGGGCCAAAACCATATTATCATTGTTGCCGGTGGTAAAAAGTGAAATAGTCCACTGATGAAAAAAAGTCCGAAAAAGTACGCAACGTTTAAAAAAGGCTGCAAAACGGCAACACTGCATATTATTAATTTTCCTGTCATTATCTGTAATTTCTAGATTAGTCGTAGAGTACGAGCCATGAGGAGTAATGTGACACGACATCTGGTGGACACAAGCGGAAATAGGTAGTACCTTCTATCGCTAACAGATGGCGCTAATAGCACGTACAGAATAATCTCGTTGGTTCGAGAAAGTTCTGGTGTCTTCCACTCACTTCTAGATGGCAGTAATTGGAATATATAAGAAGGCTAGTGGCGCAACCACAAGTCAGTTCCTATGACACTGTTGTGAAATAAAATAGTGCGTACCTCCTTAAAACGTGTTTGTGCGTGTTTAAGACATCTTTGTAAGAGTATTTTGATTTGAATTGTTGCTTTTGTGTGTGATTTAGTAGTATGGAAAAGAAGCGAAAAATTGATAGTGAATGCAGAAAATTCAAAGATCAGTGGAACATTCAGTATTTCGTAATTGAGTCCAGTAAAAAGGCGCTATGTTTGATTTGCAATGAAAGCATAGCCGTTCTCAAAGAATATAACATTAAACGTCATTATGAAACAAAACATTTTCAAAATTACTCAAAATATACAGGAAGTTTGCGGACAGAAAAATTCGAAGCTATGAAGCGCGGATTGAAATCGCAGCAATCTTCATTTACAAAACTCAAAACTGAACAAGAGGCTGCAACGCGTGCCAGCTTTCGTGTGGCTCTTGAAATTGCAAAACGTGGAAAACCATTCACCGATGGAGAAATGATCAAAGAATGCATAATTGCAGTAGCCGAAGAAATGTGCCCTGAAAAGGTAAATTTATTAAAAAGTGTCAGTATGTCAGCAAACACTGTGGCTCGAAGGGTAGAAAACATCGCTGAAAATATATCCTCTCAACTGTTCGACAAAAATGGACATGTTGAGTGGTTTTCTTTGGCCTTGGATGAGTCAACGGATATGTCAGATACTGCTCAGGTGCTGATTTATATTCGAGGAGTAGATAAAAGCTATGAAGTGCATGAAGAACTTCTTGATATGAATAGTATTCATGGCACAACTACTGGTACAGATATTTTTAAAGGAGTTGAAATGGCCATTAATCAAAAGAACCTTCGATGGAAAAACTTGAAATGTATTACAACTGATGGAGGCAAAAACATGAGTGGGAAAGATAAAGGAGTGGTCGCTCTTGTGTCAAAGGCTGTAGAAAATGACGGTGGTTTAAAACCATTAGTCTTACATTGTATCATTCATCAACAGTCTTTGTGCGGAAAATGTTTGGATATGTCTGAAGTTCTGAAACCAGTCATATCAACTGTTAATTTTATCAGATCTTTTGGGCTGAATCACCGACAATTCCGACAATTTATTGAAGAGATTGCAGAAAATGACTTACCTTATCATACTGCCGTACGTTGGCTTAGTTGTGGGAAAGTCCTTCAGCGCTTTTTTGAACTTCGAGCAGTGATCGAAATTTTTTTGAATGAAAAGCATCGCCCTCTTACTGAATTACAAAACAACGCATGGCTGTGGAAGTTAGCATTCTATGTTGATTTGACAAAACATGTGAACGAACTGAATTTGAGATTGCAAGGAGAAAACCAGCATCTTCCTGATTTATACACTAATATCAAATCATTCCGGAAGAAATTGATACTGTTTCAATCACAACTACGAAGTACATGTTTTTCAGATTTTAAAACATGTGAAATATTCAGCCACACTACTGAGACTGAGTTTCCTATCGATTTTGCAATCGAAACTTTGAGTGCTTTGAAAATAAATTTTGATACTCGTTTCTCGGACTTTGATGCCATTGCGAATCAAATTAAGATTTTTCAGAATCCTTTTGATACTGACATTGAAACCCTAGCCCCGGAACTTCAAATGGAAATAATTGATCTACAGTGCAGTGATATAATTAAGAACAAATATCAAAACTCATCTTTGTTGGAATTTTAAAAGAGTCTTCCACTGACACAATTTGATAATTTGCATAAATTTGCTCGTGGGCTGTTTTCTGTTTTTGGTGCTACTTATTTGTGTGAGAAGACCTTCTCCAAAATGAAGTACACAAAAAATGTTTACAGATCTAAATTAACTGATGAGCATCTTAAATCTCTTTTAATAATTGGTACAAGTAAAATTAGTCCACAACTACAAACTATTGTCAGTGGAAAATCTCAATTACACAAATCTCATTAGTATTTCATATGTCATTATGCTTGTTATAAGTTATGTTTTTATTTAAAATGTATAAAATGTTAGTTGGATTCATTTCAATAATTTGTTAGTTATTATATACTCAAGTAAAATTTTCTGCATATTATACATGTCTTTACTCATTACAATTCTGTGTTTCTTTATCCAACTTATCACAAAAACAATAACAATAAGCCTACAACAATGTTATGAGTAGTTAGCCCATGACCATATCAATGTAGATGTCATATTAATAATTATTCAACATAAAATTAGAATACTTCAGTAAACTAAATTTAATTTGCTATAAAAAATATGTTCTCTAAAAGGAGTTTTCAAGTATGCTAGCTCTCCGCGGGCCGGACAAAATCTGTCCGCGGGCCGGATGTGGCCCTCGGGCCGTAGTTTGGAGACCCCTGCTCTACAACGTGCCTAACAACAGAAAACACTAACGACATGGGAATTGGGGTTTCAGAGCAACCAATACTAATATATGTTCCTGAAGAAGAAAATAATGTGCTTGCAAATTCTGTGGTTGCAGATAAAGCTGCAGAAAATGGAAGAAATGTGGAAGGTAATTGTTTATTATAGTTACAATCATGCATTTTTAAATGTTCACCGTTTCAGAAACTGAAAGTTGTAAAGTTAATAACTGGACCACATATACTCCACAAACGTTGCAGCAAAAGAAAAGTAGAAAGCTGATGATTAAAAACACGCCAACACAAAAAATTCAAGAGGGCAGGACATTATATAATCTGAAACAGCAACTGATACTTAGAAAAATTGAAAACCTAAAAAATGAAGATACAAGACGTGCAGAATTACATTATAAGCAAATAGAATTAATAAACCTACAATTACAAGTAGAAAAACGGAAGAATGTGGTGTAAGTGAATATATACATATATTATATGTACATTTATTGTAAAATTTACTTTAATAAATGAAACGTATATATATTACAATATAAATATATCTATTGCACGTATCAATTATATTAGTTTTATTATAAATTTACAATGTAAAATGTTCCGTTATAAATATGTTCCTTACATCTTGTGCATTGTCTTCTATATGTTCTTTGTTGTTAACAAAACCCATTACATTATCATTTTCAATGACAATGTCGTCGTCGTCTAATATATCGTTCATGTCTATTGTCATATTGTGCAGAACTGCAGTAGCAATAAACATAGCCATGGCAGTTTGCACATTAATTTTCATACCTACAGACAATACAGGAAATCTTCGCTTCCAAACACCATACTGTCTTTCTACAATATTTCGTGTACGAATTAAAGATTCATTGTATAATCGTTGTGGTTCATTGTTTGCTTCTTGTAGCGGAGTGAATAAGTACGTACGCAGTGCATATCCGCTATCACCTATTAAGCGGTAATTTAGAAATGTACTATTCTCAAACTCCCCTTTTAATGTACTGTTGTTGAAAATTGTTTGGTCATGGCAACTACCAGGCCATCTTGCAACAATATTTCTGATTTTTAGTTGTGCATCAGCTACAGTCTGGACATTTAACGAAAAATAACCTTTCCTGTTTCTATAGATTTCTGCATCCTCGCCCCCTAAAACATTAGTTGTGTGTATATGCATGTACATACATATAAATATTTTAATACTTTTTTACCTGGAGATATAATTCGAATGTGCGTGCAGTCTATAGCACCACAACAATTGGGAAAGTGAGCTAGATTAAATATGCCATACGCTGTTTCTACTAGCTGTTCTCTTGTGGGCATTTTAATAAAATCAGGCTTCAATGCGGCAATTGCGTAACTAACTTCTTTGATAATTCGAGAGGCGGAAGCAATAGAAACACCAACAAAATCACTCATACCTATTAATAGGCTATCGCTTGCATAAAACCGTAATGTTAACAGTAATTTTGATTCCGCCTTAATAGCACCGCCCCTACAATGCATCATATTATTTGTTGTGTTGTTATTATGTCATGAGAATTATGTGCACCTGTATGTATATATCATTACCTATTCGAGGGTGATGTAATTCTATAGCTTATGTGTTCTAATAAACGATTTACCGTCAACTTACTTAATCGAAATCTTTGATAAAATTCGTCGTCTGTCCATTTATTAAAATCAACGATTCTTTCTTTGTATATTTTTGGATGACGCGCTATAAATATGTCATTTTCTTCATCGCTGCTGCTGCTGCTCGATGATGAAAATAAATTCATATCCATAATTAAAATTCTTTCTATGAATATTTTGTTATGTAGATTATGAGTTCTTTATTTACTACTAATATTTACACTTCATACATAGGTTATGGTCATTCTATTATTTAAAGAGAAGATAAAGTTTCAATAAAGTGTCGTTTAATCTGACTTTAAGATAAAGTATTCTTAAAAGTGATAAAGGTAGTTTATGAAAAGCAATTTTGCTTTAAATTGCACTTTAAATTTTAAAGTGAATCTAAAGTTGATTATGAAAATGGCCGTAAGTCCATTAAAATTGTTGATTTTATAGTTATGTAATATATATTTATTAATGTATGTTTGCATTTGATGTACGTGCCAATTATTAATAACAGCTTGTATTAAAAATCCTTGTTTCATTTACTTACCCGGCTTATCAGAAATATCCATAAAAAATTTAGAAAAATGTATTTCTTCTAAACAACTTCTTCATTACTTTTTAAATCCTGTCGCAATTTTGGTGGTTAAATGCAGATGCAGTGACATTTAAATGTTCATTACGATTGATATCATTGATATTTGTTTACATTAGTTTGGTGAATGTAATAATTCTATTACTAATGTTGGTAGTACAAGTTCCTCTAAAATTCCAATTTTATACCTGTTCCGACCTTCAGGATTTAGAACCATTTTAGAATCAGGATTTGGCCGGACATGCGCATTATTACCAGAACTACTAATTCTAGAACAGTTCCGGAACTGTTCAGAACTGGAGGTTTGAACAAACCTATTATTATTAATTTGTATTAAGTGTTTGTTAATTTTAATGTGTATTTTAGATATATACTTTGTTTTAATTGAACCCAGTAGAGCAAGATTATTATATTTAAATATAATTAACAATTTTCTGTTTGACTTACTTGACAAGCGTCCTTTTGACCTTCCACGTAACCAGCACACAGCATTCCCTCATAAATTTGATTCGAGTATTTGGCCTTGCAGCTTTGAAACGATGCAATCGGAACTTCCACTGAGCGCAATGCAACACTTGCAAAACCACCCTACAATTAAACATTTACTTGTATATGGCGCCATTATAATTTAGATTTACGCATATACTAACAGAGGACGTCGTACCCCAACCTGAGACCACGCAAGAAGTTCCTTCTTCTGGGCTCTCATCAGATAATGGGACGCTGTCGATAAATTCGTTGAACGTTCCCAAACTGGATATCTAAAGAGTCGTTTAGTAAAAATATTGTCATCATCATTCAAGTTCGTAATTTAGTTATATTTAGGTTTATCATATGAGTTCAATTCCAGCGTACTTAGTGCTTGTTCTCTATGGAACTCTATGGAATGATTTATCGGTTATAAATTGGAAAACTTCCACTGTTTGTTTTTATAAATTTTGCAGCTTATGAAATGAAATAGTAAATTTGTGTGATCCTAATCTTATAGCAGTGATTTTATGTTTTAGTTGTATTTGTAAATGTGATAAAGTCATGTCTTGTTAGAAGTTCATACAATTTAATTTTAATAAGTTAAAACGTCATGATAGAATAAGAAAACAACAAAGTTTTATTGACATATACCATTGTGCTATATTAGACACATGTTTAGGATTTTTCTGGTAGAAAATTAATATCTTAGAGAAGACATGATAAAAAATCATAATTTTTTTGAAAAAATAAAAAATTATGATTTTTTTTGATTATTTTAAATTTTATAAATACTGATACTTTATTATCACAAATATCCATTTATACGTAAACGTATATGAATATATGCACGTGTAGAGATACACAGCATACACTTAGGTGTCATTACCAACAGCGAACGCACAGACACCGGTGTTTCGGCCTTTGAGGCCTCTTCAGTGTACCTGGTGCTGCTGGTAATGATCCACAACTAAGACTGTGTCTTATGTCCGTTGAATCGCAGAAGTGCCTATGAGAATATCTCAGCGACATCTGCCATCCAAGCGCGACACCGAACACGACAGTTTCATCTTGCACACTGTGCTAAAGACAAAACCTGTACGCTAAATGTGTATCTCTGTATATAAGGCCAATAGGTGGCACCGCCATATCACAAATAAATAGGATATGAAATACTTGAATGTGTAACGTACATTAACGGATAATAATTATCATCCGTTAATGTACGTTACACATTCAAGTATTTCATATCCTATTTATTTCTGATACTTTATATTGAGATATTTGTAAAAATAAAAATTACTCAAATAATGGTGACTATGAAAAAAAATCAAAAATTCAAAAAAGTGTGAATTTGAGTGACAGTAGTAGTTTTGATTTTGGTGTCGGTTGCAGTAGCAATAACGACGTTTTAAACTCATTTGTTCTTCGAACTAGTCAGTATACGAGAAGAGTATAATACAAGGAGATAGCTAGGGCTATTTTTGTAACAAATTGTAGCTTCAGGTCAACGGAACAAAAAAAAAATTCAAAAGCAATTAAAATGTTAAGGCCAGGATATGTCCAACTTTTAACATTGAGTTGTCATCGGTTCTTTTAGATGAAATATTTGAAGAGGAGAAATCAAAATATTGTAAATATCTATCAAACAAGTCAGTTTATATGTCTCTCGATGGATAGTCAAATATTCTTAATGAACCAATAATATGTGTCGTTTTGACAGTTTCTTGTTCGAAAGTATAGATACATCAGGGCATTCACATACATCTGAATATCTTACAGACATCGCTATAGATATAATAAATAAATGTGACACTGAGTATAATTGCAAAGTAACTAAGCGTTTTCACAGACAACGCGACTAATGTGAGTAGCATGAAAAAAAATATCAGAGCTCGTGAATCTGAAATATCCCATTATAACTTATGGATGTTCTGCCCATATACTGAATTTGCTTTGCAAGAATTTAGAAATTAAACAAATAAAAGAACATGTATTTCAAGTTGTAAAATATTTTCGGAATGCGCATTTGCCTAATGCTTGATAGAAACAAAAAGGGGGCAAACAATTAGTACTACCTCACGATGTTCAATGGAATATACTTTCTGACTGTTTCAATGTCAGTGAATGGTCGAAATTATTACAAATTTGTGAAGATGACACAGATCCGCAGTGATTTTTAAAAAGGTGTTGAATATGCAAATCAGAAGAAAGATCGAAGACTTTTTAAAATTATTGAAACCGATTACTATGACACTTGACAGAATTCAGCAAAAACGTGCCTGTTTATCTTATATGGTGGAAGAATGGAAAAAGTTAGACGCAGTCTTTATAGGTTCTGTAAAATATGAAAAAGTCATAAAACAAAAGTTTATTAAAAGATATGAACAAGCCACAACATCTTTTTACTTTTTAGCATATTTGCTGGATCCTACTAGAAATAAAAATGAATACCCGTCGTCATATCAAAAAAGAAAATCGACTTTAGAAATAGTTTCCAAATATTATTCTGGTACTGGATTATTACCATTAATCATCATCAAGTTGGAAGCTGAATCAGAACCGTTCCACGAAACAATGTTTTCACAAGAAATATTACAAAATGTAAATGCAATACAATGCTCGAGATTTCAGAAGAATGTTCCAGAAATTAATCAAACATTGGACATCATTGTTCCGTTTTTGTGTGCAAACCCTTTTTGTGCAGATGTCGAAAGAACTTTTTCATTGTATGGGCTTGTTCATTCAGATTGAAAAAATAGATTGGGTAATGAAAACGCATTAATTAAGGAAAGATTTTTAACCACCAAAGTCCAAAGTCTAAATCAGCCACTAGAAAAACAAAAATCACTATCTACAAAGCCATGATAAGACCCGTGGTGAAATACGCAAACCTCAGTGAAGCTACTAGCAAGATGGGAACTGCGAATCCTAAGGAAACCATATGGGCCGGTTGTGGAGGATGTGGAGTGGAGAATCCGATACAACTTGAATTAAAGCAGAAATACAATCAACCAGATAATATAGAATTTACTAAATTACTAAGATTGAAATGGGGGGGGGGGGCACCTAGAAAGAATGGGTGAGGACCGAATCCCAAACAAGGTATATAACGTTCAGATGACGGATGGATAGCCAACATTGAGGACGCTAAATAATTACTGAAAGTGGGCAATTGGAAGGCAATAGTCAGGCAGCAAGTTGTCTGGAGGCAGAAAATATGGGAGGCCCAGATCCAAATGGGACTGTAGCGCCATGAAGAAGAATGAAAAAGCATTGATTTAGTGCTTCTTTTTAAACATTATAAGATTAAAAATAGTATTTTTTTATACTTCCGTTAAATTAGGATGAAGGATTTTTTAAATTTTAGTTTTGCAAAACAACGTGTATTTTCTTATTAATATGAAGCACATAATTTTTCAAGTTTTTTTTTTTTTTGTAAATAATTTATGTATTATTACTAAACTTTTATTTTTTTAAATTTTATTTTTGCAAAACAACGTGTATTTTCTTATTAATATGAAGCAAATAGTTTTTTATGTTTATTTATTTTTTATTTTCTTTGTAAATAATTTATATATTGTGTTACTAAATAAATGTAATTTTTTTTATTTTTCTTCCTAAAACAATTATATAAATATGATAAAATCTATGCGACTATTAGGAGTATATTTTTTTAAATAAAAATCATCTTAATTTGAATCATGATTTAAATTCCGTTTTTATTCAAACGATTCTCTACTCTGTCTTAGAGCGTACCTTTAATATGAACAAAAACACTAGAACACCTTTATCACTTTAGTGTTGTTTTGTATACGCTACGTAGACAACGCGGTTTTTAATCAGTGCTTCTGAAGATGACAACATAGTTGTCGAATTACGTATTTAGCCTTTTTTTGTTTTTTAGTGAGGTAAAGGTGTTTTTGTTCAGTTTCAAGCCACATGCTCCAAGTTTAGTTTCCATACCTTTAATATAGCAATATCGTTTTGTAAAGTTTTCGGTGAGTATTCTTCGTGTGTTATAATCTCCAGTACATCTTTAGAGAGAGTATTTTCTGTCGGTGTATCAGTTCTGAGGTCACCAACGACTACATAAATAAGAGATTTTGACACCACCACTCCTTTATCATCGACGAGACAATGAGCTGCTGTCAGAATGTGCGTGTGACTTATTATAGTACCTCCACAAAAGGGATAATTCGGCTTCACGTATCTAATGGACACCTGAAAATGGCGAAATCTGTATTTTTGCTTTTCAATTCGATCTATTAAATGATGTTGGTTACGCACTTGGTAAGGAAAGTCTTCACGACGCTCAACAATTACCCCACCAACGATTTTCGTTTTATGAAAGAATGGCGATTCCGTTTCAGCTTGGATGGGTTCTGTTGTTTCGATATCATCGACGGTGGTTTCAGCATCTGGTGAAAGTACATCATCTGTTGGAAAATCTTCACTCTGTCCAGAAGCGTATAAAACAATTGCTGAAAGGATATTATTTTGGTTTATTCAGTTTTCCATGACATATTATCTTCTATTATGCATTTCTAACACATCTATTACCCAAAAGAATGCTGTAATAGTTAAATTTCCTTTTCTAAACTTCGGAGAGTCAATATAAAATCTTAAACATCAAGCATACGCTTAAAGTCAATTATGATGTCAAATACGAAATGGACAATTAAAAACAAGTATCTTAAGCCATTAAGTAGCAACTCATTTTTTTATTACAAAATTCAAAAATTTCCCGTAAAGGCTTTGTTTAAGGTGTCATTTAGTACATAAATAGTCCTAGTTTGACAATTCGTCCTCAAGGAACAGGATAATAAGCCGTCTTATAAATAGGACGCTGGCATTTAAAGGTATAATTTTATTACATGAATGTACCAATACAAAAACAAAAGTAAATAGGAAAGCAGTAAAGTGACATATTAACAATTTACCGTGATTAGGAGAAAAGAAGTCCTTGCAGAGCGTAACTTGACATTTGATATAACATGTAAGAGGCTTTGACTTGCATGCTTTACCTTGACGTCTTCTTTGTTTGTCTCTTCGTTCTATAAAATGTCCTTTTCGGTCATATCGGACATCCTCAAAGACTTTTAATGTTGAAAACGTTATTGGCCTACACCTAATTTTATATAGGTCACAGCAATCGCTCTTCTAAAATTTAGCAACGTCATATCTGAAGAGTTGACCATTCTGAAGAGAATCTATTTATTTACGATAGCCGCATCGATCATTCGAGTAAAAAGGACCCAATACCAATTTTTTGCCCGTATTTGGACTCTTTATTGATCAACATTCCAATCATGTTGATCTACCCCACTCACATGATTATTGTTGTTCTTCAGAACTCTTCGTTGAGGTATATTTTTCCTCTATTTGGCTTTTGTATCCCATCGGGGTGCTTGAGGTAGGGGATTCATGCTATCGTTTATTGTCATTCTGTTTCAATTTTCTTCGCTTTTCGTATCAAATCTGTGATCAAAAGTTCCGCGAGGTTCTTTGGCCAAGCTCTTGGAATCTTTTAGTGGACATTTTGCTAGTCTATCTTCACGCAAAGTGCCAGTGGCTCTGAATCCCTTATATTGTAGATGCAGCAGTATGTCTCTGCCTGTGAATAAATTGTCGAAATACAAGCAGTGGCTTGGTGGGTCTACAACATAGTCGTGTAAATTTACCACTACTCTTGTTCCCAAATTTAAATCTTGATTTTTGGCTACGTTTGTAGATGTTTCAGCACCACAATATAAATAAAACTTGAAGCAATAAACCGTTAGATCTACATAACGCCCAAAGTGTGTAGCCAAAGCGGATCGGTTTCCCGAGTATGAATTGCTTCGACCCATGTCTACCAAAATATTTTACGATCATTTCATCAATCGACAAATCTTTGATGAAGATCCCGAACTGTTGGAACTTTTCATTGATCATAGTGAGCAATGGTCGAAGTTTGAAGCCCCTATCATTTTTCTTATTTCCGTTTGTCAACAGATCGTTATCGTTGAAATGTATGTATCGTTTTATATTGAAGACCTATTCCTAGACATACACTTTTTCACCAAATCTACTCCTAGATCTTTCTCTTCCGACCAGTAGTGTTTTTCAGAAGGCAATCTGCAATAACCCAAATACATCAAAATATCCATAAAAGCTTTTAGTTCTTCTGGTGAAAAAGTAAAGTTTTTGTCATTTTTTTCTACTGCAGCATACTTGACTGTTTCTTTAGTTTAAAAATCATTATTGCTTCAGTGAAAAATTTTTCAAATGTTTTAGAAGGAGCATGTTTTTAAGATCCTCGAACTCATTCATTACCTTCTACCCTCAATTTTGTATAGACAGGGTCCATTTTACGCCACATAGCTGATACATCGGTGAGCAGCCTTTTTTTCTTTGATTTTGGTGGTACATCTTTTGTGCTGGTTGAAGGTACAGATACTAGTTCTTCACTTTCTGCTTCATGTTCTTCGCTTTGTGAAGAAGTATATTGGAACACGAGTTCTCACCATCTACATAAGCTATGCCTATGAAATGATAAATTAGTAATATACCTATTATATCTTCATCTGCCTCATCCTCATCTGTGAGATAATCAGCATCTGGAGACAGAACTACAATGCGAGAATTTTCAACATCATCTAAAAACTCTGGATCATTTATTATATCTTCGAGTTCCTGAAGAGTTATAGCTTTTCGGCACATTTCGAGTTATTATATTATAAATATTACGTAGACAGGTACATACATGTTACGACGTTACTATCCTCCAAATTTTGACAACTAAACACACTGACAAATTATTATTTTTAGGTTATGATCTATTCGTCGTTCGGTTACGATAGTTGCCAGCGTCTTAAAATATGACGGTCATATTTAGGTGTTTATTTTAGTAATTTATTTTATTGCGTAAAACAATATTTTTTTGCCAAGATTATGAATTTTGATTTCGACCAATGCAGTTATTTGGTCTGTAAAATGCAATTGGCACACATATGCAACACAAGGTCGTGCTATGTTCAAAGTTCAAATATAGAAAGATTTTATCATTTTTTTACTTATCGAAACGACAGTAAATAAATTTGAGTAAAATATCATGTGCTTGGTACAATTCGGAAGAAACGGGAAGAAAATAATACACAAACAAATAGACAAAACCAAAGTCATGAAAAAATCATTTGCTTAGTGTCGTATTAATATGACGCTGATACTTAATCGGTTAAGTTTAGAAAAAGTGGTTTGCAGCTTTGCTGTTGTTAACATAGGGAAGAGTTGGGTAAAACCGGGTACTGGTGATATTGTTCACGGTGATGATACCATCTAGCTAACAAAACTGAAACTAGTCTCAGCTCAATGTAGATGGCAATAGCAAGAATGCCTTCTAGATGGTGCCCCTGTCGATCATATGCCGATGTTCATTTTCGATAGGCTTTGATTTAAAAACAACAAGTACTTCCTGTGCTGTTTACGTTGTTGCTAGTGGTGTAATTTATGAGGTAAGTAGTTTATTAGCTATGTTTTGCCGTGATATTTACATAAATATTTCATACTATGTCATTTTGGGGTTACGTTATTCTCTTCAATTCACAAGCGGACAAAATCGGGTACAACCCCGGATGCTAAAACCGGGTACCCGGTTTTAGAAAATAGATTAATAATTATCAATTTCGTAAACAATGTATTTACTATAATACGAGTGTAATTTATTTTAATTAATCTGTTTAGGGCAAAATGCCAAAGTACGTCAGGAAAACTATACGTCAGTCGTGGAGTAAGGACAGCATGATTGGGGTAATTACTGAGGTTTGTGAAGGCAGGATGGGATACTTGAAAGCTTCTCGAGCTTTTGAAGTCCCTCAGTCGACTTTTGAGGCCCGTGTTAAGACTGTGAGAACTGGCAAAGCTATTGAAGAAGCAAGGCAGAAGGATACTATAAATCAACAAAAAGAAACAGTAAAGGTATAATACATATTTTCGCAGGTTTAGGAAGATTCAAGCCAGTGTTTACAAACGCTCAAGAAAATGAACTTGCTTCTCATATTTTACAAATGGAAAGCAGACTCTTCGGTTTTACTTTGAAAGATCTGCGTAGTCTTGCATTTGACCTAGCCGGAAAAAATAAGTTAACACACACGTTCAACAAGGAAAAGAGAATAGCTGGCAAAGCGTGGATGTATGCATTTTTAAAAGGACATCCACATCTTAGCTTGAGAACACCAGAAGCTACATCAATTGAACGTGCAATCGGTTTTAATCGTTCGGCCGTGGAGAAATTCTTTTCCTTGTTGACTGAAGTCTGTGAAAAGTACAAATTTCCACCAGAATGCATATAGAATGTTGATGAGACTGGGATTACAACAGTTCCGAATAAGCAGTCGAAAGTGATTGGCCTAAGAGGAAAGAGGCAAGTTAGAACTTTGGTTTCAGCCGAGAGGGGAACTCTTGTCACAGCCGAAATTTGCATGAGTGCAGCCGGTGAATATATGCCGACTATGTTTTTTTTTACCGCAGAGTTTCATCCAAGTGGGTGGATTCAGAAGGACACGTTTATCAAATGGTTTAAAAGATTTCTCGCTAAAGTAAAACATTCTGCAGAACAACCAGTCCTATTATTGCTAGACGGGCATGCCACCCACACAAAGAGCATTGATTTGATCAACGTGGCACGTGAAAATAATGTTGTTTTGTTATGTTTTCCTCCCCATTGCACTCATCGAATGCAACCCTTAGATGTTTCTTTCATGGCACCATTGAGCACCCATTACGAGGAAGAAGCAAGAAAATGGCTGTGTGATCACCCAGGCAGATATATTAGAATCAACTAAATTGGAAAGCTTTTCGGAGTGGCATTTATGAAGGCAGCAAGTGTTCAACCTGCTGTCAATGGCTTCAGAAAAACAGGTATACTTCTACTAAATACAGGTGTTTTTGAAGACTGGATGTTTGCTCCATCAGAGACTACTGAGAGATCTCTTACTGACCCGAATACTTTCACGACAAGAAGTCCGCCTTCTGTGACAAAACTAACTATACACAATCGAATTCTTTTGTTACAAATGTGCTCACCACCGTCTTTAATGATTCAACATCAGCGGAACGATCGAGATTAGCAAAATCTACTGATCTTGTTCAGAATTGTTCAACGCCTTCGTCATCACGTTCGCCACAACCGAGTGGTAGCTTTACCGTGACTCCGAAAGAAATATTCCCATTTCCGCAGGCCACACGAAAAAAGGACAACTGAGAGAAGGCGAGGTAAAACGGTCATATCAACGTCGTCACCTTACAAGGATGAGTTAATAGGACAGTGTAAGGACGCCACAACTCTAAAACATTGTGTGGTGACGAGAAATATATTAACAAAACAAACAAGAAGAATTCAAAACAGCTGTAAAAAAGAGGTTTATCACAAAACCATCAATTGTACAGGATAGTCAAGATGACTCAACATCCGCAGATGAAAATGAGAATGCGACCTGCACATATTGTAACGAATTATATTCAAATTCAAAGTCTGGCCAAGGATGGATCATGTGCAATTCATGTCAAAAATGGTCTTATAATGCTTGTGCTAACGTAGATGAAGAAGATGATTACTACGTTTGTGATTTTTGCGCAAATTAAGTGTTTATTGTTGTCTTGAAGTTCAATTGTCATATACATATAATTACTTTTCATTACCTTGAATAAAATTCTGTTTATTGTCATGTGTTTACTATAATAAACCGTCTGTCCGGCTTTACCCGACTGGGTGGATAAAACCGGGTATTTTGACATTTATACAAATAATCACAATTTATAGCTGTTGACGATTAGTTAAAAAAAAAATTTATAAGCAAGCCGATCTATAATAATGTCTCGTTTTGTCAACGAATTTGGAAAACATTTTCGGTCAAATACAATCTTCTATGACCTATTATGTACTAAGTACCCGGTTTTACCCACCTCTTCCCTACTATACAGAAAAAATACTGGAAAGGAATCTGGAATGTATCACTTGCAAAACACAGAAATAACAATTTCTACTTTAGATCAAGAGAAGGACAGTGACAAATATGATGACTATGAGGCAAATGCAGTACAGTGTTTACCAGTAACTTTGGATCAATCACCTGACGAAATAATTCCCAGTTACAATGATCTCATTAAAAAGCTAAGAAAGATTGTGGAAATCTTCAAAAATTCACCTACAAAAAAAGATATTTGTAGAAATATACACAAGAACTACTAGGCAAAAATATGGGTTTGATTTTATATTGCAAGACAAGTTTGTACAGTTTACTTAACATGTCAGAAAGCATTCACCGTCTTAGAGCTTGATGAAGAGTGGTCGAAAATAAATTAGTTATATGTCAGCTTAGAACCGGTAGATTTAGGCCTTGCGGTATTGTATTGGAGATTGTTTTGAGCGCTAAATTAGCAACGGCACTTTGTGAGAGGATAAAAGACCAATTAGACAGGTATACTAATTTACCTACAAAATCCAATAAAATATGAACAAAACTCAAAAAGACCTTTTGTTTGCGATGCCCAAAAAGAATGCGACATCCCAGAAAATTAAAACAAAAATTGAAAAGAGTAATTACTGGAAATGACAAGAAAGCAAATGATGCCGAAGTAGGTGTAGATCAAGAACACCAAGAGACTGCAGAAGTAAGTCTATCATTACAAGAAGAATTGGAAATCTAGTTACAGGAAGAAAATATACCTACAAACTTAGAGTAAGCATTGTGACCGATTTTGAGAAAATACTAAAAGACGAAATGACTAGATAAGATATTATTTTTATTTATATTATAACGTTTTTCGCAAAGATGTTTTTGTTATATTAGTGTTGTGTTATAATAAGGAAGAGTGTATTTTGTTGATTCTTATATAAAGAAAATTATAGTTGAATAAACATTTACAAAACAGTTTCTTCACCGAAACTTGTGAATATTGTAAGGCTCGATAAATTTTTATGGGGGATCACACGGTATCCCGCGGGACTTATGACAATCCCGCACCAATGCCACGGGATTAAAAACTGTCTGGGATTGGAATTACTATGCACAATGCATCATCTCATTCATAAAGAATGGAAAGGCTACCAATCTATTTGTGAAGAAAAACCGCTATCCAGGAATTTTTATGAATAGTTTAGAATCTTTAATATTTAGTTGTTCATTAACCACACATATTCTATTTTGGCATAGGTATGTAGACGATATTTTAGAATTCTTTAACTTATGGAAAACTTCAACTTGAAAATTAAAAAAAAATACTTACTCAGAAGGTTATTTTTTGGATATTCAAATTACTTTGCGCACTTAATAACAACAGTTTTAGAAATATTTTCCAAATAAAATTCAAATTAGTTATAACTAGGCTTAGGATAATTATGCACTAAAAAACTTCAAAATGTGCATACAAATATGCACCAAAAACTTTCAGAATATGCAATACTTGCAATACAATTATCCTTAGGCTTAGGATAATTGTATTGCAAGTATTGCATATTCTGAAAGTTTTTGGTGCATATTTGTATACACATTTTGAAGTTTAGTGCATAATTATCCTAAGCCTGGTTATAACAATTACAGATCGATACTGATACTTTTTTTAAACAATTCCTTTCAACATGATAAAATTCAAACATATATGATAGAAAAACTTATTGAAATATTATCATTTTTAGATCAACAGAATACAAGAATACCCCAAACTGATTAAGGCTCGATTCACACTGTGATGCCGTTCACGGTTCAATCTCGCTCCGGTCTCGGTCCGATCAAATCTCGCTGTGTCCACACTACTAATCTCATAATCAGTCTGTCTCGATCCACGGTCGACATAGAATGTTTTTTAAAATAAACAAATCAATTTGACTCGCCAAAAAATGGCATTTCATTTTTCAGTTGTAGAATCAGCGATAATAGCTATTGTTTTGGATGAACAGGATACAAACAAAAAGAAATTGCAACATAAAATGAAAACAAGAATGTAGATACATCCCTGTTTAATAACGAGAAAAGAAGAAGGCGAATATCATACGTCATTTGATAGACGACGAAGATATTTTTTTACAATATCCTCGATTGGACTCAGGAACATTTGAAATGATTTTGAAAAAAAATCAGTGCAAAAGTTCAAAAACAAACACCTCTTTTCGTGAGGCAATTTATTCAAAAGAAAAACTGATGGTTTGTTTAAGGTAAATAATAATACTGTTACATGAAATTAAACTTTATTCTATTAAACCCTATTCTAAATGAAACATGTTCTCCAAAATTCGTATGTAAAGATTATTATCATCATGTAGCATGCGTGTAGCATAAAAATAGCGTAGCAAAATAGTAGCATAAATATCATTATACAGACTGTGAGTAATAATCTGTATAGCGCAACTTATTTTATATTATCTGCCTGCATTTTTGTGCCAGGTTTTTGGATAATTGCTAATTGCGATTGCTTGTTGGATTCATTTCATATAGAGTCGTTTGATACTGCTCTTTAGTATTCATTGCGTAATGCGTTGACAGCGGAGATGAAAAAGGAGGTAGGGTATATTGTGTTTGAGAGTGCACAGATTCAGAAGAAGTTGATGTTTTTGGAGCAGAAATAGTCCTTGATGTTGTTGGTCGCAGGTTTTTGTCATTACATGCATGTTGCGATAAAGATGTTGGGCAATCACGTGACGAATCTTGCGAGTGAGGTTGATTAACTTCAGAGAAATTAAATGATGATAATGATTATGTTGAATATGTAGATGGGGCAGGTGATACTTGACAATGATGGACATATGCCGATGATAAGAAGGGCGAAGAAGCAGCTGTGATATATTTTTCTTCAATTTCCCTCATAAGAGTGAATACTTTCGTTTTTATAAAATGTTGATCAATAGCAGAAAATATTTTAACGGTGCCAGCGATTAATGCAAAAAAAATTGTCGATGGGGTGTGCTGTACGTTCCTGTGCTTTTTTTATCTAAAATATACTTCATTAGGGTCGATGATGCATTTTTCTGTTGCACTCCTGTATTTTTCTGTTTATTTTGTTTTTTGCGAGCCGGCGGTCCATTACTTGTGAACATATTAACAGGATCAATGTCCAGTTCAACTTCTTCATTGGCATCAATTTCTTTTGACACAGCTGTTCGTCAATGTGTCTCTTCGATATCCATATCATGAACATTTTCATTGTCTCCTTCCTCATGGATAATAGTAGATATTCATGGTCTATCACAATTTATAAATTCATTCATAAATTGCATTTGGTCATGATATGGCCATTTGCAAATTTTTGTAGCTGCTTGGCCACTTTTGGTCCTCAACCTAGAAGGTATTTTCGATATTGAGCTCGTAGTCCTTCCCATCGATGACCGATGAAAGACTGGAGTTGAAGCAAAAGCGTATTCACACTGTCGGTACAAGTCATGACAGGTCCGATCTCGCTTCATTCAAATATTCTTTTCGACAAACCGGTACCGGCGCGATATCGGATCGGAACTAGAGCGATACGATAGTGAGAATTCTCTGATTCTTTCTTGTTTAAGAATATTTGACCGGACCGGGAACGGAGCGAGATTGAACCGTGAACGGCATCACAGTGTGAATCGAACCTAAACGTTTGGTCCAATTTGCAACATAATATTTATGTAGGTAAGTTTTTCATTGAAACAGCTATTAAAACAAAAGTGAGAAATCACTTGCAGCTCTTAAATGTGAAGATATAACTTGAAGTATATTTTATTTACGATGTAAAAGATAAAAATATACCTTTCAATAAATTGTTTTTGTTTTATTTTGGAAATCCTTTGGCGATCTCCCCTTTACACCTCGTTACCCAACGCGACCCCCTAGGTTTCGCGATGCATGCTTTGTGAACCACTGATTTATAGTAAACGGAATCTAACTGTGCTACTTGATTACAACTATGTGGTCGTAAAAGATTCCCAGAATCAAAATCTTCGTAAAATATCGGAAATATCATCTCAAGTATGTTTAAATTTTATATCATAGTGATATAGATACATTTTCTCACAAATAAGTGATAAAATGCAATAAAAACTTATGTAGCCCATTCTATTTCATATAAGTTATAAATGAGTTTGGTTTTATTTACAAGTGTTATTATTTGTTACAGGAGTTGCAATTCAATTTAAAAAAAAAACTCCAAATTGTTCATTGGCGTAAATGTTTTACAAGTAATAAATATATATTGTGAGATGTAGTAATCAAATTTCGTTCCAAGAAGGAATGTTGCAACCTTGCGTAACTCTAACTAATTAGATATAGATCTGGCAAAGTCATTGGAGGAAATGTTTTGACTTCTTAAATTTACATAATTCAATTAAACGGTAAGAGAATAATTTGAATGCTTACCTAAATAAAGCAATAAGATTCCTACACAGTTCATTTTACACACACACCTCATGTCAAATCCTCGCATATAAAAACACTTTAGCGTTGAAATTTGTAGATAAGATAATTATTTTATCTCATTAATATCGTACCTACCAGACATAGCATATATTCACTGACTCTGTAAATGACCTAAGTTCTATATACGTACATATAAGCTTATTTGTTGAATAAACAATATTTGCGTGAATTGTCCAGATATCGATTACTAATCATTACGCAATCAATTTCGTATGAATTTTATTTGTAGAAAGCTTTTCACATAATGTAGTGGATTTGTTTTGATTATTGAAAAAAATACACGTCGTAGACTTTGAAAAGATGGCCGGTCACGAGTTTCTATCAATGTTATTCTGGATTAAGTGGGATACGTTTATCATTGAAGTATTACTTTTGTGATTTTTCTTTTTAATTTTATATCAACCAATCAATTTTCGCGATATTTGATACTTATTTAAAATGCATAACGCCCGTTGACTCTTACATTTGGTATTTGCTATTGATTTACCTAAGTATCAGTTTTATCATGTACTTGTACCTATTGTACCACGCGATCATTTAAATTCTAAATTATAGCAGGCGGGATTTTTTTTATTAGGTTGTTCAGAATGTCAATTATTGATTAATTGAAATTTGCGGTTATGTTATATTTTGTGACATTTGTGAATCTTATGTGTAATCGATTTAAATTTAATGGAAATGAAAGCATTACAAGATAAATTAGTTTTATTGTGAATTACAAAAGGTGTTCAAAGTGTTCTCCCCCTGTTGCAATGCAACTGTTAACCCTCCGTTTCATATTTTCAAAAGCATTTGCCAACATCTGAACGGTTATAGCGTTACATGCATTAGAAATTGCCTCTTGTAGTTCTTCAGGATTTTGTGGGTTATTTTTGTAAACTGTGTTTTTCGGATACGGATAAATGAAATAATCAAGAATCGTTAAGTCCGGACTGCGAGGTGGAAATTCAATGACTCGATTATCATAAAACTCGCGAATTCGAGCCATACTTTCCCATGTTTTGTGAGCTGTTGCATTGTCCTGTTGGAAATACCCATGTAAAAGTTCGTCATCATGAAGATTTTGTAAAAACGGTTCAAGTAAATTATTTCGATATTTCTCAGCATTTATCGTTCCTTCAAAAAACACAGGTCCAAATATACGCCTTCTAGAAACCGCTAGCCAAACACCAATTTTCTGCGGATGGAGAGGCGATTGAATAAACTCATGAGGATTCTCCGAAGACCAAATACGCATATTTTTTTTGTTTATATAGCCGGATAGGTGAAACCATGCTTCGTCAGAAAAAAATGTTAAATCCAAAGTGTTGTTGTTATTTAAATTATTCAAAAACCACTGACAGTATTCTATTCGTACAGGAAAATCTCGAGGGAATAGCTCTTGAACGACGTTAATCTTATAGGGATAAAGATTTAAATTTTCTTTTAAATTTTTTTGACAAGTTCCATATGAAAGGTTTATTTCTTGGGCTAATCTGCGAAGAGATTTTTTGGGAGACTGTTCCATTCTTTCTGCAACATCTGCCACAATCTCAGGAGTCCTTTTTCTGGGCGCTCCACTACCAGCTTTCCTACCTACAGTTCCAACATTACGAAATTTCGCCACATGTGTAAATTTCTTGAACTAATTTTTGATAATCCGCAGGAAAATTAGGGAAGGCATTTTGAAAATCATTGATGCAGTGCGGTACTGAATATGTCCATTCACTATTCTCTTGTCGTTCGGCGTTTTTAAAATAACTTTCAGTAAGAAAAATCTTATGTTCTAACTAAATCAAACATTTTGAAACGTCACTTTGACAATTCAAATTGTAAATTAGTACGTATAGGTATACCAACTTAATTTAAATTTCACAAACTGCTCTAATTTAGAATTTAAATGATCGCGCGATATAATACGAATGGATATTTTTATACCACGCGATCATTAAAATTCTAAATTATAGCAGGCGGGATTTTTTTATTAGGTTGTCCAGAATGTCAATTATTGATTAATTAACATTGTGAAACGTCACTTTGACAATTCAAATTGTAAATTAGGACTTATATACCAACTTAATTTAAATTTCACAGCCTGCTCTAATTTAGAATTTAAATGATCGCGCGGTATTATTTATCCAACCATGACGAAACATGTGACGATAGTTCATTTTTGCTCTCAAGTTGATGTGACATTTGGTGTTTACTGATCAAATTTGGTTCACGTCCAAAGAGTTTTATTGTTTTTGTTTGCGCCTTAATTGATAGATAATGTAATCAAATTATTAATGAAGGTAAGAAATTGATCCAAGAATATTCAGAAGGAGATGATTAACGGGAAAGATATTTTTCATAAAAACACTACTATTTCCATATTTAAAAGGGGAGAAAAAAAGAACCCAGAGAATTATAGAGGAATTCGTCTTTCAACTACAAGGATGTAGTTATTTACAAGTCTAATAAAAAGGCGATCAAAAGAGCAAATTGAAATTATGGATGAATAACAATGCTTCAGAAGGAACAGGTCTACTATAGGTGCTAAATTCATTATCCAAGAAATTAAGGAAAAAATTAACGAATTTGACAATGCTGCATACGCTTGTTTCATAGATTTCTTAAAAGTCTTCGGTAGAATACGATTAAAAGACGTAATCAGAGTACTGGAAAGACATCAAACATCGCTAGAAATTATCAAGATAATTCAAAAGTTAATATAACAAAGATACGAATAGGGAATGAAACATCTACAGAAATACCGACGCCCAGAGACATTAGACAAGGCGACAGCTTGCACCCCTTCTTCTTCAACCTGCTGATAGATATGATAATAAAAGAGGTAACAGAATTAAGAAGGGGATACAGAATTGGTAACACGAGACAACAAACGATCTGCAAATACATTACTCGCCTTCTATAAAATAGCCCAAAAACTAAATATGACTACATCAGTCGACAAAACAAAATGTCTAACCTTCGCTAAAGAAGAAGTAAGATGGAAGCTGGTAATTCAAGATAAACCTATAGAATAGGTAATGCAAATTTCATACCTAGGAGTAAACAAATCCAGTCACCAGATCTGGCAAATAATTTTACAAACCAAATTAATAGAGCGGTAGCAATTTCTGGATGTCTAAGCAATGTTATATGGAAAAATAAATACATGAGACTAGAAAGCAAAATCCGGATTTATAAAACATGTGTGAGACCAGTACTGACCTACGGCATGGTAGCCAGATCAGGTATCAGTAAGACGAAAACAACAATGCGATCATCTAAAATGAAGATTCTGAGGACAATTGCAGACAAAATTCTTTGGCACCAAGTAAGAAAAGATGACAATGCGCCCTCCCCTGAAAGACTACCAAAAAAATGGTAAGACAGTGGAAACTAGCTGTCGCAGAAAAATAAGAATATTCAATTACTGAACAGATCCACTGATCTTTTATTCTAGATGAAAAGAAGATATTTTACAATATAATTTTGGTCCAATCAATTTCGATGTGGTAGAGAATCAGTTGAAGATGACTCAATGACCAATATGAAGGTGGCGCATCAAAATCTTTTTTTGAAGTTATAATCTTATTAGAAAAACGTTCGAATATATTTGAACACTTAATGGATCGCATAAAAACATTACTACTTTTCGGCAAACTCTTTTTATTCACAGCTAAAATCGATAAATAAAATAAAAATCTCCCCTCACAATTGGTGTCATGATCTTAGACTATGACAGTAGATACTATGATCGTATAAATGTTGGCCAGAAAATGAGAATTTCAGTTGAAACGCTCACTTTTTCATTGAATACAATTTCCCTTGTCATTTAATTGTGATTATAGTAAATGAAAAACTTGTACATAAAGATTTGATTGTTAATTTCCTGATTAATAATACGTCATAATAATAATAATGGAGTCCCACAAGGTTTTATTTTAGGTCCATTACTATTCGCTATATATTCTTGTACTATTTTCTTTGATACAATTTCAAATTATTATCTGCACAGTGACGATATGTAGCTTTCTGTTTTTTTCCCACCAATCTGACGTTCATTTTGCTGTCCAACTGCTTAATGCCTACATCGAAAGCTTATCCAATTTACAATCTAGCGTACAGTTCACTTATGCATGATAACTAGGGAAACATTATATTTATACATGATTGTAAGAAACTAAGGAATTGATATCGTTTTTGTATTTAAACAAGAAAAGTCCCTCAATATAATAATAAATTTACTTAAGCTAATTTATATTTATTGAGTATATATATTATTATAACACAGAGTATTGATAAATTTCTGTTTAAAATTAATGTATTAGCTGTGGATCTGTCCATTTGAATATGTATCCATCTGAAGTAAAATGCTATGTCGGCATAGACACCTGGAAATTCGTTTTGACCGCAACCGTAGCCCCACGAAACGACGCCAACTTGTGTGTTATTACAAACTAATGGACCACCAGAATCTCCCTATAAAAGTAAATGGAATTAAAAATTATAAAAGTCAGTAAAATATGATTCCAATATAAAAATATCAAATTTATTAATAATCTAATTATTTTTTGTTCCTTTCCTAATACACAGAGTATTTACTTAATATGCGGCAAAAATTTAGGTAGTTATCCCTTACGCTCTTTGTCCTTAAATGATTTTTTGAAAAACGCTTTATTTTGGGATGCAAAAGCAATTATTTGATACCTATGTACTAATATAAATAAAATATAAACTAAATTATGGTAATATTTCAGTTGCTACTATGTTTTTTCTTTTGTCATTAAATTGGTTAATACTGACAATAAATCAATTTATAAATAAACAAACATATAAAAATATGCTCAATAATACAGAAAATAGAGTAATGAATCAGTGAAATGATAATAATTCTTACGCTTGACGAGATAAGAATACGTAAGTTAGTAAGTAAGTAGTTATTACAATTTTGTAGGAAAACTGCCACAAATTTCTTGATTATCATGGGGGAGTCATTGAGGTATTCATACAGAGTATGGCCGGGAATGGAATACGAATAGTTCAAATATTCGCCCGTTTTATTACGAAAAATAAGGAAACGACAAATATTAGAAATTTTGTAGTTTCGTTTAGCATATTGCAGTGATCTTGAGTCTGGAATTGAACTGTAAACAAGTTTTCTCCAGATCACTTTTAGATTTAATATAATTAAATTTAGTTTTATTTAATTTATAAAAGTCCTAAACAAAATTAAACTATCTTCTTTGTATGTAGATATATTTATTTATCGCTGGTGCCTATACTTATAAATTATTAAGAATTAAAATAAATTTAGAACTATTTTCCAAAATATTTAATTATAACTTAGAATAATTTCCAATAAATTGGGACTTGTAATATTTTCCTAAATATTTAATAATAACTTAGAATAATTTCCAATAAATTGGGAATTGTAATATTTTCCTAAATATTTAATAAGAACTTAGAATAATTTTCGATAAATTGGGACTTATATTTTCCGATATATTTAAAAATAACGGTCAGACAACTCCACCGTTAATTGTGTACCCATACAAGAGAATTCCTAAAGATATTGCAGTTTCCGTCCCTAAGGATTGGGGCTTAGCTGATTCAGTATCAGGTTGGACGAAGAGAGAAATCTTTTACAAATATGTTGGAAACATCTTTTACCTATTTGTAGTGAGCCTAAATATTCAATTCCTGATGGTTATTTTGTTTGTTGACGGCCACAAAACTCATTTAGACAAAAATCTCAGTGAGCTTTGCACTAATTTGCAAATCATATTAATTGCACTTTATCCAAATGGTACGCGAATATTGCAGCCAGCCGATGTATCCACTTTTAAACCTCTTAAAGATGGTTGGAGGAAATGTGTTATGGTGTGGAAAAGAAATCATCCCACAGTAGAATTACAGAAAGCGCATTTTGCACCTATTTTGAAAACTGTGTTAAATAACACCATTACACCAGATATTATTACAAAAGGATTTCGAGCTTGTGGGTTGTGTCCATGGAATTCATACGCACATGATTACAGTAAATGTTTGGGCAAGGATAAGTCATCGTTGATGTCGGATATCCGACTAATTCCCAGCTTACCATATAGTACTTTCGAATTTCGAACATTTTAAAATATTAAAATGCTCTAATTTGAAAATGAAGATTTCCTTTGTACATTATATAAAGGTTACCAACTTATATAGGAAAGTACCTATATTAATAACAATAACATGAATCGATTAACAAACAATTACGACTATAGTACCTATACCCTCTTAACGCATGAAGTACCCATAAATCTGTCCTTCTCTTTTGGAGGACAATAACCGCAAATGGTGAGCCCAATTACTGGCTAACACGGGCCAATTACTGTGATTTAGTGTTTAAGTATATTTGTTTAAGTATATAGCTGAATTAATGTTGGTTTATTAAATTTCTAATATACAAAAAAGAAACTTTACATTAATATCGAAACAGTAATAGTGACAAAATTAATTTTAAGCTATTATTATTATTATAATATATAAAATCCGAGTCGACAATGGTTACCAAACGACCGTCAAAATCGACGAAAATTGGTTACGCGGGGGGAAGAACTCCACTCTGGATACGCGAAATTGAAAGCTGCCTTTTGGCATGGGTATACGGGCGACATTGAATTTCCGGTCGACGGAGAAATTTTCTTCCTAAGTGGAGCGGTTGTAAAGATATGGGCTTTTAAAGAGGAGCGTGCATTCGATGTTTTAACAGAAAAATGGCTTACGTTATGACCGATTCCCACGACAATCGATAAAAATCGTAAAAATGTCAGGTATGACAGGCACGCGCGAAAGACTTGTAAAAGTTTCACTTTGACGAAGAAATTTCAGGCCGTCGAGGTTTAGAGTGCGGAAAGAGGGTTGGAAACCAAAATAGTGGACTTTTCCGCGACGATTTAGTGCACTGTCCACGTGCCAAGTCTGTCGCTGTCGAAGGTGCGACTCATTTAAGGCTTTTATGCAGGGGAATGCGGTAAAAAAATCTCGCGATGACGAGTTTGCGTGTCATTAATTCACAAACGGACGTACGATTTTGACAGCTGTAGTTTAAATTTTTGTGATGGAATTTGATGTTTCGAAATTTTCTTATAACGACGGACAGTGCTAATTTACAGAAAAACGCGCACACGTATCAAGATTCATAATTATCAGGACGATGAGTGCAAAGAATTGACATTTAGAAGACAGTAATGTAAGATGGAAGGAATTATAACGCCATAAGGTGAAATATATTGTTGGTATATCATTTAAAAATTACAGTCTTAAACGCTTGCAGGTGTCGTTTATTAAAAACTGGAACTATCAAAGACAAGCGAGTATATAGATCGAGAAAATCAAATACGAACGCGTTAAAGGGCATTAACTTTACTGAAAACGATTATAGTATTTATACGACAAAACGTAAACTAAAAATACAAATTATTATAGAGAAGAAAAGCAGTTAGTAAAGTGCTAATGTAATGTATGTAATGCGGAATATTCTTTAAGGTAACAAGAAGCTTCAAACATCTAACTGAAGTTTGACGACAGTCTTACGAACATTGGATTTCAGCTATCACATGTAAGTACAACAAAAACAATAACGAGTTTTTAATATTATAAAAATGCTTCTTAATACAAAAAAAGCATTTTTCGAAAATTTAGCGCTTTAGGTCGCTTACTCTTATCAAAAAATAATTTTTCGGGAATATCAAGGAAAGAAATCAATGAATATTTGAATACTGAAATTTCGAAAATTTCCGCTCTTATCCAAAGAATAGTAACATTTAACATTTCATAAGCGCCAAACAAACAAGTATTGCAAAACTTAGTTCAATAATATTTATAAATAACTTCTAAATGGCTTAGAAAGTTCGAATTAATAATTGTTTAAATTGCTTAATCATAAGGTGTTACTCATTACCTGACAAGCATCCGTCCTGTAATATCCCGCGCACATCATTCCTGGTAAAATTAAATTGTTGTATGCGGCATTACAAACGGTGGTATTTACAATAGGAACGATTGCATATCTTAGGGAATAACTGGGCGGACCATTCTGAAATAAAAAATTGTTTTAGCTGACAAATAATGGTTAATTGAATACTATCATAATCAAAATATTATTAGGAACAAAAAGTTTGAACATGCGATGGTCAATTTTTTTTCTTAAATCGCAACGAATATTTTTAATTAATGTTTCGGATAAAGAATGTTTTCCTGATTTTGATGATGTATAACACGTAAATATTTCAACATAAGTTTCAAGTGTGCTGTGGTTAATTACATTTTATTGGATTGGAAATTTAAAAAAATACAAATAAATACGAAACTTATCTACAAATATTGTTCAAATTGTCTGCCGCCTTGTTGAAGACATAGTTGACACCTTCTAATTACTCCATTAGTGGCGTCGAGTATAAAATTAGGAGGTATTTTGCGGCAAGAATTCAGAATTCAGAATTCTTTGCCGTAAAATATCTATATTTTCCAGACTAGTAAAATAAACCCGATCTTGAATATCGCCCCATAACCAAAAATCCAGTGGCGTAAGGTCGGGCGAACGAGCGGGCCATTGAATTGGTCCATTGGTCCCTATCCACCTCTCAGCAAATGTCGCATTTGACCATTCAACATTTATTAATGCATTATGAGGAAGGGCGCCATCTTGCTGAGAGTACATTCTGTTTAGCCCGGCAATTGGTAAATCATCTAAAAAGTTTGTAATGTTTCACGCAATAGTTGATGGTATCTTGCTTGATTTAAGATGTCATCTATGAAAAATGGGCCAATTTATCGATCAACCCAAAGACCGCACCATACATTTAAACTGAATCTTTGCTGAAAATTATTCTCAATTATAATTCTTGGGTTTTCTTGGCTCCAAAATCGATTGTTCTTTCTGATGCCATTATTACTGAAACTGCATTCGTCCAACCAAATAATTTTTCGATAAAAATTGCGATCTCGTTGTGTAACATTTAAGAAAAAATTGCAAAATTGAATTCTTCGACCATGATCATTTTCCAATAGTGCTTGCACTTTTTGAGAGATGTATGGTATGAACTTGGGCTTTTTGAGTATCGCTTGTATTGTTTGGTGCGATACGGCGACCTCATTTGCAATTCTCCGCGTAGAAGTCCATGGACTTGCTTCCACACATAAAAGAACATCCAATTCTGTATTTTCCTTAAACTGTGGACTCTTACTTTTTGGCATTTTGAAGGTTCCATATTTTCTTAAATTTTGTTCGATTCTTCCGAATTTACGATGGTCTGGAACCTCTCTTGTCGGATAACGATAACTGTAGAGTCTTACAGCTTCAGCACTATTTCGATTACATTCAAAGTATACTTGCAACATGTCGGTCAGTTGATTGCTATCCATGATAATGATGAATACACAAATATCACAATGACAGTATTTATTAACGTTTACATACTAATTGACAGTACTTATTACTTGATGCATTTGATTGCTATCCACGGCACACTTGAAACTTATGTTGAAGAATTGACGTGTTAGACATCATCAAAATCAGGAAAATATTCTTTATCCGAAACATTAATTAAAAATATACGTTGCCATTTAAATAAAAAATGACTATCGCAGGTTCAAACTTTTTGTTCCTAATAATATTTTGATTACACCAATTGATAGTATTTACTTAACCATTTTATTTGATATTTCGTTTTTTAAAATAGGATAGTAAATAACGCAGCTACGGCTTTGGGCGTTTTTTGTCAGCTGTATACTACAAATTGAAACGTTAATAAATACTAACTGTTCTTGCATTATATCGCTGAAACATAGTTCGAAAGTCTGTTGAGGATTATTTAAAATTTTAGTAAGGAAATGCACGATTAAATAAATGTTGCTTATAAATTATGTTCTAAAGAATCTCGAAAATATAAGAGTACCCATATGACTTCAGATTTTTTTAACATGACATTTTCAAATTTCAGTTTTACCGACATTTTTAGAAAATGGAACTGTAGTAACATTTAATGGATATCGGATCATGAGTATTTTTCTAACAATTCAGTAGGAGTTTTTTAGTCAACTTATTAAAGGCAGGCATCAGAATTTCTAAAATAATTATATAATTATTATTTATAATAAAAGTTATATTCTCTAAAGATTAGATAATAGTCATAACACTTCACATTATCGAATTATACCGTAGTCGTCAAATTTTAATTTCGGTTTTCACTTCTATCCCATGCAGAAGATGACCTTATAATATGCAGCGATGCCTGCTTGCTAACAGTGGTGGGAGAGCAACGGAGTGTCGGGGGACCCTCACGCCTTACATTTCATAGGGAACGTTTGTCGAGTCTTGGCAGCCTCGCTTATGTTTATCTTTAGTTTATTTCGCCGCGCTCTTTTCCTCTTTCTACTTTCGTATCAGAAATTAAAATATGTCGACTACGGTATGTTTGGCGATACCGTTTGATCTATAAAAAGTAGGGGCGCGGAATTTTGAAAAAAAGAGTGGAAGTGGTGTTAGTCGTTTTTCAATTTTTACCGCTGATTATAACTTTTCCTTTAAGATTTTGTGGAAGAATTTAGAGCACACCTAGTACAACTTGGAACAACTGTAAAATTCTTAATAAAACAAAGGGAGGCTGAAAACATATACTTTGGAACAACTTGGAACAAACATGGACCAACAACAATCAAAATTTAGATTTTCGAAAAAGCTCCACACTTTCAATCGCTTTTTCTGGTGACATCTTTTGCTCTATAAGAGAAACGATTATGATGTTTTCGAAAACGTTTAAAAAAGCTTAGAAAACCCTGAAACAACCATCAGAATTTCATTTTTTGTCAAAATAAAAGGCCGACTTCGTAAATTTGGATTTCCTTTTTTTCAAAATAATTCTACCGGTTATGATTTTTTTTTTGGACACATTTTACAATAATTTTTAACAGGCTTAGAGTAATTTTTTTTTATTATCTCGACCCATTAGAATCTTTTTGAGATTCTTTAGAACACCTAGAATAAACCTTAGAATATCCATTTTAAAAAAAAGCTGGTTGAAAAAGTCGTTTTCTTCAATTATCTCGGACGATTTTGATTTTTCAATAAAATACTTTTGAACTTTTGGGAGTAAACTTAAAACAACCTGGGTTAACCGTCAGAATACAGCGGTACGTGTTGTTATAAATAACTCAACGTTAATAAGTGTGCGCTAAGTTACAGAATGTGTAACTAACAGCAATTGCTGATATGGCAACTGTGTTGACCTTGCTAAGTAGATTTAGTAGGTCAAATGTTAGGAAGGTATTCTAATTAAAGAATGAAATGTAATAGGTACGGTATTATATAACACAATGCAAGTGTTTAACTAGCCTTGAAAATCATCATGGAAAATACGACCAGAAATTACATATACCAATACATGACGATCCTGTCAGGATAAAACCATTAAATTAGTACATTACATTACATACTCTACATGGCGATTTGGCTCATTCAAGCAGAAGACTCATTGAACACATCCAACTTTCATTGGATCATACTTAGTGGATGTTCTTTGATTAATTTATTAAATGTAGGGCATCGACATTTTTAATAATTATTATTATGTATAATAAAAGTTACTTTCTTCAGACATTAGCTGACATAACGATCACCATAAAAATTCTTACCACAAATATCGTTCCCCAACCGGATACCACGCATAGAGTGTTTATAGGCGGCTTCGACATTGCGAGTGGTACATAATTGACGTAAGAAGTGAAATTCAACTCGTCGATCTGCAACAAGTAACTCTCAATTGCACCGGTTGCAGTCAATATTTTATCTTACCCTTAGAACTGCGATGTCATGCTGGAAATTGGCCGGATTGTATTGTTCGTGAACAAAAATATGCCTTATTTGTGCGACGGTTGTAGATTCCACAGTTTCCGAAGTAATTAGATCGCCCAACACAGCCTGTATCGTCCGTGGTGCTAGGATATTTCCGTCACCATCGACAAGGCAGTGCGCAGCGGTTAGCAAATTCCTGGTGCCTATTATGGACGCCCCGCAAAATGGACTGTTGCCGGAAACTCTTCGTAAAGAGGCCTTGAAACCAATATTTCGATTAAATTTGATTATAATGTGTAATAATAACACTATTATAGCCAACGCGATTTTTACTGTCTTAACAGTTTAAAAATCTTAGTATTTTGCATTGTCTTAAACATAAAAACCGTATTCTAACATAGGGTATCACATCACATTTTCAAAATAAATTTTTATTTGTCTTCACTAAGATTAACGTAAAATTTAAAATAAAAAAAGTATTGTAACAAGCTCGAGCATGTTTGCGCTATACAGTGAAGGGTAGCGGCAACTCGAATGCATTTAAATTCTTCTGCAAATTCCACGAACGAGGAAGATTCATCGTCCGTGTTTTGAATGTGTCATTTTTAAGTGAACTGACGTATATTCGTTCTGATAAACCACATCTCATTACTCAATCAGATCTGAATGATTTGATACGGGATTTGGGTTTAACCAAAGAAAAATCACAAATTTTAGGATCTCGATTAAGAATGGAATCTTTTACATTGCGCTATAAGAATGTCTGTACTGAAGAATCGTCGCGAAAAAATCAGTTCTCGCCGAAAACAAGTCTCAAAGCCGTTTTACATGTTTTGGAAGAACCTTTTCACTATGGAAACAAACTTTGGGCTGATACGACGTTTTATGGGTACATTGCATGGTTTGAACCGTATAAGGGAGTAACGTTCTTCAAAAGTAAAGGCTCCATCTAATTTTTTTTCTATAATTTTTAGTATTCCACTGATAGAAGAACTAACCAGCAGACAACTCAAAGCAACAGCTATCCTCAGCGAAAATAGAAGAGCTAAATGTCCTTTACCTACTAACAAAATATCCAAAAAAACTAAAAGAGAAAGTTAGGATATCAGATCAACAATTAAACGTTCATTAGCATCGAACGTTTAATTGTTGATCTGAATTTTTTAGTGTAAAAAAGCAAATTTCTTCTAAATTAACCATTAGCTTTAATACTAGTGTCTTTCCGAACATACTCAAAATTTAGGAATAATCATCAACATTTTTTTTAGGCATATATGGGAGTTAATGGTACATTCATTATTCATTCATATTTAAATTAAAGATACTATTACACAGATTATTTTTTTAATAAGCAAAGTAATATGTCATAAAACATTGGTAAGCATATGACTTATTGCTTTACTAGGAAAAAAGAATTATTTATGCGAATTATAATTCCAATGAAAAGCAATGTTGATTTAATGATGATGTTTAGTGTAATATACTTCTATGAAGAAGGTCAAACATTTGAACGTTTACGAATGAATTTCAATTGTTATAGTAGAGTAAATATTGAGCAAAATGTTGTAAATTATAGTTTTTAAACAATTACTCACCTGATAATGAAAAAGTGAACGATTGTTTACAATTTGACCTCCAACAATTCGGATATCCGTAAAAGCTTCTGACGTTTTATTTGAGGAATCGACCAGAATATCTTCACCCCACACATAGGTGAAGTAAACTTAATAAAGAAAAAACATACGTAGTTTTACTGATAAACAAATATGTTGAAAGGTTTTATAGTCAGTTTTATAATGAGTTATACGAAATTTTTGATGTAAAATCTTGACAGTTTTGCAGAAATTTTGTGTTTTAGAAGCGATGTACGCACGAATTCTCCTTTTACTTTCTTATACGTAGTATAAGGAAGTATTGTGATGATGAAAATTTTCGACCTCGAGATTTTTGCAGATGTCCACGTTTTGAAGTCCCCTGATACCAAAAAAGTGGTTTTTAAAAAATGTCTGTGTGTGTGTGTGTGTGTGTGTGTGTCTGTGTGTCTGTGTGTGTGTGTGTGACCACGATAGCGGTCAAACCGCTGTAGATATCAATTCCAAATTTTGTATTTACGTGTATAATCTCCCCCTTGAGATCTGATTAGTTTTTCAGTAAAATCGATAGACCGGAAGTAGCAGTTTACTTCAGCGAAAAAATCGAATTTTGACAATATTTCGTCAACTATTAAGTTTAAACAAATTTATAAAGAATTCATATATACTTAAAATTGAAATTGAAAATAATTTTATTTAAAAAGTTTTTCGAAATTCCTACCGCAAGTAGGTCTTTTACTCTTATCGAAAATCAGTCTTTTGCGAATATTTCGCAAGTCATGCTTTTTAGACAAGTACGTTACGGGTATAAAAGTATTTAAAACATAATTTTCAATATCTTTTGTATAAAAGAAATTTCAAAATTCAGACCGGAAGTACCACTTGTACTCTTATCGGATAACGATTTTTTGCAAATATGTCGTAAGTTCTGCATTCTATATATATTTATCAAGAGTACAAAAGTATTTAGAATTGAATTTTCAATATTTTTTGTATATATGAAATTTCAAAATTCGGACCGGAAGTAGCACTTTTACTCTTAGCGAGTAGCACTTTTTTGATAATATCTTGCAAAGTATGCATTCTATAGAGATTTATTAAGAGAATAGAAATACTTGGAATAGGATTTTGAATAATTTTTGTATAAAAAAATTCGTAAAATTCTATAATTTGAAACGCTCATACGTATAAGAAAGTCGTGTGGTGGCCACACCTCATTTTTTACTTTCTTATACGTAGTATAAGGAAGTATTGTGATGATGAAAATTTTCGACCTCGAGATTTTTGCAGATGTCCACGTTTTGAGGTCCCCTGATACCAAAAAAGTGGTTTTTAAAAAATGTCTGTGTGTCTGTGTGTCTGTGTGTCTGTGTGTCTGTGTGTGTGTGTGTGTGTGTGTGTGTGTGTCTGTGTGTGACCACGATAGCGGTCAAACCGCTGTAGATATCAACTCCAAATTTTGTATTTACGAATATAATCTCCTTCTTGAGAACTGATTAGATTTTGAGCAAAATCGGCAGACCGGAAGTAGTAGTTTACTTTAGCGAAAAAATCGAATTTTGCAAATATTTCGTCAATTACTAAGTTTAAACAAATTTATAAAGAATTCAAATATGGTCAAAATTAAATTTGAGAAAAATTGTTTTAATAAAGTTTTTCGAAATTCCTACCGGAAGTAGGTCTTTTACTCTTATCGAAAATCAGTTTTTTGCGAATATCTCGCAAGTCATGCTTTCTAGGCAGGTACATTACGAGTATAAAAGTATTTAGAACATACTTTTAAATATCTTTTGTATAAAAAAAATTTCAAAATTCAGACCGGAAGTAGCACTTTTACTCTTATCGAATAGCGATTTTTTGCAAATATGTCGTAAATTATGCATTCTATATATATTTATGAAGAGTACAAAAGTATTTAGAGTTGGATTTGGAATATTTTTTATATAAGTGAAATTTCAAAATTCGGACCGGAAGTAACACTTTCATACGTATAAGAAAGTCGTGTGGTGGCCACACCTCATTTTTATATTTCAAAAGCATTTTTTAAATATTAATGGGTTAGAATAAAATAACAAACATATAGTTTGCTATTCTATTAATTGAGTTAGCAGACGGTTCTTGGTGGAACATTTTATTAATAACTATTTTAAATGAAAATAAAAATAAAATACTTGAAAACTTTCCACAATTTTTATTTAGTCTTTGCGACATATTGCTGTGGCAACATGACTATTTGGAATATGATAATTGTAGTATTGCCATACATTAGGCTTTGCCAAATAAATTATGTTGTGTGCTGTTCCAGCAACATAAATAATACCTAAAGATGATGATAATATTTATTATCCTTAATGTGTATTTTATTTATCTTAACAGCATGTACTTTATAAGTATACGTAAATTCTATCAGTGTATTTGATATTTCGTCCCTCTCGTCAAATCTCTTGTTTTGCTTTAGATTGGGATATGGTTATAGCTTATTTAAAATGAAAACCAGAAATCATATAAAACATAATTGTAGAATTTATTTAATATTTATTACATAAAGAAAAAAAATATAGCATCGCTATACTATATTCACCATTTTTATTCTAAAAGAAACATAATTAAAAGAAAACGTTTGTACCTTGTTCTAGGTTGTAACGTTTTAATGATACGAATATATTTTCTTATACTTAATTAAATAGAAATCTAAAATATTTTCCTGTTTCAAAACAAATAAATTCAATTAACTTTTGTATACTATTTACATTTTGTGCTAGTTCCATTTTCATCAGATACATTATATTCGCACGTAATGCCCTGATAAACTTAGAGTTTCGCAATGGTCAATGTTTGGAGAATAAGCTTGAATCTGATTACTATCTATAACCATTCGCACGTGTTATAGCTAGCATCGCAGAGTCCGCTACCCAGAAACACTTTCCTTATTTCAAATCTAATTTTAAATCATTAATTTATAATCAAAACTTTATTGTAAACATTAATGATGCCTAATACTGTGCCAGAAAATATACATTTGCACGCTATATCTTCTTAACACTCAACACCATTAATTATTTCATCTTTTTTAAACTTGAAACTAATGAACGCTTATTTCAGGAAAATATTTATTATCCCTGTTGCACAACGTTATATTGAATATACATTTGCACGTTATATTTCAATACACGCCTAGCCACATTGATAAATCTTTGTCTCTAACTTACTTTGAATCATTGAAAAACTTTTCAAATTCTGCCATTTGCATCTCCATTATTTTTACAAAAATACAAAAACAATTAACAAAGAAAATAAATGAATGAAACCTAAATGAAAATAAAAATTAACACGCTAATGCAAAAGAAATAAATATGAATCGTGGTGTATCTAACCCTACGATTTTAAGTTTTCGATAACCAGCTAATCTGTGAATCAATCAATGAATGAATCTTGTCGATTCTTGTTTTCCATTTATATTCCCGGGGAAAACACGTGACCGTTCTCAACGCCATCTGCAGAAACTACCATTTGAGTTGTCACCCTGCGTCTCTAGTGACCTCTTGGCCTCTTCAAGTTGCCGTCGTGATTTGAACACCCACACACACGCACTTGTTGTCCTTTTGACAGTTCCTCATTTCAAAATGTCAACACTCCAAAAATTGTCCGTTTATAATTTAAAAGTTTCTTATAAATTGTCCAGCGTTTCTCCAACGTAGGTATACTTGTATTAATATAACTCTTCTTTATATTTGTTTATGAATTTATTACCTTCTTTACTATTTTTCACATATTTCTTCTTTCCATTAGCTAACACAATTCTTATTTTTGTTTTATGTCCAGCTCTCGGTAATATTGGAAAAACATTGCAAACAACAGGTATCCTTTTAATAAGATTACTCGTACTACTACGGTCCATTTGGTTTGCCTTTTCGTTGCCTCCTTCAACCCAGGATTTCTCCAACGGTGACATATCTAGCTGTAATAAACTACAAACCAAGTTTACATTATATTTTCTTTTTATTTTGTAGGTCATCAAAAAAAACCGTACAAAACCTCTCTACAGCTTATGAAACATAATACTACATGTACGCATTTATGAATGTATTCCACTATTATTACCAGCTGTCGTTTATAAAACACTACTGCTGATTATATGTCTCAGAATATTTTATTTATATCCTTTTTTTGTATTATTTATTTACTTATATAGTCATAAGTTAAGGTAAATATTTATTCTTTTTGCATGATTTATTTAATAAAGTTCATTACCTTATGCACGTTCTCAAGTTTACATAATTTATTCAATTATTTTTCTCCCGTGCATATCGAATTTTATTTTCTTCATACATTTTTATTGCATTTAGATGACTAGTTCTTATTACACTACCATCCTTAAGCATAACCCTTTCTCGGTCATTTGCTTTCACTTCTTTTTTATTTTTAAACAACGGTCCATTATTTAAAATGTTCAGTGCAATTCTCACACATTTTATAAAGTCAGGTTGTTTTTCATTATACACAAACCATACATCTTGTTTCTCTTTTCTATAAAAGAAATATATATATATCTTAAATTTTATCTCGTCTTTTATTGTAGTACTTATTTAATATCTAAATTGTAAATATAAGTTCAATTTTATGTCTACATTTTCTCACATAAAATGTATGCAACCCAATATACTCATGTTAAATTTTGAAATACAATAAACTTATTATTATTGTTTCCCTTATATTTTATACACTTAAATTAAGTCTTAATGCTATTACTATTATCTTATTAATATGCAAGATACCACGGCAATATGTTTCGGTATTTTCGAGAATGGTATGAAAAATACCGAAACATATTGCAGTGGTTTGCATAGCCATATGGTTTATAAAATAAAATGTATAAATGTATTATTACCACACGTTGGGCATAGTCATATAATCTATGCTGTAGTCTGTACCAGCAGAATTTGATTAAAATAATGACAATAATTATGCTATAACCTTGCTTTAATGATACAAAACTGCATAAATTTTTATGAATGCAGAGATTGCAATTATATTAAAAAAAACTACTCCAATAAATTTATAATCTCAATCCCTGTTAACATTCACACTATTTTCGTAAGTTCTGGCAGTGATCTTTCCTTTATTCATCAGCAACATTTCTTATTTAAATTCAACTAGGATAAGGTTAATAATAAATAAGTATTTAAATTTCATAAACATTTATATTCATATAATTATTCAGTGAACAACAACACAGTAAAAAAAAATCTATTCACAACATGTGGCTGCTAGGAATGTCTTTTTATTATTCCAACCAAAAAAAATATATACAAGAAATACACATTGCTTTTATCCTTTATGTGGATTCAAGAAAAATATTATTTATGCCATCCTTAATCTTTTAATATTGTATTCATAGATTTAAAGAAATAATTTTTTTCCCCTACGACGCTAAATTTTATTTCCACAGAGACATACATTCGCACGTAATGCCTCCGAAGATCTAAAATTTCGCAAAGAACAAAATACCCTGAATATAACCTTTACCAATCCTCATATGCAAATATTCACACATTGTACATACTACAGATTGTATTTTGTCCATCAAGAATATTTGTATCTTTACGTATTCAAAATGCTTGAAATTTTATTAAATTTTTCAATATAAATTGTTAATAGTGCACAGCAAATACTGCAAGCAAATATTTTCACATAGTACTCCCAATGCCCTTCTACACCATTAACAATTCTCCCATGATTTACAAAAGTTAATTTAATTTTAGCAAAAATAATATTTTATTTAAGTATTAATGATGTCTAACGCTTTACTAGAAATGAATATTCACACATAGCATCCCTAGCGCACGTCGTATACCATCAATTATTTGAATCGTAAATTTATTTCGAAGAAAACTTACTTATGTTCTTGATATAAATCATCAAATTCTTGTTTGTTCATGTCTACCATTTTATAAATTTTAAATATGAAATAATCAATATAACAATGAATTAATAATAATATGAAAACTAAAATAAATACTGAAATTCAAACTAAACTTAATACATTTAGCTAATTTGATCAAATGTAGTGTATTTAAACTCCAATGATCATTTGCATACGCGAATGAAATTTTTGCGTCCGGTAAATTCAAAAGATCGGCAGCTTCTTCCTTTCTCTCACTCTTCGCGCCTTTTTATAACCTCGGTTTTCAAACAAAACACGACTACCCGCGTACAGCGCCACAACTTCAACACTATAAATTTTATGTTGGTGTTGCCCTGTTCATTTTTGCTTTCTTCAAGTTTTTCTCAGGTCAAAAATATACCTATATTGCTTTTTGACAGTTCAAGAATGCACTAAATGTTTACACACACAAATTGTTTATTTATAAAGTCCATGCACATCTGCGATTCTTTGTCTTCAGTAGGTATATCTTCCTTTTATTAACGCCATCCCTCATTATGTTTGTAAATTAATTCATTGCCTCTTTCATTATTGTTTATGTACTTTCGTTGCCCATTGTTTAAAACTATCCGTATTTTCTTGTTGTAGGTATCTTTGTTGGAAATAATCGGAAATATATTGAACACAGATGGGATTCTTCTTTCTATGACCGCACCATCAGGAACACAGACCTTGACATCACCTTTGCTTTCCAACTATTTCCTTTCGTCTTCATGTAGGTTGATCAACACATAACACAGGCACATAACTGTCAATAATGTTAACATTATATCTTCTTTGTAGATTATTCAAATTGAACAAGACTTATTCTGCTATCCTGAAGCCTTTACTTTATTAAAACATTTCAAGGATGTGTTTTTATCTATACTTTTAGTATATCGTTTCGAATAAAGAACACTTCTTTTTGTATATCCTTTTAAAAATGCTATTAAATATAAGTATCAGGTATTTATTGTATTTTATCATGTAACCATAAAATGTATGAGGGATACAAATCTTTTTACAAATTTATATACTACGTCTATTCATTTTGAAAGATGTTTTCATATCGAGCATGTCGAATTTCACCTTTTTCGTACAATTTTACGGCATTTAAATGGCTCACTCTCTTCACTGTTCCATCTTTCAACATAACTCTCTCTCTGTTATTTATATTTAGTACATTTTTAATTTTGAAAAGTGGTTCACTTTTCAATATATTTAATGCCACTCTTACACAATGCGAAAAGTTTGTTTCGGCCTTTGTATACTCAAACCAAATCTTGTGCTCATCTTTTCTATAAATATAGAATACATGAATTTATTTTTGTGTTTATTTCTATTCCTCTTTATGTATATACATTTTAACATAAATTACTATATACTTTTCTTCATGATGTTGCGCCTTAAAGGTTATGTAACTCATTATTATTTTAACAACTATATTTACAACTAAAAATTTATTTTCTTATTCTAATGCTTAATTACTTAACTATTTTAAAAATACTTAAACTATAAAGGTCACGGCAATATGGCGCAAAGACTAAATAAAAATTGTAGAAAGTTCTCAAGAGTTTTATTTTTATTTTTATTTAAAATAGTTATATACTTTGCTATATTAATCATGAGATATGACGGCAGTTCCGAGTCGCATTCTCATTCCCGTTGCCAAGAAATGCACTGTACCGCTTGGATCTTACGCTTGTTTAACTTTGAGTTCTGAATGAACTTCTAGAAGGAAAGTTCAAAAGGTATTTCTAGAACGAGCTCTTAAAAGGAACTTCGAAAGCGCATTGCTTCGTTATTTTCGTACAGTATACCTTTAAAATTTCTATTTCAGTTTGTTAACACCCTGTATGAAGTTTAAAAATGCCAAAACTTTGTATACTATTGGTTGTCCTTAATTGTGCATGTTATGGTTGCGCCCTTGCTATGTACGTTATTATTTTGAAGACAATTTATATTAATTTACCACATTTCTCTTACACATTGTATTTCTTAATTGTCATAGGAATGTTTTCACATCCAATTTCCTTAATGCGATAGTATTGAACTTCTTGAAAGAAGTAAATAGGCATGCATATATCATTTAACAGAGATGTTTTTATTGCACGAAATTGACTATTTCGTGAATGTTACTTAATATATTTTGTATCTAATAAATTTTCTTTTACAAATATAGTTAAATTTCTCATTGGTTGAGGGGTGTAGTTAGTAGGAATGTTATTCTTTTAATAGATTTCGTACGCCTACTTTTTAAATCAAGGAGAGAAGAGAATGATTTAAAAAATGGGAAAAGTAATTGAACTAAAAAGAAAAATATGAAATTTTAATAAATAAATCGTGTAAAGCCATTTTATTACAATAAACTTCTTCTATACTATCACCATTCTAAATAAGACTTTAATTGAAAAAACTGTAGGTATTAATTGAAATATGGCGATTTTACACTTAACGCAGGCTGTTCACTAAACATGCTGCAAAACTTTAGGAGGTTATTTTTTGGGGCATTTGAAAAAAAATCTTTTCTTAGTTTTTGTTAGAAGTTTTATGAACGGATCGTATATTTATTATTCTTGTATTATTCAAATTCGTACTGTTCTTTTACTGTTCTTTTCTAGGGCATTTTCACTATGAAAATACTCCTATCTTATCTAAATATTACTCATTCAAAACAATGATGATGTGATTATGCACTTGTTGTCTTACCTTATCTACTAATAAAAAACACTTCTTGATTCCACTGTTAATTCTAAGAAAGCAATTGAGGACTTTGACTACTAACTCAACTATTTTTACATGACTAAATTGAGCAATGAAGCAAGTCAATAAATGAAATAATAAAATAAGTAAGTTACTGCGTGATTAGCTTTGTTTGTAAATAGAAATCAAAGCATTTAAGTATATCTTTAAATGTAACTGGAAAGAGTGGATACCTACTTACCAATTAGACACACACATATTCTAGCAGCAAACATTTTGCGTACTAAATTCAAAAAGAATTATGTATTTCAGAGAGAATTACGATCGATAAGATATGTTCTTTATCATACCGTGGTTTGGTCTCTTAAACAAAGAGAATTAGAATGGATTAAGAAGTCATAATAATGCTGGGTATTAAGATTGCGCATTAAGATGAATTTTATTGTCTGAATAAAAAAGATATAAAGTATTTTAATCATGATGAACTTTGAAATCTGGTTTTACGCTTGCCTGCCTTCCGTTGAAAATAATCTTTTTACTTTCTTATACGTAGTATAAGGAAGTATTGTGATGATGAAAATTTTCGACCTCGAGATTTTTGCAAATGTCCACGTTTTGAAGTCCCCTGATACCAAAAAAGTGGTTTTTAAAAAATTTCTCTCTCTCCCTCTCCCTCTCTCTCTCTCTCTCTCTCTCTCTCTCTCTCTCTCTCTCTCTCTCTCTCTCTCTCTCTCTCTGTGTGTGTGTGTGTGTGACCACGATAGCGGTCAAACCGCCACAGGTATCAATTCCAAATTTTGTATTTACGAATATAATCTCCCTATTGAGATCTGATAAGATTTTCAGTAAAATTGGCAGACCGGAAGTAGTAGTTTACTTAAGTGAAAAAATTAAATTTTGCCAATATTTCGTCAAGTATTAAGTTTAAACAAATATGTAAAGAATTCATATGTACTCAAAATTAAATTTGAAAACAATTTTATTAAAAAAGTTTTTTGAAATTCCTACCGGAAATAGGTCTTTTACTCTTATCGAAAAACAGTTTTTTACGAATATTTCGCAAGCCATGCTTTTTAGGCAGGTACGTTACGAGCATAAAAGTATTTAGAACTTAATTTTCAATACCTTTTGTATATAAGAAAATTCAAAATTCGGACCGGAAGTAACACTTTACTCGTATCGGATAGCGATTTTTTGCAAATATGTCGTAAATTATGCATTCTATATATATTTGTCAAGAGTACAAAAGTATTTAGAGCTGGATTTGGAATATTTTTTGTACAAATGAAATTTAATAATCCGCACCGGAAGTAGCACTTCTACTCTTAGCGAGTAGCCTTTTTCAAATATCTCGCAAAGTATGCATTCTATAGAGATTTATTAAGAGCATAAAAGTATTTAGAATAGGATTTTGATCTCTTATTAAAAAAAAATTTCTTAAGATTTGAACATGAAGTAACACACTTACAGGTTTATTTTTCTAAGATAAAATTATTTAAAACAATTCAGAATAACTTGTGTATAATTTGAAACGCTCATACGTATAAGAAAGTCGTGTGGTGGCCACACCTCATTTTTATAGTTTATTTAGTGAAACAGATGAGTCACGTCAGAAACAGTTACTTCCGGCCACGTAACATTAAATTATAAAAATAACTAGTAGGTAAGCAGTAATAGTCTCTATTCATTGAATATATTATGTCAACCAAAACAGTGCGTAGTTGAAATATATAGTTTGCAAGAATTTTGATCTGTCAAATGTCATTCGTGATTAGTTGTCTACATTTAGCTCATTTTCATATTTACTAGTTTCATTTTCACTGTATTTAAACATCCATATTATATATAAATATCAGTTTGCACAACTAAATTATGAGCAAAGCCCCAAGTAAACAATCAAAAGAAACCATTCATTGCTTAATCAGATACATATTTAAAAAAAATGATAATTATCACAGTCAAAGAGAAGACTTGAGTGGCACAGGATTTGTTAGATACATTCAAAGAGGTATAAGAGCAAATAATAATTTTTAATTTTTTTTAAATAATAACAAATCCAGGTAACCAACGGAAGTCACTACGGATGTCACAGCTGCAATTTATATAAAGTTACCAACGTTAACATTATTAAATTCTACTCAACGGTGATTATACGTATTCGTTATCATAAGTATCAAAACCTTCAGGGAGAACCATTTAATTGTTGAAGATCTTCAGAATCCCCAACCCAACCCTTTTATAGTTTGAAATTATGTAAATCAATTTGATAAGATTTGTTCGATCGACCATTTTTGATTAAAAAAGCTTTAAAAATTAAATTGAGTAAAAGCCGATGTATTTAAGAAACAGCAAATAAAAAATGTCTAAATAAAATACATACCTGGCATTACGCATCATAGAGAGATTTCGTCGAACCTAAGCCGTCTCCGATTTGGTTGATATTCTAGTTGTGATTGATTGTATTTTGCATTCCTCTGCTTCAATGCTTTGCTACTTTCTTGAAACATGCACCCATTAACATATTTATGTAGTAAGTAATAAGTGTTCCTCAGAGGTTTGTGATTGGACCCCTACTTTTCATATTAGATATAAGTAATCCAAAATTATAATAAAAAAAAACTGTATACATAGGCCAAACAGGAAGAACTTTTACAGCAAGGATTTCCGAACATAGGAAAAGCTATACTGATAAAAAAAAGAGGGTTCTACTTTCGGTAAACACTAGTTAAAAGAAAACCACAAATTCAATGACAACTTTGACATTTAACACGTTCAAACTGTAGGCAAAAAACTTGATCTCCTGGAAGCAATGGAAATAAATAGATACAATAAATTATGGTTAAGTCTAAATGAACAAATAGATGTATGTCACTCTCCACTTTTTTCATTAAATTTGTAATTTTATATTAAATAGTTGTAAGTCACTGCAACTTTATAATTTCTAATTTTATTTCATTTCGTACTAAATAGTGGTAGGTCACTTCCCACTTCTTCCCGTAAACTTTGTTATAATATATAAGTAGTGACCAATTAATGATATTTTTAATATTTCATTCACTTGATGAAGCTATAGTGTAGCGAAACAATATTGTAGTGGTTACTATAAATACAATTTTGAATCTCTCAAACCCAGTGTTGTTAAGTGTTAAAATGAACTGCGTATAATCTTAAGAGAATTATATTATTACAACTGCTTTACTAAGATAGATATAAAAAAATATACATAAAAATACTGTATACATATTGTATGTTAAATTTGCGCTTCGTGATCTCTCTTGTTGTATTTGAATCCAGGTAAAATAGTGTGCGACGTGTGTATAAACACCAGGAAAATCCGGCGCACCACAATCGAGACCCCAGGAAACCACTCCAACTTGAATACCACTACAAACTAAGGGTCCTCCGCTATCACCCTGCGAAATGAATATAATCGGATCGAATTAGAGAATACTATAGATACAGGATGATTTTTCTTCTTACCGTGCAAGAATCTCTTCCATCGGCACCCGCGCATATCATGCCCGGTAATAAAGTGGTTCCTATCATGTTTCGGCAAGTTAAAAAGGATACTATCTGTATGTTCACATAGCGTAGTTGGTGACTTGGAGGTCCACCCTAAATAAATTGGAAAAAAATTAGTACTCACTTTGTCTAAGATCAATAGATGTTACGGTCAACAAAAGATACAACTATGGGGGTGGAATATTTTCTTAATTTTGTTAGTATTTGTTATGCATTATAAGCATATTCTGCTCAAATTTAGCAATTTAATGTTTGGAGGGATTTTCTTGTTTGGCGTCATCTTTCAGAATGATTATGCCGTAGTCGACAAATTTTAATTTCGGTTTACAGCAATGCTACCTATCTATCCCATGCAGAAGATGACCTTATAATATGCAGCGATGCCTGCTTGCTGACAGTGGTGGGAGAACCGACGCAGTGTCGGGGGATCCTTACATTGATAGCGAACGTTTTCTGAGTGTACTTGGCAGCCTCGCTAAATGTTTATCTTTACCTTAGTTCGTCTTGCTCTTTTCCTCTTTCTACTTTCGTATCAGAAATTAAAATTTGTCGACTACGGTATATTCCCTAACGCTGTTGGAAATAATATCATTTATGAATTCAAATACGTTACTTGAGTTTTTCGCTTTTAAAATTATTAATTTAGAAGATTTTTAACATGCGTTTTGTCATATTTTGTGCTTTAAAATGATCATGCCGAAAATGCAAATCTAGACTTTAACAAATGGCATTCTTCCTTCCGCTTCCGTCATGAGTAGGAATTGCGTTACTTGTGTGTGAACAGTGATTGTGTTAAGTCGCACTTTTTTGCCTTATTATTTGGGCCGATTTACTTTGCAAGAAAAATTACATTTAAGGAGTTTCGGTTAATGAATTGTATTATTTAAACGTTAGATGCAAACGGATTAGCTCTACGAAAGTGTAATAAATTAAAGAATCATTGTATAGCCGATTGAAAGTTATAGTTCCTCCATCTTAGTGTCATTCATTTTTGATGGTTGTTTTGAATATATAACCAAAAGAACTTTATGTCGAATATAATGGAACGTCAGACAAATGCACGGCATATACATCAGAAGATTGTTTCTTTATCAATTTTTGTAAGAGTTTGTAGTGAAATAATGAATGTTTACAGTTAGTAAGTTCATTTAATATAAATTCCATACTTACGTAAGATGTAACACCCCATCCGGATACAGAACAGTTCGCTCCTTCAGGTGGTGTGAAACGACTAATGGGAACACTATTTATGTTAGCGTCAAACGTTAACATATCAATCTATTATTAACATGGAGAAATATATATATATATATATATATATATATATATATATATATATATATGTATTACATAAATAGTAGCAAATACAATGAAAGTTGTTTTCTTACCCTTAAAACTGCAATATCGTGTAAAAGAGTGCTTGGGCTATATCTTTCATGCATGAAGACATGCCTTACTTGCCTTGCTACAGTTGTTGGAGAAACTCTGTTGGTATTAAGATCACCTACTACCGCTGTTAGTCGCGAGGCATTATATACCCTACCATTCTCTGAAGAGACGCAATGAGCAGCCGTCAAGATGTTCCTGTGGTCGATTATTGACGCCCCACAATGTGGATTGTTATTATAACGCAGTGACACCTAAAAGTTATCTTCTCTTTAATAAATTGTCAAATGTATTTATAATTTGATGATTAGAATTCAATAGATATTTACTTCTTAGCTATTTCTTGAATACCAATCATAAAATTATAAATATAAATTTATTTCAGCGACATTATTTTCCTGCCGTCGAAATTCTTATTAGCAATGAGGTATATAAGCAGTTCAAAACAGTAAAAACGGATATAATAATAAACATTATTCATTTTGAAATTTCAGATGATATCAAATAGAATGACGTACATGAGTAATATTAAAAATCGGCATTATAAATTAAATATGTTTGTATTGCTTTAAATATTCCAAATGTAGTTATATAATTTTTGCCTTTAGATTATTAATAGTATACAATGAGTGCGTAATTAATTTATGAGGCCGCCATTTGCAATTTAGCGATTTTTACGTTTTACAATTTTTACCATTGCTAGAATTCATTTTGAAATTTTAGATGAGATCAAATAGAATGACGTACATGAGTAATATTAAAAATCGGCATTATAAATTAAATATGTTTGTATTGCTTTAAATATTCCAAATGTAGTTATATAATTTTTGCCTTTAGATTATTAATAGTATACAATGAGTGCGTAATTAATTTATGAGGCCGCCATTTGCAATTTAGCGATTTTTACGTTTTACAATTCTTACCATTGCTAGAATTCAAATTAATTATCAAATTTGACATTAGAATCTCATAAGTGCAGTTTATAGAGCTTTTAGCAGTAATTTTTAAAATTATCGACATACACTAATCAAATCAAATTACAAATAATATGAAATCGAAATCACAGGTTATTAATACTATTTCATCATATTGGCAATGTTATAGTAGCATGTAAGAATTATCATTTGATCATGTAATAATGTTCATTATGTAAATTATATATTTAGGATGGCTCTGGTGGACGAATAAATTCAATTTTATACAGACTTAAAAGTGCAGAGTATAAGGAAATGATAAAAACTACTAAAATTGAGAAATTGAGAGAATTTTGTAAAAAAATTATTCAGAATCCTATTCTAGGTACTTCTATTCTCTTATTAAATCGCTATAGAATACATACTTTGCTAGATATTCGAAGAAAAGTGCTACTCCCTAAGGTAAAAGTGTTAGTTCCGGCCCGAATTTTGAAACTTCATATATACAAAAAATATTGCAAATATAGCACTAAATACTTTTGTACACTTGATAAATATATATAGATTGCATAACTTACGACATATTTGCAAAAAATCGCTATTCGATAAGAGTAAAAGTGGTACTTCCGGTCTGAATTTTGAAATTTTTTTTATGCACAAGATATTGAAAATTATGTTCTAAATACTTTTATACCCGTAACGTACCTGTCTAAAAAGCATGACTTGCGAAATATTCGCAAAACACTGATTTTCGATAGGAGTAAAAAACATATTTCCGGTAGGAATTTCGATTTTTTCACTGAAGTAAACTGCTACTTCCGGTCTATCAGATCTCAAGAGGGAGATTATACACGTAAATACAAAATTTGGAATTGATATTTACAGCGGTTTGATCGCTATCGTGGCCACACACACAGAGACACACAGACAGACACACAGACATTTTTTAAAAACCACTTTTTCGTTATCAGGGGACTTCAAAATGTGGACATATGCAAAAATCTCGAGGTCGAAAATTTTCATCATCACAATAGTTCCTTATACTACGTATAAGAAAGTAAAAAGAAGCCAAATGTTATTAATGCTATTGTTACATTGAAACGTGGTGATTGTATTTATACGAAAGATGCATCCATGACCTAGATAGAGATCAGGTGATTCATAGTGCAGCTAGAGAACTGGCAGAAACAAAGTATACGATTTGTGATGATATACTATTTACAAGGTGCGAAGGGACAGCTATCAATGCAGCAGTTAAATATATTAGAGATGTAGGGGAGCATAAGGCAAAATTATATACAGATAGCCTCTCTGTGCTGGAAATCTTGAGTCATATGCGAAGGCCTATTGAACATGCTATTGAGACATGGCGTATAGTTTGTAAGTGCGGTATTAGGCTTAACTGGATGAAAGCGCATGCCGGCACTTATAGAAATAAGAGTGCTGATTTTCTTGCTAAGGAGTCTGCGAATGATGATAGTGCAGTAGTTGTTTTTGATAGAGTTCCAGAGCGAATAACAGTGAAGGTGAGTGGCAAACGCGGTGGAAGAGTACAGCCAATGATATGTAAGCTAAAAAGTTCATAGGCAATTTTGCAAAATTCATGTCACTAGATGTACAGCTCTCTCACCAAGTAGTGCAACTAATTACTGGATTATGCAAAATACTTGAATCCTATTCGTAAGCGTGAGCACCATACTGCCAATGTGGAGTAGTAGACACAGCAAACTCATGTACTTTTTGACTGCCCTGGTACACATACAGAGACATTAATAGCAGGTTTTAAGTCGCCGAGAAAAGAAGACGATATTATGAATGATAATACACTAGCCGATACGATTTTTATAACTGACGTAACATTCTAAAATGTTAGTATTTTTGCAATGTTTTAAACATAAAAACTGTATTCTGACATAGAGTATCACGTCATATTTTCAAAACAAATTTTTTATTTGTCTTCACTAAAATTAACGTAAAATTAAAAATTAAAAAAGTATTGTAACCAGCTCGAGCATATTCGCGGCTATACCGTTAAGGGCAGCGGCAATTACAAAAGATACAACGTCACGCATTCCAGAGAGATGTAGAGAATTCTAATATATTAGTCATCAATATACTAAAATGGAAACTTCTGGAATTGAGGCGTGCACATATGAAGGTTGCAGCATGCGTAGTGATTCATTTCCTGTTTAGTTACTGACGCGGTCTGGCAAGAGACAAACAAAATGTCACTGAATTGTGACTTAGTTAAGAAAATTTGAAGCAGTGTTCCACGAGTTGTGTTGCCTGCGATTTTCAAGAATGGATGTTCGTGCAAGACGCTGTAAAAATTCTCCGGCAAGTTTTAGTAATATTGGTGGATTATATTTTATAAAACCGCAAAAGAAGCAGTGAATTAATTCAAAGATCTTATGAACAATATTTTGGCTTCAAATTAAAAATCAAGACAAAACATAGGCACCACATACAGGGTCCGGCAACGAAGCGGGGACGGAAGATTATATGCTTATTTGAAGGTTAGTCAAATTTTAGTCACGTGTAAAAATATTTTGGTTTATACAGGGTGTTCCAGATGGAAATGCCTTACTAAAGTTGCTTTTTTTTTAAATGGAACCCCCTGTATATTAATAGATAAAATGATCCGCGCTTGAAAGCTAGTTACATCGATATAATGCTGTATGGGTTTAAAGTTGATAGTTGTGTTAATAATTATTTTACTTGATAAATTAATACATTTTAGTAGGCTATTCTGCATAAGGAAAAACAAAAGATCGGAAACCAACAGAATAGAATATTTTTTACTAGTATTGAGTTTCGTTGCTACGTGAAATAAATTCTGTAACTGTTTGCGTTATACAGAGTGTTCACAATTTCGCAAAATCGAAGAAATCTCGTAATTTTTAAATGAAACACCCTGTATATTTTCAGCTCATTAAAAAGCCCGTTTACTACGCTTTCTATTGAATTTATTATATTATGAATCATTTAATGCATCTAGGATAGATCATTTGCTAATTATTTCTTTTTAAAGTTGAATTAATGAAAAATGCTTGTATTTTTAGTAGTTAATTTGCACTTTAAAACCTTCTGTAAGGTCGGATATTCAACAAATAATCCATAAAGGGTCTATAACAAGAAGAACCCCCACTTAGTATGAGAAACAGTTGATTTTCACTCAGCGGTGAAAGCAAACATTAAATTAATATAAAGTAATATAGCATTTTCAATATATTCACTGCCCTTCAAGTTATCTGGTGTCAGTTTTAGCTTGTATACATAATAACCAAGTTGTCAAAAATTTCGTTTCATGTTATACAGTATTTGGTTCAGTGTCTAAAAGAAATTGCTATAATGAGTAATTTTAGTATTCTAGAAATGGTTAATATGATATTTATTTTTGGGGAGTGTACAAGAAATTGTCTCCCAGCAAGTAGAGTATATGCAGAGAGATTTCCAAACCTTGAAAGAAAGCCAAGACCGGAAGCATTTAAAAAGTTGTTAGAGAGATTTATAGAAACTGGTAGTGTAACCTACAAGAAGATAGAAATAAATAAACTGGTAATGAATGAACAAAACAATACAGGAAAATCCACATATAAGTATAGACGGAATTTCAAAAGTAACAGCTATGGAAGATAGGAGCGTACGGAGAATTTTAAGAAGTCATAAGTATCATCTGTACCATATGGAATTAAATCAGGAATTGCATGGTGATGATTTCATTAAAAGAACAGACTTTTATGGTTGGTTGTTAAATAAAATGCGTGAAATGCCAAATATTTTAACAAATATTTTGTTTAGTGATGAAGCTACTTTCAAAAGTAATGACGCGGTAAATAAATATAACATGCATTATTATGCAACAGAAAACCCGCATTGGATACGTCATGTAGACAATCAGAATAGATGGTCCCTTAACGTCTGGGGAGGTATACTTGGCCCATATATCATTGGCCCGTACTTTTTCGATGCAACCGTTACAGGCAATACGTATTTGGCATTTCTGCAGAACAAACTGCCTAATTTATTACTTGAGCATGTGGATGCTGACACCCGACAAATTTTATGGTTGCAACACGATGGTGCACCTCTAATTATAGCCTTAACGTTAGGGAGTTTCTAGGCCGATGGAAGGAAGACAAATGGATAAGACGAGGTGGTCCAATCGCTTGGCCTCCACGAAGTCCAGATCTTACTGTATTAGACTTCTGCTTTTGGGGATATGTCAAGTCTCTAGTTTATGTGGAAGTTCCTACAACAAGAGAAAATATGATGGGACGCATAAGACAGCCATTTAGAAATGTTCGCCAAGAAAAATTACAGCATGTTCAGCAGAATTTCACCAGACGGCTTCATTTATGTATTGAGAGACATGGAAGGACATTTGAAAGTTATCTTGGATTTATTTGCATTTACTATTTACATTTCCTTTATTTTTGATTTACTGTGCTATAACTTTCGTTAATTAAAATTTCTGTTGTGGTTTATAATTAGTATTTATTTAAAATAGCGCAAACTTTTAATACTACTGCTGAGTGAAAATCAACTGTTTCTCATCATTTATGGATTATTTGTTGAATATCCGAATTTACAGAAGGTTTTAAAGTGCAAATTAGCTACTAAAAATACAAGCATTTTTCATTAATTCAAATTTAAAAAGAAATAATTAGCAAATGATCTATCCTAGGTGCATTAAATGAGGTATCAATAGAAAGCGTAGTAAAAGGGCCTTTTAATGAGCTGAAAAGATACAGGGTGTTCCATTTAAAAATTACGAGATTTCTTCGATTTTGCGAAATTGTGAACACTCTGTATAACGCAAACAGTTACAGAATTTATTTCATGTAGCAACGAAACTCAATACTAGTAAAAAATATTCTATTCTGTTGGTTTCGGATCTTTTGTTTTTCCTTATGCAGAATAACCTACTGAAATGTATTAATTTATCAAGTAAACTAATTATTAACACAGAAACTATCAACTTAGACCCATATAGCATTATATCGATGTAACCAGCTTTCAAGCGCCGATCATTTTATCTATTAATATACAGGGTGTTTCATTAAAAAAGAAGCAACTTTAATCTGGCATTTCCATCTGGAACACTCTGTATAAATCAAAATATTTTCAAAACGTGCGCTTGATGGCGCGCAAGAATATCCGATAACTAAATATTTGACTCACTTTCAAATAAGCATGTAATCTTCCGTCCCCGCTTCGTTGCCGGACCCTGTATATGCTGTATTCCGTGTTATATCAAATTAACTCAGTGGAAAAAAAACAAAAATTCTTCTGAATTCCTCTCAGAAAGGTCAATGATTTCGCCTGAATCAGCAGATCACATCACGGACCGTTACTTCTGTCCTGTAAAAATTGAAGGGCACAAAGTAATGTATGCAGACATTCAGTCTGTAAGAAAATTGTTGAAAAGAACTGATTGTGAGCTTCCAACTCCAATGCATTCAAATTCTTCTGCAAATTCCACGAAGGAAAATCACATACTTGGAGATTTTGATTAAAAGAGTGGAATCTTTTACAATTTTACTACAAGAATCTCTGTAAATTAACTCAGTGGAACAAAAACAAGAATTCTTCTGAATTCCCGTCAGAAATTTGGCGTGAACCAGCACGGACTGTTACTTCTATCTTGTAAAAATTGAAGGGTTCAGATACTTGTTCAGAAATATACTGAAGTCACAAAATATTTTTCTAAATTTACTATAAAAATACGTTATAATACGTTGTGTTTATTAAAATTCTAGAAATAATTTACCTGAAATGGAAATTGTTCACGAGACTGTACTATCTGTCCACCAATAATTTTATCACTATGCAATTGTGCATCACACCGTATTGTTGAGAAAACTTGAAAATGAAAGCACAATAATTAAACGTACTGACTGCCAAATAAATAATATAAAATAAAATTACTTACAGCACAAAAATAAACAGGATGCTATTCCGTACATTTTGTTACTGGATCTGGCGGGATAAATTTAGAGTATAAGCAGCCGATAAGATACATAATCATACCTGAGTGATCCAGCCTAACGCCGGATTAACTGGCGAAGGTTTCGCTCTCAGTTTGATTCAATAATCTTTGTTATTTTAATTATGTCTGTACTATTTTCATATATAAGGTAAAGTACTGATTACACTGCAAACAATGATAAAGACTAAGATACAGTAACAAACTAAACAAGAAGTTATAAATGTGTTGTTTTAAAAAAAGCAAAAATAAGTCATCAGAATAATGTTCATGCATAACACATATTTTGAGAAAGTAGTGATATTATCGAGTTGATTTTTCTAAAATATAACTTTTTTTAGTAAAACTTTAATCTCCGAGTTATTGCTTCGAATGTATTGCGCATGAAGATGGGATACATTTAAATTATTGCTGACATAAAAGTTTCAAACATGAATAAACTCATTCGCTGTTAAGCAAACATTTGTATCAGATTCTAGATAATTAGTGTTATGTATTAGAGATGGTCTTAACGGTGATTTTTCATTCACCGTTCTAAAGCAAACGGTGATTTCAAAATCGCGGTGATTTTAAACAGCTCTTTTAATCACAGCGAAAGCAGGAGCCGCTAATTTTCACCGTTTGTTTTCACTGTTTGTTTTCACCGTTTGTTTTCACCGTTTGTTTTCACCGTTTATTTTCACCGCGCATGGTAAAGGGTTCCTCCGAGCTGTTTACCGTGAGCGGTGAAAATAAACGGTGAAAACAAACGGCGAAAACAAACTGTGAAAATAAACGGTTCTTGCTTTCGCCGTTCGCTTTATTTAAAACAGCTCTTTTAATCACCGTTCTCCGAGCTGTTTGAGTTCGGTGAAAGTAAACGGTTCCTACTTTCGCCCATATTTCGCCGTTCGATTTTAAACAGCTCTTTGAGCTGTTTAACTATATGCGTAGATAAAATGAATATCTTAACAAAAATTCCCGTTATATAATGGAAATTATTGATTTGTTGATAAACTACCGAGGTTATAAAATATTAATATACGCATATTAGGTATATCAGTAGATATTTGCTTTTAATTTATGTTTTATAAGTATATATATAAAACACACGAATGTGCAAAAAGATTGAAATTAATATATAGTAAGTAACATGATCAATTGCGAATTTGCAAACGGTGAAAACAGTGATTAGGAAATCACTGTGACCAATATCTGCTCTCATCTCTAATATGCATACTTGTCCTACATTAGCAAATATATATTTTCACCCGTCTCTAAAATTGTGATTTTTCTATTTAGGAAGATTTGAATTAAAGTAAAGAAAATCGTCAATCGCAACACTGATTTGTAGGTATGTATATACATATTCCACTTGGAAAAATCACAATTTTAGAGAAGGATGAAAATACGTATTTGCTAATGTATGTCCTTGTTTATTAATACTATAGTTATACAACTGAAGGTTAGTTCGGGTAGGTAGCCAACAGAGGCGTTGGGCAGTAGGATGTGCCTACAGTGACTTGATATATAACAGTGACGACAGCGCCTGGGCCTATTTTCTAGAGATGGTCTTAACGGTGATTTTTCATTCACCGTTCTAAAGCAAACGGTGATTTCAAAATCGCGGTGATTTTAAACAGCTCTTTTAATCACAGCGAAAGCAGGAGCCGCTTATTTTCACTGTTTGTTTTCACCGTTTGTTTTCACCGTTTGTTTTCACCGTTTGTTTTCACCGTTTGTTTTCACCGTTTATTTTCACCGCGCATGGTAAAGGGTTCCTCCGAGCTGTTTACCGTGAGCGGTGAAAATAAACGGTGAAAACAAACGGCGAAAACAAACTGTGAAAATAAACGGTTCTTGCTTTCGCTGTTCGCGTTATTTAAAACAGCTCTTTTAATCACCGTTCTCCGAGCTGTTTGGGTTCGGTGAAAATAAACGGTTCCTGCTTTCGCCCATATTTCGCCGTTCGATTTTAAACAGCTCTTTGAGCTGTTTAACTATATGCGTAGATAAAATGAATATCTTAACAAAAATTCCCGTTATATAATGGAAATTATTGATTTGTTGATAAACTACCGAGGTTATAAAATATTAATATACGCATATTAGGTATATCAGTAGGTATTTGCTTTTAATTTATGTTTTATAAGTATGTATATAAAACACACGAATGTGCAAAAAGATTTAAATTAATAATATATAGTAAGTAACATGATGAATTGTTTTTAGTTATATAGATGATCCATGTATGTACACTATGTTTCAAATTAAATGCGAATGTGAAAACATTTTTAGCAGCAGCCCGCATATCACCTGTGTATTGTGTATGGTATCGATAAGTATACAGAGTTATTTAAATGCAAATATGTAGTTTTTAATGATTGCATTTGTAAATATCTAACTATATTCAATTCAAAATAAATGTGAATACGTATATTTAAGGAATGATTCATATAAGCAAGTTTATCTTTTAAAGTGGAACGTCCACGAATTACTACTATTATATATGACTGAAATATTTGTATTTAAATAACTCTGTATACTTATCGATACCACACACAATACACCGGTAATATGCGGGCTGCTGCTAGAAATGTTTTCACATTCGCATTTAATTTGAAACATAGTGTACATAAATATTTCTACAAAATGTGTATGAATAATAAATTAAATATAACTTACAAAACAGAAAATAAGTAAAACGTAACTCCAAGCAATGAAGTATATTTTATGTGTTATTTGTTCAATTATTAATTAAATACATTTCAGTTTCTCTTCTAATATTATATATATTAAATATAAAGTTCACTTGAGCACTTTTTAGTTACTAGTTTATTAAACTACATTATTAATAATTATTATTAAATATAAGTTTACTAACTTTGTTAGAACGTAATCGACTTCGCCTATCCGATAAGTAACACTGAAAATAATATCATAATTTGTGCATAATTGTTACATTACAGCTAGTGTGAAACATATTTATGATTGAATATATTATTTAAACTTAAGTAAATCTCAGAATCGCACACAGAAATATTTCTTTACATGAAAAAGATATTTATTTGCCCATATCTTTGATTATGTATACTGCGTATTAATAAACAAGGCCCATATTGAAAAGAACCCTTTCCATCATAATAAATACGAAAGTAATCACTGTGATTCCACGAATTTGCAAACGGTGAAAACAGTGATTAGGAAATCACTGTGAAAAATCACCCTGACCAATATCTGCTCTCATCTCTATTATACGAGGCATGTTTTTTAAGTAAGTACCGTTTTTCCACACCGCGACCGCAGCGCTGCGGTCGGCGTTCTGCGTATGTGCACTGGGGACCTACATCTCTTGCCTACGCACTGACGCCATTACAGTCTGATTCTACCTTGTTTACGTTGTTTACTGAGTGTTTAAGATGCCACCGATATTCGTGAGTCCCGCCGACTGTGAAGTACGGGCTGTTATAAGATTTCTTAGTGCTAAAGACCGAAAAGCGATCGATATTCATCGTGAAATTTGTGCAGTTTACGGACAAAACATAATGAGTGATGGAATGGTAAGAAAGTGGGTGAGAGCATTTAAAGATGGCCGCACAAATGTGCATGATGAACAACGGAGTGGGCGTCCTTCGGTCGTTAATGAAAGTTTGGTGCAGGAAGTGGACAATAAGGTGAGAGAAAACAGACTCTTTACGATGTCCTCTTTGTGTGATGGCTTTCCTAATGTTTCGCGTAGTGTTTTGTATGGCATTGTGAGCGAGCGCTTGAATTACCGATAATTGTGCTCACGTTGGGTACCGAAAATGTTGACGGATGTGCACAGAACCAAACGTTTAGGCAGTGCATTGACTTTCCTTGAGCGGTACCGCTGGGACAGAAAAGGAGTATTGCTTGTGGAATTTCTGCCTCGTAATGCGACAATCAATGCAGCAGCTTATTCTGAGACCTTGAAAAATCTGCGCCATTCAATCCAGAACAAAAGACGAGGCAAGTTGAGCAAGGGCATCGTTTTGCTGCATGACAATGCCCGTCCGCATGTGGCTAATCAGACCAAAGATCTCATTACATCTTTTAAATGTGAAACTCTAGATCATCCTCCGTACAGCCCTGACCTGGCGCCCAGTGACTACCATCTGTTCCTGCACTTGAAGAGACACCTGGGCAGTCAGCGTCTTCAAGACGATGACGAAGTCAAAACAGTTGTGATGCAGTGGTTAACAAGTCAGGCGGCAGACTTCTATGAGGAGGGTATTCATAAACTAGTACAACGTTATGACAAGTGCCTCAATATTGAAGGAAATTACGTTGAAAAGTAGATTAAGGTACAGGCTTTCATGTAAAAATAAAATTATTGATATATCTTTGCACGTCTTTTTTTAATTTCAAAACGGTACTTACTTAAAAAACATGCCTCGTATATTTCATTCGACAAATTCATGTCATCGTCTCTAATTGTTTTTTTATCTCATTTTGTTGTATGTGATGGAAAATTTGCAAAAAACTTCTCCTTTACCTGCAGAAGGAATACCTCTTGACCTCGGGGATTGTTTTAGTGCTCGGTACGGAATTTATATAGGCTATTAATATTTACTTGACAGAAGAATTAAACATGTTGATCATGAGTACAAAATTTCAACACAGAAGACTATATAAAAAGGAAGGAATTATGGAAATCAGAAAGACTATGACACATGATGAGGAGTAAATGCGTTTTCTGACCACTAGCTAGTAATAACAGAGTTAGTTTCATCTCTTTATTAATATTTCTTAGCATTAACTTAGAAGAAACCAAAATTAAGGCCAAAATGGAAATTCAGAGAGATAAAAATTGAAGAAGAAGAAAGATTTTTAAGAAATGATTCGGAAAAGAACAAACATTGATGATTAATTGAATGGCTTCAAGGGGGTATAATACAGCAGCTGAAATAAAAACTACAAAGAAATGAGAAGAGTGGTTTGGAAATATTATGGATGGAATAATAAGGACAACACTAAGTTGTATTAAAAAGTAATAAAAGAGAATTCAAAAAATGTAGCAGCATTGAGAATGAGGAATGGGTGAAACTCATTAAGACTTTGTTAAACAAAAGTAGGAAGAAAGGAGTAATATGAAAAATGACATGTGATATGTGATGAGGAGCAAATTCCAATTCTTCACTTAGTAATATTATCAGAATTGGTGTCTTCTCTTTATTTTCTTAGTAGTAACTAAGAAATATTAATAATATGAAGAAGACGAAATGGATATTCAGAGAAATAAAAATTGAAAAACAAGAAAGGAATATGAAAAAGCAATGCAAGAAAATGATTCAGAAAAGAACAAACATTGATGACGAATGAAATTGCTTAAAGGGGGTATAATACAAACAGCTGAAGTTATATTAACAAAGAAGGGTGTGGAAAATAGAAATGAAAGGTTTGAAAAAAAATCTGACTCAGTACTAAGTAAAAAAGGAGAGATGCCAAAGTGAAATAGTTAAAAACAGGCGGAACCGGTGATTATGAGCATTAAAAGGAAATGAGAAGAGTGGTTTGGAAAGATTATGGATGGAATAATAAGGACAACACTAAGTTGTATTGGAAAGTAAGAAAACAGAATTCAAAAAATGTGGCAGCATACATTGAGAATGAAGACTGGGGAAATTTTTAAGACTTTGTTAAACCAAAAGTAGGAAGAAGGGAGTAATATGAAAAATGACATGTGATATGTGATGAGGAGCAAATTCCAATTCTTCACTTAGTAATATCAGAATTGGTGTCTTCTCTTTATTTTCTTAGTAGTAACTAAGAAATATTAATAATATGAAGAAGACGAAATGGATATTCAGAGAAATAAAAATTGAAAAACAAGAAAGGAATATGAAAAAGAAATGCAAGAAAATGATTCCGAAAGAACAAACATTGATGACGAATGAAATTGCTTAAAGGGGGTATAATACAAACAGCTGAAGTTATATTAACAAAGAAGGGTGTGGAAAATAGAAATGAAAGGTTTGAAAAAAAATCTGACTCAGTACTAAGTAAAAAAGGAGAGATGCCAAAGTGAATTAGTTAAAAACAGGCGGAACCGGTGATTATGAGCATTAAAAGGAAATGAGAAGAGCGGTTTGGAAAGATTATGGATTGAATAATAACTTCAACACTAAGTTGTATTGAAAAGCAAGAAAACAGAATTCAAAGAATGTAGCAACATACATTGAGAATGAAGACTGGAGCAATTTCTAAGACTTTGTTAAACCAAAAGTAGGAAGAAGGGAGTAATGTGAAACATGACATGTGATATATAATGAGAAGTAAATTCGAATTCTTCACTTAGTAATAACAGAATTGGTTTCTTCTCTTTATTAATATTTCTTAGTACTAACTAAGAAATATTAATAATGTGCAGAAGACGAAATGGATATTCAGAGAAATAAAAATTGAAAAACAAGAAAGGAATATGAAAAAGAAATGCAAGAAAATGCTTCAGAAAAGAGCACACATCGATGATGAATGGAATTGCTTAAAAAGAGTATAATACAAGCAGCTGTAGGTATATTAACAGAGAAGGGTGTGGAAAAGAGAAATGAATGGTTTGACAAAGAATACGACTTAGTACTAAGTAAAAAGAGAGATGCCAGAATGAAATGGTTAAAAACAGATGGAACAGGTTATTATGAAAATTACAAGAAAATGAGAAGAGTGGTTTGGAAAGATTATGGATGGAATAATAAGGACAACACTGAGTTGTATTATAAAGTAAGAAAACGGAATTCAAAAAATGTTGCAGCCTACATTGGGAATGAGGGCTGGGTGAAACTCTTTAAGACTTTGTTAAACCAAAAGTATGAAGAAGGGAGTAATATGAAAAATTATATGTATAGCACTTATGAAACAGAAGAAGAATTCACACCAACAAGAGAGAAGTGCTATGAAGTTATTGACAACTTGAAAAAGAAAAAGACGACTGGTACCGATAATGTCGGTGGGGAAATGAAACAGAGTGGAGGTATTGAGTTACAAAACAGAATATATGAGTTAATTGAGCAAATATGGGAACAAGAAAAAATGCCCAAGAAATGGAATCGGTGTCAATACTGAAAAACGGGAATCTATTTATGCTTCCCTATCTTTTAAATCAACTAGCGGTCTCATACACGCATGATCTTGATAGATCATAACGTATGACTGTCGCTAATTATTCTATCTGTTTCAGAACCTCGATCATCTTCAAGTAAGCCGGTGGCGGTATGAGTAATGGGTGAAGTTACAGGGAGGTGGGTTAGCAAGAGTTTTGTGAATTCTTTATCCTTTAAGTATATTTAGGTTCTTTAGCTGATTTAATGTCCATTAGGGTGGAACGAAAAAATCAACTTTTGATTTTTAATTTGTAAGAGTGCGGAAAAGTTGCCTTTTGGTGTAGATAAGATAAATTAAAGGTACGAAAAACATCGGAGTACGTCTTGAAGTGCCGCAAGGACGTTAAAATTTCTCAAAAACACACTTTTTGGAACTTCTTCAAAGAGTTTTGCGTGTTTCGACTATGAAATAAAAAGTTACAAATGGGCGTTATAACCAGGGCGCGGAATCGAGCGAGCGCGACTACCACGGAGCTACAACCGAGCAAAGAAATAATGTAAACAACTGTGTGTTGTTTACATTATATCTGAATAGCACTAATTCATATGGTGAACTGCAACATCTGTTTACGCCCGAGAAGTGCCCGAGAATGCGAGCAAAAAATGGCTATAAAATAAGGAATTTATGAGTAAAATTCTTTCTACATCGGCGTAGATAGCCTGAGGGGTTTTTAAAATTTATTTTATTTACGTTATATTTCGCAAGAAAACACAGATTGACAAGAGAAATAATGTAAATATCTAAATACTTACTGTCATTTAGTTTCGATAACATACGCGTACATTTTTAGTTATCATTTATTTAGATCTAGAACGCTGTTTATGTTCTTTTTTCTAATATGAAAATGAATTGTCAGTGATTCCGAAATTTATTACAAAGTCTGTAAAATATCGTTTACAGAATGCCAAAATATCGCACGTTCTCACATAGCTTTGCTAAAACATACACATAAATGGTTTTTATGCAGAGAATTTCGATAGTTTACAAAATTTCGTTACATGTTTAAATGACGATGCTCGAAGTATTTCTGAGTACAAGGAACTAACACAAATCACATTCCTTCAGGAACACTTTGGAAATTTGCCTAAACTAATCACATATTTTGAAAATCGAATCTCAAATTAAAAAATGAGATGTTGCCACCACACGACTTTCTTATACGTATGAGCGTTTCAAATTATATAGTTTTAAAAGTTTTTTATATAAAAATTATTTAAAACCCTATACTAAGTACTTCTATTCCCTTAATAAATCTCTATAGAATGCATATTTTGCAAGATAATATCAAAAAAGTGCTACTCGCTAAGAGTAAAAGTGCTGCTTCCGGTCCGAATTTTGAAATTTCATATATACAAAAAATATTCTAAATATTTTTGTACTCTTGATAAATATATATAGAATGAATAACTTACGACATATTTGCAAAAAATCGCTATTCGATAAGAGTAAAAGTGGTACTTCCGGTCTGAATTTTGAAATATTTTTTATACAAAAGATATTGAAAATTATATTTTAAATACTTTTATACTCGTAACGTACTTGTCCAAAAAGCATGACTTGCGAGATATTCGCAAAAAACTGATTTGCGATAAGACTAAAAGACCTACTTCCGGTTGGAATTTCGAAAAATTTTTTTAAGATAATTCGTCTCAAACTTAATTTTAAGTATATATGAATTCTTTATAAATTTGTTTAAACTTAGTAGTTGACGAAATATTGGCAAAATTCGATTTTTTCGCTGAAGTAAACTGCTACTTCCGGTTTACCGATTTTGATGAAAAATTAATCAGATCTCAAGAGGGAGATTATACACGTAAATACAAAATTTGTAATTGATACATATAGCGGTTTGACCGCTATCGTGGTCACACACACACACTGACACACAGAGAGACATTTTTTAAAAACCAATTTTTCGGTGTCAGGGGACTTCAAAACGTGAACATCTGCAAAAGTCGAAAATTTTCATCATCACAATACTTCCTTATACTACGTATAAGAGAGTAAAAATGGATTAACCACATTAAATGTGGCTATTAATAATTTCAAAAGTATTCCAAGTGACTTTGGATGTGTCCTTCGGCAAAACTTAGACGCAGTTTTTAATAAAAATCCAGATTTAATAACATTGCGGCAATTGTGTATGCTAAATACGCTGAAATAAAAGAATATTTCCAGTACGCACATATATATATAACCAGTTGCGATGTAAAAAGGACGTTTTCTATCTAGAAGGATGTACTTAAGGTGGCCATCTCGCCCATCTCAATTACATTGCAAACATGTTGCGAACATATCGCACCAGAAACCGTTAGTACGCAATAAATTAAAAATTAAAAAATACGAGCATAATCTACAAACTTATCTCCAGGGGACTGGGTAATTTTAATAACGGAAGTTTGTTCGATTAATGTGGAAAAAAATGTTAAAAAACAGGAAGTTTTTATACCAAAAATCTGCTAGTTTGTTTCGTATTTACTTGGAATATATAGATAATTGCCAGATATTAGGTAGCTTACCCCCTAGAGAAATAAATTCTCTTTCTTTTGATGCTTGATACAAAGCAATTAAGCGTATTTTATAGCTGTCTTGTGCTTTTAATTGTTTTTACACGGCATTCGGATTGATTCGGACATATCTGGACATTCTTTATTAAGAAAAGTAGATTCCATATATCATAATCAGAGTGATGGGTGCAGTAATTCTTAAACAGAGGGCGCTGTCGACAATAATATTAGTTTTTAAAATTATTCTGAGCAGACAAACTTATTGTATATCTTACTCAGTCATACAATGACGTTATATATGTCTTTCTGTCAGACACCAAAAGAGTAACGTTTAAAGAAAGAAATCGCAATCGCATATATACAAATAACATTAAATTGAACTGATATAATACTATTCGTACAAAAAGCCGAAAATAGAACTGATGCATTGTTACCTTTGCCGTCTCCTGGAGACGAATTAAACGACGTGCTTGCGATCAATTTGAGCTAATAAACATTACATATTGTTGTTATTAATATTGACTAAGATTGTGCGGACTTAAAAATCATTTCGATCCGTGGATGAAATTGTTATAAACAATTTCAACAAACGATGCACATTTCCCATAAAATTCCCATATATTTCTAACAGTATTAATAAATATAATAATACTGAAAAATGAGCTAATAAACATTGCATATTGTCGTTATTAATATTTACTAGGATTGTGCGGACTTAAAAATCATTTCGATCCGTGGATGAAATTGTTATAAACAAACATAACAAACGATGCACATTTCCCATAAATTCCCATATATTTCTTCGAAAATTTATCAAGTGAAAAATATTTTACACAAGAAACAAGGGCTCCTACCAATCAAAAGAGTCGTTATTCTAACGAATAGAATACGTCTTTCGAAAGGCCACCTGCAAGCGCGTCATTTGTTTACGTCGTTAAAAATGTTATAAAAGCTAAGAAATTTTATATCAAGTCAGTCAGTCAGCTCTAGCTGCTGAATCGAGTCGACTCTAAAGACTTAGAGCGACAACAGCAACGCATCCGACGAAAGCCGAAGCCGGGAAAAGTTTCCCGAAGATCTCTGAAACGTACTCAATCGCTTCAGAAGATACCCGAAGGCACAGGAAGTTTCTACGAGCGAGCCGAACATTACGAGCGAGCTCAAACGCATCCGACGAAAAGCCGAAGCCGGGAAAAGTTTTCCCGAAGATCTCTGAAACGTGCTCAATCGTTTCAGAAGATACCCGAAGGCGCAGGAAGTCCTCCACGAAGCGACTCGAAGCAATCCCGAGCGTTTCCGAGGCAAAGCCGAACATACCCGAGGAGAACTAAAGACGTAGGACGACTCCCACGAGCAAGCCGAAGCGACTCGAAGCAATCCCGAGCGTTTCCGAGGCAAAGCCGAACATACCCGAGGAGAACGAAAGACGTAGGACGACTTCTACGAGCAAGCCGAAGCGACTCGAAGCAATCCCGAGCGTTTCCGAGGCAAAGCCGAACATACCCGAGGAGAACTAAAGACGTAGGACGACTTCTACGAGCAAGCCGAAGCGACTCGAAGCAATCCCGAGCGTTTCCGAGGCAAAGCCGAACATACCCGAGGAGAACTAAAGACGTAGGACGACTTCTACGAGCAAGCCGAACGCAGCCGAAGCAAACCCGAGCGTTTCCGAGGTGACCCGAAGATACCCGAAGGCGTAGGAAGGCTTCTACGAACGAGACGAAGCAAACCCGAACGTTTCCGAGGTGACCCGAAGATACCCGAAGGCGTAGGAAGGCTTCCACGAACGAGACGAAGCAAACCCGAACGTTTCCGAGGTGACCCGAAGATACCCGAAGGCGTAGGAAGGCTTCCACGAACGAGACGAAGCAAACCCGAACGTTTCCGAGGTGACCCGAAGATACCCGAAGACGAGGAAGGACCTAAAAAGGATAAGCCGAACACTTACGAGGAGGACTGAGAGTCCGAATCAACAGCCGTTGCGTGCTTCCACCAACATCCAAGGAGCATTCGTGACCTGTTAGTGAGGCTGTGAACAAAGTGACCCAACCAAAGAGAGGTTGTTGAACAAAGTGACCCAACCAAAAGAGAGGTTGTTGAACAAAGTGACCCAACCAAATACGAGAGGTTGTTGAAGTTGTGAGTGCCACTTAGTGCTTCGACAAAGATCCAGACCACGGATCGTTATCCAAGTGTAGGTCCTGTGCCGATACACCACCCCAGTGACGTGTGGCTAAAGTGACCTCACGTCGTACCCATTGTTACAACCGTAAGTACTGAACTGATTCCTAAGCTTGCACGGTTGGCAATCTCAAGATAGCCCCGTCACGTCACTCAGAAGTAGTTAGTTGGTTTGGTACCCGAAGGCAGCCTTACCCATTCTAGGCGTTAATTGACTAGGTACCCCGAAGGGAGCCTTATCCCCTAGAACCCCAACTGAGTGTCTCAAATATCCCTCTCTATTTTAAACTGCCAGTATCTAGCGACCACCCCCTTTGTCTTATCCCCCTGTGTGTGGGATCATTAGCCCTTTGGTCAAGGTGTCTCAGTAGACAGTGTATATAATTTCAATCTATGTATATATCTCTTAATATTTAGTGTTGCCTTAAGCCATTTCTTTATAGTCCTGCGTGGCTATTGTTTTTAGTGACCGAGTTGTGGTAATAAATTCATGTGGTTTTATACAACTCTTTCATTAACCTTCGACACTAATATAAGCCCTATCCTGGAGCACCCAGTGAATAAGTGTAGTGCGATCCCGAAGGAAGGACGCCACGTCTCCCCGTATTAGAGTACTACAGCTATAAGAGCTCAGGTAATTCGAATAACATTATTTTGAGTAATTCCTATAAGCTGAAGGGTAACATTTTGGCGCGCCAACGTGAGTGTGGCAAAGTTTCACGTACCTTAGACACGGAAACTTTCGGTGCAGAAAGCATCGACGAACTCAGGGGGGAGACAATGGCTTCAAAAAAAACCCGAAATTCACGAGGAATCCACCTTCTAGACTCATCACAAGAGCACCTAAAGGCTTCCTCTCGTAACATACGTTCGCATATAATGCGACGTTAGTGCCAAACATGCGAGCCGCCCTCATCCTGGAGAGCCCTGGCTCAAGGAACGCCAGGCAGTAATGGATATTACGCAGAGGTGCATACATGTGGGCACAGAGATAAGCCAAGCACTACCCTTCATTACAAGGGGCCCTCAAAAACGCCCCACGAGAACCATGCAGACACACATGGTTGCAACCACTTGGGCGGCAGCGAACAAGCAGACCTTCCAAAGAACCCCGAATGACTTCGGGGAACTCTTCGAGGAAGGGAAGACTGTCACGACTACTGCTACCACGAAGCATGCAATCCGCCGACATAATGCCGAACCGAACATTTCCGAAGCATACCGAACACTTCCGAAGTCCCCCGAAGCCGAACTAAGACTTCCACGGGCGAACCGATCACTTCCGAAGACACCCAAACGCTTCGAGATGCATCGGCCCGGAGAATGGCGAGACCCGCAGGTGAATCCACCAGAACCCGCCGCCAACCGGACCCGATATATTCCGGCTAATGCACTGAGGCATCGGGAGCGAAGGTATGTCATTGCCAACGCACCAATGCCACTTGAACTGCGGCCAGGCGAGTGTAACGGTGAAAGCCCACTTACCCCCTGGCCAACATACCGAACCACGTTGGTAGGGACCGTACCCAGTGGTCAAAAACGCCGGCCCTACAGCTATTTGGGTCGCGCGTTCAGGCGCACGCCTAGTGAAGTTTCACTTGGACCTGGTACGGCCCATGCGACGACCCAACGTGGCCCCAACACACGGGCCACAAGACATAGCCCCACCCCAGGAGCCACCAGACATAGCTCCCCCAACACATGGGCCACGAGACATAGCCCCAACTAATGAGCCCCCCGAAAAGGTTCCTACACAGGACCCAGGCCGCCCACCCGGAGCAACTGGAAGCGCCCAGTGAATCATCCGTACGCCCCTCCCCCAGAACAAATCGCGAACACCCTCCTTCGCGTGTGTAGTTATAAGCGACCGTAGAGACTTTACTTAGGTAATTTAGTGTGTGCTTAAACAGGTTTCGAACAGCGTCTTCCCCGGGAGCGGCCAAACTGTTAATACGCCGTTACCTGGGTGTGAACTAGTGACGTGTTCAAGGCTGAGTTAAAACCCAAAACCATTGTGTATCGTATACCTCCCCCTCCCTTTTAGAACACATCGCGAAACAACCCGCCTTCGCGTGTGTAGATATAAGCGACCATAGAGACTTTACTTAGGTTAATTTAATGTGCTCAAACAAACCTCAAGCAACGTCTTCCCCGGGAGCGGTCGAATTGTTACCTTTGCCGTCTCCTGGAGACGAATTAAACGACGTGCTTGCGATCAATTTGAGCTAATAAACATTACATATTGTTGTTATTAATATTGACTAAGATTGTGCGGACTTAAAAATCATTTCGATCCGTGGATGAAATTGTTATAAACAATTTCAACAAACGATGCACATTTCCCATAAAATTCCCATATATTTCTAACAGTATTAATAAATATAATAATACTGAAAAATGAGCTAATAAACATTGCATATTGTCGTTATTAATATTTACTAGGATTGTGCGGACTTAAAAATCATTTCGATCCGTGGATGAAATTGTTATAAACAAACATAACAAACGATGCACATTTCCCATAAATTCCCATATATTTCTTCGAAAATTTATCAAGTGAAAAATATTTTACACAAGAAACAAGGGCTCCTACCAATCAAAAGAGTCGTTATTCTAACGAATAGAATACGTCTTTCGAAAGGCCACCTGCAAGCGCGTCATTTGTTTACGTCGTTAAAAATGTTATAAAAGCTAAGAAATTTTATATCAAGTCAGTCAGTCAGCTCTAGCTGCTGAATCGAGTCGACTCTAAAGACTTAGAGCGACAACAGCAACGCATCCGACGAAAGCCGAAGCCGGGAAAAGTTTCCCGAAGATCTCTGAAACGTACTCAATCGCTTCAGAAGATACCCGAAGGCACAGGAAGTTTCTACGAGCGAGCCGAACATTACGAGCGAGCTCAAACGCATCCGACGAAAAGCCGAAGCCGGGAAAAGTTTTCCCGAAGATCTCTGAAACGTGCTCAATCGTTTCAGAAGATACCCGAAGGCGCAGGAAGTCCTCCACGAAGCGACTCGAAGCAATCCCGAGCGTTTCCGAGGCAAAGCCGAACATACCCGAGGAGAACTAAAGACGTAGGACGACTCCCACGAGCAAGCCGAAGCGACTCGAAGCAATCCCGAGCGTTTCCGAGGCAAAGCCGAACATACCCGAGGAGAACGAAAGACGTAGGACGACTTCTACGAGCAAGCCGAAGCGACTCGAAGCAATCCCGAGCGTTTCCGAGGCAAAGCCGAACATACCCGAGGAGAACTAAAGACGTAGGACGACTTCTACGAGCAAGCCGAAGCGACTCGAAGCAATCCCGAGCGTTTCCGAGGCAAAGCCGAACATACCCGAGGAGAACTAAAGACGTAGGACGACTTCTACGAGCAAGCCGAACGCAGCCGAAGCAAACCCGAGCGTTTCCGAGGTGACCCGAAGATACCCGAAGGCGTAGGAAGGCTTCTACGAACGAGACGAAGCAAACCCGAACGTTTCCGAGGTGACCCGAAGATACCCGAAGGCGTAGGAAGGCTTCCACGAACGAGACGAAGCAAACCCGAACGTTTCCGAGGTGACCCGAAGATACCCGAAGGCGTAGGAAGGCTTCCACGAACGAGACGAAGCAAACCCGAACGTTTCCGAGGTGACCCGAAGATACCCGAAGACGAGGAAGGACCTAAAAAGGATAAGCCGAACACTTACGAGGAGGACTGAGAGTCCGAATCAACAGCCGTTGCGTGCTTCCACCAACATCCAAGGAGCATTCGTGACCTGTTAGTGAGGCTGTGAACAAAGTGACCCAACCAAAGAGAGGTTGTTGAACAAAGTGACCCAACCAAAAGAGAGGTTGTTGAACAAAGTGACCCAACCAAATACGAGAGGTTGTTGAAGTTGTGAGTGCCACTTAGTGCTTCGACAAAGATCCAGACCACGGATCGTTATCCAAGTGTAGGTCCTGTGCCGATACACCACCCCAGTGACTTGTGACGTGTGGCTAAAGTGACCTCACGTCGTACCCATTGTTACAACCGTAAGTACTGAACTGATTCCTAAGCTTGCACGGTTGGCAATCTCAAGATAGCCCCGTCACGTCACTCAGAAGTAGTTAGTTGGTTTGGTACCCGAAGGCAGCCTTACCCATTCTAGGCGTTAATTGACTAGGTACCCCGAAGGGAGCCTTATCCCCTAGAACCCCAACTGAGTGTCTCAAATATCCCTCTCTATTTTAAACTGCCAGTATCTAGCGACCACCCCCTTTGTCTTATCCCCCTGTGTGTGGGATCATTAGCCCTTTGGTCAAGGTGTCTCAGTAGACAGTGTATATAATTTCAATCTATGTATATATCTCTTAATATTTAGTGTTGCCTTAAGCCATTCCTTTATAGTCCTGCGTGGCTATTGTTTTTAGTGACCGAGTTGTGGTAATAAATTCATGTGGTTTTATACAACTCTTTCATTAACCTTCGACACTAATATAAGCCCTATCCTGGAGCACCCAGTGAATAAGTGTAGTGCGATCCCGAAGGAAGGACGCCACGTCTCCCCGTATTAGAGTACTACAGCTATAAGAGCTCAGGTAATTCGAATAACATTATTTTGAGTAATTCCTATAAGCTGAAAGGTAACAGCATCTCGTATTCTTATTTAGTAATATATCTACCGAAAATATCTAGCCCACAGAGTATTTTACAAAAAGTATTTATGTTTTGGTGATCAAAGTGATCATACACAGAGTCTTACAAATTAAAGCGAATCTGAAAATACTTTTGGATTTAATTTCCATTTAATTTGTAACATATCTACACTATGTTGCAAATTATGTGTAAATTAAATAAAAATGAAATGAGAAAACATTTTCAGATTCGCATTTACTTTGAAACACAGCGTAACACTATGTTTCAAGTTAAATGCAAATCTGAAAATATGTTCTCATTTAATTGGCAAATAATTTGGAACATAGTCTACATTAGGGTGGTCGTTATTTTTCAAATTTGAGATTTCTTTCGGGTACCTCCCTATTTTTTTTTCGTTAAATGTAAAAATATACCACATAAAATGTCTACTTATTTGATTCACATTAAGGGGTACCGCAGAGGGGTTAATGTTCCCTCCCCCATTCTGGAAAAAATCAACTTTTTCGCTTTTTCTTCTGTTGAATTAAAGTGCAACTTATTATACATGAATAGATAGATTTGAAATTCAATGTAAAAAAGTACATACCTTGATTTTTTCTAGAATAGCAATAGCTAATGAGTAAAACGTTTGACAAATTCCCAGCCTTAGGTTTAGCTATGGCTCAGTAGTTGTCCTAACAACAGTCGATTTGTATGCGTCCGGAAATTCTTTACGGTATTGACTAACTACTTGTAGAATATATTGCTTTTGTCATTCGTCTTTCGACAAAACATTAGTAGCCAAAGAGAATGCTGAAAAAACAATTTTTCCTAACACATAATGGTCACCCTAATGTACATATATTGCAACAGATTTTCGACTTATATTTCAAATTAAATGCAAATCTATGGAAACTAAATGAGAAAGTATTTCCAGATTCGCATACTGTACAAGTTCTACTTCTAAACAAGTGTTTTGGTCAAATATTTTCAAAAAAAATAAATAACTCAAAAACTATTGGCTCAATTTTGAAAAAGAAAAAACAGTTGAACAGATAATTTAAAGCAGTACTAGAAAATCCAAAAATATATAGGATCAGTTACTTAAAAAAATTAAGTTTCACGCATTTGCGGTGGAACTTTTTTAATAAAATTCTTTTCAAATTTTATTTTGAGTACATATGAATTCTTTTTAAAATTGTTTAAACTTAGTAGTTGACGAAATATTGCCTAAATTGCCTAAATCTTTTTACTGAAGTAAACTATTACTTTCGGTCTGCCGATTTTACTGAAAATCTAATCAGATCTCAAGAGGCAGATTATACACGTAAATACAAAATTTGGAATTGATCGTTGTAGCGGTTTGACCGCTATCGTGATCACACACAGCCAGACTCACACTGACACACACAGACATTTTTTAAAAACCACTTTTTCGGTATCAGGGGACTTCAAAACGTGGACATCTACAAAAATCTCGAGGACGAAAATTTTCATCATCACTATACTTCCTTATACTACGTATAAAGAGGTAAAAGGAATTTTATTATTTATCTCAGTCCGAATATTGGAAATTTTTTTATACAAAAATTATTCAAAATCGAGCTTTAAATATGTCCATACCCGTGATATATCTATCTAGAATGCATGACTTGCGATATATTCGCAAAAACCTGTTTTACGATAAGAGTATGTACCAGTAGGAATTTCAAAATTTTTTTTTTTTAAATTGTTTTCTAATTTAGTCTTGATCGCTTTGGTATACTTTACATTCTAAAATTAGTAGTTGACGAGATATTGCTATTATTTGATTTCTTCACTGAAATAAAGTACTACTCCCGATTTATCGATTTCACTGAAAATCTAATTAGATTTCCGAGAGAGATTATATTCCTAAATATACAGTTCGGTATTGATGGACTTTACCGGTTGGCCGCTATCGTGGTCACATAGAGAGGGAGAGAGAGAGAGAGAGAGAGAGAGAGAGAGAGAGAGAGAGAGAGAGAGAGAGAGAGAGAGAGAGAGAGAGAGAACGCGCGAGATACTTTTTGTAAAGGTGGAAATCTGCAAAATCTCGAGGTCAAGAATTTTTGTCATCAAAATACTTCCTTTTACTACGTAGGTATAAGAAAGTCAAAAAGGAATTTTATTTATGAAATAAAAATTACCTAAAATAAGTCTAGACAATTTTGGGTTAAATTTGCGAATACATGTTAAAGTGTATCTCATTTATAATTTTTTTTTAATATTTGTTGTGCATGTATATATGTATTTTGTAAATTTATGCCCTGATCTGTATATTGTTGTGGTTTACAGAATGTTCTGACAGAGGTGTAATGATAATTTTTCATTATTTTTTTCTTAGCGTTTCCTTAATAAAAATTCGAAAAATTTGGAAATTCTTTGATTACCTTTTCCTATAGAATTAAATTAGAGGAAATAGTGAGATCACAGGAGTTATTTTTTATATTATATCGTACACTAGCGGAATTATTCAGAATGTGAGGGGCAGAATCTAATTTTCTGCTAAAACCATTCCTTGTTAAATCAGAATGCTGGGTGGAGACACTTAGATGTAAAAGGCAGCTAAGGAATACCCTTAATTGCTTTGGATCAAGCATCAAAAGAAAGAGAATTTATTTTTCTATAGGCTAAGCTACTAATATCTTACAAGTATTTATATATTCGAAGTAAGCACATTTTTAGTACAAAAACTTCCTGTTTTTTAACAATTTTTCCCATATTATTCGGACAAACTTCAGTTGGAGATAAGTTTGCGGATTAAGCCGGATTGTGGTGCGATATGTTAGCAGAATGTTTGCAATGTAATTGAGATTGGTGAGGTAGCCATCTTAATATGACAAAATATATCCTTTAGTTTGTATATGAAAACTAGCATACTATTTCATTTTTGTGAAACCCTAATAAAATTGAAATGAATAAATAATACAACTGTCTAGGTATATATTAATACATGACGAAAAAGCTTTGTACTCTGGCATAGATAGTTAAAGTTCATATGAATAAGGAGTGCAGAAAGATAAAATTTATGTATAATATGTGTTACAAATAAATACATCAATTAATTAACTCGAAAATTAATGGATAACGACGTATTTCTACACGTTCGCAGCTAACGTAATAGAAAATTCAAAAAAATTATATGCAACGGTTATAGAAGTTGTTGGTATTTCATTTAAGGAGTCAAAGGATGACAGTAGTGCGCGTGCGCGTGATGACACAAATGACTCTCCAATCAAGAAATGCCCTGGTGTTAAAGCCTGTAAGTCGTTTGGGTCATTGGAAAGTGGGTATAAGGGTCTAGAATTAAGGATAGCTTCTATTTGTATTAGAACAGTATAAAAGGATTCATAGGTTAGTCTTGTATTACCAATGATCTTTTTTAAATAAGTCTTTGTTGATTTTATAGCAGCTTCCCAGAAGTATACTTTTTGAGAAAAGAACCTGAATAACTCAAACTTAAAAATTTAATGAATTAAAGTCGAATTTCGGCCACTGGTATTAATTATTAGGCAAGTTATTTAGGTACTTATACAAAATTTTTAAACTATTTTCTTTAATTCTGTAATAAAAATTACTTACATAGGCATGTAAGAAATTTAATTTTTTTAATATTCTTCAGATCTTGTTTTTAATTATATTTAGTAATTTATTATTAACGTGCGAAATGCACACTGTCGGATAAATTTCATGGCGGTCTTTGAAATTTTTTTCCAATTGAATTGGTCATTCTAATAGTTGATACGGTATCAGAACTTAATAAAACACTTGATGACAAGGAAGGCATTTTATAATATCCAAGACAACTGTCTGAGCACACATGTATATTTAACTTATTTAATTAGACTGTTGTAGGTATGTGATATATATTGATTGTTTCTCTTTTTCTTACTTTTACACACATTATAGGCCTTGTGTTTCTTACACTGACAGGTTCACTACTTACGGGTTTTCTTGAGCAAAGAGTTCTGTTCTTTTTATTATTAATGGTCAAAAACGAATTTGAATAAATACATGGTGACCGTCAAAATTGAATCAGCCTATATATTCCTGTTTCAGAAATGCAATAATCACTAAAAGTACCTGTTTATTATCTAAATCAAATAGGTAAAGGACATAGAACTACATAGGTATTTACAAAACAAACATTATATGTAACAGTATGTTCCTATTATTCTTGTAAGGACGTTATTTGCATTTTTACAATTTAGGGTAAATATCAAGGATTTCAAAATAGACACATATTCTATTAAATCGTGTATGTATGAGACAAAAACTCTCTTTTTTCTCTCATACAAAAAAAAACGGTCTGGTCTATCAGTCTCTATATAATTTGGTTCAATGTAAGACATACGTTGCGCGTTAGTAGCATCATCTTTTATCTAATAAATTTATTTTACAAATTATATCGCTGCTACTTTCAACTAGATGGCTAATATAAATGCAGTCACGTATGCAACACATAATACACGCTTAATGGTTAGTAAAGGATAGAGCAATGTGACGATTCTCTTTCTATTAAACGGCCACCTTAATTCAAAGAGAACAAGTCTTACAGAAGAGAAAATGAACATAATAAGGTATTTTGTATTTTATAGATCACCAGCCACTTGTTATCCAATTATATAAATAAAATTAAAACCTCTTTAAAAATACAACATTTTAATAGTGCGCCCATGGGCGATGAGTCATGGCTCGCTCGATTCCGCGCCCTAGTTATAACTATTGCATTGGCACCTAAATCTGGCACCGGATAAGATATAGTAGACAATATACTGGAATTTCTTAAAGAGAGAGAATACAACAAATAACTTTTGAATTTTATTGTTATTGAGTGTGATGGAACCATTGTAAATACTGGACATAATAATTGTGTGATTTCTTTGATTGAAAAGGAAATAGGAAGACTTTTACAAAGGTTAATTTGTTTGTTTCATGGTAATGAGCTATCATTGAAATATCTTTTTTGTCATTTAGATGGTGAAACAAAGGGAACCAATTAGTTTAAAGGCGAAATAGGTCAGCAGCTAAAAAACTATGCTAATTTTCCTGTGGACAAAAATGATTTAAGTACAGATCAAAAATATTTATTGGATATGTCTATCGCTGTATCATTGCTCACTAGATTTATCTTTAAGATACCTCGGAAAACTTGCTCACTTCAGGTAGTTGACACTAGCCAATCGCGTGCTTAGATTATATGTGGCAACTGAAAATCTTACAACTCTGTCTGAGTATATTATAAAAGTGTATGTGTCTGTGTAGTTCAATACTCAGTTAAAACCTTTATGTACGTACTTAAGATTCCAAACATCTGTTTAACCTTATCTCATATTCACGCTATCTCTCTGACGATCTCAAGAATGTTATAGACCTGGTTATTCAACTAAATGGGTACTTTGCTGCTCCGGAAAATCTCCTTTTGTCCATGCTATGTGATGAACGCAAATTTCAAAGAGAACTTGATTTACGACGTGTTTTAAAAGCAAGAAAGAATAATATCGACGTGATCTCATGGCCTGAAAATGACGGAACTGAACCCCCTTGTTAAAACATGTTTTCAGTGACTCTCTCAAGGACATCATAGGGAAGTTGAACTGAACTAAATAGTAAAATGGACACCGTTATCGACTTTCCCCGGCTTCCTTGTCACACGCAAGCAGTGGAAAGAGCTGTGAAACTGGTGACCGAATCGGCTCAAAATGTCTGTGGTTCAATCGCAAGAGAAGGATACATAAGAGCAAAAATTGATTCACGTGTGAATATTCAAAAATTTAATACAAAGAAAAAACAGTTTAATGTGGCAATGAAGTAGAAACAAACATTATGCAGCTGTCAAATTTGTAATCATTAAGGATATAGAAGTGAGAAATACTAAATTTGAATGCACATCTACCCTAAGCTGGCATTGCGAACAACAACGTGCAGACAGCTGTTTCGACCTTACATTGGTCTCATCAGTGCACGAACGTGTTGTTCACAATGCCTTAAAAACTTAGATTACCTGATATAGTCGACTTACGTGCCAAATGCGATGAGAGATTCCCAGCGGCATCTGTTACCCAAGCGCGACATCGCAAGGTAATGTTACCTTCCGTAGTACAACTACTAATCGGGCAACTGTAAATATACGTGTATTCAATGATCACGCCATAGGTGGCGTACCTATTACAATAAAATGTAATAATATAATACTGGAATGTATAGCGTACTTTAACGGATAATAATATCATACGTATACATATATACATTTATACGTAAACGTATATGCACATATGTAAATGTATGAATGCACATCTACCCTAAGCTTGGGTAACAGATGCCGCTGGGAATCTCTCATGGCATTTGGTACGTAAGTCGACTATATCAGGTAATCTAAGTTTTTAAGGCATTGTGAACAACACGTTCGTGCACTGATGAGACCAATGTAAGGTCGAAACAGCTATCTGCACGTTGTTGTTCGCAATGCCAGCTTAGGGTAGAGCTGCATTCATACATTTACATATGTGTTTACGAATAAATGTATATATTATAATGATTTAAATTGTCAACATTTATAAGTATAAAATCAAAATTAACTTCTCAAGAAAATGAATTTATGTTATACAAATAAAAGAGCATTCGTATATAGAATAGAATAATTTTATTAGAATAGTAATGAAATGTATAAAATGTTAGATATGAACTAAATTTATTGTAATCTCATTCTTATTGAAATATTTTAAAAATTCACAATATAACTAATATTGTCAAGACATAAGATAGGCAACTTAAATTACTATACAAGAAAATGTCATTATTACGAAAAATCAAATACGTATATAGAAACTAAGTAAAAATATCCTGGTTACTGATAAACAAATAGATGATTTGTGAATTTTGACATGAATGGAAAAGAATTATGTAATGAAACGAGATTGTTGGAGTAAAGAAGAATTTATATAGAAAATTTTGTATAAAAGTAATAAATACCTGATTTTAATAAGTTAATTATCATAATCTACATGTTTGATAAGTCATAAACTTGTTGAACTCATATCTTGGATCGAAGTGATGACTGAACCGGAATTATCTTGATTTTGCTTGTAAAAATAAATGGAATTGGAGTTATAAACTGAAAAATACATATAAGAAACATTTTACCGAAATAGAAGAAGCCATAACGTGTATACAAATACGAGAAAGACCTATTGGATGAATTTAATTTGGACCTTGTATGACATATTATCTCGACTTTAAGAAACTGTACCTGCAATCCAGGATAGATGTATTTTATGAAGAAGACCAGTCTTAAACGGAAACAGAAAATCGTAAAGTAAAATTATAATCATTTAAAAGAAAATCATTTCATAATCGTTAATATCAAACATTGAATTTATAAGATAAAGAGAATAATAGAATTGATCTTTCATTTATTGTAAGAAGTGATTCTATTTTATATTAACATCATATGAATAGTCATATTTATATTGTTGAATTAATAATTTCTTTAAGAAGGAGAATTTAATTTTGTAATTGAAGTTATTGTTTATGTGTTAAAAAGAGTTTTGTCCATCATTACTTAATTTTTTTAGTCAACAAAAATACATTATATTGTGTTTTCAAAATATTATTTTGAAATAAATATTAAAATAACTTTTACAAAAGAATTCAATTCTGAGATTATTATTTATTTTTCATACTAGATTATAATTCTACCGACTGAGCTTAGTTAGAAAAACAATAGTATAATATGAATACTTACGATAGTATTATCCGTTAATGTACGTTACACATTCAAGTATTTTATATTGTTACATTTTACTAAATTTGACATTACAACATATTTTTGAAGTGTAAACTTCTTTGGGCGCGTTGCGTTGACTGTAGGCACTGAACAAGACTGAGCCGTCACACTCGGCTATGTAACGCTCGTTCGGGTAAAGTCGGCTCGAGTCGATTAAGGGAACGAGAGAAATATACCATATAGAGGTATTTAATTTCAATTAAATTGAAATTTAAATGAATAAATAAATTCATGTCCCCGAGCAGATTCGATCTCGAGCGGCACGGGTGAGAGGCACGTTAGCATCAGACCAGCGCGGGACTCGTAAGCGAGTACTCATATCGTCTATTTATATATATATATATACATGCGTCCGAACCGACCCAGAAGCGTATCGGAAAATCTCTTCATCGAGGAACCCTTTAAAGTTGTTCGTACACCCACGCTATTATATTTCGCGGACTGTGTTGCGTTCGCTAATTGGTAACTTCGCGGACGGTTAACCAAAAAATTTGTTGTATGTGTATGAGACATTATCTCTATAATAATATAATATTATATTTCGCGCTCAGGTAAGTTTTAGCATTTTTATTAAAATGATATGGATGACTCGGAAACTGATCAGTATATTCCGGGTGTTAAATAGCGTCCACACGCATTTACTATAATTTGTATACCAATGCAAAACAGAAACGTTGAAAATAGAGCATTGCTTTAATTGCTCATTATATACGAATTTATAAGTATTTAATTCTTTTCTGTTACACAGGATGGATGAAAAAAATTAAATCGATGACAAATTAAAACGAAAAAGGGAATTGTCTAATGCGCGCGTGAAGAAGTATCGTCAAAAGAAGCACACTAAATCTCAGCAACTGAATTCGTCGATGCAGGATGACCCTAATGTAATATAGAACGAAAAAAAAGTTGGAGTTCGTATTATTAACCTCGCCTGGATGAAGTTTTCATTTCTGCCGTGTGGTTTTAAGCACACCCATTTTATTGTTTATTACTATTATATTTGTAATTAATAATTTATTCTAATCCTAATACTTATAATATATGTATTTAAAACCATCTATTGAATCATTATATGTACGCAAAATTCATAAAAAATAATTTATTAAAGCTCATATTTTTTCAATTTTTTAATTTCCTTTCGTCATCTCAAGATGTTGCAGTATGCAACCAAATTTTTTTAATTCTTTTTGAACCTAAAAGGCAACTTTTCCTCACTATTACCAAACTAAAATCTAAAAAAAATTAAAAAGCCATTTTCACTCCACCCTAACGTCCAACTATATGTCTCTAAGTTGTGTTTTCGTTTTAAACGCGGCAGTTATTTTTTTCGTTATCAAGAAGAAGAGGGTTATCGAAACGCTGTTTTAATTCCATTAAAAGACAATTTGTGCGCTATATCTCCATATTTTATTGTCTTTATATACAGTTAACATATAAAATTACATCAAAATATTATAATTTATAAAAATATACGCTAATAATACTAAAAAATATTAAGTATTTATTAGATACAAAACCGCTACAGTCGTCTCTTAGCTGTTGCGCTCTGATCCAGTGGTAATAATGAGCTACTTCAGCGTATACTCCTGGAAAATCGCGAAGAGCACATTCATTACCCCAAGATACTACTCCAACTTGGACTCCGTTGCAAACTAATGGTCCTCCACTGTCGCCCTGAAGATATCTAGTGTTTAAAGAGAAATGATAATAGTAGAAAGTGGTATTACCGAGCATGCATCTCTTCCTTCAGAGCCAGCGCACATCATTCCTGTTAATATAGTTGAGTTATACGCATAGCTGCATACGTTTGTGGACACTATAGGTACATTCACATATCTCAAAGCATTGCTTGGAACGCCATCCTAAATATAGAAAGATTTTTTTTTGTAATAAACTATAATTTATTAAAGTAGGTATCAGTAGTATAAACATATTCTAAGCTAAAAACACTGCCCAACAAAAAAAAATATTTCCTTTACTTCATGAGTCAAATCTTAATAATTTTGGTTTGAGATACATATACGAATATGACACAGAATATTTTTTATTAGCTCTTGCTTTTGTGATAAACAAGAAGTGGAAGCATGAAGCATGAACGACTTGAGCGATTGTCGTCATAATCACAGAATATATTTGTTTTGTCGAGACGTTAGTTCATAGCTATGTTAGGATCCAATAGGTGGCACTGTAGTCAAGTTATTAACAAATTCCATATTTATGTATCAAAATGACTCATATTTACGATATATGTATGTTTATGTGCCAAAAAAGAAAAATACACAATCTGGACTCGTAGCGCCACCTACCGGAAAGGACAGAACAACGTCTGCAGGCCACCTAGTATATTTACATAATAAAAACTTACAAATGATGTAACACCCCAACCAGATACTGTACATATTGTATATGGGACTGGTGTAACTTGCGCCATTGGAACACTGTTTATGTAAATTCCAAATGTCAATGGATCAACCTAAAATTTACAAAATGATAAAGCATGTAGTCATCGTGTCTTTCAATCTTAAAGATTATAAACATTGGTAAGCAGAGAGCAACTCGATGATAAAAACTACGAGCCGAGCTCCAAAATAAACAAGTCAAGTAATGTTAAAACTTATAAGGCAATATCGTTGCTATAGCTAAACAAAACGTTTTAAAACAAGTTTGATTTATTTACTATTGTATGGGATCAAAAAGGTGTTCAAGAATACCATCGGTTAAAGTTTATTTTTGCTGAACTCTTTATTTACGCCAAAGTATGAGGGATGCTTTAATTGGTTTTTCTTCTCTTAGCTACGTGTTGATAGCACCATTATTTACTGGAAAATTTTAATGAGCTCTATGTTGAATTATATGGTTGTAAATAGACTATAAGTTGTGCCAAAAATATGGTTTTTTGCCCAAGGCAATTTTAAGCTCCTTATCAACTTTTTTCAAATTAGACTACGTACGTTTTTGTGTGATTCTGATATGAGTTTTTTTTCCTCTGAACAGTATATTTTCTCACGTAACATTTCCGGTCACCATTTTCAATAAATATCTATGAAGGCCGTATCCAATAACAACAACAAACACATTTGTATTCATTGTAAATTCTTGTAAATCTATCGGTTGACCAGATATTTGCAATAATGAAAATTTATTCAAATATTTGTGTATTCAGATATCGCACTCATTTCAAGTTTCTTAATAACGAAAATTTTACAGAAATCATATACTTGAAATATCTCCTATATCGCGTAAATCGTTAGTTTTATCAAAATGTTCAAAGAATACAAAGGTGCTTAGAAAACCATTTGGAACAAGATTTGTGCAAAATATTCTTCAAAATCCGAACCGGAAGTTCCGTCGCTAAGAGTAAAAGTAACATATCCAGTCACCATTTTCAAGAAATACTTATGAAAGCCTTATCCAATAAAAACTATAAACACATTTGTATTCTTTGTAAATTCTCGTAAAACTATCTGTTGACCAGATATTTGCAATAAAGAAAATTTATTAAAATATTTGTGTATTCAGATGCACTCATTTCAACTTTGTTAAAAACGAGAATTTTACAGAAATCATAACATTCGAAATATCTCCTATATCTCGTAAACTGTTAGTTTTATCAAAATTTTCAAAGAATACAAAAGTGCTTAGAAAACCATTTGGAATAAGATTTGTGCAAAATATTCTTAAGTAAAAGTAACATTTCCGGTCACCATTTTCAAGAAATACCTATGAAAGTCTTATCCAATGACAACTACAAACACATTTGTATTTGTAAATTCTCGTAAAACTATCGGTTGACCAGATATTTGCAATAATGGAAATTTATTAAAATATTTGTGTATTGAGATATCGCAATGCCAATAATATGGTTTCTTGCCCAAGGCAATTTTAAGCTCCTTATCAACTTCTTTCAAATTATACTACGTAGGTTTTTGTGTGATTCTGATATGTTTTTTTCCTCTGAACAGTATATTTTCTCACAAGTTATAAAACGGTTAATGAAAAACATTTTGATATGCATCGGTTGATCAGATGTTTGCAATAAAGAAAATTTATTAAAATATTTGTGTATCCAGATTTCGCACTCATTTCAAGTTCGTTAAAAACGAAAATTTTACAGAAATCATAATACTCGAAATATCTCCTATATCTCGTAAATAGTTAGTTTTATCAAAATGTTCAAAGAATACAAATGTGCTTAGAAAACCATTTGGAACAAGATTTGTGCAAAATATTCATCAAAATCCGAACCGGAAGTTCCGTCGCTAAGAGTAAAAGTAACATATCCAGTCACCATTTTCAAGAAATTCCTATGAAAGCCTTATCCAATAACAACTACAAACACATTTGTATTCTTTGTAAATTCTTGTAAAACTATCGGTTTACCAGATATTTGCAATAACAAAAATTTATTAAAATATTTGTGTATTTAGATATCGCACTAATTTCAAGTTTGTTAAAAACGAAAATTTTACAGAAATCATAACATTCGAAATATCTCCTATATCTCGTAAACAGTTAGTCTTATCAAAATTTTCAAAGAATATAAAAGTGCTTAGAAAACTATTTGGAACTAGATTTGTGCAAAATATTCTTCAAAATCCGAACCGGAAGTTCTGTCGCTAATAGTAAAAGTAACATTTCCGGTCACCATTTTCAAGAAATACCTATGAAAGCCTTATACAATAACAAATACAAACACATTTGTATTCTTTGTAAATTCTCGTAAAACTATCAGTTGACCAGATATATGCAATAACGAAAATGTATTAAAATATTTGTGTATTCAGATATCGCACTCATTTCAAGCTTGTTAAAAACGAAAATTTTACAGAAATCATAACATTCGAAATATCTCCTATATCTCGTAAACAGTTAGTCTTATCAAAATTTTCAAAGAATATAAAAGTGCTTAGAAAACTATTTGGAACTAGATTTGTGCAAAATATTCTTCAAAATCCGAACCGGAAGTTCTGTCGCTAAGAGTAAAGTAACATTTCCGGTCACCATTTTCAAGAAATACCTATGAAGTAGTCCAATAACAACTACAAACACATTTGTATTCTTTGTAAATTCTCGTAAAACTATCGGTTGACCACATATTTGCAATAATGAAAATTTATTGAAATATCAAGCAGAAAAGCTATATCATCAACGATATCCGTATAGGAAAGACGTAGAGCTAAACAAAATTTCGGAAATTCGTAGAAAATCTGCCAACATATGGGGCTTTCTAGAAGAACTTTATTTTTTTTCAGAAATTTCATGATGCACGGCTATATTAGTGATATAAAAACTACGTAGTCTAATTTGAAAAAAAATGGACAGGAACGATTTTATTGGCGCATTTTATAATCTATTTACAACCATTTAATTTGGCATTAAAATCTTCCAATTAAAAAGACGCTATTTACTCGTTTTGTTTTTATGGGATACCAAAATACCGGGTGCTGCAATAGTGTGTCGGCGGAGTTTAGCATGAAAACTAATAACGTTGTAGCAATTAAACTTTACGTACGTATGTAGTAGACTACTGTGCATTTTTTATTTTTATTTACAAATATACAGGGTGTTCCACATTTTCGCAACCACCTTCACCTTTTTTTATTTTAAATACATTGCTATACTTTCTAGACTTTCACACGACATATTTAACACCCTGTATATTCATTCACTTTGTTCAACCTCAAAACAAATAACGTGTTAGACCAAAAATTACTAACACAAGAGTTACGTGAGGCATTCTACCCATTTTCAGATTAGGGCTCCAACTGTCAAGATTTTAACAAAATTATCAATAAAACCAAAACTAACAGTCCTAAGTGCACATATCCTTATAAAATAAAGATAATTTGAATGGCTATCATTATAATATCTAGAAAGTATAGCAATGTATTTAAAATAAAAAAAGTTGAAAGTGGTTGCGAAAATGTGTGTTATATTTGTAAATAAGAATAAAAACTGCACAGTAGTCTACTACATACGTACGTAAAGTATCATTGCTACAACGTTATTAGTTTTCATGATAAGCTCCGACGAGACACTATTGCCGCACCTGGTATACAGGCTGACATTGGGAAAACTGCAATGCATAGTACCACGCGATAGAGAACCATAGAATACTAAAAAGGTTTTTATACACTAATGTCTTAAAGTTAATCTTAAAGTTATTTTTTATTAGTTTTAATTATTATTAGAATATTATCATTGTTGGCTATGTAATTATGGCATCTGTCAAATTAATATTGCATTAATTGATTCCAGTTTGTCGTGTTTGTGATAACGTTTGTGTTTGGTTTTGCTGTTTGTCGTCCTTTAAAATTAATTTTAAAAATGGTTCTCTTTACTTTTGAAGAATACAGGGACTAAAAATGAACGTATCTGTCGATTCTTCTTTTTGGGGGTTTTTGAAAACAGAAGTGGATGCCGTAGAAATAAATAGCGAAGAGCAATTATGGAATAGAATTATGATAGAATCCGTAATAATTGAGGCATTTATGAAAGATGTCGTCAATTATTAAAACAAAGATTGAAAAAGTGTATCCAAGAAAAGTTAAAGAATTAAAACAAGATCCTGTATCTTGAAAACAAAGGGCGATCGGACATTAGTAAATAAGAATTTTTTTGTATTTTATGGTCGTCTATCTACTATGCATTTTGGTTTTTTCAATGTAACTCTTTATACAGGGTTACCGCTAAATAGTTACCAGGGTATGTGAATCTGAAGAATACTTATAAATGTCTAACTGGAAATCAAAAAAGAAATTTATTTGTAACCCATCAAAAATGTCTACATTTTTATGGTCAAACTGTAGTTAAAGTCGGTCCATAACTTTGTTTATCCTATACGCATTTACGTAAGTACCACAGTAATTCCAGTTTAAGGTTCTTCCAAAAAAACAATAGAATGCAAAGGGTTACAACCTTTGTTCGTGAATGAATGGCAATTGAAAAGATTTTCTATGGCGATGTTTCTTTTTGTGAATAGCACGTCTTTACGTGAAAAGGTCAACAACCTCGGTGCATTACTATCTTTTTTTTCGTTAAATAGAAGTATATTATTTTGAAACTTAAATTCCTATATATGAAAATTATTATGTTTGTATATTAACTGCGAATAGCTTGGACTCGAGGAAAAAAAACAAAAAAAATGTTTGTACGGGCATTACTCATATTTTTCTTCCACGCCCTTTTTTTTTAATGACGCTATTTAAATCTAACCATGTAAGCTGGATTCTAAGCTCGCTTTCTACGAGGCATTTACACTTTGCTTTGTTTTATTATATACTGTATTGCTGCTTTGCTCTCGCCTACTTTATGCCCTAAACTTACTCTTAGAACTGCAATGTCATGCTGAAGAGTCAAAGGGTGATATCCGTTATGTACAAAGATGTGCCTGATACGTCTGACAACTGCTCGACTGTCGATTCTGTCCACGTTTAGATTGCCGATGTACGCTCTTAAATTGGCCGGACGCATGACATTTCCTCGGTCATTCGTAACACAATGTGCAGCAGTCAGTATATTCGTTTGATCTATCACTGATCCGCCACAAAATGCAGAGTTACCTATCATGAGAAAAACCTACAGAGAAATAGGTAATTATAGTTAACATAAATTGTACTTTACTCTAATGAATAGAATATAAAATTCAGTGGCGGTTCGTCAGTTCAATAACAGGTGAATCAGTGCTTCAAGAAAGCCGCCACTGATAAAATTCCAAACCCTTATTAAATTTTATCGCGTGCAAATAATATTGTGCGAAAGTAAGTTATTTTTATAAAAGTCAGTCACAGCTGATGAGTTCGTTAAGGTGGGGCAATTACATAGACAAGACCGATTTGTTTATTCATATCATATCGGTGATATGCTCGGTATCTGGGAGTATATCACCGATAATAAACGAATCAGTCTTGTCTATGTAATTGTCCTACATAAACGAACTCACCAGCCGCCACTGTTGAAAGTTGTCTGCATATTATTGACCCATTATAATGTTAAGTGTGAAGCTTGAAACGTATTTTATTGATTTATTATAGTTTACCATACGTCTATCAAAATGATAAACGATTTTCAATCTAGCCAAAATAAGTTTAACAACTTCTAGAACATTACCAAAATGTAATATGCTAGGTGGTATAGTCTCTTATGAGAAAAGGTCCGTCAAACCTAAATTATTCCTGAACTGGAGAAAACGTTCATTCCTTGATTGCAGATAAGAAGAATTATTAATTTACATATTCGAGCATTTTTCCTGAAGAAGAGAAAATAAAAGATACCAGATCATAAAAAGGAAGCTCGTATATTATTAAGTGAATATAGGCCTATTCATTTTCTTAAATCATCAAACCCCTATGCGACATCATCGTTTCTTTCCTGTTGTCCTTCACAACACGATATTTTCCGGATTCTTTGAAACATACGATTGTGATTCCTGTCCACAAAAAGGGTTGCCCAAATGATCTAAGTAACTATGGACCAATCAACCTGTTTACTGGTTTCTCAAAAGTCTTTGAAAAGGTTCCATATCCTCGTCTTTATAACTTTCTTGCTGAACATAATATCATCAGTCAATATCCACCTAATTTCCTCAAAAGAAAAAGTATCGAAACTGCTTTTTTGGCTTATAGCAGATTGCTTTATTATCCCTTAAAAACAAAAGGATTCAATGTGGAATTCAACTAGATCTGTTAAAAGCATTTGGCAGCATAAAACATTGTAGACTACTCAATAAGATTCAACGGTATGGAATCAGCTCTCTCATGGTTCCGTTCTTATTTAACAAATAACAAGCAAAGGTGCGCATTAACTCCAAAACAACAACAGGGATTTCAAAAGAATCATTTATCAGTAGGGGCTTACCTCGAAATATATTGCGTCCGCTCTAATTTCTGCTTTATTTTAATGATATATTTCATGTTACATGCCCTGCCCTTCCCTTGACGGTAGCTTTCTAACTGTAAACTATGCTGACAATACGACTGTACTTGTGGATGGTTTAAATTTAGTAATCTTGTCGAAAGATATCTGTTCTACATGAATTTTTTCAAAGTATTTAAAAAAGAAGTCAAAATTGGCTGAGTTTATTGAAAAAACGATTTTTTCAATATTCAAGTACTTCAAAGAAAAAATTGAAATTGGCCGTGATAGTATATAATTGATATATAAGAGATACGGCTTTCATGTATTAGAACATAGGTTCCCAAAGTGGGCGATAACGCCCCCTTGTGGGCGCTGCAGGTCTAAAGGGGGGCGGTAAGAGACCCAGAAAAAAAATGGGGACGTTGTGTAAAGGCTTAGGGGGCGATTTGTAATTTCATCTAGAATCTAGGAGGACTCTTAGACACCGACTGAGCTCTCGACTCTCGACTAGGGATGGGCGATAAACATCGATGTTCATTGAACATCGATATTTTAGGATCGATGTTCGATGTTTTTGCATCGATGTTTGCAATTTAGATTTATCGATAAACTATCGATGTTAGAAGAAATATAGTGAACATCGAACTTTTAAGCTTGACAAAATGTATTTGCACTAATCACAAAATAAAACAGCGTCCTCTGTTGACAAATACAAAAATGTTTCCAAATTAACAGCTCACATACAGGCTACGAGGATGTAAAATTGTCTACGAATAAAAGAAGTATTTAAATTACACAGTGCTATATCATATAAATTCGAATATTTCATTTTAGGCTCTTTTAAATATTACTCAGTATAAATATTTAAATAATATATAATTAAATACATAAATTTATAGTAATTTTAATGTGCAGAATAAAAGTTAAATTATGTATGCATGCAGAATAAGTGAAGGAGGTAAACGTATTTTCATAGAAAAAGAAGGGAGATAGACATTACATTACTTCTTCGGGAAATTCCCTAGTGCGTACAATCATACACGACGATACACGTATTAAATGCAAGATGACACATCAGAAATATAAAACCATATCCATATGTATCTCGGTATTTGCCAGCGTAGTCAAAAAAAAATGCAAGACTATAAAATCCCAAATAAAAATCGTTCTCTTAAAAAGCTTTGATACACGTAAATGTATATATTTTTTAAGTATCAGACGATTTAAGTCATGTGGTTGTTTCATGCGTAATTGCATAATATTGTTTTTTTATATAGTTTTTTTTGAGTAGTTTCTAAAGTTAACTACATATTATAAATGTATATATTTCTTTTATTATTTTTTTTGAATAGTGATATCTTTTATATCATTTTGTTAAGGACGTAAATTAATTAAGTTATAATAAAGTTTTTGTTAAACTGCCAAAAAATAAATCTATAAATATAATTATCGATGTTTAAAAACATCGATGTTTGGTAGTCGATATTTTGCAACCATCGATGTTGATCAACGATGTTAACATCGATGTTTGATATCGATGTTTACCCACCGATGTCCCATCCCTACTCTCGACTACAGCTTGTGAACATCAACTAATATTAATTAAGAGATTGCTCAAACCAACTCGGTTCGATATTTCTCTCCGAGTAGTTCATATATCTGTCCTGTTTTATTGAATAAATAAAATAAAAAACATATCAATCGGTCGCTCCGTTTCGAAACGAAAAGAGACACAAACAAACAAATAAAAAGGCAACTGTATCAATCGGCTGGTTCATAGAATACTTGTTCTTACTTGTTGAGTACGATTGAGCGTCGAATGAGATAAACGAGTTTATGCATGTTTGTCTTATTCCTGTCGGTGCGTGCTGCTTATGCAATCCTATATAAACAACGTAATATTTATTTTATTTTCATTTGCGGTTTCGCGCGTAATAGATAAGCAGTACTTAAGTTCAACACTTATACTTACGTATTTCTCAAAACAAAACAATGTCGGAAGTAAAAAAGAAGAGACGGCAATACTGTGCGGAATATATTAAATTCGGATTCATTGAAAATCCTACAAACCCATCGTCGCCTTTGTGCCTTCTATGCCTAAAAACATTTTCGAATGAAGCAATGAAGCTTTCAAGACTTCAAGATCATTTGAATAAAATGCATCCAGATAAGAAAGACAAGAATGTAGCATATTTTCAAGACCTAGAGAAGAAGCATAATACTCGGCCAAGTGTAGCAAAACTCTTTTCGGCGGCTGCTAAGCAAGATGACGACGGACTTCGAGCTTCGTACAACATCTCTTTGTTAATTGCTCAAAAAGGCAAACCACACAACATCGGAGAAGTGTTAATTTTGCCAGCAATAAAGGAAGTAATAACTACTGTGCTTCATAAACCGGCCGCAGATATTATCGGAAAAATTCCTTTGAGTAATAATTCTGTGCAAAGACGAATTGATGAAATGGCCGGAAACATAGAAGAATCATTGTGCAATCATCTGAGGACTAGTCAATTCTCAATTCAGCTCGATGAGTCCACTTTACCAACTAATGAAGCATTGTTGCTGTCTTACGTGAGGTTTATTAAAGATGAGAAAATATGTGAAGAACTATTGTTTGCTAGAAATTTAGAGACCGATACAAAAGGCGAAACCATATTCAATACATTGGAAAAGTTTTGTGATGAGAAAGAGATTCCCTTGAAAAATATTATATCAGTTGCTACGGATGGCGCTCCGGCTATGACAGGGTGCCATAAAGGCTTCATAGCGTACGTAAAAAATAAAATTCCAGATGTCCTTGCTGTACATTGCGTTATTCATAGACAACATTTGGTTGCTAGAAATTTAAGTGAACGACTATTTCAATCACTGCAATATGTCATCAAAGCAGTCAATAAAATCCGTAACTGCTCTTTGAATGATAGATTATTTCATCAGCTTTGTGTTACTAATGACGAAGATTTCAACCGTTTGTTGTTTCATACCGAAGTTCGTTGGCTATCAAGAGGCAATTGTCTGACTCGATTTTACAACCTGTTTGCTCTGTGATAGAGTTTTTGGAAACTAAAGATACAGAATTGCGCAACAAGCTCATTACATCAAAAAATGATATAGCTTACATGACAGACCTGTATAAATTGTTCAACAACATGAATCTCCAACTGCAAGGCGATGAACTAAATTTAATTAAAACAAAAAATGTCGTTGCTGCTTTCGCAGCCAAACTGCTTCTACACAAAAAGAATATGGGCAGACGTGAGTTTCATAATTTTCCGAATTTATCAGTATCCTGCAGTAACGACGACTTGTTTGCCTACTGCCAACATTTGGAAAAGCTCCACATTGACTTCACCGAACGATACCAGGATATTTTGAACTTGGAAATACCAGACTGGGTGTTGGATCCGTTTTCAAATGTCAACACAGCAATATCACCACATCTGGAAGAAGAACTTATAGAATTGACAACGAACGAGGAAATAAAAATCAAGTTCAAAAATGGCTACCAAGAATTTTGGCTACAAAAACCGATCCCGCAATTGTACCCTGGATTGTGGTCAATCATTCAACGATTCTTGATAGCATTCCCATCGTCATATTTGTGTGAACGTGGATTTAGTGCTGTAGCAACGCTGCTTACTAAAAAGAGAAATCGTTTGCATGTTACCGAACGTGGTGACTTGCGGCTGTTCTTGAGTAAATTGGAACCTGATATCAACAAACTTATTAAACAGCATCAGATTCATCCTTCACATTAGTTTTTATATTAGAATCGATTATGTTTGTTTTATTTTGAATTTTGAATAAAAGATACTTTGTCTGAATACTATAAAGTTGCGTTTCAATAATCATTCTCATTGGCAGGTGTAGCCCGTAAAAGTTAACTTGAGACCTGAGCGCCGTTGTGTACTACCTACTACGCTCAGGTCTCAAGTTAACTCATTCATTCTAAACGAGACTTTTACTATAACCCATAGTAAAAGTCTCGTTTAGAATGAATGTTTAATCTCCGCTAATATAGCTCACAATAATTAATTTAATTTGAAGTTATAGTGGTTTTTGAGTAGGTGAAAAAATGGGGGCGCTAAAAAATAATTTATTCTCAAAGTGGGCAGTAGGCAAAATAAGTTTGGGAACCACTGTATTAGAATAATGTTTAGAACAAATCTAGAACTACATAGAACAACCGGCGGAATTTCAATTTTCGCAAAAAGATAGGCTGTGAGAAAATCGTCTCATCCTATTATCTCGGCCAATTATGATGTTTTCTTTGAAATACTTTGGAACAATTTAAAACAAACCTAGGACAAGTCAGAATTTCGATTTTCGAAAAAAGTGCGCCGGCGAGAAATTGTTTTATTGCCATTTTTTCGGCCAATTATGATTTCTTTTTTGAAATACTTTGGAACAATTGAGAAGAAATCTAGAATATCCTGGAACAACTGTCAAAATTTAGATTTTCAAAAAAAGGGGGCCAGACTTCTCACTTTTGGATATAATTTTGTTGCAATATCTTTTGATACGTAAGAGATACGGTTTTGACGTATTAGAACAATGTTTAGAATAAACCTAGAACAACCGTAAAAATTTCAGTTTTTGCAAAAACTGTGCCTGACTTACTTTTGGCTTCCGTTTTCCCCATTTTTTTGTCTGATTTTGATTTTTTCTTAGAAATACCTTAAAACAATTTAGAACAAATTTAAAGCAACCTAGAACTATGGTCAGAATTACAATTTTCAAAAAAGGGGCAAAAATTCGTTTCTAACGATTATCTCGGTAAATTTTGAAATTTTTTTCGAGATTTTTTGGAACAATGTTTAGAACAAATAACAACCCAGAAACTACCTTCAGAATTTCAATTTTCAAAAAGAAGGGAGCTGGATAAAAAATGTCGTTTTTTTCAATTATCTCGACCAATATTGACTTTTTTTTTTAAATACTTTGGAGCATTTTAGAACAAACCTAGAGCAACCTGGAAAAACCATCAGAATTTCGATTTTCGAAAAAAAAAATGTGGTCTAACTTCACACACCCAAAATATAATATTAAATTCCAACATTTTGAAATAATGAAACCTATCTAAAATTACTTATTAAACGTATCAGTGTTTACCACACTATATAAATCAAAATTTATTGCAATATTAATTGCCAGAAGATTTCTGACGTATACTACACTATATTAGCTACAGAATTATATTACCTGATATGCAAATTGTGTTCTATCTAGTACTACATTGCCCCCTACGATCCTTACATTCCTCAATGGATCAAATTGACCATTGTCAGATTCGTCAGGAATTTCTTCGCTGCATATGAAGGATAGAGCTTCAATAAAATGAACATTAAATTTAAAAATAATTCGAGGGGATTTGTATCAATATTTATTAATTTATTTAATGCTGAAGACATAAACATTTTAAATAATACTTACAAATTATTAGCAGGAGAATACGTTTACCGACATCGAACATTTTTTATTTATAATTCATTTTGCAATGGAAATGCTTTAGGGGATTCTGAGGGACATCAATAAATATTGATAAGATAGAGTTTATCTCATTTAAAGCCAGCATTTACTAAGCTGATATTTCGGTTGCATTTAGAAAAAAGATTTATTATTTCGAATTACTGTAGTTGTTATCGTGCCGTTTCTCTAGTTATATTAATCTGTAAGATACCATTGCATGTGCGAGTAAACAACTACCTTGTACGGATATATCGCTTTATAAAGGTTGATTCGTTGCAGAGGACGCCGCACTGTGGTCAAAACCGACAAAATCGTGATCGTAATTAAAAAAGTTTGAAATTTTTGATAATGCTGTAAGTTATGTATTTGTTTTTACGTGTGATTGTACAACAGGTACTATTCAACAAAAATTGCTGTTTTATCTTTGTCAGAACAAGAGATATTAATGATAAAAAACTGCAAAATTATCAATATTTCTATAGTATTTCCTTAGTACCCGAACCTTAAGTTGTGTTTGTTATCACCTGAACCAGGTATCTTGGTCGATTTAAAAGTAATTATTATAGGTGGAAGTACTTACTTTAAGGATTCAAATGGCATCATTATATTCTAGGAAGCTGTTTTTATTTTCAGGTAACATAGGCTGCCTATAATCCTATAACAGCTATACATAAATGAACTTTTAATGAGGGTTAACGTTTATTGCTATTACTTGCTAGTCCGTGAATTTTTCATGAAATGAAAGATTATAGTGTAGGCAACGCGGAAAGGATCTAATGTATATAAATGTGTGTAGTTCATTATTTTCTTGGTGTCGTCGGAAAACTTTTTAATTTCGCATAATTGTTTCTTCAATTAGTGTGTAATCACTATTAATTAGTATTTAGTTAGTGTTTTTGGCGCATTTTCGGATTTTTGGCACTATGGGTCTACATCAGAAAATGATGGAAGTATAGGGAAGACGCAAGTGAAAACTCGGATGATTAGTCTTTGTTTTGTCTTAGCTATATGTCAGAAATAGTTTCTAGAATATGTACTTGCAATAAAACAACTGACAACTGGCTAAAAACTAGCTCTTTATAACTAAATATTAGTAGTTGTTTTTTAATAAACAAATACTTATGTGCTAAATATCACAGGAAGTAACGAACGTTGAGATCGTGACATCTTTAAGTATTATTTCATCTCGTAAGGGGTTGAAATCGAATGAGTCGTTATCCATTGTTTATACATACTTTTACGGCATAAAATAATTTAACCAGATTCAATTTTTAACCAACTTTTAAAGCGTCATTAATTTCTATCACAAATTCGTTCATTTTTGAACACTGCGCGCCGTTGGCGTATGAAAAACGTTAAGTGTTTATATGCGCAAGCTAAAATTATTTTTAACTGTACAGAGACTTTGCAGAATTATATAGTACCGCGCGTTCATTTAAATTCTAAATTAGAGCAGGCTGTGAAATTTAAATTATGTTGGTATACAGCAAGAGCGCGCGAGGTATGATCACCCGATGGTATACGTAAACTCGCATCTAAACCTGGTCCGATAATACATATTAGAGTAACGGCACAACATACTAGCATTGCCTGCTCATATTCGAACTCATAGTGATCTGATTATTTTTTTGCAGATTGACAAAAAGAACAAATTAAATTTTCTCTTTAAGTGATGACGATTGCTTAGATAACTAAGTCGATAATAACGCGAAGATTGTAATAATTATAACGTAATTATGATTATCCTAATGAAATTAAATAATAATGTAGTTGTGTACAAAGTTATAGCAGTACAACTGGGTTTTAGAATGAAATAAAAACAACCCGCCTGAAGCATCTGCAGAATAAACTAAGATGTCTAGAGAAAAATAAATAAATAGAAATTTCATGGTAAAAAAAAAACTATAAATAAGTATAACAGGAATACCATAAAATAACATAAAAACGACCCTTGAAATAAAAATTAAAATTAGAGATTCTCTCCAGTAAATATAACGAAATAACAACTCTGGAAAAATAAATCTATATATCTATATCTGGTGAACACAGCTAGCGGAGATCATTTGCCGAATATACGTCCGAAGAATATCGACTAGCATCGGGTGATCATACCCCGCGCGCTCAAGCTGTATAAGTACTAATTTACAATTTGAATTGTCAAAGTGACGTTTCAAAATGTTAATTAATCAATAATTGACATTCTGGACAACCTAATAAAAAAAATCCCGCCAGCAATAATTTAGAATTTAAATGATCGCGTGGTATATTTTGTTACGGTTTTATTTGTACAAGGCCAACTGTATCTGACATCGCTGCGCGATATAAGGCCGTCACATAACTAGATATTTCTGATTCTTATAACCTCAAAATATTATCCGTATGTGGTGCTATCTATCCAAAGCATAATAAACTTCTTGGTAAATTATTTTAAATCTTGGAAGGCATATATATTTTAAATTTGAGTTTTGAACGTCAGCTTGACAGCAATTTCAATTTGAAATTAAGGTAAAATTCTAAAAATGTTTAAGAGATGTATTATTTGTGCAGAAAGAAATGTTTCTTTCGAAATTTCAAATAAGCCTGATATCTGAGTATTATGGATAAATATTCTTCAAGAATTATGTGGTAATCTTATCAAAAATTTTTTATCTAAGAATAATATAATCTGTGGAATAATGTGTTAAAATTTTGGTTGTGAAAAACAATTTTATACATGTTACTTTATTTTGTTCTACTGTCTTACCTAAATCACAGACAATACTATTGAATGATGAAAAAGCCATTTTTATAACAGATATTATAAAAAATTACTGTAAAAAAGCTCCTCGATGGTCAGAAACATCTATTCGATTATGTACTATTTGGAGATTTACCTCTCCAAAAGATTATGAATTTGGCAGGACACATTTGATAAATTTACCTTCTAAAATGACAATCTCACGATATCTAGGTCCTTTCAATGGTGTTAATTCTTTAATCAAAAATAGATTAAATGCAGAAATTAATCAGCTAAAAAATCCTGTCAAACGTGTTTGCTCATTAGTAATAGATGATGTGGCAATTAAAGAAAAAATGTTTAACAGCAGGTCTGAAGATTGTATATATGGTTTAAGTAATTGCCAAAGTAGTATCGTAGGCAAGGAACCAGACATCGCAATTTTTTTCATGCTTCTTTATCATCGGTAAACTTTCATAAACTGACTCTTAATGTGTTGGAGCTTCTTTCCTCTATCCGGTTTATTGTTATGAGACTTGTCACAGATAATTTTGCAGCAAATGTAAAACTTTTCAAAATGCCAGGTAATGGATTACTTCAAAATTCTCTACCACACCCTTTTTTTAGCACCACTACCATTGTTCTTAAGTTTTGATTTTTGCCATGCTATAAAAAATTCGAGAACTTTATTTTTGGAAAGAGATCTGTATTCAAGTGAAGGTCTTGTTACCTACATCAGATTTTTTAAAAAAATTACATGTTATTCAAAAAGATTTGCCGGTAAAGCCTGTAAGATTTTTAACAAGAAAACATTTATTTCCCACCAGTTTTGAAAAGATGAACGTATTACGTGCAATTCAAATATTTTCACCAGCCGTAAGTTGTTCTTTAAGGTTTTTGTAAGAGAATAAGCATCCGCAGTTCCAAGATGTAGATGGTACCATCAAATATTTAGAAACCATGTATATTTTCTTTCAAGTTCATAATGTTAGGAGTAGAAGTCATTTTATGCATGCATTAGACAGCACTGTTGCTCCTTACATTGGTATTACAGATGAACGGCTACACTGGTTGAATATTACATTTCCAAATTATATAGCCGATATTCAAAAATCATCTTTGTCCGTTGATTTGGCAGGTTTAACAAACAAAACAGCTCATGCGTTAGTATTCACCGCAAGAAGTACGTACCTTTGTGTGAAATTTCTTCTACAGCAATGTGGGTTTTATTATGTCTTAACAAGAGCATTTAGTTCTGATGCTGTCGAAAGCATGTTTTCACATGTTAGACTTAAAGGAGGTGCAAATGATGCTGCTGATGCCAGAGTAGCGGAATATGCTTTAAGACAAATATTGCGGTATGGATTTATGAAAGCTTCTAAATCATCAAATACAGATAAAAGCATCAATTATGTTAGTACCGCAACATTTTCAGGATCCAAGAAATCTTCTAAAAATTGAATACAAATACTTTTCCCATTACTAGCAAAAATTAGAAATTTAAGTAAAACCGTTATCCTAAAAACACTATTTACTCTGCATCTGTTGCTTTTCTGGGAGGTTACATTGTTAAAAAATTAAATGACATTATTCAGTGTGATTACTGCCTGTGTCTTCTACTATCTACAGAAATTCCTGGACCTTTGGTACGGTTAATTCATCTTCAAGACCGTAGTGGTCTGACATATCCGAACTATAATAATAATAATAATAATAATAATAATAACTTTATTAATTACCCAACAGAAAACTCCAAATGGGGCAATACAATTACAGAAATGCTCGATAATACAATGTTCAAATTATGAAATGATGTATCACATGATTACAACAAAAACAATTAATAAATTGGAAAATTGACACTAAAATCGCACTAGTTACTCTTGACGATTATTGAAATTTATGGCAGCGTGATATAAGGGCGCTTTGTATAGAATATTCGTCCTGGGAGTCGGAACCATAATTAACTTGCTTGCCCTCGACTGAAGACGTGGCACCAGGATGTTCACTCTAGAAAGCAACTCTGGAGCATCCAATACACTGAAGAGTAAGTCATTCATGAAGGAAGCGCTGATGTCAGTTCTTCTTTCGGATAGCGCTCTAAAATTATGTCTCAAGAGCAATGCGCCGTAGTCAGTATTCTGAATCGGATAGAAGCCATCTAGTTTAAATGATAGGTATTTCAGGAACCTTCTTTGTACCCGTTCAATTGCGTTCGAGTACACATGGTATATCGGGAACCACACCTCGGATGCGTATTCTAGTTTGCTGATAACGAGGGCATAGAAAAGGGAACATATCGTTTGTAAGTTAGTAAAACAATTACAGATACGAATAATGAAGCCAAGTATTCTATGCGCAGAAGCGGTAACGGATGATATATACTGAGAAAACGTAAGTGCAGAATCAAAAAAAACACCCAGGTCTTTAACGGATGACAAAGTAGATATATATATATGTTGTCAATATGATACTCTGAACGAATGAAATTTATCTTCCTAGTATAAGTGACAGAGCAGCACTTGTCTATATTGAGATATAGCATATTGCTCTTGCACCACGCAAAAATTATATCCAAGTTTCGCTGAAGTATATCGACATCCGAAGAAGTCGCTATTCTATGATAAATTTTTATATCGTCAGCATAAGCCAAAACAGGACATTGAATCGTGCTAATAAGATCGTTAACAAATAGATTAAATAAAAGTGGACCCAGATTCGAGCCCTGTGGTACACCAGATGATGACACATACTGAAGGGATCTGAAGCCATTATAATAGACGTAGTTCTGGCGGTTTGACAGGTAGGATTTAAAAAAGCAGACTAGTGCGTTATCGAAGCCCAAATAACTCAGTTTGCGGAGCAATATTAAGTGGTCAATACTGTCAAAGGCACTTGAGAAATCCGTGTATATCACATCCAATTGTCCACCCATGTCCAGCGTCTCAGCTATTTCTTGGGATAATGTGGTTAAATTGGTGATTGTTGATCTTCTTGATGTAAATCCATGCTGGTGGAAGGACATACACGATTTGGTGAGAAAGGCGACTCGTTCATTAACAATTGATTCAAATATCTTTGCAAAAGCAGGGATAATGGCAATAGGGCGGTAGTTGTTGGGGTTGTTAGCGTCACCTTTTTTAAAAACGGGACAGATCCTCGCAATCTTCCAATCATCCGGAAAGACGCACGTGCGTAGAGCGAAGTTGAAAATCACACATAAAGGTTTAGCGAAAATAGTAGCACAGTCTCTCACCAAAAAACAAGGAAGGTTGTCATTTCCTGAAGTAGATTTATTTTTAAGTCGTTTACAATGCCGAATGACTTCTTCAAGGCCGATATACGAAACATGCACCAACGGATAATTAGACAGCGAATCAGGTAAGTCATCAATAACGCCACCACGCACGAAAGCACCAGAGAAAGCCAATGCGAAGGCATCAACAATGGCAGATGGTGTGTTATATTCCTGAACGGAATCATTAAGTTTACTTGGAATTCTACTAGTACATTTTTTTGATCTAACACAGTCCCAAAAGGAACGTGGATCAGTATATAACTTGTGTTGTATATTGTTATTGTAACACATATAACCTTCAGAGATCTTGGCCTTAACTATTTTGCGTAGTCTCTCAAATTCTCGTTTAAAATACATGTCACCGGTTTTTTTCCACTTTACATGATAATACCTCTTAACTGACAACTCATTCTTTATATCAACAGTGAACCATGGCGGGTATTTTAAAGAATTAGAATTTCCAACTGACTTAGGCACCGACAAGTCGAGAATGCCATAAATTATTCCATAGAACTCATGTACTGCCTCGTTAACATCAGTACAACTTTTTAGAATGGACCAGTCAGCATGTAAGAAATCTGAACAAAGATTATTGTAATTGGCTTTATAAAAATTTTATCTTTTGTTATGATTAGATATAAAAGCTGGACATTTTGAAATTGATCTATATGTAAAACTTATACTCAAAGCAGGATGATAAGTATCTTCTGAGACAAGTGGTAGTGAGTCACGTTTAATTCCAATTAGATAATCACAGTTTGATAATACCAAATCAAGCATTCGACCGTGAGGATTCAAGACATAATTAAATTGAGTAAGATTTGTAGATGTTTGAAATAGCAGGAATGAATTCAATTTGGCATCAGCATTCGTAGGATCCGCATAATTCGGCAGGTTAAAGTCGCCTACCAGTAAAACAGATTTATCCAAAATAAATATCTCAAGTAATTCAAAAAATTCTTCAAATAAATGCAAGTTAAGATCCGGAGGTATATAAACAAGGACAACATGAAGTTGCTTCTGGCCCAGAGTAATTCTCAAAACCAATACGTCCACCAGTTGTGTGAGCCGCCTAAACACAGTTGTGTCAAGAGATACACAAGCAAGGGAATCCCCAACAGCAGCCAGCACGCCGCCGCCCAACAATCTGCCGGTAATTATTGGATCACCATCACATCTGAAGACATTATAATGAGTTGGAAAGAGCTCGCTGCTGGAGAAGGAGTCGGTAAGCCATGTTTCGGTAAGTAGTATTATGTCAAAGTGAGAAGAAAGAATCGCATTTAGAAAAGTATGTGTTTTTGTACGTAAACTATAAATTTGTAGGTCTCTTAAAAGAATTAGCAGATATTGTTACCCAAATGTAACCATATTTGGAGCCGGAAAATCTTTGTCAGCAGTTAGTGACTACTTTACATCCACATATAATACAAATCACCATTTTTAATTGCACTGAACATAAAGACAAAGTTTGTTGAGTAATTATCGAATTAATGATGAAACCAACTCTGTACAATATTTGTCTGGAAAAAATAGATATTAAAAGAACATACGTACGAAACAAACCAGTAAGTAGAAAAATACTGGAATTATAAAAAGTCGCTGACCTACCCAATAACTTAAATATCAGCGTACTTTTTTTAATTCTATTTTGTTCTGTTTGTTTATTTTAATTATGTTAATATTAATTATTGCAAAATGTATGTTTAAAGTAGGGGACACCGGGGTTGGTTGTAACAATTCTTACGTATAATTTTTTATAGATCTAGATAATAAGACAATTACGTTTGTTTCAACATATTTATTTTATTTGAATATTTATCTGTAAAAAATATAAAAACGAACAAATTTCACGCGATACAAACATAGTTATTAACAATAAAAAAAAGTGATTCCAAATGTCACAACTTGCCCCGACCTGGGGTTCGTTGTGTCACTTACGGGGCTGATTGTGACAAACCCTTCTCCTTTATATATCGTCGTCGGAATTGCAGTGAATGCAGACGAAATATGGATTTTTATCTGTACATTCTTCATGAGCCCATTTGAAGCAACTGGTGCACTGCAACCATTTTTCTTTTGAACGAGAGTTTGAAAAAGGTTCGCTACAAATCAAACAGAAAGTTTCATCTTCATCATCAGAACTACTACTAGCATCAATGGTTTTAGCTTTAGCTCTACATATATTTCTCTTGGCACCGGATTGTTTACCTTTTTTCTTTTGTTCTTTCAATTCTTTTCTCCTTTTGTCATTTTCTAATTCCTCCTTATTTGGAGTATCCGTCCAAATTGCTGATCGGCCAGGTTTTCGGCCCTTTCGTGTAACTACTCGTTTTTCAGCTTTGGGTGTTGGTCTTAAATCTTCTGGAGAAAAATATGTCGTGATACCGGAAGGTCCAGGTAAATTTACACTGCGTGCTACTGGAAGTGAATTTCCTTTAGACAGTGAATTGTTAGGGGTAATTTGGGTTTCAATATGATTGGTTTGACTACCAATCTGTATTTCTGGAATAACTTCGTTCAGAGATACGTCTGCTTTCAAATCATTTTCCGGATTTGGACGGTCGGTAACAGCTGCAGGAAGAAACTCATCATCGGAAAAGATATTTTTATTAAAGGGAAAAATTCCAGCGGCTGCAAACCCAGCGTGAATATTTTTTGGCGTTGCTGCAAAAGGAAGATCGTCTTTCGCAATGGGGGGTATATCATAAATTGACATAGTTTTTCCTGGGTGATTACGCATCCATGAGTCGCAAGCACTATTAATATATTTTTCAAGAGGCCCCTATACCGACCGATCCAATGGTTGGAGTTTGTGGGAGCAGTGTGGTGGTAGAGAAATTACCACGATTCCATTTTCTTTGCAAAAAGAAATACCTTTTAGTGAGAGGTGAGATTCATGATTATCCAATATCAAGAGAACCGGTTTTTCCCGAGATGACCTGGCATGTTTGGCGAAGTGGTTTAAATATATAAAGAAATCATCTTCAGTCATCCAACCTGACGGATTGGCAGATCCAATGCATCCTGGAGGGCCGTTGTTAACAAAATAGTCCCTGTAGTTTTTTCTTGGAAACAAGAACATTGGGGGAATTGAATTTCCGTTGGCACTAACAGCAAAGCAAAATGTTACTAGCGTACCCCTTTCAGCGGAAGTTACAGAACCCACTTGTTTTATGCCCTTTCTTGCAATAATTCTGCCTGGCCGTTGGACAGTAGTTATGCCCATTTCATCCACGTTGAATATGTCTTGGGGTTCAAATTTGTAACGATCTACGACCTCTTGCAGAAGAGAAAAAAAAGCATTCACGTTTGTCTTATTGAAGCTTGTAGCGCGACTAAGGCTAGTCGATTCGGGAGTCCGGAGAGATAATGTTTGATGTCGCTTAAGGAAACCCGTACGCCAGTCAGCAGAGGCTATTTCATCTCTGATCCAGTTGTTACGGACAGTTACATTATTCTTAACAGCAAATTCGTAAGCTAATCTAAGAACTTCTTTTGTGGATAATCCAAAGTATAATTTGGATTGATGAATCAGGTATTCAACTAATTCATTTTCCATTTCATCTGGTAACACTTGGCGATTTCGTCTATATCCTACATGCAAGGGTTGCTCCAAACCTAGAAATTAAGGTTTTTTTATGGACATCCCTAAATTAAAAAGAATAGAAATCTTACCATCATTATTTCGCTTTTGTAGCTTTTTACAAAATCTCTGTAGCGTTATGTAGTTAATATCGAAATCGGTGGCAACTACTCGCAAAGATTTCTTGTTTTCCAAAACTTCTTTTGCTGCGCATTCAAAAACGTCTAAGGGTGTTTTTCCCCGGTTGGTTTTACGTTTATATGACCTCATTAATTCTAAACTAAATTAATAAGATAGGCACTATTTATGTACTTAGTATGGGTAGGTTGTGACAGTCACAACCTACCCCGCTGCTAATGTCACAACCAACCCCAAAGCACATTTTTATTTTGTCCTTTTAGTTCTGTCCACATTTTAATAAATAGCTGAATAACCTTATTTGAGTGAGAAAGAGCATACCTGAATTAGTATTTTAACACCACAATACCAGTTCTAACTGTTACTATAGTCACTTTATAAAACAATATTTCAAGTCGCTAATATTTACTAGGACACCTCGAAAATACAGAAATCAATCAAACACACGCGGTACGTTAGCGATCGTGCCCACAACCATACTGAACACACAAGAACTAACGCTCGTTCTATTGAGATGATCGTGAGCAAGAGCAAAAGCCTCTGTCACAACCAACCCCTGTAACAACCAACCCCGGTGTCCCCTACATAAAGTCCTATTATAATGTTTATTATAAAACACAACGTTTGTTATTATTTAACCTATCAATAAAAATTCTGCAATTATTTCCTTTACTACTACTACTAGATGGCGCCACATACGGATAAATATTTTGAGGTTACAAGAATCAAAATCATCAATATAAATCGAAGTTATGTGACGGCCGACGGCCTTATATCGCGCAGCGATGTCAGATACAGTTGGCCTTGATTTGTGATATCGGCAGCGTCATCTCTGATGTGGTTTCTGTACGATGTTCCGTGCGTTGTATGATGGTTGTATGTTAGTTATAGTAGAAATCTGTGTGGTTGAATTATGCAGGCAATCCCACTCCCATCGATATACGTCGTTGTCAGATATTTGCTCTCTTTCGCAATGGAACTTGTAGCAACATTCAAGTACTTACCAAGTACCTACGTGTAATTTATTTCAATTTATTCTTTTTTTTTTGGTATTGGTCTTTCCTCAAGAGCTTGTATTTTTCTGTTTGTATTGTATTGAATAAATAGTAAATAATATTAACAAATTTCACTGAAGGCCAACGAAGTAATTTCAATTTCAGCTTTGTTTACTTACATTTGTTAAACAAAACAGTTTATTATATTAAAGATGTAATACATTATATACCATACAAAATACCCGTTGTTTTCCTTAGAATACCTGAAAATACACCTTTGATAATTTTATACCGCCTCTATTAATATGTAATATCTTTAGGTAATCGTTAGTTATAAAATTTATCATAAAATAATAAATATACAACATTAATTAATGTCATTATTTACACATGAATAATTAACAGTAACTAGTTCAATAGTAGAGTATAGAGATACAAGATAGAAGAATCAAAAACAGATTGATTCGAAATATCGTTCCGTCATCTTTAGCTTGTTGAGTTCTAATCCAATCTAGATGGTACGAGACGTTAGTATAAACTCCCGGTGTTGCAACTCTACCACATCCAATTCCGTATGATACAATACCAACTTGAGTGTTATTGCAAACTAGAGGGCCACCGCTGTCACCCTGTAAATGTATGAGAAAAATTTATGAAGTGAAATTGATTATATTGTTACGAATATTAAAAATTTCAGTGAAATTCAGTAATTTGATGCTATGTAATGAATTTATATGTGGTATTGCTTTTGATTTGCCTTGGATTTAGTTGTATAATTATAAAAAATTTCCTCGCTTTCATCACATTTGGGGAACCACGTATATATGAAAGATGTTCACATGCCATGAACAACATCCATAATTAATGCTGTTATTACTTATTTTTCATTGCAGAAATTGTTATTAATTTTCAAGTAAATATTGCTTTTAAAATATAGATAGGTTAGGTAGGTCTTGGACTAATATATTATTTATTTTTGTATTTCTTATAGAAATGTATGGCTTTTAGTCCATATGTGTTCAATTTAAATATATGTAGTTGATAATTAATTAAAAGGTGCACACCTGTTTAGTCACATATACAGGGTGAATCATTTTGGTTAATTATATGAATGTATTTCAAGTCATAATTTTTATATAGTGCTTCTTCATATTTATAAAACTTTGTTAGTTTATTTTTCTTGTATATGCTTTGCTTCAGAGTTGATTTATTTTTTTTATTAATGATTTGAATCGGTTTAACTTTAATGCTTCATATTATACGTATTTTATTTTACATTGAAATTTATAGCTATTTAAATTTAAATCTTAAATTTGATTTCCTTTATTTATGTTCAAATTTGGCAATTGTTTTCTAAATTTTCAATAAACTGTAGTTGTTCTCTTGAACAACGTAACTTTTGGACGTCGGTATTGGTGCTTTATAGATCACATGATTGGACCCTGACCTTCTCCAGCTGAGCCGGCGGCAGACTAAATGATACCACAGGCAGGTGGGTTAAGTGGAATTTTTTGAGGAAGCTCATTGTTTTGTAAACTTCAGTTTTATTTTTATTTTCTCTTGTATACAATGTATACAACAGGTGCCACGTATATGCTGCCATATACGTCTGTGATTTTAACAAAGGAAAGGACGTAGTTAGGATATTTTTTAAATTGTGATATCGTCCTCAATTTTCGGATATTTTTCTAATTTAATTTTTTATATTTTCCTACATATATTTTCAAAAAAACGCTATCACATCTCTTTTATTTTTTTAAATAATATAAAAAATTATTATTTGAATATTTAATGAAAATAAAATCAGGATTTAGAAGAAACTGATTGATTTAGCTTTGATCGGTAACTATTGTTATTGTTAAGAATATCCTACTATCTTCCATATCTTGGAAGATATTCAAACTTACGTTCAAAACTTATTTATGATGTAGTAAAAATAATAGCTGCTATGCACTTTCTATTGACAATTTTTTTTAACCTAACAAGCAATTAAATTTAATTTCAATTGAAATTGACAATTAATATTGTGTAATTATCGATTGCAATTAAAAATTAAAAAAGTAATTAAAATCGTTAATTATTTTAGATTTAGCCCAACTCTGGAGGTAATGCAGAGTTGGGCAAGTTTTTTTAAATAATATTATATATTACCTGACAGGCATCGGCGTTTCCATAGGATCTTCCCGCACAGACTACTCCAAGAGGCAGAGTGCCGTAGGCTGCGCTACAATCAGCCTCCGAAACTATTTCTATCCTGACGATTTGTAAAGTAGAGCTTAGTGATGCGGACCACTAATATACACAAAGAAGAAGAATTAATTATTAAGAAAAGCATTATTTTAGGATATTGTACTCTTAAGTGTGTTTGAAATTTTTAAAACAAATTTTAATTCTAAAATGCAGTGACTTTAATTGTTTGCCAGTTTTAATCACTAACTGAAAATAACACATAATAACCTGATCTATTTATTTTATTTATTTAGTTCAGAAAACCCACAGAGCACAGCTTGGTCTGTTAAAGAACTATCAAATTATATATCTGATGGCTCCCATTATGAATTATAAGAAAACAACAAATTAATTGCCATCTCTAACGTAATAGCTCAGCATTTTAATGAATTCTTCTTCGGTGCCACATTAAATATCTCAAAACACTTATCTAACAATATAACATATTGAATATCTCGAAGGAGACATCTTTTGTGAAAAAACGCAAAACTAGGTCGATTTTTGATTTAAGACGAACATCCTTCCATTATATCCTCAACTGTGATGCGTCATTCCCCCCCCCTCTCCATCATTCTAACCATTACAACTTAAATAGGGAAAGTACTAAGTATGACACATCATTGAAAAGGTAATTTTACGGTGAATTCAGCAACGTTTTCATCAACATCAATGTCGTATCATTACGAGCTAATTATCATAACGTCCACTTTTCCTTATGATCTTGCGGCCAGTGGCGGTTTCTGTATAGGAGCACATGAGCACGTGAACGCCTTGTAATCCTTGATTACAAACTAATAAAATAAACAAATCCTCGATTACAAACTAATAAAATGCATTACTTGATCTTAATATATTCGTGAAATATAACCCAGACAATCGGAAAGACGCGACGTTCCTTTCTATACATCGCAGATCGCATTGACGAAGCAAGTGCGCAGAGTAGGCGGGACTACTGTAGCGGAGGTGGAGAGGGATACCTACTTTAATACGATAATACAGGAAACAACTTGAGCTGAAGTGGCGACATAATGAAAGTGACGACCCTAGCGGCTCGGTGTGTAACTATACTCTTATACTGGCCAAAGTATTTACTGACGTTAATTGTTTAATTATTAAATACAACAAATAGTAATGTCTGGAGGGGGTAAATGTGCAGTGTACAATTGTTACAATGCAACAATTAAAAACGTGTTAAATCATTCTTTAGATTTCCTTTAAACAAAGAGTTGTAAGTAACATAACCTATAATAGTTATTTCAAAACAAACCCTATTAAATTATTTAAAATATGTATTACTCGGTACTTTTCATTGCAGATGGAAACAGTGGGTTCTAAAGTGTAGAAGATCAGATTTAGACGACACCTATAAGCAAATGGGTGCTGAATTCTTGTATAAAAATTATAGAATTTGTTCTGATCATTTTGTAGACAAGGACTTTCGAAATCATAAAATGTTTAGTCAAGGGCATGTAATTTCAGAGTAGTGTTATTTGCAAGAACTTTAGTTAAAAAAATTATTAATTATAGATTAATGAAAGGTGGTGTACCTACCAAAAACTTGCCGGGTAAAGAAGACTTAAAACGAAAAAGCCCCATGAAATGGCAACTTGTTCAAAATTGCCCCATGAATCATGTCAAAAAAATATTTGCTCAAAAGAAAACAACTTTGATGTAAATAGTATTCATATATCATTTAAACAATATGATAATGCCACATTATTGTATCCCAATAAAGTAGCTGAACAAATTTGCAAATCGACAATTAAAATTTTTGAAAATCATTTTGAAGCATTTCTCCAAAGCTCAAATTTTGGTTTACGAGATAAACTAGCTAATATTGTTTTAGAAACTGTCCCTGCTGATATCAGCGGGGTATGTTCGTATTGTATCAAAACATTCATACACAAATATCTGCTTGTATTAATTAAATGCTGGTTACAGAAGAAAAATGATGTAAATATTGTTCGTTGCAAAACATAAAACAAGAAGGAGAGAAAGTTTTTCATGAGTAGATATTTTGCAACGAGCAATATTTACATCATTTTTCTTCTGTATTTTTTTATATTTTTTCTGTACCTAATGTAATGATTTAACACTTACTTAAGTATTTAATAAAATGTCTTTTTAATAAATAAATACAAAAAATACTAGTGTTTTCTTTTGAAATTTACTCTAGTTACATACCAAGCTGTGTAGATGGCGCTGTTACCAATGTCTCCTCGATTCGTTGCAGTTAAAGTTTTATTGGTATCGATCGACATCGCCGTTCAGATATTGTGTTTTAATGATAAACTATATTATATATAAATAAGAGTTATGGATGCGAACAGTGTTACTGTGCAATATTTGAAAGACAATTTTAATTCGTTTAGTTATGAACAAAAAATTCAAGTTAAAAATGTGGGTAGACCAAAACTAGAACTTAATTTGTCGCAAACTACAAAGGGCAAATCAAGAGACTTTACAAGAAAATTTAAGAAGGACATGTACGAAAAAAATGATTGGATTTGTGGGTGCAGTGTTAGTAACAGTTTGTTTTGCTTATCTTGCTTGTTATTTTGTCGCGGTGCTGCAGAACCATCTTGGTCAAAAACTGGAGTGACGGATCTGAGTCATTTGGCTCAAAAAATAAAAAAACATGGGAATGCCCAAGCTCACATTAATGCTCAATTAGAGGGAAAAGTAGATATACGACAACAACTCGACAGTGCATACAGACGAAATATTCAACAACAAAATGAAGATGTAAGAAAAAATAGATATGTTCTTTCAAAAATTATTAATTGCATAAAGTTTTGCGGGGCTTTTGAGTTGGCACTTGGAGGCCACGATGAAACGAATGAATCCGCTAATCCCGGAATTTTCAGAGGTATATGATGTTTCATCAAGTACTAATTGCAACAACCATAAATTTTCTTAGTCCTTGAAAGAGGATGATGCCCACTCTTCGCCATCGACTATAACAGTTTCATCAATGAGAGTTTGGTGAGGAGTTTGAAGAAAGGGTCTATATGGACATAGACAACAGGTCCCATTCCAAAAGTGACTTATTCCGCAATATTAATGCTTTAGTAGGACAACATTAGTTATATATATGAGTATACAATGTCTCTGCATTTGTAGATCGAATTACCGAAGAGGAAAAAAATATGAAGCGAAACAAACAAAAATGGAGCTATCTTTAAAACCGGGCCCACCTAAAAGATGTAAGTTTGTGGTAAATTTCTATTACATTCTTTATAAAGTTATGTTTTAGTGAAGCTTGCCGAATGCGAATATGATGATAGCCTTTTCCCGGGAGTAAGTATTTCCTGTATTCAGTATTTTCTCATTAACACTTCAACAATTGTAAGTACTATTTCAATAATTTTTCTCTATTATTTTAGGGTTTGAAGTTCTATTTACAATCAAGAGTAGATGGGCAGGTAGTCGTTAAAAAATAGGAAACACTGTTGTTATAAGCTAGTTCTTTACTAACTACATATTAAGTAAATATTATAATACTATACCTAAAACCCAAGTTTCATTTTGTTATTCAATATTTCCATAAGTTCTAACTAGATTTCTGTGTTTCTAATACATTTTTGCACTGTTACTGTATCTTAATGAATGTACACCCAAATATTTTCTTTCCTTGTACTATTAGTGCGAGGCTTACATTTATTAATATTCAAAGGTAATATAACGAGAGCTTGACAAATAGTCGACTATTTCATTGTGATCAATTTTTCGAGTGTGCGCTACGGTCAATTTGACGAGACCAAAATTGGCATTAATAATTTGACTAGAGCACGAGAGCTTTAGCTCGAGGGCTTTAGTCTTTAATTATTAATGCCAATTTTGGTTAAGTCAAATTAGGAGGCACACGAGAAAAATTGAAACAATGTAATAGTCGACTACTTATCAAGCTCGAGCTATATTTGTTAAGATTATTTCCTAAACCAAGTTTCATAATAAAAAATGAGTTGTCAAATCGATGTGATTATCAATAATTTCATCCGAAACATCGCTAAATCTCTTTTTGTCGGACATTTTCATCTATTTGACACGTATGCCACTTAATGAAAAAATACATACTTGATTTGTTACCTACATTTGAATAGTCGATTTGTAATAGTCGCTGATATCAAGAACCGGTACCTTTCATTGGTTAATTTCAACTTCAGTTTTGATTGTGATTGGACAAAATTTAAATTTGACAGGTGAAGGAAATAATCACTTATAATACCATGAGTAGTCAAAGTTATGTCGATTATTTTTGTGGTGGTTACACGAATGTCTTTCATGATTGCATTTAAATACTACGAGTGCGGAGCACGAGTAGTATTCGCAATTATGAAAGACATGAGTGTAAAGCACCACAAAAATAGTAGACTCAACTTTGACTACGAATCGTATTCGAGAGACTATTGAATGAACCAAATCAATTTTTCATATTAAAATGACTCAAAATTTAGTTACACATGATTACGTTTCCATGTCAACAAAAAAAACATTTATGTTTGTCATTAAAATTTTTGGAATCGTGTTCCTATTTAGTTCGTTTCGTTGAATAAAAACTGGTGTTTCTAAATAATGGGAACTGAGAAAAGATTTGGCACGAAATCTGAAGACGAAATCGATGCTGAAATTTGCGAAAATATCCCTTGGAACACGAAGAAATCCAAAGATTCAGTATGGAGACAATTTAGTACATTTTTAACAGCAAAAGGCTATAAACTGGATCAATCTACTTCTCCTGTGGACTTAAATGTCATCTTAAAGTCGTGGGCATGTAATATGAAGAAAAAAGATGGGTACGATTATAAAGAAGGCGTCATCAAGCACATGTGGAACGTGACGGCGAAAATGGTTCAAGAAATGTTCTTCAATAAGTGGAAAATAAACGTAAACCCGTTTTCTGATGCAATATTTAAGTCAGCACGTGACGCCAGGGATGCTACAAGAAGAAAACTGCAAGCGTGTCCTGAAAAAAGAACCAGCAACGCGGCGGCACTTACAGAACCAGAATACTTAAATATGATACGCATATTAGATGAGAGTACCCCAGACGGTTTACAGAAAAAGTTTTTCTTAATAGCATCTTACGAACTAGCTTGGCGGGGAGGAGAAGGGAGCAACTGTTTCACCTATTACTTCAAGGAGGAACTCGATAACAAGGGAAGAAGAACTGGTAGAATTGAGTATAATCCAGTATTTTCGAAAACTGCGCAGGGGGGAACTAAATCATTGACAGGCAGCAAGTGGTTGATAGAGAATAAAAGCAATACCGATATGTGTCCAGTTAGGTAACCTATTTATATTTAATTTCAAGACGGTATAATTAATATTCTTCTGTTATTTAGATTGTATTATCTACTGAAATCGAAGAGAGGAAAAAATGTGAAAACAGAAAGGATGTTTTTGACACCGAATCCGTTTTGGGATAAAGTTGAGAATGCGGTGTGGTATAAGAACAGTCCAGTTGGTATATGTGAGATCAGTAAATGGGTGAAGTTATTAGCTGAAAAAACTGGATTAGATGTTAAAAGAAGGAAGATATCAAATCATTCGGTACGCTCTTCAACTGTATCATCTCTGGCGAAAGCTGGAGTCGGAGAGCAACAACTGATGAAAATAACGGGACACCAAAATCTGAATTCCATAAAATCGTACTTGCAGCTTGATGATGAGCACCACGAGTCGATTATCACCAAAATGCGAAGAAATTTTACAACAACAAATGTGTCATGTACAACTTCGACATCTGTCAGTAATAGTGACGGTATTAAGCTACAAGAGAAAGGTACTCCCTCGGGTACTCCCAGTGATAGCTCTGTTCCAGAATGTCTGCTGCAGCACTGCAGTAATGTTAGTTTTTCTAATTGTACCTTCAATATTGTTAGTAAATGAGTTACATTAATAAAAACTTTCACTTGTTTAAAATATCCACTTGAATACCTTCTAGGAAGATATAATCGCTGAAATTTCCTGTTGCTATGATACGAAAGTAAATATTTGCTATTTTATTGGTTCATATTTGAACAATGACAGGTGAATTGAATAGTCAATAATAATATGCTGTATCTATTTGTGAAATAGTCGTATGATAAATAGAACTCTAAAGAATTGTGTTTTTTTACAATCCTCTATACTTTAAAAATCAGTGCAGCTACTTTCATAGATAAAACCTCCATTTTCAGATCGAGAAATACTAACCCAAGATTTGTCAGCAAAGGCTAATAAAGAAGATGTACTTTTGTATACAGTACACAATGTATGTAACTTATCTATTGCAAAGAAAGAAATTTACTTAAAAAAATATGAACAGTGAACAAATTTTCAGGGTGTTTGTCTTGCAACTACATTTTAATTTCTTTTTTAAATATTATCAATGAAATTTGTAAATATTATATATATTCTTTTTTAAGCATTGATGTCAAATTTTTAGTTATTCTCAGTTCGAAGCTGCTCTTTTGACTTCCATACCACTTGCAATTTTTAAAACAAAGAGAACTGTGGAAGATACAATTTTTGTGAGTTTTGTTTTCCATTGTACTAATTTAAAAGTATCTATGTGCATATAAAAGAATATTTATACTTCAGCTAAACAAATTGCTTATTAAGAGTAAGTATGAAACCCATCTATTTTCAGTTACTAGTTTTCTCAACATCACTGTGTAACTTTTTAAAGTTTAACAGTTCGTTTATTTAAGCTAACTAAATAATATTCCTCTTGGATCAAAAATTGACCTGTTCTGTGCGTTTTTTTACAGAAGTTTTTTCCCCTTAGGGATATTCCTAGGAGTAAAAAGGCATCAGCATTTAAACTTCATATCTTACCTCGGAAAGTTTTCCCCAACCAGAAACAACACATTCTGTAGCATCAGCTATTGCTGTGGTTTGTAGCGGCACTGGTCTTACACCTTCTGTAAAACTGCCTAAAGAATCAATCTGTAAACAAACCGGAATTAATCTACATCCTCGGAGAGAGAAACAATCTCACCCTCAAGACAGCAATGTCGTTTGTGAAACCCTCTGGATTGTATTCGTGAACGAATATATGTCTCACTTTCCTTGTGATGCTAGTGGTTGATTGTCCGGATAAGTACAAATCTCCGACGATCACCTTCAGGGCAGATACTTGGATAAGCCTGTAGTTATCGAGAATACAATGAGCTGCAGTCAGGACGTTTCTTTCGTCTAGTATGGACGCTCCACATCGGTGATTGTTATTGTACCTTAATGACACCTTAAACCATAATTAATTACTAGGGATTGGATGTCAGATTTATATTACAGGATTGGATTTAATGAATAATGTAATTCGAAATTGGGCACAGTGATAGTAATATCATAACTATTACTGTTTTATCTCGAATTACATTATTCATTTAAGTCCTGTTCTGGAATGAAAACCTGACATCCGACTCCTACTAATTGCACAGTATTCTAGTATTGAAATATGTCGTTTAAGAAGAGGAATTATGCGTTTTCAAATTAAGTTTAATATGGTTAGAGGGTTTAAATTGTTGGTTTTTATTAGTGCCGGATTAAGACAGCGCTGGGACTGTAGCAAATGTTAAATCCGAACAAAATTATATTCTAAAAAAAATATCGGCGTTGTAAAAATAGATACAGATGTCTCAAAAGCTATGAGATATTAATAGGGGTGAGTCAAAAGTTTAAAAAGAGGAATATAAAAAATATTATCAGAGTCCGACAACGAAGCGGGGACGGAAGATTACATGCTTATTTGAAAGTTAGTCAAATATTTAGTCATCGGATATTCTTGCGGATCATCAAGCGCACGTTTCAAAAATATTTTGGTTTATACAGAGTGTTCCAGACTTTGCTTGACGTTGCTTTTTTTTTTAAATGGAACGGCCTGTATATTAATAGATAAAATGATCCGCGCTTGAAAGATGGTTACATCGATATAATGCTGTATGGGTTTAAAGTTGTTAGTTCCTGTGTTAATAATTATTTTACTTGATAAATTAATACATTTCAGTAGGCTATTCTGCATAAGCAAAAACAAAAGATACGAAACCAACAGAATAGAATATTTTTTACTAGTATTGAGTTTCGTTGCTACGTGAAATAAATTCTGTAACTGTTTGCGTTATACAGAGTGTTCACAATTTCGCAAAATCGAAGAAATATTGTAATTTCTAAATAGAACAACCTGTATATTTTCAGCTCATTAAAAAGTCCTTTTAGTACGCTTTCTATTGATGCCTCATTTAATGCATCTAGGATAGATCATTTGCTAATTATTTCTTTTTAAAGTTGAATTAATGAAAAATGCTTGTATTTTTAGTAGTTAATATGCACTTTAAAACCTTCTGTAAGGTCGGATATTCAACAAATAATCCATAAACGGCCTATAACAAGAAGACACACCATTTAATATGAGAAATAGTTGATTTTCACTCAGCGGTGAAAGCAAACATTAAATTAATATAAAGTAATATAGCATTTTCAATAGATTCACTGCCCATCAAGTTATCTGGTGTCAGCTTTAAGCTTGTATACATAATAAACAAGTTGTCAAAAATTTCGTTTCATGTTACATAGTATTTGGTTCAGTGTTTAAAAGAAATTGCTATAATGAGTAATTTTAGTATTCTAGAAATGGTTAATATGATATTTATTCTTGGGGAGTGTACATGAAATTGTCTCCTAGCAAGTAGAGTGTATGCAGAGAGATTTCCAAACCTTGAAAGAAAGCCAAGACCGGAAAAAGTTGTTAGAGAGATTTATAGAAACTGGTAGTGTAACCTACAAGAAGAGAGAAATAAATAAACCGGTAATCAATGAACAAAACGCACTGGCCGTATTATTAACAATACAGGAAAATATAACTATAGACGGTATTTCAAAGGTGACAGCTATTGAAGATAGGAGGCTACAGAGAATTTTAAGAAGTCATAAGTATCATCTGCACCATATGGAATTAAATCAGGAATTGCATGGTGATGATTTCATTAAAAGAACAGACTTTTGTGGTTGGTTGTTAAATAAAATTCGAGAAATGCCAAATATTTTAACAAAGATTTTGTTTAGTGATAAAGATACTTTCAAAAGTAATGGCGCGGTAAATACACATAACATGCATTATTATGCAACAGAAAACCCGCATTGGATACGTCATGTAGGCAATCAGAATAGATGGTCCCTTAACGTCTGAGAAGGTATGCTTGGCCCATATATATTGGGCCGTACTTTTTCGATGCAACCGTTACAAGCAATACGTACTTGGCATTTCTGCAGAACTAACTGCCTAATTTACTTGAGCATGTGGATGCGACAAATTTTCTGGTTTAAACATGATGGTGCACCTACTCATTATAGCTTTAACGTTAGGGAGTTTCTAGGGCGTTGGAAGGAAGACAAATGGATAGGACGAGGTGGTCCAATCGCTTGGCCTCCACGAAGTCCAGATCTTACTCTATTAGACTTCTAATTTTGGGGATATGTCAAGGCTCTGGTTTATGTGGAAGTTCCTACAACAAGGGAAAACATGATGGAACGCATAAGAGAGGCATTTAGAAATGTTCGCCCAGAAACATTACAGCATGTTCAGCAGAATTTAACCAGGCGGCTTCATTTATGTATTGAGAGACATGGAAGGACATTTGAAAGTTATCTTTGATTTATTTGCATTTACTATTTACATTTCCTTTATTTTTGATTTGCTGTGCTATAACTTTCGTTAATTAAAATTTCTGTTGTGGTTTATAATTAGTATTTATTTAAAATAGCGCAAACTTTTAATACTACTGCTGAGTGAAAATAATATACGTTTATTAGCATTTTGCTTTAAATTTTACATATTCTTATTTACATATACAAATATAACTTAAAAATAGATGTGCGAAACTAATATTACATATTGCTCGTCAGCATTCATCGGTTAATGCAATAATGCAATAACCGACGAAATTCAAACATGTGCATGCAGCAGTATGAAATATCCGCTATCTAATTATATAACCTACTTTTAAATAGGTATATTTACAAATACTTAAACTAGAACTTAAAATTAATATTACATATAGAATGTCATATACACAGCAATAAAAACACCAATGTTAGTATATTTTTCTTACATGACTAAATAACCTATTTTTAAATGTATTTACAAATACGCAATTCTTAATTTCTAAAGGTAACTTATTAAATTCTTCTAAACCGCGAACAAAAATGTTTTTTGTTGTTTGTACACGCCTACACCGATTTATATAGAAATTACTTATATTTCTAGTGTTATAGTTATGTATATCTTGCACTATTACTAACCTATTACTTAAATGTGGAGGCAAATATCCCATCTTAATTCTATAAATAAATATGAGAGCTCTATAAACAATATGTTGCTTAACACTCATTAAATTTAACGTATTCAACATCAAGTTTATAGGAGTGTATCTGTTACACTTTAATATCACTCTCATGGCTTGGTTTTGAATTTTTTGAATCTGCTGTACCTCATTTTGATTCAAATTGAAAAGCAGGGTGGAACAGAACCCTAAATGAGGTGCTATTAGCGATTTGTACAGTAGCAACTTTATTTTTATAGACAAACCTCTAGAAGTTCTACGTAAGAAGAAAACTTTTTTTAACATTTTATTCATCACGTATTGCGCATGTGATTTAAAATTTAAATTCTCATCAATTATAGTCCCAAGATATTTCATTTCGCTTACCTTATCCAGTTCATAATCATTTATCTTAATTTTAACATTACTAACATCTAATCTACTTAATTTATAATTGCTACCTACAATCATGTACTTTGATTTACTAGCATTAATACATAATTTATTATTACAAAGCCACTTGAATAATGATGATAAACCTTCATTAATTTCAGTAACCATTTGGTCTAAATTGTCTCCACATACATATATCATGGTGTCATCCGCGAACATACAAATATTGCAATGTTTCACATTCATTACTAAGTCATTCACGTACATATTAAATAGTAGTGGACCCAGTACCGTTCCTTGAGGAACACCAAAGTTAATTTTTATTGCATCTGATGTACAGCCATTATACTTTACTTTTTGTAGTCTATTTGTCATATATGATTTTAGCCAATGTCCTACATTGTCCTTAATTCCTAAACCCTCTAGTTTACTAATTAATAAGTCTCTATCAATAGTCTCAAAAGCTCTGCGTAAATCTATAAATACTGCCACTACAAAACACCCGTCATCTATAGTTTTTAACCACTTATCACAAATGTCCATAATAACAGTTTCACAGGAGTGATTCTTTCTAAAACCCGATTGATTAGAAACTATAATATTGTTTTTGTCACAGTAGTCATCAAGTTGATTTTTTACACAAATCTCGAGTACTTTTTCATATACCGGAACAGTATTAATTGGACGGAACTCGTCACACAATTTCGTACCGTTCACTTTTTCCACAGGAACCACGTAAGAAGTCTTCCATTCTTCTGGAAATACACCTGATGTCAAGGAAGTATTTATCACGTCCAATAGTCTATTAGCGGCAACCATGCACACATCCTGCAAAATTCTGCAAGTAATGCCATCCCCCGCAACATCTCCCGTATTTTTTAAAGAAATTAACACTTTTTTCATGTCATACATTGAAAGTGTCCTGAACTGAGTAAATTCCGCACTTGTCATTTTCTGCGTCAAGGAATATGTTTCAGCACTTTTTGGTATACTGTTCACTATGTCCTGTACACTAGACACAAAGTATTTGTTGAAATTCTGCGCTATCTCCATATTATTTATAATTGTTTTATTCTGAAATACAATAGATTTACTAATAATTTTTTTATTATCTGAAAGCATCATTTTTAAATTTTTCCACAGCTCTTTGGAGTTGTTTGTGTTGTTATCCAGTAATATTTCTAAATAAGTTTCTTTTGCTTTTTTTATCAAATTTGAGACTCTATTTCTGTAGGTCTTATAATCATTCCACGACTCTTCGCTTTTAGTATATACTGCTATTTTGTATTTTGTGTCTCTAATTTTCATTTCTTCTATTATTTGTGTATTAATCCATTTGTTTCTCACATATCTACCTGGTACACTCACCTCCTTCATTGGACACATTGTATGAATAATATCAGTAATTGATCCAATGAAACTTTTAGCCAATATATTTACATCATTGGAATTATTGTTCCATTGAATATTCATCAGGTAACCTTGAAGTGCCTCAGTGTTGTAATTTGTATAGTTCCTTTTACAAATTTTTAATGTATCATTAGTAATCTTTTGATGTTTATCGATTTGTATGGATAGTATGTTGTGATCACTTATTTTTGGTGTTAAATGTACCTTATGTTCCAATGTCTTCTTATTTGTTACAATGTAATCAATTAATGTTGAACTGTTTTGCGTTATTCTAGTATCTTTGGTAACAATTTGAGTCAATGCATTTTTATAAAATAGATTTTTAATTTTTTGGCTGTAGAATGTGTCACTTCTGTAATTTATATTAAAGTCACCTGTTAATATTATATTACCTTCATAATCAATTATATCATTTATATACTCGTCTAAGAATTCCAAAAATAATCCATCAGACATGTTTGGAGGGTGATAAATGACTGTGATTAAATAGTTTTGCTTATTTATATGTACATTCACTCCTATTAACCATACATATGTTTCACTATAAACAGATTCTACCTCGTACCGTAAGTGATTTTTGAAATACAAAAGGACTCCACCAGTTCTTCTATTATTTGTTACTGCTCTTACCATCTCGTATCCCTCAATATTAATTTCCTTGTTTGTTACTTCATCATCAACATGTGTTTCAACCAGTCCTAAAATTAATGGTTCCCAGTCATCGCATAATTGTAATATTTCATCTTTATTATTTAAGAATCCCTGACAATTGAAAATTACAATATTACTGTTGTGACAGTTTTTCTGTGGTTGCTATACATACTTAATCTTGGACCTTTGTGCCTCCAGGATCCGTTGATAGCTTGGACAGTTTCTCTCAAATGCTGTATGATTCACATTTAAATCAATTTTTAATTTATTGACTACTCTAATGCAATTCACACATTTTTCAACATCATTATCACACTCAGTTGTGCAGTGTTCTCCCGCACATTTGCCGCATGCTTTATTTACTGTGCAATCCTTAGAAAAATGATTGTATCCTGCACATTTATAACATCTTAATATATTTATGTATTCATAAACATCGCATTTTTTCCACCCAACATTAATTTTTCCCCTCTTTAGTATTTTGTCAAATGCATCAGATTTAACATCAATTATTATGTTACTGTAATTCCTTTTCCGTTTACTACAATACTTCCTATTTATCTTTAATTTTTCTCGTATATCACTGTCTAATATTTCTAAGTCATTCTGACTAACAATTGCGTTCATAATATCCTCCGACTCCATATCTATGAATTCTTTTTCTACGCCTGCTATAATAATCTGTGGATCTCTCAATTTAGGATCTAACACCTCATATTTATTTCCCATTTCTCTGGTCATTTGAGTTTTTAACTTTTCTTTGGACGTATGATCCCCGCAACTAACTAAAATACCACCTTTGCTTATATTTTTAATTGTTTGCACACTTACAGACAATTTAATGGGGTCGATTGAATTTCTCATTTCTGTTTTCGTTTCCTGGCTTTTTTGCGATTCATTTTTTGGTTTTAAAATAATTACATCATTATTTTTTTTAACAGTATCACTGTATGACATCTTTATTTCATTTGATATTGACTTTGTGTTTTTGATACTTTCAATAATATTATTCATTTCTTGTATGTTTTTACTTTGTTCTATTATCGTGTTTAAACAGAGATCTAATTTAGTAGTCAGGTTTTCAATTTTTTGAGCTATATCAACTGTTTCTCATACTGAATGGGGTTTCTTCTTGCTATTGACCATTTATGGATTATTTGTTGAATATCCGACTTTACAGAAGGTTTTAAAGTGCAAATTAGCTACTAAAAATACAAGCATTTTTCATTAATTCAAATTTAAAAAGAAATAATTAGCAAGTGATCTATCCTAGGTGCATTAAATGAGGTATCAATAGAAAACGTAGTAAAAGGGCTTTTTAATGAGCTGAAAATATACAGGGTGTTCTATTTAAAAATTACGAGATTTCTTCGATTTTGCGAAATTGTAAACACTCTGTATAACGCGAACAGTTACAGAATTTATTTCACGTAGCAACGAAACTCAATACTAGTAAAAAATATTATATTCTGTTGGTTTCGAATTTTTTGTTTTTCCTTATGCAGAATAGCCTACTGAAATGTATTAATTTATCAAGTAAAATAATTATTAACACAGAAACTATCAGCTTTAGACCCATACAGCATATATCAATGTAACCAGCTTTTAAGCGCGGACCATTTTATCTATTAATATACAGGGTGTTCCATTTAAAAAAAACAACTTTAGTCTTGCATTTCCATCTGGAACAACCTGTATAAACAAAATATTTTTAAAACGTGCGCTTGATGGCTCGCAAGAATATCCGATGACTAAATATTTGACTAACTTTCAAATAAGCATGTAATCTTCCATCCCCGCTTCGTTGCCGGATCCTGTAGAATATAAAAAGATAGGTAAGAAGTAATAAGAGTTAATTAACGAATGGGATTTTAATAACATAATAAAATATTAGCCATTTTTTTTTATAGATAAAATCAAGTTGGTTTTAATTAATTGTTTAAAGAACATGTCTATTATTTATGACTTTATTTAACATTGTTTTCCAATTTTCACATTTTGACATTTTGCAATATATACCTACTTTCTTATACGTAGTATAAGGAAGTATTGTGATGACGAAAATTTTCGACCTCGAGATTTTTGCAGATGTCCACGTTTTGAAGTCTCCTGATACCAAAAAAGTGGTTTTTAAAAAATGTCTGTGTCTCTCTCTCTCTGTGTGTGTGTGTGTGACCACGATAGCGGTCAAACCGCTGTAGATATCAATTCCAAATTTTGTATTTACGTGTATAATAATAATAATAATAATATATCTTTATTGCCCAACAGATTTTTTACATCTAATTACAGGACAAGAAAAAAAAATACAATGAATCGATAACTACACAATATAAAATCAAATAAAATAATTAAAAAAAAAATTTACACATATACACACATACACACATATAAGTAACCCTACTAATTAATTAATTAATTAATTAATTGCGATAATGGTGAAAAATTAATATCGAGATCATTCCCACAAGTGCCATTGCAACGACTACAACCTCTATAGAGCGGTGATGCAAGTAAAATATTTGTTCTGGCCGTTGAAAAATAAAATACATTCCTTGTGCGACATTGGTACTGAGGTACAGCAAACATGATCTTTGCCAAAAATGATGGAACATCTATATTATTGTGCAATACATCATAAATGAACTTAATGTCTGTTTTATGCCTTCGTATCTCCAAAGATTCAAATTTAAATTCTTCAAGAAGGACATCATAGCATGTCCCCTGAACTGGGTACAAACCATGCCTCTTGAAGTACAGATATTTCAAAAAGCGCCTTTGAACCCTCTCGAGTGCTTCAGAATAAGTTTTATATGTTGGCGACCAAACAAATGAAGTATATTCGAGGCGAGAGCGAACAAAGGAAAAGTAAAGGGTAGTAATGGCCTCCATGGATGCAAACTGCCTGGTATTTCTAATAACAAACCCTAATGTTTTCAATGCCGATGAAATAGTGCTACTGATGTGGTCAGAAAACGTTAATTTAGCGTCAAAAAGAACGCTTAAATCCCTCACAACTATACAACGATGAATAGGAATCCCGTCAATGGCGTAATTAAAGCAGAGAGGTTCTTGCTTCCGACTAATTGTCACTGCATTACATTTAGAAATATTCAGGGGCAAATTATTCACCGTACACCATGCCCCCAAAAACATCCACTAGCCTCTGCAGAAACAAGCAATCCGTAGTGGTACGTATTTTCTGGAAGAGCTTGACATCATCTGCAAATAAAAGTCTAATCTGCCTCTTGAGATCTGATTAGTTTTTCAGTAAAATCGGTAGACCAGAAGTAGTACTTTACTTCAGTGAAAAAATCGAATTTTGCAAATATTTCGTCAACTACTAAGTTTAAACAAATTTATAAAGAATACATATATACTTAAAATTCAAATTGAGAACCATTTTATTTAAAAAGTTTTTCGAAATTACTACCGGAAGTGGGTCTTTTATTCTTATCGAAAATCAGTTTTTTGCAAATATTTTGCAAGTCATGCTTTTTAGTCAGGTACGCTACAAATATAAAAGTATTTAGAACTTAATTTCCAATATCTTTTGTATAAAAAAAATTTCAAAATTCGGACCGGAAGTATCACTTTTACTTTTACCGAATAACGATTTTTTGCAAATATGTCGTAAATTATGCATTCTATATATATTTATTAAGAGTACAAAAGTATTTAGAGTTGGATTTGCAATATTTTTTGTATACATGAAATTTCAAAATTCGGACCGGAAGTAGCACTTTTATTCTTAGCGAGTAGCACTTTTCTTCGAATATCTTGCAAAGTATGCATTCTATAGAGATTTATTAAGAGAATGAAAGTACTTAGAATAGGATTTTGAATAAGTTTCGTATAAAAAAATTCTTAAAATTGTATAGTTTGAAACGCTCATACGTATAAGAAAGTCGTGTGGTGACCACACCGCATTTTTTTATTAAAGCTATCTTTTTACTTTCTTATACGTAGTATAAGGAAGTATTGTGATGATGAAAATTTCGACCTCGAGATTTTTGCGGACGTTTTGAGGTCCCCTGATACCGAAAAAGTTGTTTTTAAAAAATGTCTGTGTGTCTGTCTGTCTGTCTGTGTGTGTGTCTGTGACCACGATAGCGGTCAAACCGCTGTAGATATCAATTCCAAATTATGTATTTACGTGTATAATCTCCCTCTTGAGAACCGATTAGATTTTCAGCAAATTCGGCCGACCGGAAGTAGTAGGTTATTTCAGTGAAAAACTCGAATTTTGCCAATATTTCGTCAACTACTAAGTTTAAACAAATTTATAAAGAATTCATATGTACTTAGAATTAAATTTGAGAAGAATTTTATTAAAAAAATTTTTCGAAATTCCCACCGGAAGTAGGTTTGTTACTCTTATCGAAAACCGGTTTTTTGTAAATATGTCGTAAATTATGCATTCTATATATATTTATGAAGAGTACAAAAGTATTTAGAGTTGGATTTAGATTTTTTTTTATATAAGTGAAATTTCAAAATTCGGACCGGAAGTAACACTTTCTTACGTATAAGAAAGTCGTGTGGTGGCCACACCTCATATTTTTATAAGTGTTCAATGCAGAAAATAACTAGGAGCCTACGCCATAGGCTTTTGCTTTTTCCGCTTCTCGAATATTCTACGGGCAATTGTACGACCCACCCCCCGCTCTTCTGTTCATGGTCATATCCGCAGGAGGGGACGGCTATATTTAACTCAATACAAAGCCAAATTTTATTAGTGTATTGTTTAACGTCAGTTTTAATAAATAACATTAAGTGTTATATGCGTTTAACACGACTAAGATTCTTCAATTATCACTCAAATGCAAAACAAGTGTCTGGAGCCAATATACTAATATATTATTATGTTAATATCGCTTCACACAAAACAAAATAGTAAGTTTGATCCAATCTATTGCATATTATTTCTTTTCCATAGAATATACAGAATCTACTACTAAGTTTTTACAAGGATACCTATTACTAAAATAATATCTACTCTGATATAATACTGAAAACTATATCTGTAGTTTTCCTCTATGTAGTTAAATTAAATGGTGCAGTGGTGTGAAGAGTAAATTACTGTAGAAGTGATACTTTTTTCTTCAACACATAAATTCTATTTTTCATGATTTAGGTATAGGTTATTTGTATGTACCTATATGTCGCTGATATCTCTAATAGACATTTGCAATGCAAGACTAGCGGATGACTTTTTAGAGATGTTATAATATGTTATACTAAATTATCATTTAACTGAAAATACCTTTAATGTGTTACATTAAAATAATTAATTCTTCTTTTGTAAATTGGAAAATTGTCATATTCCATATTTACAATTTTGACAAGTAGAAATTTGTCAAAAAGGAACATAAATAAACTGCAGATTAAAAATTATAATTCATATTACTAGCTCGATTTAAAGGCCGCGTATTCATTTAGCATGTATTATAGTATATCTGACAGCAACTTAACTTTTTCTCGTTTAAATTTAGAATCTATTAATAATAAGAGTTAATAAGTTATAAAATACTGAGTGTGGACATGGAAAACATGGTATTATTAAAAAGCTTATAAAAATATTGTACTTTAGAAGAAAAATATACAGGGTGTTCTATTTTAAAAAAAAGCGTACATGTTAATTTTGCGTTTGTTATTCCTGCAAATTCATTTATTTAAAAATAAATAAATTGATTATAGATTATTAAACTTGACAAAAGTTGAAAACTTTATGCCTATACAGATCTCAAAAATTCTTTCAGGTTTCGTCTCCGAGTCTCCACACAGTTGGACATGTTGAGACACAAAATTGCGAATGAAGCTACAACAGTAAGAGATACCCCTACACATGTTTATATCCATGTCCTTCTTTTTAAGAGTAGCATCTAAATATGCCAAAATATTTGGGGTATTCCATTTAAAAAAACACAAGTTTGTATCGTCACTCACTTACGCAACACTCTGTATAGTTGAAAATAATTTTAGAATGTGTATTTTGGGAGTGGCTACAATTTTTGTCTAAAATACTTTTCTTTAACTGTAATAATAAAGCCGTAACCTTCCGTCCTCGCATGGTCTGGACACCTGTATATACAAGCATTTTATGTGGTTAACTTAAAAGACCAATAATAAAATAAAATCACAGAGAAATAATGAATTTAACCAATGGGACGAAGTTTGTCTTATACAGGGTTTTTCACCTAACCTGTTTGTTAGAACTTTTCTATGTTAACGCCTTAGGACAGTTTTGAAAATTTGTAGCACGTAATGTTGATACTTGGTCTGTTAATATAAAATATTTACACTTATTAACCACTTTTGGTTATACAGGAAGTCATAGCCAACTTTGATTTTTTAAATGGAATGTTATATTTTTTATTGCTTTTTTAGATTCCTTGTAGAGTGCTGTAACACATTTAATAAGGTTTTATTTTGTGAATAATTAACAGTTTTTGAATTATTTTGATTTTTGTCAATATTTTTTACACCAAGTACAATGCCTTGCTTTGCATCTCAAGTTGTTACCGCTGGAGAGATTTAAACGCGAGCTTAAGTTTATGTTGATGTCGCGATAGCTTCACTTGACACTTGCTCCTTTCGTTTTCTAATTTTGATCATGTACACATAATCATTAGTAACTTTCAGTTGTATATTGCAATTTATCCCCTGTTTTTCGTCTGCACGGTGCCGAATTTCTGTCTTGATTTAGTTCCATTTTTAGTTAAATTTTTAGTTAAGTTTAGGTTAGGACTAGTTTTTTTTTGTTGAGTTTACCATGATCGAGACTCAAGGAAGATAGAACAGCTATTGCTGGATTTTCCTTGTGATTGTACATTAAAGAAAATTAAAGAAAAAATTATTAGGCATTACCATATATATATCTTTTCTTTCTCAAAATTACTTGTTTTTTTATTTTTATTTCTAATAAATATATGTTATATTACAAGCTTAAATTGAAAAGCAGCTCTGGTTGAACTTGAGTAAATTAAATGTAATTTTTGTGTTTTGTATCTTTCATTGCCTTTTTGTATTTCTAGTTACAATAAAGACATTATTATTATTATTATTATTATAACAATCTAAAATGTGAATAAAATCAACTTATTAAAGACAAATAATGCATTCAGAATGATATTCACAAATGTTCAAAATGTTCTCCGTTCCGTTCTAAACAAATCATAATTCTTCTTCTTAACTGTGTTGCAGTTGCTTTTCTTACTTGTTCAGCGTTCAAGTTTCGAAAACCGTCTCTTACTCTAGCTATAAGCTGTTCTTTGTTTTGCACGGGAGACGCATAAACCTCATTTTTTATTTGACCCCATAAATAAAAATGAAGGGGAGTCAGATCGGGGGATCTAGGTGGCCATAACGACGGTCCATTGCGGCCAATCCACCTATCCTCAAAGATATTTGTTAATTCCCGATATACCTCATGTGAAGAGTGAGCGGGTGCTCCATCCATTTGAAACCAACATTGCCGTATGAGATTGTGTGGTAAGTTATTCAAAAATTGCAGTACTACTTCTCTTAACAACTGTAGATACCGGACGCTCGTTAAATTCTCATAAATTTCGTATTCAACGCGGTTATTTACAATCATTGCAAAAACGTTGAAGCTTTGAAAATTTGCTTCTCTAATGGCATGTGGATTTTGTTGTGCCTAATGATGACAATTTCTTCTATTAACTATTCCTTCACGATTAAATTTCGATTCATTAATCCAGATAATTTTTGATAAAAAATCAGGATCTTCTTGTGTTTTAGTTATAATAAACTCGCAAAACTGAATTCTTCTATCTTGGTCTCCCGGACGAAAAGCCTGAACAGTTTGAAATGAATAAGGGTGCATCTTATTTTTCTTTAAAATCCTATGTATAGATATGTACATGAAATTCCTACATCTCCAGATGCCGCCGGTATAGAACTGGTTGGATGTGGATGAAAATATCCCAAAACAACGATATCATTACCATCGTCGCCGGTAATCTGTTTTGGAACTGTCTTCTTGACTTGAATACCAAAACGAATGAAACTTGACTCTATTCGTTTAAATTTAGTTTTATTCATTGCTGGTAAATGTGGGTACCTATCTTTCATTAAAAAGTCGACATGTTCTATCAATTATTTGAAGAGATTCACCATGAATGTAGAATAAATTTAAAATATCTCTATTAGAATAATTATTGAATTCGTCTTGCATATTTGTGAACAACTTAAAACCAGTTAGAAACGAAATGAACTACCTTTTAATTTTGACAGATCAAATTTACTTTTCAAGGCTTACTACTACGATTTTTCTTGAAAATGCTCAATTTAGAAAATAATCATTAATATCTCTAAAACTGCGAGAGATAGGCATAGGGAAACCTATATCTGTATGATGCAAGATATTCATCTACTTACTAGGGCGTGCTCATCTACAGGCTATTTCATTAAAAAAAAACGATTTTTCTTAAATTTAAGATTACATAAATAATCGATAAATTTTGAACACCCTGTATGAGATTTATTAAATATTTAGGCATTACTCATAATCTTATACCTTTCCCTGTTTGCAGTAGAAATATGACGTAATTCTATTCAAATACGCCTTAGATATGTGGTTTTAAAAAGGGCATTGAAAAAACAAAAAATTTGACAAAAATCAAAATAATTCAAAAACGGTTAATTATTCACAAAATAAAACCTAATTAAATGTGTTACAGCACTCTACAAGGAATTTAAAAAAGCAATAAAAAATATAACATTCCATTTAAAAAATCAACGTTGGCTATGACTTCCTGTATAACCAAAAGTGATTAATGAGTGTAAATATTTTATATTAACAGACCAAGTATCAACATTACGTGCCACAAATTTTGAAAACTGTCTTAAGGCGTTAACATAGAAAAGTTCTAACGAACGGGTTAGGTGAAAAACCCTGTATATAAATACTTATATGCATTATTTAATTGTTTATACGTTTTTGGAAACGATATCATTTGTTAATTTAGTAGCCAATATTCTTTGAGTATATAACATCTCCACAAACGATGGGTGGTACACCAGTAGAAATAAATTTTGGATAAATTTTGGTGCATATCTAGGAGATATAAGGTGGTATGTACGTGTAGGAAGACAGATTTTAATATGTTTTTAATGCATTTTTACACATGACATGGTAGAAAATGGCATATAATATACATAATGTTAACATACTGTATGCTCTCTCTCTCTTTCTTTCTCTCGGTTTTTATCTGATATACTTGAAAATATACTTGCTAATTTAATTGATACAGGGTGTCCCAGAAATAAAACGACGGAGTAGCAGAAATCGGAAGCTAGATTGTGTAAAAACGTACCCTCAAAATATCAAGTCTTTATTCGTGCGCAGACGGCAGAAAAAATATAATAAAGAATTCAATTGGCCTTACGCCGACGCTGCACTAAATATCCACCTGCATCACTTTCACAATCGGTGCTTTTCAAAACCACCATATTACTTGTGTTAAAAAAAAAGGCGGAAGAATAGATACTTCATAATAAATATCAAACCATTAATTACTTTAATTTTAAACCTGCTAGAAAAATACTATTTATTGAATATTCTAATAATCAGCTTTTTCCAACTACGAACACATTAAAGAGCAACAACCTTCCTATTTTAAAAATAAAAACAACCTTTTATTGCCTGCAAGAAAGTAGGTCACCCATCTGGGTCAATAACCGACTACATAGCTGCGTTATTTAGACACATCCCGCAAAAAATATGTTTTTACGATTTAACGTTTTTTTCCCGTCTTATACAAATAAAAGCGTATTTTTCTCTATGAATGCATCTTCGTTTCTATTTACAAATGAACATTCTTACGTGAATTATAAACATACATTCTGTGCCAGGTCCGTAATGTAATTTTTTTTATCTAAAAAACAACATAGAAAATTAAAATTTAAATTTCTTCGTTATTGCGATATATTTGGGCCTGTTTCTGTTCGGACTTTACATATCTGCTACTCCGTCTTTTTATTTCTGGGACAGCCTGTATAATATTATAACCCATGAGTATATACACGATCTTATTTTATACGGTAGCCGTGTTACCCCAAAGCAACATCGTCTGTTTGCGTTATGCTTGGGTTACAGATATCGCTGATAGACATTTACTATGCAAGTTTATATATGTATTGCCGATCTGAGTTTTTAACAAACATCATGATAATACGTCTTACGGCGATGAACCCTGTGTAGGCCTAAACACGTGTACGTGCATATTTGTTTATGTAAAATAGACAACTATTATTACTAGGTATATATCTGTGTTTACCTGATATGGAACTTGATTTATGTTTGTAACAGTTACGCCGCCCACAATTCGAGTGTTATCGGATGACGTCTGCGAAATCGCATCTTCTGGACTGGAGGTTGTGGGTATGCTCCTTGCAATAGGCAAACCTTTAAAAACAGAAAGTAATATAGATATATTAAACCTCGATATGGAGGAAAGGTAGAAATGCGTATTCAGTGATGGACGATACAGATTCTTTACGAATTTTCGATTTTTTTTTGATTTTATTGGGTATTTTAATAAGAAATCTCTTGGATCTATGTTATAAAACATTCTTGACACAATTATTATGATTTGATTAATACCAGCATAAGAAACTAAACTTGAAGTCTGTAGCTTGATACTAAACAAAAACACTAAATTGCTTTTACCACTCTAAAGCACAAAAAAAGCTAAATACGTATTTCTACAACTATGTCTAATTAATGATTAATATTAATTAAAAATATTAATGTTGGCTTTATTGGAACTAGTTTTACTAGAAATATTGGCATCGGGTGCTGGAGTACTTGAAATTTTGTTTATATTTCACTAGTGAATCATTTGACAGTAGATATTCAGCGTTTGGTTGTAGTAAACTTCACAAATCTAATACATCATGCATTTTGACGACGATTGTTTATTTTTTGTGTTTTTTTTTTGATACAAATGGAAAGTGGTGCTTTATGTTAAAGAAAACTAAATAAATGAAAACACTTTATAGATTAGTAATAGGCAGTAAGAATGAACAAAACATTACTTATACCTACTTCGAACTTAAATAGGAACATTCTAAAATACCATATTGTTATTTTCAATTCAACACAAAACTGCAATTCATAAACAAATTCCTACTGAGAGAAAAAAGGAAAGCACTTAAAAATAACTACTCACAATTCTACTTACTAAATAAAGAAGCACATATAATAGTTATGAGTAACATATTGTAACTAAATGCTATATTTTTACTAAAATTTTGAATCACCAATCATGATAAGATAGTCTATCTATATAAAAGCAATCAAAAAGTAATATATTCAATGATACTAGGAAAAACGGCATTGGTTTAACATTGATTTTATTGGTGAAGCGAGTATAACATAATAAAGAATCTGTCATTAAAATCCAACTTCCAGTGTCATATCTAACCTCTATTGCATTTTATATGGCTTCTAAGTATTTTCAATTGTTCAAAACGATATTAGTCATTAATTGGCTTGTTTACAAATATTATATCTATGTTAATTTGAGGAAATATTATCACTTTTATGCCTTAGCTTGTAATAGTCTTACACGTACAACATATGTTTGCGGAATAGATCACTGAAGTATCAATCTGTATATGAAAAAAAAACTTACCTATCATTTTCAATTGGTTATGCTGAGTGCAATTCCCGTGAAATCTGCTAATCTCTTGGGGAATTTTTTTTAGACGAGATAAAAGCAATATTCATAACAAATACTCTCATATATTATCTACATGCAATATATGACAAAATATTTTATTTGGCGCTGAATAGGAAGAAGCGGTATCAATATTATGTGTGGTAGTTCAAGTCAATCACTTGCCGCTCTATTAATGCTGAAATGAAAAAAAAATTGCGAAAAATAATTTACCTAGTTACTTGAGCTCTGGTTTTAGTTCCTTAAACATGCTATTAAATATACTATACATTCTGTTCACGCGCTGCGTGAACTTGCTACATTTTATAGAAAGCAAATTCCTCTATATTTGCTCGGATAGTCAGCAAAAAGGCCGAAATCAATAATTAAAATTAACACAAAAATGCTTTCGACAATTTTTATTTGTCTGGGAAGCTCGTGGATAAATTTGAGGATCAGGTAGAAATAGTTGGATTTAGATATAAACTAAATTTAATAACAATTCAAAATATACCTTAAACATAACCAAAAAACAAACATTAAAAAAAATCTCAAAATATAATAATTTATCTAAACCGTAAAACTTTTCACCTTGGGGGGTTACTTTGCACCATAGATGGAAAAAGACTAATCTTCATCCAAAAACAAAACTATCAATCGTTTCTGGATAGTTTTTGGTGTTGCCCGTCAGGTAGTAGCACCTGTCACAACATACGAGGCCAACTGTAGGTTGCTATCGCTGCGCGATATAAGATCGTCACACAACGAAATTTTTCTGATTCTAATAATCTCAAAATATCTATCCTCAAGTGGCGCCATCTATCCAAAGCATTATAAACTACTTGGTAATCGCTGAGCATTTTTAAAATGACGTGATAAAAATATACAATTTGATTGGATTATATCAAACCTACTATTATTGACATTTGACTGATTTGTCATTTATTTTTTCTATTCCATATTCTTTTCTATTTAAATTACTACACATATACTATTTCCATTGATATAAACCATTTAAATAGTGTATATTGGTTCAATAAATACTTAATTGTCTTCAATGAATAGGTTATTTAATCCGTAAGACAAAATAGTATTTTGTTAAAGATATTAAATTGCTTCTGATATCAATCCTTAAATATTATGTATTAATATCTAAAACCTAAAAGATTAATTAACACTGATAATTGTTATTACCGATAAATAAACACTCACCTGTTAAAATGTAAACAGCTGTTTTATCAGCAATGCTTGTACTCTCATGAGTGTGAAGGACTCTTCCTTGTGTTGAATGGCTCGAACCAAATACTTGTGTGGACCGTTTAAATAAATTAGTGCACAGCATCTATACGTGGATAGGTGAAGATCATGAATGATATTAAACAGTAGTAGGTGGAGAGTGACATCTTAATATGAATAGCAGAGATAATACATATTAATAATAATAATAATGATCATAGAGTATTTATTGTAAAAGATATTCAGAGCAAAACTGTTTATTTATAAAGAAATATATATATATAATTATTTCAATCAATATATGTAGTTTAATTGTTGAAAATAAGTTAAATCATAAAAGTATGGTGATGAACATAAATAATGACGAATGCAATAAACCAAACTATCATTTGCTACCTTTATACAAATAAAAATTTCCAAAAATTGGCATAATATATATACCGGTGTCCACACTTAAGTGCGCACTATTGAGAACTCTGTTATCTTTGGAGGTGCAGAATCGGTCAAATGGGCAAAGTAGTACCATTTTTTATGGCGGTTACAATTGTGAAAATAGAAAAACAATTGAACGTCGGGTTCTCTAGATATTCGACCAAACAAATTTTTTTTAAATGGAACACCCTGTATATTTTTTGGCGATTGGAAAGAGAATCGCAAACTGAACAAAAGAGTCTTAGTACACTAGTATAAAAAAATGTCAAATAAAGTAGTTACTGAGAAATCTGTATCTTTGCTTTGTTTGCATGAAATCGATATACCTTAATTTAATTAATTAAAGCGTCACATTGTCTAGTAGCTGTCAAATTATTTGTATTTGCTGTTGTTAAAGTTACTGTGTGGAAAAAGTACTGGTTTTACAATTTTTTCAACCGTAACAATGGCATTTACTCATTTGGAAAAGTGTAATATGTTGGAGTTGTACTTGAAGTTTAACAAAAATTCAGATAAAGCGCTCGAATGTTACATTCAGCAATTTCCTGATCGTGATGTACCAGATCGTCGCTATTTTTTAAAACTTTATCGAAGATTAAGAAGCAACGAAACAGTTTTTATAAAGAAGAGGATCAAAAATGATTTTGTATTATCACAAGAGACAGAAATAAATGTATTGGCATATTTTCAGGTACATCCAAATAATTCTGTAAGGGATTTGTCCAGAGAATCAGGTGTTTCTCGTAGTACGATCCATAAAATTTTGAAAAAAAATAAATATGTTCCCTTTAAATATCAGCCTGTTCAAACTCTACTTTTGGGTGACTATCAAAGACGATTAACTTTTGCTCAATGGTTTATCAATGCTTTTGAAGAAAGTCACAATTTCTTCAGACACATTTTATGGAGTGATGAATCCAACTTTTCTAATCGCGGGATGATCAATAAAAGAAATAATCATTACTGGAGTCGTGAAAACCCATTTGTTGTTTATCCTTGTAATCCACAACACCGATTCAGTTTAAATGTTTGGTGTGGTATAATCGGATCCCGAACTGTTGGGCCATTTTTCTATCGGGGTTCTTTAACAGGAGAAAGATATGTGGCATTATTGACAGAAATTTTAGAAAATTTTCTGGATGAATTAAATTTGGTAGACAGACAGATTATTTACTTTCAACAAGATGGAGCGCCTGCCCATAATCACCGCGAGACAAGGGAGTTATTAGAAAGATTATTTGGCAATAGATGGATTGGCACAAATGGTCCTATTCAGTGGCCCGCACGTTCGCCTGACATGACGCCATTAGATTTTTTCTTGAGGGGAGCAGTAAAAAATCAAGTGTACAAACATAGATATGCAATAGTGGATGAGCTTCAGGAAAGAATTTCCAACATCATTAACGCCATGGATGGTAGGACCATTTTAGGAGCTACTCGTAATGTTCACACAAGATTGAGAAAATGTATTGAAATGGAAGGAGATGTCTTTGAACATTTAATTTGAATAATTTTCTTTACTATTTTTGTATTTATTTTTATTTGTTTATTAAATTAAAGGCTTTAATGAATGTTTAATTGTCCGTAGATATATCGATTTCATGCAAACAAAGCAAAGATACAGATTTCTCAGTAACTACTTTATTTGACATTTTTTTATACTAGTGTACTAAGACTCTTTTGTTCAGTTTGCGATTCTCTTTCCAATCGCCAAAAAATATACAGGGTGTTCCATTTAAAAAAAATTTGTTTGGTCGAATATCTAGAGAACCCGACGTTCAATTGTTTTTCTATTTTCACAATTGTAACCGCCATAAAAAATGGTACTACTTTGCCCATTTGACCGATTCTGCACCTCCAAAGATAACAGAGTTATCAATAGTGCGCACTTAAGTGTGGACACCCGGTATATAAATATATATATATATATATATATATATATTGTTTGACCTCTTGATGAGAATAATCGGGATTTTTCGGCAAGTAATTAATCAAACACGCTTTAGAAAATCATAATGTTTGCATTTATTTTTACGTTTCGACCTTCTTTTTTTTGGTCTTCCTCAGAAAAGACATATACAGCCGAGAAAAATTATTTTTCTGAAACAACACCATGTATAAGCAAACTGTGATAACATTAAGCTAATTTTTTTCCCCTTATCAATTTTTTGAATACATTTTAAAATTTTACAGTAACATCACGTTTAAAATACACTTAAAAAATGAGAAAACTTACTCCAAAAACACGTAACACACAATGTCCTTGCAACCTTTTTTAGAACTGCACAAACAAAAATATACAATTAACGTGTTTTAAATTTAAAATTTTGATATACATAACGTCAACGATTAAAATGTAAAACTTTTACCGACTGTCTACACTGCTGGTTTTATTCTGACCTAGACACGGCCACACAACAAAAATCGGAGAAAAAACACTTTTTTAGACGATGTATTTACCTGTACGTATGTAGGATAATATTTATGTACAGGGTTTTGTTATTATAATAATTGTCGGTATACTGTCGACAAATTCGAGATTTCACCTTTGTCGTTAATTGATTTTTGATTTTTGTGAATCTCAATCATCTCCAAAATGTTTCTCGACTTAGTATTATATTCCTTATGTAACACTGAAATGCCATCAAAATCAAATGTGTGTGAGAACTGGTTAGAATGTTTCTTTAACGCCGTGCTATTTTTTACGTATTTATGTGCTTTGACCCTTTCATCAAGATATTGTTTGGTCTGGCCAATATAGATACCTTCGCAGTCTTTACACGGAATCTTATACACAACATGTGTTTGTTTTTTTAATGGAATTTTGTCTTTTAATTTTGTGTAAAGATGCTGTAAATTGTTATAATTGGTGTGTGCGACCTTGACATTGTGTGGGGCCAATATTTTGCCCAGTTTCTGTGATAGATGATTTATGAAAGGTAAAGCAACATATCTGGTGTCGTTTTGTTTTTGGTTGTGATTTCTATTTGTGGTACTGTTATATATTTTATTAAGTTCTTGTTTTATTATTTCGTTTACAAAGTTTGTTGGATAATTATTACGCGCTAAAGATATTTTAGCATGGCTTATCGCTTCTTTTCTGTATTCAGGATTCGTTAGCTTGATGGCTCTACTAATGAGATTTGCAACAATGTTCTTTTTGAAATTAATTGGTTGAGCCGAATAAAAATTGAGATACCTACTCGATGATGTATCCTTTACGAACCATTTTGTTTTAACCACTTCACCCTCACGGATCAATGTATAGTATCTAAAAAGTTTAATTTATTATTGGCTTCGGTTTCTACTGTAAATTGCAATCTTGGGTGGTAATTGTTGAAACAATCTAAGATGTATTGTGTTTTTTGTAACGGTACCGCTGTAATACAATCGTCCACGTATCGTTTGAAAAATGGTGGCGGAGTCATCAATAAAGGGATAGTACTTTCTTCCAAGTCCTCAAGGACCAATTGTGCAATAATGCTGGAAATTGGTGCTCCCATGGCACAGCCATATTTTTGTTGGTAAAATTTATGTTTATATGAGAAATACGTGGTCGATAATGTTAACTCAATAGCATTTAAAAATTCGTTTAGTGGTAAATCAGTAAAATTTTGTATCTTGTTCCATTTTCTATTAATGAGGTTTTTGGCAAGATCTAATGGGATATTTGTATACAGCGATTTTACGTCCAAAGATATGAGTTTTTCATCAATTTTTAATCTGATTGTGTCAATAAAATTTTTGAAATCAAAGGAATTCTTAATATAATATTCGTTTTGGTTGATAACGTGGGCAAGAATATCTGCTAAAAATTTTGATAACTTGTACAACGGGCTCTGGATGCATGAAACAATTGGTCTCAGAGGTACATTCTGTTTGTGTAGCTTGGGGAGGCCATAAATTTTGGGGCATTGGGCATTGTGTATTGTTAAGTGATTGGCTAATGTTGGAGAAATGAGGTTTTTATCTTCCCAAGATTTTATTAGGTGATTGTTCTTTTTTTGGATAATATTAGTAGGGTCTGATTTTAATTCTTGATTTGTTGTTTTATCGTTCAATAATTCGCACATCTTTTGATCATATTCAGCAGTATCCATAATTACAGTAGTATTACTCTTATCTGGTTTTAGAATAGTTATTTGAGGATTTTTTTGATGAATTGTTTTGTTGCATTAATGTTTTTGATTTCAATAAGAGATTTGTTTTTAATTGACTTCCTCTTTAAAATATGAATTTGTCGACAGTATACCGACAATTATTATAATAACAAAACCCTGTACATAATATTATCCTACATACGTACAGGTACATATATACATCGTCTAAAAAAGTGTTTTTTCTCAGATTTTTGTTGTGTGGCCGTGTCTAGGTCAGAATAAAACCAGCAGTATAGACAGTCGGTAAAAGTTTTACATTTTAATCGTTGACGTTATGTATATCAAAATTTTAAATTTAAAACACGTTAATTGTATATTTTTGTTTGTGCAGTTCTAAAAAAGGTTGCAAGGACATTGTGTGTTACGTGTTTTTGGAGTAAATTTTCTCATTTTTAAGTGTATTTTAAACGTGATGTTACTGTAAAATTTTAAAATGTATTCAAAAAATTGATAAGGGGAAAAAAATTAGCTTAATGTTATCACAGTTTGCTTATACATGGTGTTGTTTCAGAAAAATAATTTTTCTCGGCTGTATATGTCTTTTCTGAGGAAGACCAAAAAAAAGAAGGTCGAAACGTAAAAATAAATGCAAACATTATGATTTTCTAAAGCGTGTTTGATTAATTACTTGCCGAAAAATCCCAATTATTCTCATCAAGAGGTCAAACAATATATAAATACGGCAACAAAGAATAGCAAATATATATATATATATATATATTCTCAAGCTTCAAGAATTCTTGAAGCCTGAGAAGGCCTGTTTCTTTGTTGAGCTTTCATATATGCCGTATGTGTCAATTTTCATTAGCCATAGGCGATCAATCCATACAATACGTGGCAACTTCGTACCCCTACTTTCCTTTCCAATTCCAGCGACGCGACAACCGATACATGCTCGCAAATACAAGTCATGGCAGTAACCATTGGACCACCGACTCGGGTGTTTCTAATGCGTTCAGAAATAATATTTACGAGTTGCAAGTATTTGTTTTTCTTTTTCCTTTCAGTAAATGCAGAGAATTATTAAGCTGCGTTCACGCTGCATGACACAAACAAAAGCGTAATTCTAATAAAATTAAAAAATAACCCTTATAAAATAAATAAAAAAGAATTCCTCCCTGCACAGCAAGACATTGCCCTAGGCGGTCGTTGAAATTTACTCTTACGTTTTCTAACATGTGAGCAGTTACTGAATTAGCAACCTCAATTATTTTTTCTCTCAAGGCAACTATGTTTTCTGCTCTGCCAGCTTCATGGGTATAAACAATATTTTTTTAAATATCCCCACAAACAAACATCATTTGGAGAGAGATCAGTAGATCGCGGAGGCCATTTGATGTTTCCCGTTCCAGTAATAAGACGGCCAGGGACCGCAACGTGTTCCCAGCTAAACATTGAATGTAAAATCTGGGTCGGGATCGGAGAATATCGTTGTGATGTCGGTTGTTGTCGGCATTGGTGACGGACAGTAGGGGTACCACGTTGTCACGTATTACATTCATACGTATAGATCGCACGTAAACATTGAATCCCTATACCTAATGATATTTGACACATGCGGTAAATATAGTATATTCAATCTAAGAAAGGAGCGTTGGGAACGATAGGGCTTAAAATAAACGTTTGTGATTGGTTGAAATCGAGTGTGCATTTACACCGGCAAAATAATCGCATTTAGTTTGTTCTGTCAAAAATTTGTTTACTGACAGTTTTGTTGTTAATATTCTTAAAAAATAGTTCTTCTTAGAACTCGCAAGTGAAATATTCATTTGTTAAGGTATTTTATCACTTTCGTTAACTTTCTTTTCGTAATTGCTAATATTTTATAGTATGGCGGAAGCAGTTTTAACAGGTCCTTCAAAAAATTGTAAAAGGAAACATATAAGATCTGGACAAAGGCAAATGGCTTATAATGTGTATATTAAGCATAAAGATAATATATCTAAAACAGCTGCAGTTAATCAAACAACAGAGGAAGTGGGAATTAGTAAGAATACAATGTACTGCATTATTAAAGAAATGGAAATATCCGGAGTTCCAATTTCTCCTCCAAGAAAAAGAAATTATCGTCATACTTACAATAAATTAGATGAAGTACAAAAAAAGTACAATTAGACGGCATGTGCATTCCTTTTTCTTGAGGAATGAGTTACCAACTTGTACAAAAATTTGTGAGCATGTAAATTATATATTATTATTTGGTTTCTAGGTTAGTAGTAATGATGACAGTTTACCTCGAATAAAACGAACATTACTTTGGACAATCCTAAAAAACTAGGATTCAAATGGGAAAAACGCACACGAAACAACATATTAATTGAACAAAATAATATTGTATTATGGAGACGTTGATATTTAAAAAATATTAGACAGTTCCGCGCAGAGGGTAGAAAAATCTATTATTTAGATGAAGCGTGGGTGAATGCAGGTCATACGAAAACAAAAATACGGAAAGATACAACAGTGCTAAACCCAAGACACGCATTTATTGAAGGTCTTTCTACTGGCCTAAAAGGTCCATCTGCTAAAGGAAGCACATTGGCTGTGAAGCTGGTTTTGTAGATGGTGGTTTGTTATTATTTGAATCTAAGAAAACGGGAAATTATAATGAAGATATGAATAGTGAGGTATTCATTGAATGGATACAACATATATTACCTTTTCTTGAGCTTGGCTGTGTCATAGTGATGGATAATACACCTTACCATTCAAATAAAACAGAAAAGTCACCTACTTCATCCTGGAAAAAGGAGGCACTTATTGAATGGCTAACATCAAAAGGAATTTTGCTGATAGCAGTATGCTAAAATTTGAATTAATGGAGCTTGCAAAAAACCACACAACCTCTCATCCAGCCTCATATGTCGTTGATGAAATAGTAAGATAAAGTGGTCGTACTGTTTTGCGTTTACCTCCGTATCACTGCAATCTAAACCCCATCGAACTGGTATGGGGTCAAGTGAAGCATCATGTTGCTGCCAATAACAAATCATTTAAATTAGATGAAGTCAAAAATTTATTGTTAGAAGGATTAAATATGGTTGATGCTGCTGCATGGAAAATAATATTTATCATGTCATGACCGAAGTAAACAAAATGTTTGATATTGATAATATTGTAGATGATATGGTAGAAAATCTCAGCTTTACTGTAAATACAGGATCTTCCTCAGAATTTTCATTGAATTCAGATTCTGTTATTGAAAACATGTAATTTCAATGTTCGACATAAGTTGTTGCAAATAAAAATAGTGTAGTGGTAAATACTTGTTAATAATAATTAGAAATATACTTTTTATTCTGTTCCTGATTTTTGTTTACGTATTCACTGTAATGTTTTGTGAAATAAAAGTACTTGTACATGTTTATAAGAGATTTTATTAATAAAAATATGAAATAATGCCCTCCTTATTACTTTATGGCCTGTCATATTAAAAATACATTTTTAAAATGCTTATCGTAAATATTGAAATCATATCTTAATGCTATTTTATCAGATACATTTACTTTTGTGGATTTAATGAATTTCCATTCATTTTAATATAGATACTTCTTCTGCGGTATTTTTAATACATGATCTTCACATTGCAGTTCGTTATTTGCTGTGTTTGTATACAAATTTATTACGGATGCGACAATCTACAACAATAAAATTAGATATTGCAAATAAGATATTAATTGAAATATCTGCTAATGGAAATAGTGTCTAAAATTTATTGGATGTTAACGTCGAATATTGCCTTTTAAGCAAAAATTTTATACTTTTTACTCACATATTGATAATGATACCTACATTTTTGAATGTTGTAAAATGTAAGAGTTCTATTTTCATGTACACACACCGTGTTATTCAATACTTCTCCTTATATTTTAATATTTTTTGTGTGAGCAATATTCTGTTTTGGAAAACTTATACAATACTGATTACCTGTTTGCGTTTTCATGTGTGTTAGTATGAATAATTAAATGAAGTGATGGAAATCTCTTGGTGAAACATGTCAAAATATAAGTAAGTAATAGCAAATGAAACACTTGGTATTGTTTCACAAATATATATAATTAAACACTCGATGTAGGTACATTTCGCCTTGCGGCATCGTCAGGAGTTCTAGAGAAACTTAAGTAAAATTCAATATACTGTAACTACCTACCTACTTCAAACAAAAATGTGAATAGAAAAAAATACAAAAAATAGAAAATTATGAAAAGGTCATGTCATGACTTATCTGGAAAGAGCGTTTTTGTACCAGTAGTAAAAAATCATAGCATTTTTACACATAACAAAGCGCCACGAAAAGTCATTTCTCGACTTGGAACTAATAAGAGGTAAATAATGAGTCTATTATTGACCTAGGGAAATAATGAAAACAAATAAAGGGAATGCCGCAACTATGCAATCGCAGTAGTATGTATGTATGTCAAGTTGTCAACCGTCAAATTCATTGCAGTTTATTTTTATTTAGATTTATACCACAAATCATACTCTAAAACTTATAAGTGCTCGACCTCTAAGGTAAAATAACTAACAGTATTTTAACAATAGCAAAATATGTATGACAGAAGTATAATTGGAAACAAATATCCTAACAGGTAACTATTATAGATGTAAAGATATTTTACTTTGTTTACATATAACTGTATTTTAAGGTTATGTAACAACATAATATGGAAACAATATAACACGTAACTATTACAGATGTAAAGAATTTTAATTTATTTCAATATTGAATAATGGGTCCATAAAGTCGAGGCTTTTTAATGTTGTGTGTTTAACGGAAGTACGTTTTGAGAAGTTACTACTGTATTTTTGGAATTACACGATTTTTTAAATTCTGTATATGTTTTTATGTATAAGTGTTTAGATATATGCGGAAGCAAGTTCTCAACTGCCTGTTCTGCAATCTCGCGCATTGCAGGTGGTGTAACCTAAACTCTTCAGATATTATAAATGGAATAAAAAATAATCTAATAAATACCTACTTGACTTTTACTTTCAGCATTTATGTCAAAACTTATTTGTCAACATCAAAATATAGCCTACTTATTTGTTTATATGAAGTTTTATTACAAGGGAATTCTTACATGTATGAGTAAATTTATTCATAATTATTAAGGTTTCAAGATCCAATTAGACTACTGGTACAAAAAATAGTATACATACTACGGTTGAGAAGACTATTATTGCCCTTGTGGCTTAAATTCCTCGGCGCTGTGCGCCTCGGAATTTAATCTCGCCACTCGGGCAATAATAGTCATCTTCTCAACCTTGGTATGTAATATACTATTTTACATTGCTAGGGTTCTAGAAGGTTATTTTATAAAAGAAAGTTTACTTTTACAACCTTAATGACCAAACCGAACTCATAAATTCACCGTTAATAAACCCTAGCATTGTAAAAACGGTATTTCCAGATAAGTCATGATCTTTTCATAATTTTCTATATTTTGTATTTTTTTCTATTTACATTTTTGTTTGAAGTAGGTAGTTACAGTATATTGAATTTTACTTTAGTTTCTCTAGAACTCCTGACGATGCCACAAGGCGAAATGTACAACGAGTGTTTAATTATATATATTTGTGAAACAATACCAAGTGTTTTATTTGCTATTGCTTACTTATATGTGTTAGTATGGTTAAATTTTAAATGCAATGTAAGCCTTACTTAAATAAATGTTAATAAACACGTAAAATCAAAATACACTGACAAAAAAAATTATGTTAAATTACTATAAAAAAAATTGGTCACGGGGATCATTGTTTTCATGGTAATTTTACGTTTTAAAAGTCACATACACAAATATATTTGTAATTTTAATTTGAATTCTTTAATAATACAAATAAATTGTGAATTTACTTTGATGCATTTGTACTTCACTAACTTACAACGTACCTAATCACTGTAAAATGTTACAAAAAATTTATGTCGTTTCACATAATTTTTTTCTGTATATAATGATATCATATATGTATAATAATATCCCTGCTATCCATATGACAGTAAACATACGTTCTGTTTGTTTTTAAAATACAAAATTCATCGTGTGTAAACTGTGCTCATATTGTAGCGTACCAAAGTAGTCTGCGTTAAAAGGTAAGTAATTCACAAGGTACTTCGAATAATGAGAATTGATTATTCAAAATGTAGTATAAAGAAAAATCTTGGCAAATAGCTATATTTTTTTTGCATTTGAATGTAAATTTATATCTCAATATTTGTAGATGTATAAAATTCTAATGGAAAAATTGCTGGGCTGATGTGAAGCAACTTTGCTAGACGTTATTTCACCAATATTAAGCGATAAGTCTGAATATGTGAGCTCTAAGGTATTTGAGGGCTGATTTAGTACAGTATTAAAAAAGATACATGTGGGTTTATTATGAATATTTCAACATTGTCAAGTTTTGTTCTGTAAATAAATAAAGATGCTTTAGTAATTTTTAAAATGCTCTAATTATTACCAATGTTATCATAAGGTTGAGAAGTGCCAACAAAATAGTTTAGTGAGTATTTTAAGTGTATGTGCAAATATATCAGTTTATTGTAATATTGGAGTATACTGTACTACAAAGTTATTTTGTCTTAACAAGACGATTTAGTTGCGATTCTGTAGAAAAAATGTTTCCACATATTAAGTTTTAAGGAGGTGCAAATGATACTAGCGAGTGGCTGAATATTTTATGAGGCAAATATTGCGATGTGGAATAGTAAAGCTTCAAAATCTTCTAATACAGTTGAAGGTATCGATTACGTTAGTACCGCAACATTTTTTAAAATCCAAGAAGTTGCGACGCTTCAGGGGAATTACCCCCGCCCTGCAACGTCGGAAGCCGCCGATGCCCGGTGTGACCCGATCTCAGGAGTGGGTGAGTCCCTAGTGATCTTAATTGCGCCACTCTATTTTAAAAGAAAAATTCTGCGTCTTCCACTTTAATTTGTCGTTAATTTCCCTTCCCGTCAGGGATGAAGAAAATTAACCAGGCGGCAAACAGAGAAACCCGCCAGTTGTTAATTTACGTTGCAGGACGTTAGTAGATCGAAAATCAAAAAAAAAACACAAAAACTTAATAATGAAACACTAGAAGTACGAAATACCTGCTTTATTTAACTTAAGAGGGGTCTCTACTCCCACCACTGAGGCCACTGTAGACAGTTTGATTTCCCCATAAAATTAACCGTAAATATTTATCAATTTTTAGTTTTTTTAATACCAAATGAAAGAGAATTCGAATATCTATGTACGCGTAGTAATATTTTTTCTAAAAATATTTTAGAAATTGTCATAATTAGTAGCAGAAGTAGGTCAACATTTGTCGAATTTATTTTGAAATAAATAAAAAGAAATTCAAAATTTCACTACTAAGCGTACGCAAATTTGAGTTTTCTCTACAAATTGATGTAATTATTTATAGCATTGGTTGAAATTTGATCTTAATTTTAAGGGGAAATCGAAACCCTTGCAGTGATAATGTTTATGATTTTTGTACGTTGTCAAATGGACTAGCCCGTCCTGGGGCCCGATTCTCGAGTCGTGAGAACAGAGATTTCGAGAGAACAATGGAGGGGATTCTCTTGATATATTAAAAATCGTATTCTTGAACTTGAGAGAACGATCCCTTCTCTCAAGAGTTGTGAGAATATACATCTATCGGTTCAAGTCAAGCGAACATATTAAAAGTTAAGAGAAGAATGCGCATATCGACTTAAATTATTTTGTACATGTGACAGCGATGAATGTATATGTTACCGTTAAAGCATGTAATCCGATATTCTATGAAATAACTCGTTATTTCATAAAATACCGATCTATGGTAGTTAAAGTGTAGAATACTTTGTAATTTGATACTTTAACTAGTTAATATATAGAATAACGGCTGCACTTTATTTTAAGTGCTGTTACAATAATAATAATAAAATTATTAACCATATTTAGTGGTATTACCATGGAAGGAAGTGAAATAAAAAGGAAAATGAATGAAAAGTTTACGGACTCTATAAATAAAAAAGAAACGAAGACGAATAGTGCGTTACTACCACACGATAAATATGTGAGGTTAATGGAAGATGTGAAACGTGCAAAAGAAACTGAGAAGAAAGTTCCCCGAGATTATTGGTTGCTGGAACATTATGATGTACTTGTAGTAAAAGGCATTGAAAAATTAATTGTACCGATGAAAGAAAGAGACTCTGAAGTAGTCTTTTATATTACAAGAAATGATTTGTTTGATGTCCTTTACGACACCCACCTTGCAATAGGACATGGAGGAAGAGATCGTATGGTTAATGAACTAAAAAAGAAGTACAAAAATATAACGCAGGCACAAATAAAAAGTTTTTTGGATAACTGCGAATTATGCCAGCAGAAGAGGAAGAGTGAAAAGAAAGGGGTTGTTGTAAAACCCATACTCTTTCTGAGCATTTAAATAGTCGCTGTCAGGTAGATTTAATTGATTTTCAATCTCACCCTGATGGCAGTTATAAATTCATCATGGTCTATCAGGACCATCTCACAAAATTTGTTGTGTTAAAGCCTCTAGAAACCAAACGCGCTGAGGAAGTTGCTTGTCGTATTCTTGAAATATTTTTGCTTTTTGGAGCTCCTAGCATTCTGCAATCGGACAATGGTCGTGAGTTTTGCAATAAAATGATAGAAAGTCTTCGAGATATGTGGCCGGAGTTAAAAATTGTGCACGGAAAGCCTAGGCACAGTCAAAGCCAAGGTAGCGTGGAAAGGGCAAATCAAGATGTAGGAAACATACTTACCACTTGGATGCAACAAAATGGCACAAACAAATGGAGTAAAGGGTTGCAGTTTGTCCAGTTTATGAAAAATCGTGCCTATCATTCTGGCATCAAAAGAACCCCTTATAAGGCAATGTTTGGTGTAGATCCAAAAGTTGGTTTAACAACGTCTTTTTTGCCTAAAGAAGTAATAAATTCATTGCAAGATGAAGAAGATTTAAACAAAGTTTTGGTAAACATGGGAAAAGAAACTGAAGAACCGAACCTTGCAGATAGTGAGAATAGTGATAATACAGAAGATTGTGAACAAATTGAAGCAAAATGTGTAATTTGTTTAGAAACCTTCTCATCAGACTGTTATTCGCTGTGCATTGACTGTTTAAAACCAGTTCATTTCACATGCGCAACAGAAATATTTATTAAAAACCCCGATGGGTTGAATCAAGATCGACGATGTCTGTTATGTCACAGAAAAATGTCAATAATAAATGAACGTAATGACGCTAGAGAAGGTTTAAGTCAACAAGCGAAAAAGATGAAGATTACTTCAGATAAAAAAAACTCCTTGGCAGCTATTGGTTCAACAGTTCGTGTACAAGTTCCTGATGTAGACCGTGGAAGAGGAGATCCTAGGTCCGTACTTGCCATTGTACTAGATATTTCTGATGACAATTATTACAAATTGGGCACAAGGAATGGTGTAATAAAACAACTATATGCAAGATCTCAGTTTAGTGTTTGCGATGAGAAACTTATATCCGCTGAAGAAGTTGCTTCCGAAGAGATATCCTTGCGGGTAGTGGCAACTGCCCAGTCAACCGGCACAGGACAAGGCTTTAAAAAATGTTCTTGCACAAAAAAATGTGAAACAAAACAATGTTTTTGCAAAAAGAATAATGTACTGTGCAATTCCAAGTGTCATGGCAGCGGTCCGTGCACAAATAAATAGTAGTACCTAATATGTAATACAGGGTTTTCCTATTGCTTTTCACTATTTGTCAATTGTGTTCACGATTTAGCAAATGTAATTCCCACTTTTGGCAGCGCTTGTCAAAGCGCTGCCAAAAGTGTGTGAAACACAATAATTGACAAATAGTGAAAAGCAATAGGAAAACCCTGTAAGGCCTTATCGACAGAAAACTGTACATTTAAATGTATTTCTCTTTGTGCTAATAATATTGTTTAATTTTTTTACAATTATTTTTTTACTACTTTTGTAAAAATATTGTTCCAAAAATGTAGGAGTATCTATTATCTTTTGTGTAATGTGTTTTTTACAATTTGTTGTTTTTTTTTGTAATATTAACAACTATTGAAGCTATCTAATAAATTCCTTAAGTTGTAATCTTGGTCCCGTCTATTTATTTCATACTTTCTTTTGCACGATTACGTTATTTTACAGAATAACTAGGTTATATATAGAATAACTAGTTAAAGTATTGAAAAACAAAACTATTTTATGATTTACCTACCGTGGATCGGTATTTTATGAAATAACTAGTTATTTCATAGAATACCGGAATTATTCGCTTTAACGGTAACATATATAAAAGAGTAGTATAGGTTATGGTATAGATAGTTATAACACAGTATAGAGCTGTATAGACACAGTAGTTTCTCTCGCCGTCGGCACCTTTGATGTTTGTGTCGCAAAATGGTACTGCGCATTCACGCACGCGCAACCAGAGGCGTAGTCAATTTTTCTATTCAGGAATAAACCAGTGGCGCAGAACCAAATCGTTTATGAGATAATTATGTTAATCTATGTTTAAAATTATGAAAAAGCTATATCAATAATACAAAAAGCGAGGATAAAACACTGCTTTTTATTAAGTACATATTACACACGCATTTAAAATGTACCTAATACATTATACGTACAACACAAAAAAAGGCTACTTTAACCTAAAGATTACTTAAATTTCTTGACACAATTCATCAATGGTGTTGTAAAATTGTTATTTTATTTGAATTGCCACTAACTTTGAAATGTCTATTGCAAAATTTCAAAGTATAAAAAAATCTTACACGAATAAATAGCTTTATCAATAATTCAGTAGGAAAATTTTCGCAGGGATGTTTATATGATATTTCTTCCAACTTCTGTTTTAATTTAAAGCTAACATTTGGTTCGAAGGAAAATGAAGAAAAAAATTCACAGAAGGCTTTTTCCTAATGCGGTATTTATATATATATTATATACTGAAATTATGGTCGGGCGTTGCCAAATTAGTAAAGCTGTTTCACAAAGTTAGGACATGCCTTAAAATAAGTGTAAAATTTGAATTCATTCATTTTTGTGTTTTAAACGTATAATTGTTGGAAAACTACGCTTTTCAAAACATTTGTGTCCCAAATAACCTACAAAATAACTGAAGGCATTTTGTTCACTTATATTTTCCCATTGTCGGTAATTAATCTTCGAAAATTAAATTTTGCGTTGGTGGTGGCGGATTTGTCATGAAGTTTGAGTAATTATTCACAACTACAATAAACAATATGCATATTTTAATGCACGTGGGGATCTTACCGCATTGGTTCGTTCGAAAACCTGAAAAGCTTAATTTAGAATTGTTCGAACTATTCTTGCTCAACAATAATGGGGCATTTTTCTTTCAAGTATTCGCGAAACAAAACACTACAATTATTGATAAAACGTTATGCTGCTTGCACACTAATTATAAAAAAACAATTTGTTTGTCAAAAATGTTAGAAGTACGTCAGCATCCATTAAATTATATGGAAATGTTTCAAGGAAATGCACAAAAATCAAACAAAAAATTTTGACACATTTTAAACACAAATTCTAAATTAATAATGTGTTAATAAATTTATTTGACGTTAATTATAAATGCCAAAGGAATGTATAATTTAGTTTTACATATGCCTTGTTTAATTTGTGTACAACTACCCATTAATTTGTAAAATTAGTGTTCATAATAAATTGTTTGTAAAACATTTCGTATAATTGGTGTACACCCAGCATAACTTACATTAACGGCCATTCACAAATCGCATGCCGAGCAGTCGCATCAAATAATCCCGCCAACTCAACAGCTGATCGCTGACTACTGCGCAGTGACGCACGCGTCGGTTTGCCGGTGGACAATTATTTCCCTCGAGAGAAACTACTGTTTCTATTAAATAGCTATATACTGTGGTTATAAGCAGTACGGTAGAATAGGTACTATTAGGTACTGTACGTGCATTATCACAGTATTATACATGTTTGGAGTAACATCGATGAAGAAGAGATTTTTATAGTGAATCAAGTACTAATCGATATTGCGGAAGCAGAGGAACTCTATCAACATCCTCGGCGTCGTTTTTATATGCGGGAAAATGCGTTTAACTTATCTGATATACAATTTAGAAAATTATTTCGTTTAAACAAAGAAACAACAAAGGCTATATTACACTTGTCAATTTCTTCACCAAGTATTTAGGTGAATTAGTAGTACTAATAGTGCAAAGTAGGAAATAAAAAAATTAATAAATTTACCGAAGATTTGTGTTTGATATTGAATATAAAAATAACTACACAAGAGATGCAAAAGAAAATAAATAATTTACGCACACAATTCTTTCATGAAGTATCAAATTAACATGCCATTTTTAACGACATGCATGATATGTATAAAAATTAATAATAAATTGATAAGTCTAATACAACCTCAAGAAATATCATTGATATGATTTCTGAATATGCTGAACAATCATCCCGAACGTCGTCTATTAACATAAAATGACAAATATAGAAACATATTACTGAAACGTTTTAACATTATTATAATACTTCAAATTTACTAACACAAAATTGTCTGTATAGTTTTCTAACCGCTCAAGGGGTGCAAATGCAAACTTAAACCAGTATTCCACAATGCGTTGATACTTTAATGTGAATAAATTGAACTGGTGTTGATTATGTGACAACACCAGTCAAATACCCACAAACACATACAGTCACCCCTTAAAACCCCTTGAATACAGGCAACCATATATACATCGGCGATGCTTAAAGTTAGACCCTTGTATAAGAGTATAGGTAAAAATCACAGAAAATTAATGCAGATTTTGCTAACAAAACTAGTAAATTCTGAGAACCCCATCACATTTTAAATATTAGAAAGAAAATCACCCGCCCAAATTTAGAAAACCAAACCAATGACTACTCTTTTCAGGAACCCCAACTGAAACCCCCGTACTAAATACTAAATATTAGAATTAAATACCTGATTAGTTTAAAATACACATTAGTCTTATTTTAATAGTTATATTTAGCATATTTTTACAATCCAACAATGACTAGTTGATTATTATATAGGCAAAGTAATAATATAAAATGAATCTGACAGCCATTACAAATGGCCAATTTTAATTTCAAGTTTCAACATTTATCATCACACTATGAGCATATAAATGAGTACCATTTTATAGTGTGAATTCTCAAGAGTAAAATGTCACAAAAAGTTACAGGTTCAAAGTTAAAGCAAGGTTGATAGTTTTGAAAGCATCATCCCAAACATTGGCAAAAGTATAGCACATACATGACAAATTTCTAAATAAAAGTGCATAGCGTAAAACTAAAATAATCTAATGTTGAACATAACAAACATTTAAACCATAAACTAGATGACAAGTTACAAGCATGGTAACAAACAATAAAACTGTTAGATGTGCACATTTAAGTTAAGCATCATTTTAATTTTCAAATTTCGATGCGCCATATTGTCCGAAGCATAATTAATTTCAAATATTTCATATACATAAGTAAAGTAATTATAAATAAACTCTAGCAGTTACAAAGTCTATCAAGACGTATTTACGTTGGAATATTTTTCAGTGACATATTTGTAAGTTAAGTCCAGATATTTAAATAAGCATATTGAATAATTTGACAGTTGTCAACATAGGTAAAAGATAAGTTTAAAAATATTAATTACAAGCTATTTAGATAATTTAAAAAGGTGGTAATAGATTAAGAAAAGGTCAGAGTTTCATGTAATAACAATAATTCGTAAATAAATTAAAAGACCATTTAGTTGTTACACTTCAAAAACTAACCACACCAATTTTTTGCATAAAGAAAGATTTGAAAAAGGATTAAAAGATAAAAAAATATTAAATGTATTTAAAAGTTTAATTTGTAAAGGTAAAGTTCTACTAAAAAGGCATTTTAAGCCAAAATTCTGATATTTTAATTTAGTTTATTAGCGTCCATGACGTCATCGAACATATGACAGTCGAAATGCAAAATTTGCCCTTTAATTTTTAAAAAATGTGTTTTTCTAAGAGAAAACGTATTAAAGTAATTTTATTGTACCGATTGAAAGACGAATTAATTTAACTAAGATAAAACATGATTCCACTAATATTCCAAAATAAACTTGACCGTACTAAGACTTTGTAAAATATTACTGTATATATTGCCATGGTTACTACGTCCACAACAGAAGGTTGAGATAAAAAGGCACATCCGACGAGAAGCAGGGACATTAGACATTAAACACTCGATCATTCATCATTCTTCTTTTGATTCATTGTTTGAATCACATCGATTATTGATTGATTGTTTTAAATTTTTCACACGTGAAGTCATACGTCCAAGTTCGTGAAGACAGATTGTTTTCATTTTTTCATTCGTGAAGTTCTTCGTCAAAGTAGTGATACTTTCAATCTAGACATTAATTGTCTGCTGAGTCATTCCCACGTGCGAGTTCAAGGTCACCAATTTGAAGACGTTCGCGCTAGAACACCATTAAGGTTGAGACAAATAAATCGAAAGCTGAAATATAAAAAGAAACATTGGAGATATTACTACCCCGCCCTTACTAACCGAACGAGGTCAAGGACAAACCATACACCCACTCACCTGGTAGCTGTTGAAACCCACATTGAAGCGAGGATACTAGTCGTTAACGACGGGAAACCACATCTTACGGCCGAAATACCTGATATGCTCAAACAAGATAAGGAAATAGTAACACAGAAGGTACCAAGTCTGTTTATTAGTATATGCACCTTTTCATAACAAAACTAGGTCAAACTTGTGTAACGTCTTTTAATCCTATTATTTCTAAATAATCATTTAATTCAATTCTTGAAATATAGCTAACGTAAACTTTGAAAATCATTTTACATTCTCAATCAATATAAGCTTATTTAAATATCAGAAAATACTTACATTTCAATTTTATTCTATCTCATTGCTATGCACTCCAAATTAAGAGTTTGTACATAAGGGTCAAATTCGTCTACTTTGTCTTGATGTCAATATTCCAAATTAGTAGAACTTTTGCCTAAGAAAATGCTGTTTATGTCCACGACAAAGTAATTTAATAATGCCAAATTTTCATACACACTGAGCATTGTCATCCTGTTTGTGTGATTTGCTTATTTATTTCTCGTCACGATCATTGTTGTATTGTTGTTATAATTTATTAATATGTGCTAAATAAATTTAGATCTGTTGTTATCATATATAAAGTGTTTGTTTCCATCGCTGTTACATCCTATTCTAAACATAAAAGAGGTACACATATTCTATTTGGTGCTTCAGCATTAAAGCTGTAACCTCGAGTAGCCTTACAGGTTAGAATCTTCAAGATCTTCGCACGACAACTGGAGAATTGCGGTATCCTGGACTAAGGTAAATGAAATCTCGAACCCTTTTTAACGCCTTGTAGATAGAACATTAGAGTCACTTAGATATCACCCACTGAGATAACCACATCACTTTTTAATTTCGTTTTGGTCACTTTAACATTCACACGTACACGAGAGTTATAGCGACTTCGCGCTTAATTCAGTGCTTTTACCACCTCTTGGATAAAGTCTAATCCGATCTTGCGCAGTCATACGTTGAATGCCGCGAAGTTTTGAATTATTAATAACTTTGTACTTTTCAAGTAGGACAATTTTGAGATACTCGTTGATACAAGAACTAAATATACAATTATCTCTGCTTTTATAGAAAGCAACCCCCTTTAGCTAGCCGGCCAAGTTATAATTGAACAATAATTAAATAATCACTTAGGGACATTAGCCATTCAACTTCATATTAAGTAAATAGTTTATTATATTATTATGTTTAGCAGTCTTTTGCAGGATTAATTAAATATAGCTCTCTGATAAGTCTCATTAGCTCTCTCGCCCCCTCTCAGTACCCTATTACAATATATAGCATATATTATTGTATTATATTGAAATAATATTAAACATGTATGATTTGTAGAAAAATTAATAATAGTTTACATTTCTATGTTTAGCCTAACACTTTCCGGAAAACCAACTCCAGGGGCCCGATTCTCGAACTTAAGAGAAGTGAACGTTCTATTGAGAGAAGTGATAGATCACATTCCCATCCCTCGTTCTCCTAACACCAAGAATAGCAATTTTTAAGTAGGGATGTGTGTCGATCGTGTAGGAAATAGCAGTGCAATGTTGCCAGGTTGAAAATGAAGGCAGATTAGGACAATGGTTGTATAGAACTGTGTATATTAGGTAATATGTAATACGAAAACAATTTCTTTTAAATAGCATGTGTAATGTTCAAAGGGTTTATGGGTTATAATCAGTTGGATTTCCGCAAAAGTGTTAGGCTAAACATCGAAATGCAAACTGTTATTAACTTTTCTACACATCATACATGTTTAATATTTATTTCAATATAATTCACATTAAAGCATTGTAAATTGCTGGTTTAAATTTGCATTTGCACTCCGTGAGCAGTTGGAAAACAAGACAATTTTGTGTTAGTAAATTTCAAATATTATAGTAATGTTAAAACGTTTCAGCACACCGAATATGTTTCTATATATGTATGTCATTTTATGTTAATAGCGGACGTTAGGAATGGCTGTTCAGCATATTCAGAAATAATATTGTTGTCTCTTTGTTCAAATGAAATGATTTTCTAAATTGTATCTCAGATAAGTTAAACGCATTTTCCCGCATATAAAAACGACGCCGAGGACGTTGTTAGAGTTTCTTTGCTTGCACAACATCTATTAGTACTTGATTCACTATAAAAATCTCTTCTTCATCTATGTTACTCCAAACATGTATTATAATGCTGTGATAATGCACGTATAGTACATATTCTACTGTACTACATAGTATCTATGACTGCCTATACCATAACCTACACTACTCTTCTATATGCATTCATCGCTGTCACATGTATAAAATAATTTAAGTCGATATGCGCATGCTTCTCTTAACTTTTAATATGTTCGCTTGACTTGAACCGGTAGATGTAAATTCTCACAACTCTTGAGAGAAGGGATCTATCTGTCAAGTTCAAGAATATGATTTGTAACATATCAAGAGAATCCCCTCCATTGTTCTCTCGAAATCTATGTTCTCTCGACTCGAGAATCGGGCCCCAGCAGGGGAAAGATATTCTCACACACTACAAACTACTGACAGACTCTCACTGTCAACGTTACAAGTTCTAATCCTCGTGGTCAACGGTCTTCGCGCAGATCTTTCTTATGCAAAATCACCTGAACTCCCGGAAAATATTAAGTTTGAAGGAAGGACACTGTCATGCAAGACAAATTCCCCAATATGGGATTAAACTATTGCGTTAAATTACTATTATTAAATTAAATTGAAGATTAAATATTATTAAATGATAAATGAAATGAAGTTTATAGAAATACCACTGTTAAAACTCCTTTTCTCTTTTCCAGAAATCAAACACACACGTTAAGTTTAATATAATAATAATAATAATAATAAAATAATTGCTCACAACACACTCTACATTACTTCACAATACTCTCTCTACTCTCTCTCTACTACCAACCTAAATACATTTCTAAAATACAGTTTCCTAACACTCGGCCTATCCTGCATGTATATTTATGCAGACTGTCTGGAAATGTTTGTACGCCAATTATGTTGGTAGTATGGATTTTATTTTTCTAAAGTTGATGGAATTCAGTAGCGGAGTATAGAAGCGGAGTATAGAAGCACGGTATGGCCATATTGTTCTGAATAATGACAAGCACTAAAGCACAATGAGGTTATATTGTACAGGCTGTTAATAGATGCATTTAAACGCTATTATTAAATGAAAATACACTGATAAGTAGAAAATTAAGTTTATTTATAAAATAAAAATTGTTGAAAATATTCTCCATTTGCTTGTAATCACAAAAACGCTATTATTAAATGAAAATAACACTGATAAGTAGAAATTAGATTTATAAAAATTGTTGAAAGGGTTCTCCATTTGCTTGTAATCATAAATACGCTATTATTAAATGAAAATACATTGATAAGTAGAAAATTAAGATTATAAAATAAAAGTTGTTGGAAATCTTATCCATTTGCTTGTAATCACAAAAACGCTATTATTAAATGAAAATAACACTGATAAGTAGAAATTAGATTTATAAAAATTGTTGAAAGGGTTCTCCATTTGCTTGTAATCATAAATACGCTATTATTAAATGAAAATACATTGATAAGTAGAAAATTAAGATTATAAAATAAAAGTTGTTGGAAATCTTATCCATTTGCTTGTAATCACAAAAACGCTATTATTAAATGAAAATAACACTGATAAGTAGAAATTAGATTTATAAAAATTGTTGAAAGGGTTCTCCATTTGCTTGTAATCATAAATACGCTATTATTAAATGAAAATACATTGATAAGTAGAAAATTAAGATTATAAAATAAAAGTTGTTGGAAATCTTATCCATTTGCTTGTAATCACAAAAACGCTATTATTAAATGAAAATAACACTGATAAGTAGAAATTAGATTTATAAAAATTGTTGAAAGGGTTCTCCATTTGCTTGTAATCATAAATACGCTATTATTAAATGAAAATACATTGATAAGTAGAAAATTAAGATTATAAAATAAAAGTTGTTGGAAATCTTATCCATTTGCTTGTAATCACAAAAACGCTATTATTAAATGAAAATAACACTGATAAGTAGAAATTAGATTTATAAAAATTGTTGAAAGGGTTCTCCATTTGCTTGTAATCATAAATACGCTATTATTAAATGAAAATACATTGATAAGTAGAAAATTAAGATTATAAAATAAAAGTTGTTGGAAATCTTATCCATTTGCTTGTAATCACAAAAACGCTATTATTAAATGAAAATAACACTGATAAGTAGAAAAGCAGATTTATAAAAATTGTTGAAAGTGTTCTCCATTTGCTTGTAAACACAACATTACTCGTCGTTTCATGTTTTCAAATACATGGCAAAGCTGTTCTTGTGTTATGTGTTGAATTTCATGCCTAATCCCTTGTTGAAGTTCATCCAAATTGTGCAAGCGGTTTTTATAGACATTATTCTTAACCTGTCCAAAAAGAAAATAATCTGGTGGTGTCAAGTCTGGACTCCTCGGTGACCACAGGCCTTGGCTTATAATACGATTTCCATAAGATTGTTGCAAAAATTCTATGGTGGTCCGTGCAGTATGAGCAGTGGCTCCGTCTTGCTGGAAATAGCCCCTCGTTATTTCATCATCATGCAGCTGATTAATAAATTCTGTCAAAATGACAGTTTGATATCTCTCTGCATTAATTGTTTCGTTAAAGAATATTGGTCCTATTATTCTCCGCCTTGAAATTGCAATCCAAATTCCAACTTTTAATGGATGCAAATCTTTTTGAACGAAATTGTGAGGGTTCTCCGTAGCCCACGTTCGGTAATTCTGGCTATTTACATAACCAGATAAATAGAACCAGGCTTCGTCAGTGAAGAAGGTTAGGTCCAGTAAATCATTATAATTAAGGTGCTCGTTAAACCATTGACAGTACAGTATGCGTTGTTGATAATCACGAGGATACAATTGCTGCACAACTGTAACTCGATAGGGATGCATATGTAAATTTGTACGTAGAGCTTTTGCACAACTAGCTCTACTAATACCTGCAAAGAATCCATAATTAAGGACTTGCACTTATTTAAATATACTCTAGCTTGTGTACCTGACTGTGCTGATAGTCTTCGTAGTGATTTGTTGGGGCTTTGATTGATTCGTTCTTCAAGATCATTAACAACAGCTTCAGATAATACTGTAGGTCGTCCAGTTGATTTATCCTTACAAATACAATTTTTTCTCTCAAAACGCTTTACAATTTCACGCTTGTGATGGCCGAAAACCTCATAATTGACATTTTCATTAGGAAACGCTTCAACAAACTGATCGAAGCAAGACTGCATACTGTACGACCAACTTCCATCTTGATTGCGAGTTGCACTTCGAAAGTGTGCCATAAGAATGTATGCGTCTTGTTCAGGGGTAAACATTTTTGGCTTTCCAGTCAATACTGAATAAAATTTAAAACAGTGGTTACACAAAAACAAGTTGCACTTCATATTAAATTATTACTTACCTACAATTTGCAAATGATAATTATTGAGCTCTAAAAAGAACTGTTCGAAATTAAATGTATAAATATCAAGAATTCAAAGCAAATAATTTTTAGAAGACCAACGACAAGAACTGACAATACAATTAATGACAGTTTATCAACAATTTATTTACCTACGTCTATGTACACAGCTCAAGCCATAGAGTTACCACTACACTTTGATATAATTGCAGGCATACCAACATAATTGGCGTACAAACATTAACAGACACATTGTATAATATGTATTTATATGAACTTAACTAAACTTATCTAATACAACACTATAAAAGAACTTAAAACATATCATTCATTAAACATAGTCTCGTAAATATGTCGGTTTTACAACAAGTCTTTTCTGTAACAGGGTTTGTCGAATTTACACATTTTGAATTTTCTCATAACAATTCTTCCTTTTGTTCTTCGGTTACATCCTCGTCGGTATTTAATTCCTGTAATGTAATCAGTTCTGATGGATCACTCAACAATGACAATTCCTGCGACTCTACATTAGTGATACATATCTCTCCATCCAAAATCTTGTTTTTGTCCATGGTTTGTCCAGTCAGACTTAAATTTGCAATAGGTAAGCACATATTTTCATTGGCAACTACAACATCTAGATACTATACTGTATACTATTCGGCGACATGGAGCATTCATCCAATATTTTTACTGATTCTGTTTTAAATGGATCATCTCTTTCACATAATGGCATCAAAAATTCATTTCTGTATTTAAATTCAAAAGTATCATCTATTTTATAATAAGCATTATAATCAGGTCCATGAAATCTCTTCCAATAATCACATCTATTGCTTGTGCATCATCCGGCACTACTTTCATTTTAATATCATTTGCCTCTACACCATCTATTCTAATTCAAACACGCACTACACCTGCTGATTTTACTTTATACGTATTGGGTCCAAATGCTTGAAGTTCTGTGCGTTCTTTAATTATGTCAAAATATTCTATAGCTAATGAAGCCTTTATTGTACAAACAGAACTACCACATCAATAAGTGCTTTGAATGGCCTATCATTTATATTAACATCTTTAATATATGTCTGAAATGATTTGGTACTAGGCCGATCTACAATTAGCTTTACTTGTGGACAATTTCGTGCAATATGTCCCTCAGTTGAGCATTTAAAGTATTTAAATGTCATTTTTGGATCTGGGCAATCACGAGCTGTGTGACCCATTCTACTACAATTATAACATTTGAACTCACCTGCTTTACCTTGTCTTACATCTGATCTTATATTTCCTCTAGTTGCTATTTCTGTGAAATTAGGTTTATTTTAAGTTTTAATATGTACCTGCTCTCTTTGGTTATTGGTACGTTTCCATTCATTTTTCACAACTGGTACCTTATTATAATTAATTCTTTCTAATTTTTTATTTTCTATCGTAATGTACTCTGTCAAATCAAGAAATAATTGATCAGTGTCCGCATGCTGCCTAGCAAACATAATATCACACACACTTTTGGAATATAGTCCTACAAGTACCTGTTCTTTCGGTTCTTTAAAATTAAGAAATAAGTCATTATAGAATTTTACCTTCTCATGATAGTAACAGTCGGTACTTTCTCCCTTTTTCTGTTGTTTATTCACCATTCTTTCCCTACGGACACTTAAATTTTCCTTATGCACAAATGTATTACTGAAGACTACAACAAAGTCATTCCAAGTCTTTATTTCATCGCATTTTGTGATATACCAGAAACTTGCACTATCTATCAGCCTTGTTCGCGCTGTTTCTAGCATATACTTATCAGGAATCTCATGCAGGGTCTGTGCACTATGAAGTTTATCTAACCACGATTTAGCTTTAGTAATATCTCCATTGAACATTTCCACATTTCTCAAGATATCAGGCATAATGCTCATGTTAGTATTGTTTGGTAAAGAATTCTTCTCCGTAATTGTACATTTTTCAATTATTTCTCTATTATAGCATATTTTCGTCTTGACTCATCTAGAAAATTCTGTACTAAAATATTTAAATCTAAAGTTTCTCTTGTAATATTCCCCGTCGTATCTCCATTTTCGTCTATCTCGTTCTCTGTCTGAGGATTAATTCCATTATTCTGCTGAGTTCCAGTTAACAGTGATTGAAATTTCTCAACTCTATCCATTGTTTTCCTTTTTGTTTTTACAACTCTCTCAACAACAAAACACTAAAAACGTACTGCCACCCGTTGCGCACTTAACTTCCTTTTTCTACTACGAATACAAACTTATTTATAGGTTAAGGTAACTCTTTTCCCTCCAATTCTTGCTTATCAATTACTGTTCTTCCAATTCTTTCTTACATATATTCGCGTTCCATCTACATCCGATTCTTATCTTATCTCACTTCTGATATGTTAAAACTCCTTTTCTCTTTTCCAGAAATAAAACACGCACGTTAAGTTTAATATTTTTTTTTTTTTTTTTTTTAAATATAATATAATATAATAATAATAATAATAATAATAATAATAATAATAATAATAATAATAAAATAATTGCTCACAACACACTCTACATTACTTCTCAATACTCTCTCTACTCTCTCTCTACTATGATTTACTACTACATTTTTTAAATTTTATTTCTTTCTATTTCATTATTTTAAAATTATTAATATTAAAAATTGTAATGTTAAAGTTAAAGTTTATTTGAATTTCAGAAATTATTTCTTTTAGGTACTACTAGATGGCGTTACATAAGGATCAATATTTTGAGGTTACCAGAATCAAATTCATTCTTGATCAATGTTTGGCAAGGTCTATTAAGCAGTTCTGAAACAATGTTCTTGGGAAGGACTGGATTAAATCTATCTTGGTGCGTTACCCCAGATTGATTGCCACGAATATTAAACCTAACACACCTGCTGTTGATCAGGAAACTGTGCGGGTCTACATTGCTAAATTGATTTATTTGTCTTAATGCGAGAGTATTCCATAGTACTCCATTCTATCATAACAAGTTCATTTATATGTTTTCCTGATTATAATAAAACTTTTATTGAAATATTTAAAAAAAAAAAATTTGGGTGGGTGTGCTTAGACCACACGACAGAAGTGAAAACTTCATGAAGGCGAGGTTAATAATACGAAATACAACTTTTTTTTGTTCTATATTACATTTAAAAAATATATATTTATTATTATTGTGTATACATTATTCTAGTACATTTCGCCCGATCTGATCAAGTTTTCACTTCAAAAATTCATACTTACGCATGTATATACAAATATTATAATTCTCATACGAGTAGCCGAGAGTGGTCTAATGGTAACGTGCCGGCCTTATACCCGGTTGGCTCGGGTTCAGATCTGCACGCGGTCAAGAATTTTTCAGAAAATAAAAATACAATATTTCGCGTATTTATTCTAAATTTCAATTTAATTGAAATTAAATACCGCTAATTAGTGTTATAATACAAAGCCAAGCGCGACTCCGACTTTACCCGAACGAGCGTAACGTTCCGAGCGTGACGGCTCAGTCTCTTTCAGTGCCCAACAATCAATGTATCAACGCGCCCATAGAAGTTTTCACTTCAATACTCGTTTAGTTGTCATTTCGTTAAACAGTGCCAAACATGTGTTACCATGTAATTTTTAAATAGTCCAGTAAGTATATAGGAAAGTATCTCTCATGTTGTATATTCTAGATGTTCTGCTTGTAACCCTAAATACTATGTAAGATAAAATAATTAAAACTTAATAAATATTTTTACTTTATTATATACACAAGATAATACAAAAATGTATTAAAATATATTCCAAAGAGAAACATGTAGGTACATAATAAATAAGATTTTTTTTAAATATTACAAAAATAAGTGACTTATTTTATAAATTTTTATAAGTATACAACCAAGTACAAATGCAAAAGCTTAATACATAAATGCTGTTGAACAAGCTGCTCGATCCTGAGCGTTTTTGTTGCTCTTCAATCCATTCCTTGTAGTTGACCACGTTTATGATGGGACCAGCAGTAAACGTATCACCAGTAGTAGAGAAGCAAGTCGATGCTGACACGATTCCTACTTGAAGATTATTGCAAATAACTGGACTTCCCATTTCACCCTATTTACAAAAAGAAATATGTCTATACTTAAATATAGCTGCGTTATACAAATGGTTGTAGTATAATTATATGTCTTTTCTATTACAACAAAGTGTGATATGTGATTATTATTTATGTGTATAAAAAAAAAGTAACAAATACTTTTTTTTTATACACTGAATGTCTTATATGTTCTGGCTCATGTACCAATATCTTAGATTTTTAGTTCATTCAATTTTGAGCGGAACTGTATATATTCCGGCATTTGCAGTATTTTATTATTTCCGTAGAATTGTGTTTTGTTCTGGTTTTGTCATTCTCATTGGTGTATATTTTCGCCAGTGCGATTTACGTTTCATTTGGCAATTTTTATAAGGCTTTTGTAATTATTTAATGTTAAGTTCTACTCGCACGGACATCTGCCGGCGATTAGTGGGGCTCCGCTTAGTAGATAACTATTTTAACGCTCAATGGAAATTTACGTTCAGTTTAATGTTTATATTTCCTACCTCTGAGGTTTAATTATCCTCTATTATTTCTACAATTATTGTCGTATTATGTTTCCCTTCATCTCTTAATTATTTATGGTCGAACAATTTGTGTTATTAGCGTAGTTTTGTTGAAATTTTTTCATTTTCTTTGTCATTCCGTTAAGAAGCAGTGATAACTGTCCGATGTACTTCTGCATTAGTTTTTAATGTAACCATTTGTCGTATGAATTGTAATTTCGCTAAGTAACAAGAAGATTTTCTGAGTAGGAAGTACAAACCTATCGTATTTTTTATCGACCCCTTTCGGATTTTGTTTTCGAACTTATATTGACTGGTAAGCTCTTAATGTTCATTTCGAACTTCCGCAGTAATATCTTTGGTTTTGTTTCTTTCATTTAGCTTTTACCGTACGAGGCAAAATATTGCAACAATTACTGTTCCACCGCAGATCAAATACCTCTGGGTGTCATGGCGTCGACTCCATTTTGTTTTCTGAGTACATTTATTCCTGTGATGTTTGATGTAATTCCGGAGTAAAGGATACATTTCCTTTATATAATCCAAGCCTGAAGGATTAATCAATATTTTTTTTGAGTTCTTATGAACGTCTCCAGGAAAATTTATGCCCGAATTTCTATACCGATGGATGGTGTATATTCTACAAGTTAAGTAGTCTGTTTTAAATATTATATGTCTTGGGAGAGCTAAATTGCAGAATTATCATTATTTAAGTTTTGTTCAACCTATATAAATTTATATTGTAATTTTTAATTAATTTATTTTGAGTAATAGCTGCTGATTTGGCCCCGATAGAAGTCATGATCGGAGGCTTAAGTCAAATTTAAGCACCTAGCACGTTCCTAGTATATTTTGTTGACAAGAGCATTGTTTTATTTATGTAATTTAATCTGAACTTTTGTCATTTTGTGTTAATTCTTATCCGAAGCAAGGGATAAGCACCGTTTGGAATCATTGTTGTAATTAAATTTAGTTTTTTTTGCCTTTTGCTAATTCTGTTCCTGATTTGTTCTATATTTAACAACCTTTGGTTGAATTATTAGTGGTCATTGTACGATCATAATTTATTTAGTATCTACAGGTGAACCTGTAGGAGCACATTGTTATATATACTGTAAAGCGAGATCTTGCTCCATCAATTTATTTAAATTGTATTATTGCTCCATCAATTTATTTATATTGTATTATTGCTCCATCAATTTATTTATATTGTATTATTGCTCCATCAATTTATTCATATTGTACTATTGCTTCATTAATTTAATTGTAATTGATGTACTATAATTTATATATATATATATATCGATGTACAGGTTGATCAAAACCGTATGTCGAGGTAAGAGTTAATTGTAACTTCAGTTTGGAAATTTATTTAGTAATTTCAATTTTGCTTTCTCCTATCGAATCTTTTTCATTTCTTTCTTGTTTTATGCGAATTTTCAAATATTGAGAGAAACGATGTAGCTTTCAATAAACTTCTTATTGTTTTGAATTTGTCGTTTGTTTTATCTTGCAACCTTGGGTACTCAAATTGGTCTTGCTTCCGGAACAAGTAACATTTTGGGGTGAGATTTAATCCTAAGGGGAGACCTACGCCCACATAAACCGACGAGCAAGCGGCGAAACCCTCCTTCATATTTACCACCATACCTAGGGAAGTAAAGGTAAGGCATACTGAAGGCGTCACACCAGACTCTCCGAAACTTTCATGAAGTTTTAAATGGGCAGGGGTACAGTTAACTCAGTTTATTTAATCGGGTACATTTAGATTATCGAACGGATGAATATATTTTAGTTACCGACGGCGCCATTTTATTGCCTGTACATTTGTGGCTAAATCTTTTCGTATACACGGTGAAGGCGGTAACAATTATTGCAGAGAATTTAATCTAAAATAGGATTAAAAAAATAATACTTATTCTAAAAAAATATAAATGTTAGAGCCTTTTGCATATTAAATTTAGAAATTTTATGGAAGCTCAGACACGAGCACTTAATAATCGCCAGTTCACGGCGTATTTGGCAGATATATTTTTGGATTGAGAGGTTGTATCTTATTATTTTGAGGTGGTGGTTGAGTACAGGTAAAATGTTAAAACGATTGAGACAAGAAGTTGCAGATTTTATGGACATAAAAGGAAACACAATTAATAAAATAACAGATGATGAGTGGGTGTGTAATTCCTTGTAGATATCACACGACACCTAAGTAAACTGAATTTTCCAAGAACAAGGACAACGAGTTCATGGACTGCATGCAGATGTCAAAGCTTTACGTAATAAGCTAAAATTGATAAATATTGTTATCATTTTCCAACTATAGCAATTCATACAAATATCCCATATAATTGTTATGGATAGCAATTGAAGTCACTTATAGAACACTTTGATAGAAGGTTTGTCGAATTTCAAAACAAAGTCTCTACATTTGTTATATTTACTATGGATTTTGAGAGAAATAATGTGCCAGAAAATTTACATATGGAACTTCTTCATCTACAAGCAGATTCGCTGTTAAAATTACAAGGTAATAACATAGACTTGACGGATTTTTATAAATTATATTTAGTGGAGAAAGTAGCCCGCATTTTTAAGAAAAATCATTTTTATGATATACTTGAAACATTCGTTTATAGTTAACAGTGACAGTATGATTTATTATGCATACTACTGGTCCAGCAGACGTTATTCTGTCCTTTCCTTGTACATACATACATCGCTTTGACGCGATGTTATGTATGTAGAGTATATAATAATTCGACCACAGCGCCACCTATCGGGTCCAGATTTTGTGATTTTTTTGGCGCGTAACCAACATATATTGTAAATATGAGTCATTTTGATCCATAAACTTAGAATTTGTTAATAACTTGACAGCAGCGCCACCTATCGTATTCTAGAACCATCATCTCGACAAAGCAAATATATTGTGTGAATATGACCTAAATCTAATAGACGCACCAACGATTGTATGTGTATATACAGGGTGTCCAGAAACTCTCCTGACAAACGAAGACCGGAGATTCCTCAGATAATTTTAAGACAATTTAACCCAATTCACCCTAGTCCGAAAATGCTTTCTAAGGGAGCTAGAGCTCTTTGAAGATGGCGCCTTGTAATTATTTTTTTTTAATATCTCCCGAACGCGTCTATTTAGAAAAACAAAAACTGGTATGCTTATTTATCCTCCAGAGATGAATCGATTCCATCAATTGCGAATTTGTAGTACCGGTCATAGGCGTCCGTTTTGGGTAGATAAACGGTTATTTTAACGCATAACTTTTTTGTCTTTAACTTTTAAGCATTTGTGACACTAGATTATTAAATTTTCAGGTATTCTAGTACTAAAAAGTACTCTTACTTTAAGTCAGTAGGATACACCGTTTTCTAGAAAAATCGAATTGAAAATTTTTCGTTTTTTCGTCATTAAAATTCAATTTATTATGTACCTACTTATTTTTAGCGACGAAGTTGGCTAGGACTGTCAAGGCATGGATGAAAATTAATTTAATAAATCATCTTTTGTTTCAATAAATGCAGCACACAATTCGTAAAAAAAGTCTGGGAAAAGAAGCAAAAATCAATTTGAAACAAAATTTTAGCTGAAGGTTTTTAAAAACAAAGTATTTATTACAATGAAACGAAACTAACAAAAAAAAGAACAAGTATCAAAGGTAGATAGTTACAAAAGACGCTCAATGTGATGACCATTAGTCTCTACGCATAAATTTACCCTTTTGCTTAGAGAACGCCGTATTCTTGCAAAAATTCCAAAGTTATTTCTAAATTCTTTGCAAGCATCTTGTATCCTTAGCCAGAGTTGTGCACGATTTTGTATCGGAACGGAATAAACAAATGCTTTTATGTATCCCCAAACACAATAATCGCATGGATTCAAATCCGGCGACCTTGCTGGCCAAGCAACTGGACCGCCTCTTCCAATCCAATGGTCTTCGTAGTTATTATCTAGAAAGTCTCGTACATTCCTGCTAAAGTGGGCCGGACAGCCGTCCTGTAGAAACCATAAGTTTGGCGAATATTTAAACGCACCTCATCTAACAAAACAGGTAAAATATTTTGCAGGAAATGTAAGTAATCAACACCATTTAAACGAGCAGGTAATTCCACAGGTCCAAGTAGATAATCGTCAACTACTCCAATCCAGACGTTTATGCTAAACCTATGCTGATGCTTAAATTCTTGAACAACGTGGGGATTGTCACCAACGTACGAATAATAGTGTGCATTATGTACATTAAAAATTGCATTTTTTGAGAATGAAGCTTCGTCATCAAACAAAATGTACCTGAAAAAATCTTCATCTTGATTTATCTGATTTTGTAACCATCTAGCGAATTCTACACGAGCAGGAAAATCTCCTACTAGCAGTGCTTGCACCTTTGTAAAATGAAAAGGATATAAATTTTCTTTGTGTAAGATATTTCCTACGGAAGATTTTGAAATTGTGGGGTACATGGCAGATAGTCTTCGAGCGCTAATTTCTGGATTTTCCTCAACTTCCATTAAAATAACATCTTCATGTTCTGCTGTTATATCATTATGTCTCCCTGTTTCATTTTTTTTGGGACCACTGAACCTGTTTCTCTTAATCGTTGATGAAGAGCTGTAAATGTTGAGTGAGTGGGATGCTGACGATTCTGAAATTTTTCAGCGTATCTACGTTGCGCTGCTCGAGCGTTACACCTCATTTCGCCATAAACTAAATGCATATCGGCGTATTCTTCATTAGTAAAAACCATTTTTTTTAAATTGTAATCGTTGTGTTTGAATGCTACAAAGTAAAAAATTAAAAGATAAACTTCGCGAACTGACAACTAAAAACGTAGGTTTTATTTCTGTTGGTAGTTCAGAGCGAACTAGTGCAAAAAATAATAAATTGAATTTTAATGACGAAAAAAAGAAAAATTTTCAAATCGATTTTTCTAGAAAACGGTGTATCCTACCGACTTAAAGTAAGAGTACCTTTTAGTACTAGAATACCTGAAAATTTAATAATCTAGTGTCATAAATGCTTAAAAGTTAAAGACAAAAAAGTTATGCGTTAAAATAACCGTTAACCTACCCAAAACGGACGCCTATGACCGGTACTAGAAATTCGCAATTGATGGAATCGATTCATCTCTGGAGGATAAATAAGCATACCAGTTTTTGTTTTTCTAAATAGAAGCGTTCGGGAGATATAAAAAAAAACTAATTACAAGGCGCCATCTTCAAAGAGCTGTAGCTCCCTTAGGAAGCATTTTCGGACTAGGGTGAATTGGGTTAAATTGTCTTAAAATTATCTGAGGAATCTCCGGTCTTCGTTTGTCAGGAGGGTCTGGACACCCTGTATACAGGGTGAGTTACCTGTGCGGGCAAGGCCGATTATGCCTTTATGAATAAAGATATTTCGAAGCGGTTTTTTTCTTTTGATAGCTGCTCCTTAGGAGCACATTTTAAAAATATTTTGTATTATACAGAGTGTTCCACAACTTGGTTGCTGTATAATTTTTAGTCAAAAAGTGGTAGATAGTATAGGCCTAAAGCCTAAAGTCTTGCCATTTTTCTGAAAAATTCAATGTTTGTATAAAATTATATTTCTCGAAAACGACGTATTAGATGGACAATTTTTTTTGCAGTATTGTTTACAATAAGAGTCTTATTAGAAGCGTATTTTATTTTTATTTACTAAATGCATGTGCTAAAAACTGGATTAAAGTTACATGAAACGTTTTTATATAAAAGTAATTTTTTCAAATGGAACAGCCTGTATATCAATTCATTTTTGAATTGGTTATTAAATTTCACATCAAAAATATGTAACACGTTGATACTTTAAAGGCGACTATTACTGAGCTATTGTCGTTTTTTGATAAAATTTTGACAACATTATGTTTTCTTATTTGAATACTGTATAGTGAGCCATGATATTTGTTGCAACATTGATAATTGACAAGTATGATTTTATATTGCATTTTTCTAAAAATTAGCTTAGAGACATGATTTTTATATGTATTGAGGGAATGACAAAAAATTGTTTACTAGCTCAAGATTTTGAGTTGTTTATAAAACTGCATTCCAAAAATATATAATATGTCATCATTACTCTGTTTTTTTCTTTTACTTCTAAATCTTGGTAAGTGTCTCATTTCTATATCTCCATATTTATACAAAAAGTGGATATATTGTACTTACAATACACTCTATGCCAGCAATATATTTCATAAAATATATAGAATATGGTGCAATAAAGAAATTTTAAAACAAAACAAATTAATATCTTAATTATATAAGTGCAGAAGCAGGAATTGTGAGGTATCAATGGGCATGTAATTAGTGAAAAACAAACTACAACATAACAATAAATATGTATACTAAAATAAGCAAAAATTATTTCAACAAGTATTCAAATAAGTTTCCATTCACTTCTAAGCATTTTTCAATACGCTTCTGAAATGATATATCGACATTAAGAAGAACTTGAAGACTTATATTTCTAAATATTTCTCGCTTCTCTTGCTTCTTTTGTTGTTACAGGTTTACAGTTGCTCTTTTACGTATCCCCATAAAAAAATGGAAATTTTGTAATATCCGGAGATCTAGCGGGCCGGTGAATAGGGCCTCCATGACATGGAAACCTTTTATTTAAAATATTCCGTGCCTGTAGTGAAGAATGGGTCGTGTTTCATCCACATGTCTTTTTTTAAATTTAGTGGAACATCTTCCAATAATTACCAGTAGTAATGAAAGTTCCCATTAGTCTTCTAAAGACATACCTATATTCTGGGACATCTTCTTCCAAGGTAACGCTGCCTGTAAACTCTTTGAGCTAATAAATAATTTCTTTGACTTTCCCCCAGTACAAAAATCATTTCTGTAAGCTCTTCTTTAGAAAACTTCATTATAAAAGCACTTCAATTATTTTGAGATTAATAGCATAACCAAATTACATTTGTCAACTAAAAAGTAATTTATTAAAGGTCATCCATCAACATCACAGCTAATTTCACTGCATGCTTTGCTATATTAATATAGATCCATAAAACTGATAAAATTATATCAAAAAGCGACAATAGCTCAGTAATAGTCACTCTTAAGGTATTAACGTCTTACATGTTTTTGATGCAAAATTTAATAAGAAATTCAAAAATGAACAAGGTGTTTTATTTGAAAAAAATAACTTTTATTCAAAAACTAACAAAATTATATCAAAAAACGACAACGAGTAATAGCCGCTTATAAAGTTTTAAAGTCTTACATATTTTTGATGTGAAATTTAATAAGCCATTCAAAAATGAACTGATATAAAGGCTGTTCCATTCGAAACTTTTATACAAAAACGTTTCATGTACTTATTGTGAACAATACTGCAAAAAATTGTGTCTATCTAAAACGTCATTTTCGAGAAATATAATTTTATACAAACATTGAATTTTTCAAAAAAATGGGAATAAGTCGAAAACTATAGACTTTAGGCTTATACTATCTTATCACTTTTTGACTAAAAATTATACGGGGAATACAAAAACGTAATAATATATAGGATGTTTCATTTAAAAAACTATAACTATTGTCAGCCACCAAGTTATGGAACACTCTGTATAATACAAAATATTTTTAAAATGTGCTTCTAATGAGTAGCTATCACATGAGAAAATCCCTTCGAAATATCTTTACTCATAAAGACAAAATCGGCCGTACACGCGAGATGATTCACCCTGTATATGTATAATTTTTCTTTTCAGTTGAATACTTTCAATTGAGTTATTTCCATCCAGGGAGCCTAACGAACAAAACAAAAAAGAATCAACCAAATCTGTCATTTCTATCGTCAGTTATGATAGAGATTGCATAAAAACAATATGTTTTTTGTCGTTTGTCCGATTTTCCGACTTTTCTTCGTAATTTTCTTGAATTCTTTTTCCTGAAAACTTTTCCAGGACCATAACGACAAAAAAGGAATTTCGCATATCGATTGATCAAACAGCAGCTGTTTTTTTTTATATAGACAGATTAGTTGATTTGAATAATAAAGATAACTTTTAGAAACTTTATACGTTCTCTTGCAGAAACAATAAACTAGTGTTAAAGCTTGAGCAATATATCACCGATTATTAGCACTGCCATCTAACATAAACATTTGCGCTTAACTATTAAATACTATTTATTTCAGAAAACAAATCTTATTGTTTAATTTGGATCAGCTGTTGTTATTTCAACAAAATCTACCTACCTCACAGTCATCGGGATTGTCTCCGCAAAACTCGTCATCATTTAGCTCTATACTGCAACTGGATTTATCTAATATTGAGAAGGTGACTTTCTTTAGTTCCTCGTTTACTTGGGACTGTTGGAAAGAAATATGTATTATTAAATCATAAAAATCATAAATTGATTAATACAGTTTTAGAGAACCTAAGCTGCAAATCGCATTCTAGACCGTTTTAGATGCGTATTATGACTATCAAATATTTGTAACTTAGAGCAAAGATAGATAATATATAACGTATCACTATAGTTATATATATTCGATAAATTAAAAATCGTATTTTGACAATACGTGATCAATTCGTGTTGCAAATGCACGCATCGGATGCTTACGTCACGTGACCGAAACATGCTTAAAATGACGCAATTCCAATACACATATACAGAAAATCATACGAATATTTATTGGAAACGTATTTTTCTGTATAAGTATCGAATTTATTAGGGCGGAAGTTGGATTTAATATTTTGAATATTTTTCTAAACGGCCAACGAAAGTTCGTTAAAGTATAAAACAACATTAGTAATGTCATAAAAAGGATTCATTAGGTGCTTATAATCTTACGTTTGCTCCAAAGGCCCATCCTGAAGAAGTACACTCGGCACCTGTACCTGGATATGCCGTACTTATACTGACGCTTTTAACATTGTCGGAATATTCGTCAATCTTTTCTGCAATCTGCAAAAGAGAATCACATAATTAAAGGTAATTTCGTGTCCAGAGTAAAAATCAATCCGTCAACTTACTCTTATAACAGCAATGTCGTTTGAGCGATAGAGAATGTCATAATCCTCGTGAACGAAGATATATTTCAATTTTTTCGTAACAGCGCCAGTAGTTTGTCCTAATTCTAAAGTACCTAGTACTACTTGTAAAGTATCGGCTTCCATGAGTACAATACCACTTGAATCAGTTGTAATCATACAGGAAGCGGATGTCAATAGGTTTTGTTCATCTATGAGAGACGCTGAACAACGATGAGCATTCGTGGCAGCAAGTTGTACAGAAGCCTTTGAAAAAAAAATATAATTATTTCAGTACCTAGTTAATAATATTCTTTTAGTTACTTAAGACCAACTCAGGTCAGATAAAGGAGGATGTCTAAAAAGATTTTGCTAAAAATTCTGAAGCGCAGCCTTGGTTGGACGAATCAAAAAAAAAAGGTAATCAGGTATTTAGAATACCCAGGCATACAATGTAGACACTGCAGTACTCAGCAAAACAAAAGAGGAAGAGCAAGGAAACAAATGAGGACTTACACTTCTAGAGTTGAGAAGGTAAAGATAAGAGAGCGGGAGTGACCTTGATGATAGAAAAGAAATAGGAAAAAACATAGTTGACTGGAACCCAATAGACTAAAAGATCTTGAAAACCTTATTGAAGATAAAAGGAAGAAGCGTAAGAATCTTCGGAATATATCCACCGACCTACAACTCAGACATTAGCGTAAAGAAAAATTTCTTCGACAAACTCTAGGAGGAACTAGCTAAAATGAAAATCAAACGAGAATTTATTATGTTAGGAGATTTGAAGAGATGGATTGATAAAGACAGTAAAGTAATTGGAGGAGACGGTGAGGATGTAGTACATGCAAATGGAACAATGTGGTTAGAAATTTGTGAAAAATATTCATTTAAAATCCTCAACGGATTTTTGCAGCATAAAGAGGTCAATAAATGGATTACAAAAACAAAAGTCTGTAGTAATAAAGCAAGTTCAATATATAAGATCATTAGACGTGAAAGTATGGGGAGGAGCAGAATGTGGAGCAGACCAAAAAATAGTTAAATCGCTCATAAAAATAAAATACGATAAACTAATAATAGAGTGCACATAAGAGGAACAGAATACAAGAGCTAAATTCTACAATCTGAAACACTTTTCTCTATAAAACAAGGCTAGCACAACAAATAGAATAGGATATATTGTGTACAGCAAAAGACATGTATGATGAACTAAAAGAGACATTATATAAAAGCAAAGGAAGTTCTAGGAATTAGGGTAAAAATACCAGCAAGAAACTTTTGGTGGAGAGATAAGCTAACCAAATATAATAGGATATATTCTGTACAACAAAAGACATGTATGAAGAACTAAAAGAGACATTATATAAAAGCAAAAGAAGTTCTAGGAATTAGGGTAAAAATACCAGCAAGAAACTTTTGGTGGAGAAATAAGCTAACCGAGATTGTAGAGGAAAAGAAAAAGTTATATATCAAGTATCTAACCACAAAAGATGAAGAAAATAGGAAACCATACAACATAAAAAAAAATGTAAGATTTCACCATGAGACAATAAATGAGCACAAGTAAACTTAATGATAGGTGGATCAAGGTTCAGAGAAGCATGGGAACAATAAAGAGCCTAAGGAAAAATTTGAATGACACAAAAAAGTTTAATCCGATAGACACGAAGACTAGCGACCTTCTAATAGAGAATCGAACAGAATATTTGAAAACATGATTATATGCAGAAGAAGTAGAGGAAAATGAAATAGTCAAGATTACGATAAAGAATGCTCTACAAAAAATGAAAAGTAATAAACAACCGGGGAGCAGGTAATATATCAAGTTAGTGAAACATGTCACAATAAAAACACTAAAAAAATTTTGCAATTTATTTAATAAATTCCTGAGGTGGAAGATATACCAACAAATTGGAAAATACTCAAAAATTAAAATACACTTGATTTAGAAAAAATAATGTAGGAAGGACTGTCAGAAATATAGAACCATAATCGTTACGTCTTAGGTGGGAAGACTATATGGAATAGTCCTCAAAGCGAACATAGCGGCTTTAGATCAAGAACATTCTGTACAGATTAGCTGTTTACTCTAAGGCTCCTAGCAGAGAAAAATCTAAAGGAAATGAACTACATGCCACGTTTATAGATCTAAAGAAAGCATTGAGCAAGATATATGGATTCTTTAGAGCGAGCTGGTAATATAAATTAAATGTAAATAAACGCAGTACATGCACTGTGCAAGGAAAATCAGGCGGTCATAAGAGCGGGAAACCAAATCTCTACCCCATTTATGCCTTCGTAGGGAGTAAAACAAGGCTGCTGCATTTCCTCTACCCTCTTAAAGTTTTCCTGGATGCGACCTTAAACCATTGGACTAGGAAATGTAGGTTGATGGAAACATTGCAATTATCAAATAATAGTTGCAGAAGATCAGCAAGATATGACATATATCGTATGTCAAATAAACGTCCAGAAGAATACAATAAGTCGGGCTTAGAGATACGGAGAAAACACAGTACATGGTAATTGAAAGAAAAGTATGGGACATAGAGCTAGACAGCGGCACAATAAAAAACCTTAGCCAGTGCGAATATCTGAAGGTTACGTGCGAAGATGGAAGAGACAAAGACATAATAAAGAAAATAGGTATGAAGAATATGACAATAGCACTACATTCAGCATTGTGGAATATATACACTATTATAAATGCTATAAATGAAGGGCAGCTGTGATGGTATGGACATTTGCCTAGAATCGAGTTGGATTTCAACACAAAAGGAATAAATTTTTCGGCTGAGGATATTCTTAATAATAAATTGAATTTGGACTTCGTTATTGGAGCGATTGATGGGTGTCATCCTGTGGGTTCGGTTCGTGCGGATAACAAGCAGGATATCTTAATAAAGTTTTCTTCGTACAAGGACGTACGACGAGTTCGAAAAGCCAGGGTAAAATTGAAAGGCTCTGGTATTTACATGGTAGAGGATCTCACCGGATCACGTTACGAACTATTTAAGAAGGCAATATCTAGGTTTTGTAAAAGGGATGTGTGGGTGTTTGGCGGGACCGTATATGCTAGGGTTGTTGGTCCCAAGATTGCTGTCAGGGGCGCTGGAGATCTTGATAAATATGTTTCCTAATTGAACTGACCTTTTTTTTTTTTAGAGATAATTATTATTATTATTTTGATATTTGTCTCACGGTTAATCATGCTCAGAGAGTCACGTTAAGTTCAGTAATCTTAAGTTTGTTACACTATTGCAATTGTGTTTATATAATAATATTTTAGTTTATATTACTTACATAGTTTATTGTGATATATTATTTATTTTATGTTTAAAGTAGCTCCTTTAAATTCAAGGTCGCTCACTAGTAAGTTTGATGATGTTTGTGTATTATCACTTTCATTGGATGTTGATGTTTTTGCGATTGGTTGCACGCTGGTATTGATGATGTGGTGCGTATGGAAAGAGAGGCTTGCGGGGGCGGGGTTGCGCTTTAAGTGAGGAATCGCATTAAGTTTAAAATTTTGCCGGTGGAATCGTTCCCGTTCCTCGAGCAGTTGTGGTTGGAGATTAAATTTGGTTTCGGGTCATTTGCGGTTGGAGTGTTTTACAGACCTCCGGGTAGTGACATCCGTCAATTTTTTGGTCACTTTGAAGAGACGTTGGCGAGCATGAATTTGGTTTGTGATTATTTGATATGTTTAGGAGACTCCAACGTCGACTAGCTGGCTGATAACTACAATACTGTGAATATGTCCTCAATCATTTATTCTCTTGGGTTGTCGCAGGTGGTCGATGGGCCTACTCGTCTAGCTTCGTTGCTTGATGTGATCTTGGTAACGGATTCCATAAGGGTGATTTCTTCAACCGTGACAGATGTTCACCATATCTCTGATCATAGTCTTGTTTGTTGTGATCTTGACCTTGGTGCAAGTGAGCCCATTGCCCCTGTGTGCACCTACCGGTCATTTAGGGATTTTGACACTAACTTATTTAATAGATATTTGGAGTCACCTCCTTTGGAAAATATTTATTTTTTAAATAGTATTGATAAAAAGGTCAATTAGATCAATTGTTGTATTGTCTCATTATTTTATATACATGCTCCTCATAAGACGAATACATGGACTAAGATGTTCAATCGCTAGATGACTGATAATTTGAAGTTGATTATGTCATTGCGCGATAAGGCATTGAAAAGGTTCAAGACTGCCAATCTGCCCGCCGACAGATTTCTCCTGTGTCCGCTGTGGCTTCAGTACAGTCTGCTGATGTTTTGGACTTCTATGGTGCTCATGTAAGGCCCGAGGTGGATGTTTTCTTGTGTGAGGAGGTGTCGGAATCTGAGGTGGAACGAATTGTAGGTGGAATTTCTTCAACCGCTTATGGTACTGACGGGATTAATGATAGAAAGCTGCTCCTTTATTGCCCATATACTATACCTTTTCTGACGCACATTTGTAATTCTTCTATCATAAATAGTGTATTTCTAATCATTTGGAAAGAGGCTCGCGTGGTTCCACTTCCGAAGAATAATAACCCCACTGCTGTGGCTGATTTGAGACCTATAAGTATCTTGCCGGTGATGTCGAAGGTCTTGGAGAAAATTATGGTGGGGCAGTTGAATAGGCATATTAATAATTTTCATATATTACCATCTTTTCAGTCAGGTTTTAGAGCGGTATATGGTTGTGCTACTGCGATTACTGCTATTTCTGATGATATTATTTCTGTTACAGATAGGGGTCTTGTAACTCTTTTAGTCCTTCTGGATTTCTCTAAGGCCTTCGATAGCATTAAACACAAAATTTTATCTCCATTTTGCAGTATATAGGTCTTGGAGATGGAGCTGTATGTCTCTTTCAGAGCTACTTGTCTGATAGAAGTCAGCGGGTGGTTGTCATTGGTGATGTGTCTAATGTAACTTTTCTGAAATGATGTGTTCCACAGGGTTCTATATTGGGTGCTTTGCTGTTCTCAATCTATACTTCACATTTGCTTTACTTTCATCCATTTAGTAGTTCTTTTCATTTATATGCGGACGACACTCAGTTGTATAAATCATTTGATGTGAATGATGTGGAGGTTGCTGTTGCGAGCATTAATCAAGAATTGAATAATATATTTGATATTGCCAAAAAGCATTCTTTATTGATTAATGAGACGAAATCTTGTTTTGTTGATTTTGGCAATTCTAGAAGAGTTTCATGTTTGGAGGTACGGTTAGAATTGTTTCTTGGTGGTAGTCGTTTAACTCGTAGATCGTGTGTGAAAAATCTTGGTTTGTACATTGATGATCGTCTGGATTTTCATGATAATACTAATAATAACATTAGGCGGTCCTACTGTAATTTAAAGATGCTTTTTCCTCATCGTCATTCGTTGAACCTTTCTATAAAAAAAATGTTGTGCGATGCCTTGATGCTGTCTCATATATTGTGACACAGTGTATGGCCCATGCTTGCGCGGTGGTGACGTTAGGAGGATCCAGGTAGTTCAAAACTCGTGCCTTCGCTTTATTTATGGCACTCGGAGACGATATAGAATTTCTCACAAACTTAATGAGGCTCTGTGGTTGGATATGAGCGGGCGTAGATTCCTACATTTCGTGCGTTTCGTTGATCAATAATAGCGTGCCTCCTTACCTTGCACGTAGAATTAGGTATCGGACTGATGAGCACTCGAGTAATGTCAGGTGGAGGGATTTGATTGACGTTCCGGCACATACTACTCAACAGTTTAAAAGATCATTTAGGTACTTGTGTGCGAAATATATAAACGGATTGCCCCTGGATATTAGAGCTTTTAGGTTGTGTGCATTTAGGTCGACCGTGAGGAGGCGCTTGCTAGATGAGCAGACCTTGTTATACTGTTAAATTCTTTTTCTTTCTTTAAATAGTATTACTTTCTTCTTTTTTACTATATTATATTGTATTGTTTACCCTATCTTCTCCAACGGGAACATCAGGCAGAACAGGGAGCTTTGGCAGAACTGATGGTGTTTCGCTTTGGTTCAGTTTTATAATATTATTGTTATTATCATTATTATTTGTTTTGTGAATTACTGTCCAATAAACTATTTTTATTATTATTATTAAATATGACATATATGTTAGGGCTTGGCTATACATTACTGATGATAACCAACCAGTCTGCAATACGTATCTAGAGTTGCACTACGGCAGATATTTTCGTTAAAATTTTTTCTTTATACTATTATGAACCCAGATTATCTCATTTCTCCCATATTGGCTAATGTTAACTTACACTTGTACGCTTTAACTTGCATTAGGTTCGTTTTAGATAAGAACTCTCTGATAATGGCATAACAGACGAAATATATGTTAGCAAATTCTAATAAAACTTTGTGAAATATAGCCAAGTGTTATTGTCGACAATTAAATTACGTATAAAAAGGTATAATAATTACATGATAAGGATACTCTTTTCGGTCCGTGACGACAGTACCACCTGTAACAACCTTGGTATCAGCATTCAAGCCAGTTTGGACGGAATATTGATCGGTATTATTTGTCGCCGCAAATTGAGCAACTGGAACCCCTGCAAAATTGAAGAGAACGGACAATTCAGAAAAAAAGCAAGAATAGAATGTTAGTAACTTAAATTTTTAAGTATTTTTAAATAACTCATGGTATACATACACGAATTAATGCGTGTATGAATAAATGTATGAATGCACATCTACACCAAGCTGGCATTGCGAACAACATCGTACAGACAGCTGTTTCGATCTTACGTAGATCTCATCAGTGTATGAGCGCGCTGTTTAGAATGCCGTACAAACTTGGACTACCCGCATATATAGTTGACTTACGCGCCAAATGCCTATGAGAGATTCCCCGCGGCATCTGTGACCTAAGTGCGACAACGTAAGGTAATGTTGTTGTTCGCAATGCCAGCTTGGTGTAGATGTGCATTCATATATTTATGCATTACTTTGTTACATTTTATTTTTAAATAAATGTACAGCTGTTGAAGTTTATTAGTTTGTTGATTCAATCATGTTAATATCAAATAAATTTGAAATTTTACTCGACGTGAAATTTGAACAGCACTGTGAATATGTTTTCTTTTTTATATTTTTGTTAGTGATATTTCAGTTGGAGATGCGTTAAGGATGCATACTGAAAAAGGAAAAATTTCATTCTTCCTACTCCCTGAACAATTGTTATTTAGATTATAGTTCATGATTATTTTGTTATACTCTCTATAATAATAGAAATAAATAAATAAAAATGAAGTATGCGGTCTGTGGTTTTAATTAATAACTTAATATTTCGTTAAATCTGAAATTGACCTCATTTTTGACCTATTACATACCAATTTTTCAATTTTATACAGGCCGAGATCTTATCAAAATTTCATATTTTATAAGAATTCTGTGTATATATAGTCTGAAAGTCTGAAAAAAGTATTTTAAGAATTAATAAGGCAAAAGCCGTTGTCCGAAAAATATGTAATTGAAATACTGAATCATGGCAACACTGTATCATTACTATACTCCAGTGATGTCGCGCGTGCGGTTCGCACCCGTTACTAAACCGGACTAAATTCGACATACTAATCATTATTTAGCAGTTCCAGCGAGTATATCGTTGTGCTACGTACTTGTTTTGATTTGTTCGCGCCATGGAAGGCAAACATTGCGTTAATATTCCAAATAACTTTTGTTATATTTGTGGCAGTTTTGTGGTTATAAAACAAAGACAAAACGAAACCTCATTTGTTCGTAATGCGTATTATGTTTACTTTGGAGTAAAAATACAATAGGTACCAAACGGTAGAAAAAAGTCATTGAATTTCGGGGTATCTATGATGTGGCGCGAGCCAAAAAACCAAAGCGATGATTTCTATTTTTGTTACTGCGATGGAAAAAGTTTTAACGGAAAGAATAATAAGCGTATTTTATACCCCAACTTAAATTCTGTTATTAGGCCTATTCCTCATGGTCTTGATATAAGCATACTTCTTCCACCAAAAGAAATGGAGAACGTGTTATCATCTGATTTGGAGCAGTCTGTAGTCAACTCCAATGACCACAATTTTATTCCTCAAGCAGTCAGAAAGTCAGAATTACTTAATCAAATGGAATTAAATCATTTAATAAGAGATCTAAATCTTCCCAAAGATGCCTTAAAACTACTAGTGTCCAGACTTCGTGATAAGAATTTACTGGCTCAAGGAACATCAATCAGTTTCTACAGAAAACGAGGAAAACCTAAGGCAATATTTTAATCAACAAGAATTGTTAGTATATTGCAACAATATTTCTGAAGTAGTTATAAAGCTAGGAGCTACCTCTTACGAGAAGAAAGAATGGCGACTCTCTGTTGACTCCAATAAAAAGAGGCTGAAAAGTGGTTTGCTACACAATAGTAATATGTCGGCATTTCTTACTATTGCTCATGCTGTTCACGTAAGGAAACATACGAAAATTTGAAACATTGAAAGGATAACATACCAGGAACATAACTGGATGCTCTATGGAGACTTGAAAGTCCTGTGTATGCTTCTTGGGCAACAGTCGGGATATACTAAATTTCTATGCTTATTTGCGAATGGGACAGCCGAGCACGGGATAAACATTGGAATCAAAAGGAGTGGGTCTCTAAGAGAAAACCTTACACCAGGAAATAAAAACATAAAGCCCAATACCTCAGTTGACCCTAGACGAATTTTATTGCCACTTCTACACATTAAATTGGGCTTGATGAAACAGTTCGAGCAAGCTCTCGACAAAAACGGAGAATGTTTTAAATACCGGGTACCCCAACGGAGCGGTAAAGTCCATTATTGATATCTTATAATATAGATAGCGAATAATTTTTAATCCAAAAATTGTAGAAAATCATTAGCTCTACAATTTAAAAATATTTTCATTTATACAGAGTGTTCAACAACGATGAACCAACACAACCTTATGTTTTTTTTAAATGGAATGCTATGCATCTTTTTACATTTTATGATAGCCCTTGAGGGGCTGATTAAATCATATAACTTGTATTTTTCGATTTTCAACTGTTTCTGAGATCGTTACAAGATGTACAACATTTGAAAAGTTACTCTGAAATAACGATTAATGATGAAATACCTATTATGGGCTCAATTAGAAGAGATATCTTTTTAGTACGTGAAATTGAAGTTTATTTCGACATATCTACGCATGGTCTTTAGAATTACATACCATTCGCTAAAGTCGAAATTCTAAAAAAATTTAAACGGACACCTCGTATATTGTATGTCATTGCAAAGTACTTAAAATTTACTAACTAAAAATATCACTTTCTTTTACCTGTGGGCGATATTGCAAAAGTTATAGGATATTATATCTGAATAAATCCCATTACGACTTAAAAATATGGGTTGCCATAACTTGCATTACGACTCTAACTACCGTAAACGACCCAGTCGCTGATGTTAGAGTCCCTTTCGTGTTTGAAATACTCTAATAACTATATAACGTTACATTTTGACAAGATTTTTTCCTAAATTTTTGTTTAACGATTATCAAACATAAATGAATTGAATTAGTTGTTTTATATCAGCTGATTATTTTTTGATTAATATTTATCTAGAAAATATACACATGTACCATTAGCTAACATTGCAGTAACTAATAACTGACGCCCCAGTACCTGACAACTTTTGAAAATAGCTTTATATAGGTACCTCTAGGTAGATAGGTAATTGAATAAGTTAAACATTCAGGTAAATGCACACTAATTTATTCAAAATATTTTTTTGATTACAACGGTCAAACAGAAAATAAAAATAGAAATAGGAACGATTATTTATTAATAAATTGCATTTATTTCTGGTACCTTGTATAAGCCTCTTTTTCCAGAAAATAAAAAAGGATTTATAACTTGAAGAACCTACTTCTCAACATTATACCACAGTCTGTCAGGTGGATTGAGCCATTTCAATTGATTGCCACTGGGGCACATTGCACTGACGTAGGCATTATCTTCTTTTATCTCTTCGACGATGCCCGGATAATTCTTATTGTCATATTCAACTATAACATAGGCGTATAACGTAACTTCGTCTTTACTTATTTTGGCATTACTCTATGGTGCTGGCGAATTATTAATTATCTACTTCGTTATCAGAATCGATAGCACTCAAATCGTCTTCTGCTGTAGCTGATTTATTTTTTTCTTGCTTCTTGGCTTCTCTTTTACGTTTTCTTTCTTGTTTCTCCAGTTCTTGTTTTTTCTTTTCATTATCTTTTTTTTAAATAGTAGTCTTTCTATTGACAGGAAGTTGTAACACTTGGAACATCCATGTAATTATTGGATTCAAGATGCTGTTTCACTTCATGAAACCAGTTACAGATATTTGCTTCAGAAACCTTTCCTCTTGATCCACATATATTTGTTGCAGTCCTTTCTGTGAATTCTGGGTGATGTTTACAGAAACTCTCATACAATGCCTTCCTGGTCGATTGTGAACAAATGGATTCGGTTCTTTGGTTTCGTTTAAAAGTATTTGAACGATGTCTGACAGTTGCTCCTCTGTTACGAGAAAACCAGCTTCAGCAACTTTGAAAATCCACCTAACAAGACCCTTTTCCTCTGTTTTCGACAAAACCGTTTCAGGGCCCATTTTTCGTTTCACAGGATATTTCCCAGTATGTTTGTACAATAAAGTTGTTCGTGGAACGTGAAAAGACCTAGCAGCTGTTGAAATAGGTATTCCGGTTTTAACTGCTTTAAGAGCTCTTAACATCAAGTCTTCTGAGTACTGGAAGATTTTACCCCTATTCACTTTTCGATTAAATTTAAAGCTGATGCACCTGTACCTGAAATGCATAAGTTCCTCATCAGCCAGTATCAGACATGTACTTAAAACCCTGATGTCCCCAAAGTTAATACAATTTTCATAAAATTATAGGAGACGTATTTAACAACTTTCGCTAATCAGCTACTGGTCCAGAGAACACCGAAGAAACCATTGTGTCGGTTATAACACTTTCTTTTATTATTGGAATTTATAAAAATATTATGTCAAAAAAACATATTTATTTGAGTGTCATAATGCTTGACAACTGACCATCAGCTATAGAAAACAATGTTCCTGACATGTACCAGTAGCTGATACCCTTTTTCTTTTTTAAATAAACAATTCTGAAGTCGATAAAGCCGAAAATAGTAAGATTACACCTTCGTAAGAGTAATAATTTGAAAGATTTTGTTAAAAAACAGAAAAAAAAACACAAAAGTGGTATGAAGAAAGACAGCTTCTTACTCATCCTATTAGCTGAGCTGTGGATACAAACAGACACTGCAGTAAGTTAACTTCTCCATTTTGTGTTTATTATGTAAGTAAAAATCTGCTTTATCTACACACGGAGGTTAAACTAGATACAGTAAAGGAAGTATTTATTTAAATTTATTTAAATTTAAATACATGTGCACCTAGGTGTTGGCCACCTGTATGTGCAATTACATTATAAATTCTAAGAAATGTAGTAATCTAATATAAATACATATTTCGTGTACAAAAGTGTACGTTACTAAAACTAACTAACTAACTATAACTATAATTATTTCATTAAGAAATAACTTGTGTCCTTAAAACATCCCCGTTAACGCCTCAAAGTTAATAAAAATAAAGTTTCTTAAGTGCATTACGTATGTTTTTATTCTTTTAATAATATTTATTTCAGGTAAAATCTTGTTGTATAGTTTCGGTCCTAAGTAACAAAAGCATCTTTGTATAGACACAAACACTAGATGTCTCCTCATTATTGGTTTCTTAATTTACGAAAGAAACTGATACAAGTGTCAGGTAACGGGACAGTGTCAGGGACTGGGTCGTTTACGGTAAATTTAATCGAAAAGAGTTACTTCTATTTTCCTTTTACAAATAATTATTTTTTTTAAATTTAAAAACTAATTAAAAGTTTGGAAGTTCATGAATTAGCAATAATATATAAAATAATATCGCAAACGCTGTGCGTCAAAAATTATTTAAACGTTAAACTTAGATTTATAGCTTCAGTTTAAAGAGAAGCAAGTGCATGAATTTACGTTAAGTGCGAAATGAAATATTTAAAATTGGAATTAATAGATATGGTCTATGTTTTGGGGGAAAGTGATTGTTTGCTGGCACAAAGTTATACAACCAAAAATATCTAAATATAGGATTGCCATCGATGAGTGCTTTTCAAAAATTGTTAACGATTTGAAGCAACTGGCAGTATTCCATATGAAAAAGAAGCCGTGTTACTGCTGGTGTAGAAAACGAAGATGCACAAAAGGTTCTTTTATTATGCGTTAAAGAACATCCTCTTACAAGGGTGCGTAAACTTTCTGGAGTCCCCTTGATGATAGCAAAAACTTTATTAGGAGAACCTTAAAGAAGATATTTTAATTTCTTATATGATAACTTATAATTACTGTAATACTTGAAAATAGTAACTTATATGTTCTTTAAGATATTGTGAAAGTTGTAGAAGTTTTCAATAACGTACATTTAAATACTTGTATTGACGGTTTGCTTTTCAAGTAAAGTTATAAACCTAAGTACAACTTCTTTAATTTTAAAGTAATTTGAAATTTAGTTTAAGTATGAGGATAAACAATTTTATGACACAGAGCGACTGCCATATTTTAACTATTTTTAATTTATGAACTTCCAAACTTTTCATTTTATGAGTTTTAAAATTTTAGTAAAAATTACTTATTTGTAAAAGGATAATATTAGAAGTAACTACTTTCTATTAATTTTAATTATGCTATGTGTAATTAAGTCAAGGCAATTCATATTTTAAAATCGTAATCGGGTTTATTCAGATATAATATTTTATAACTTTTGTAATATCGCCCACAGGCACTAGAAAGTATATATTTTTTAATCAGTAAATTTTAAGTACTTTTCAATGACAATTCCTTTTAATTTTTTTTAGAATTTTGAACATTAGCGAATGGTATGTAATTCTAAAGAACATGCGTAGATATGTCGAAATAAATATTAATTTCACGTACTGAAAAGATATCTCCACTAATTGAGCACAAAATAGGTATTTCAACATCAATCGTTATTTCATAGCAACTTTGCAAATCTTGTACAATTTTTAACGAAAAATCGCCATAACTCAGAAACAGTTTAAAATCTACAAATACAAATTATGTCAGTGTAAAATGTAAAAAATGCACAGCAATCCATTAAAAAAAACATAAATTTGTGTTGGTTCGTCTTTGTCGAACAGTCTGTATAAATGAAAATATTTTTAAATTATAAAGCTTATGATTATCTACAATTATTGTATTAAAAATTATTCACTATCTACGTTATTAGATACCAATAATGGACGTTACCGCTCCGCTGGGACACCTGGTATATTTACAAACAATTTCCTAAGTTGTTTGATGCCAAAATAAAACAGGGGTGTTTATTGGTCTCTATATTAGGAGTTTATGTAAAGACGGAAGCCTTCAGAATTCAATGACGTCTATTCAAAAGAAAGCTTGGGGATAATTTAATGAAGTTGTTGAGAAGTTGTTAGGGAATAACAAGCATCTAGACTATGAGAACATAGTCAAAAAAATGTTGGAAAATTTTCGTGTGTTAGGCTGCAACATGAGTTTGAAAGTACACTATCTATCTGCACATCCAGACGAATTTTCAGAAAACCTTGGCACAATTAGTGAAGAGCAACGTTTCCACCAGGATATTAAAGAGATGGAAAGGTGTCACCAAGGTCGATGAAGTGTATCGATGATCGCAGACTATTGCTGAACGTTACAATGTGATAATCCGCATTAGTGGTGTTGCAAATGTAACTATCCGTTACTGAAGTATTCGTTACTCGATAAGATCCGAGTAACGAATACCGGTTTCAAATAATCGTTACTTTTTCAAACAGTTATCACATTTATTTGTGTGATTTAATGTCCGAGTCTGGGATTTTTCTGGTTTTATGCATGGTACAAATCTGTAAAGTATGCTTCAACCTTGACTCAAATTCATATATTTCGCGCTGCACACACCTACGTCATCAATGTCCTGCGTCATCCATCATATGTTTCTAGTTTGTGTTTTGTTTATATTTAGATTTCGAAGAAGCTATATAGTATAGAAGGTCATAACATAGAAGGTAATGAGTTTATTCAATATTGCATTATAATGCAATAGATTTGCCTCTACCTTCAGCTCATCTGAAATGCATAAGCAAGCCAGGAAGCACTCGAGGATGGAATATTAGGTATTTTCGTTTTCCTAGTGATCAAAACCTATCTTAGGAGGTAATTGAAGTAATAATATTGTAGACTGGCCTGATTAAGATTATGGTGCATAATAATTATTTTTAATACACTATAAACAGTAAATGTATATACTTTTATAAGTATTTTTTTAATGAAACAATTATAGTTTGTGAATATGAAGTATTATTTATGTATTGTGCACATTTGTAAGTTGGATTTTATAATGCAGAGCTTCTAAATCAGATGAAAATCCTGAAGACACAGTATACATTGGAAGGAAAAGAATGTTCTTGTTACAACAGAAAGTACAGACCTTACTGAAAAATGTATAGTGCTCCTCAATAAAGAAATATTTAACCACAATGAAATTTTAAAGAAATATTTTACAGCAAGGTATATCAGACGAATTAAATCAAAGATGAAGAACTAAGGAGGATATTTCCTCAGCAATATCGCTTCAAAGCATAAGCCCTAAAGCCTACAGATATTTAAGAAGTACTGGACAATATCCACTCGCAGGTTTGTCAACGTTAAGCAAATGGGCGACAAGATTGGAATTGAAACCAGGTATTCTCGAAGAGGTTTTCTATAAGTAAGAAAACCAACATATTAAAACGTTTGGTGAAAAATATTAAAAAGGACTTGCTGCAAGAAGTTGTACAAGCATATATCAGAGTATGAACTTATAAACGCATCAAAGAGATAAATAAAAAAATATCAACAAAAAAGAAAATTAACAAGATGAACATTAAATATAGCAATAAAAAAGTAACAATATTTGTTGTTTTATTTATTACCTGCAAATTAACAATAATTAATAAACATAAATCCTATACTAAACCAAGAGTTTCCTTAGTGTAAATACTACCAACTTTTGTAGTATTCAATGGTATCAGTAAAAATGGACATATCCAAGACTTACATTTATTTTTTTAATAAATTACTTTGTCAGTAAACTAATTATAAATTGTGTTACCAAAAAACATAAAACAGCTTTCTTAACTAGTGTTACAAAATATCCAGTTGGGCCTTTTTCAATAATATAGTTTTATTATTTTGTTTTATGCGTTTTTAAACAGATAATTTCTAAAGAATTTTATTTTAGTTACACATTCGAAAACAACTGGTATGTATTACGTTTATCTGATTATTCTTTCTGTAGTTATTCAAAAGTAACCTTTTTTGCTTAATATCAATGGTGTGACGTAGGTGTGTGCGATTATGTCATAAACAAGCTCCACTAGAACATACCTTATGTATTTGTACCATGGTTTTATGATAGAATATCTCGTCTATCGTAAATAAAATGCCTCCTTAAAGGTGCACGCACACTGAGGCGAGGCGAAGCGAAGCGAAGAGAAGCGCATATTTTTACAATATGCGCAACCATGGATCTTCCACTAATTCTTTTTTCTTGTATTTAAAATACAAAAGAGCAATCGAAGACGCGGCTACAAATGACTCACCCTGTATATTAAAATTAGTATATAAGTGAATATTTTGTTTACTATATATATTCCCGCACCGCATATTTAAAAGCGTACTCGGTAACGAATAAAAAGTAACGGATATTGAATTCGAAAGTAACGAATAGTTTTACAAGTACTAGAAAGTAACTGAATCGAACATCACTAATCCGCATAAAATTCATAGTAGAAATTCCACAATACGAAGTTATATAACAAAAGGGCAAAGATTCCATTGATTTAAGCACTTAAAATGCGTAGTTGGTTATATTTGACTCACTACTGATAATTTTGTTATTTAAATCAATGTATTTATATTTTAATATTTGTATTTATTTTATTTTGTGATTTGCAAAAATTACTTATGTGATACAAAAACATGGATAAAAAAATTGGAATCAGTGCATCAAAATTATATGAAACCACTTATCAAAAATAAAACATCTCCTAAAAAGTTCCGTTTTGTAGACCTGTGTAATTAAACAATTTTACTATTTTTGAATCACTTACAAAAGGCGTTTATCATGGATAAAAGATTTCATTAAATTACACAATATGTAAAAATATTATTATATACTATTGTCTGTATAGTAGTACCTATTACATTCTGTATATTTATTATAATGTTTGTGTTGAATTGCGAAAGGAACTGTAATAAAATTAAATTAATATTTCGTACTGTTTCCCATTACATGTCTAAACTAAAAATTTCCTGGATTTCAGATAAAGTAGTTATTTTAAGAAAAAACGGACATATGTACATACTTGAAATTATATAGAAAATGTGCATTTGTATATTAGAAGAATGTATTGTTACTTACCAATTACTGCAATGAATAGTACACTTATAAAATGCATTTGTCTGTTATATAAGTTTTCCTATCTGTGCGGAAATGTGACACAAAATTGCAATTCGTAAAAAAAATTCTACTGTCTCAATTAAGTGCTTGCAGTTGTTTATATTTGAAGGACTATCGCACTATCAATACTTAAATAACATAATCACGAAATCTCCAATCAATATCCTCCTGATACACATTGAAATAATAACATCAATTTAGAAATTATATTGGCATATTTTTTAATCTTAGTCACTATTTTTTTTTAGAGATGACATAAAGTGAATGTAATTGATTTACCTTCTTCATCAAAATATTAATGAACTAAGCGTTCCTCTAGGTCCCACCTTGGGGCCATCATTATGCAAATATAGCAATAATTAAAATTTCACCGCGTGTGGGCAGCCATATAATAAAAATAATGATGTGTGGTCACCATACGACTGTTTTATACATATGAGCGTTTCAAATTATACGAAATTCTTCTAAATTGTTTTAAATACTTTTATCTTCTTAGCAAAATAAACCTGTGAGTAAGTCCAAATTTTGAGAAAGTATTTAGCGCTGGATTTGGAATATTTTTTTGTGTAAATGAAATTTCAAAATTTGTTCCGGAAGTAACACTTTTACTCTTAGCAAGTAGCACTTTCTTTCGAATATCTCGCAAAGTATGCATTCTATAGAGATTTAATAAGAGAATAGAAGTACTTATATAAGATTTTGAATAATTATTATATAAAAAGATTCTTAAAGTTTGTTTATAACTTTATAACAATTAAGTGTTTCGGTGTTTTTTCTTCAGATATCGACGGCGCATGTTGTGCGCCAACGATTTGCACTAGATTGAAAGTTTGCGCCGGACATTTTGGTCTGGTAAGAAATTGATACTAAATAAATATTCTTGTTTATAACTTTGTAACAAATTGATGCGCCGGTGTTTTTTCTTCAGATATCGACGGCGCATATTAAGCGCAAACTTTTGGCACTAAAAAGAACATTTGCGCCGCAAGTTGTGGTGCTAACTTCACGCGTGAAGTTGGCACCAAAAAATGTTTTTGTTTATAACTTTGTAACAAATTAAGGCGTCGGTGTTTATTCTTCAGATATCGACGGCGCATATTGGGCGCAACATTTTGGCACTAAAAAGAATATTTGCGCCGCAAGTTGTGGTGCTGGCGTGAAGTTGGCAGCAAAAAACTGTTTTTGTTTATAATTTTGTAACAAATTAATGCGCCGGTGTTTTTTCTTCAGATATTAACGGCGCATATTAGGCGCAAGCTTTTGGCACTAAAACGAACATTTGCGCCGCAAGTTGTGGTGCCAACTTCACGCACCTCTTAGAATAGGATTTTGATTTGGTTTTTGTTTTTTTATACAAAAAATGTTACGAACATCACGGAAAACTATATCTATAATGCGGAAGAAGACATTTTTGAAAGTATTTAAATAATATTTTGCGTAGGTAAGTAATGGTTACTCAACATGTTTTTGTAATATAAACCATTTCATTGTATTTATACCTGCATGATGCATGAGGCTTCACACTTCAGAAAGATAATGTTTATACTAATATGATTAATGATTACTATTCAAATTTATTTCACTTATCTTTCAGAGCAGTTTGTTCATCAATTATAGATAATTGAAAGTTATTTTTTAATAAAAAATATATTAATAATTTGTTACGATTAAATATATATTTCTCTTAAAAGCAGCAAGCTTACAAATTTATTAGTGCAATAATTACACACATATTAAAATAAAATCGTATTCTTTTTTTACAATTTCAAATTATAATAAAGTAACTCAGATACCGGTAAATAATTAAAGTATGCCAATAATATTTTCACTCAACCATATAGTAATTTAACGGAAAAACTTGCATATGTACTGAAAAAACAATTGACCGTATTCTTAAAACTAAAATTTCTACAAACATTGTCGCTGATGTGTAAATTTTCTTTGAATACATTCATTAAAAAAGTAAATAAACATTTCGTTATATATAATATTTCTCTTTGGTTTCTATATTTCCAATTAAACTATGTCCTGAGAATAATCCTCAAATTCTGTTCTTCTTCATATTTTTCTATAGTAAAAGTAATGAAAAGTGACCACTATATGAATAATGGATATGAAGATATCAACATTCCTAAATATTCGTTTACCATGTGCTTCAATATGCAAACATGCATACTTGGAGGTAGAATGCCATATATGTTTAGTAATGCTTCGTAATTCGATATGTCTCTAGTTTTTCAACAAAATGTTAAGTGCAACACAATTAACTGCTTTTGGTAAGTCACATTAATGCACAATGCATTCATTTTTTCCTCAAAAGCAACTCTTTCATATTCAAGTGGCTAATATACTGCAGATATTGTATTATTTTAACTTTAGAAATACTTTCCTCGTAAGAACTCATCGACTTAACTTTCTCCCAAAAAAAAAAACGTCTTATTAGGCTATTGTTATGTATACTAGTATAGTTTCAGAGTTATTATTGCCATTGCATTTATCTGAAAATACAAATTATTGAATTACTTACATGTAGATGTACAGATTTGATCGTTCAACAATAACTCATAAAAAAAGCTATAATTCAATATTGCATTTAAGGTATTCTATTTTAAATTACTTTAAAGAAATAAATACTTTACAGACTTTATATTATATTGAGGAAGATAAGAGGAAATTAACCTGTTTAGTAAATGACTTTCTTTATTTGTAAGTCAAACCGCAAAGGTTTTATCAATATGTAACATATTGAACAATTAATGTTTTAGGCCCCAAAAAGTAAGGTCATATTCTAATAGCATTGGGCAAAGTCTATGAATGGTTAGAGTGTATAGATTACATTGTGTTTAGAAAATCGACCAATCCTGTGATACAAGCTTGTACTTAGTTTCAATATTTTTGTTCGTCACAATAATTTTTATCTTATAAGAATGTGCATTTTTTTTTAGTGGTTTAATAAATGTACCAATATATATTATAAAATAACGAAGACATGGGATTTGGATAATAGTTATTAATACTAGATATGAATTATATGTTTATTTTTAAATCTTAACAATATATCTCAAAAAGACAGTTATTGAACTAGAATATGTGAACTTTGAATAATAGGTACTAAAGTTTCTATAAATATTGAAAAATAAAAGACATTATATTGCCAAATCTATACCTATATATATATACCGTATGTGTCAATTTTCATTAGGTATAGGGATTCAATTTTACATGGGATTTATACATATACAAGTAATATGTGGCAACGTGCCACCCCACAGCGTCCGTCACCAATCCCGGAAACAATCGGCATCAAAACGACTTTCTCCGATCTTCCCACTTCTCCCGACCAGATTTTACATTCAATGTTAGCTGCGTATACGTTGCGATCTAATCTGCAATGCCGTCTTATTACTGGAACGGGAAACATCAAATGGCCGCCGCGATCTTCTGATCTAGTAATTTATTATTTTCAGAATCCTTTTTTATTTACCTTATTTTCAATTTTATTAGAATTACGCTTTTATTTGTGTCATGCAGCGTGAACGCAGCTTAATAATTCTCTGCATTTACTAAAAGGAAAAAGAAAAACAAATCCTTGTAACTCGTAAATATCTCTGAACGCATTACAAACATCCAACCCGCTGGTCGAAGAGATACTGCTCTGCTAAGCACGCTAACTTGTATTTACTTACGAGCATGCATCGGTCGCGCTGACATTGGAAAGGAAAGAAGGGGTATACTATGTTGCCACATACTGTATGGATTAATCGCCTATGGCTAATGAAAATTGACACGTGCTGTATGTATGTTTATTATGTGTTCACTTCGTGGGTACTTTCGGCAGTGAAATGAAAATGCTCCTGTAGAATAGGATGTAAATTTTTATTTTACGTTTCGACCTTTAATCAGTGGTCTTCTTCAGAAGTTTTATTACATTCTGCAACAAATTATTTTTTTTCTTATAAAAGATAGTACACTTACATCAAATTGTTTTTACAATAAGTATATTAATAGCAAATCAGTCAAATTACTTTTTATGTTGATTTGAACATCTAACATTGGTGACAAAACAAATATATTAAAACATTAAAATATGTATTAGAAAACACTAAAAATGTATATATTACGTTACACGTTTTATTCAAAATAATAATTTTTTTTTTTTAAATAAATCATTTCTACCAAATTTTCTTTTTGAATAAAAGGAAGGGTTTTTTGTTATAGTGACTTAATGAAATAATTTTAAAGACAGCAAGACACTCACCTATAAGTCTAACTATACAACACTAAAACTTCTGTATTTTTTTAAAATTAAAATGTAAGTGGTTTCTATAACTCATTTTTATTTTTAATTAATATGCTGTTTGCGATATAAATGATATTTTTGCATGCATCGCTGTTTTCGTCGGAATAAACTGGCTAGGCTCTGGTGGTGTCGAACAACTTTTTTATCTTTTTATTTTTATCTTTCTTTCTGTGTATTCAATCGGTTTGTAAAACTTTTCTGCGTATTAGGAGGTTTTAAATTTTTTTAAAAACAAATGATTATTGCAGTAATAGGGAATATATTTTGGATAAATTTTCTGTTTCATTTCTATCGTTTACTGAGTCTCGGTCTTTTTTAATTTCAATCATTTCAAGTACGTTTCTTGCATTGGTGTTTTGTTCTTTTTGTAGAATTGATACGTTATCATAATTAAAAGTATGTTTTTTGAGCGCTGTACTGTTTTTGCGTTTGTGTGCTATTATTCGTTCCTCTAAATGTTGTTGGGTTTGTCCTATATATACCCTCTGGCAACCATTGCACGGAATCTTATAAACGATGTGTGTTTGTTTTTTGATTGGGATGCTGTCTTTTAATTTTGTGTATAATGGCTTGAGGGTGTTATGATTTTTATGAGCTATTTTAATGTTGTATGGTAAAAGTATATTGTTTAATTTTTGAGATAGGTGATTGTCGAATGGCAGAAATATAATATATTTCTTTTGTTAGTTGTTTTGTTGACAGTTTTTGGTGTTATTATATATTTTGTGAATTTGTTGTGTAGTTTATCTTATTAATAAATTTGGGAGGATAATTGATATTTTTTAAGATGGTTTTTGCTTTATTAATAGTTTCTTTTCTGAATGTTATGTCGGTTAATTTTATTGCTCTATTTAGTAGGTTACTTCAAATATTTTTTTTGAATGAGATAGGTTGTGAAGAATGAAAATTTAATACTCTGCCAGGCGCAGTGTCTTTAACAAACCATTTTGTTTTAATAATTTCGTGTTGGTGGATTAATGTTATGTCTAAAAAATTTAGTGTGTTGTTTGATTCGATTTCTGTTGTAAATTGTATGAGTGGGTGGTAACCGTTGAAACGGTCTAGGATATGTTGTATTTTGTTTAATGGGCAGGCTATGATACAGTCGTCCACGTAACCCTTATAAAGTGATATAGAGGTATCTAAATATGGAACAATATTTTCTTCTAGGTCTTCAAGGACAAATTGTGCGATTATACCATATAAAGGGTCTTCCAATAAGAAGTTTCATTTTGATATGTTAATAAAACGAGTATTTTTTAGCGAAATCAGCGGATGTTTATTTAATTGTAAAGAGGAGGGTATGCCATTAATAATGGAAAACAATATCAGTCAAATGGCCGCCACGGCGACGATGGCAGGACCATATTCGTTTCATGAAATTTTCCATCACCAATTCGCACATTTGCGGCTATATGTCCTCGATAACTTCACGAATTCCATCTTTGAGGTCTTGAATCGTTTGTGGGTTATTGGCATAGACCTTATCTTTCATGTAGCCCCAAAGAAAAAAGTCTAAGGGCGTTAGATCACAAGATCTCGGTGGCCAATTGCGATCGCCTCTTCGAGAAATCACACGGCCGGGAAACTTTTCACGCAAAAGAGCGATTGTATCGTTACTTGTGTGACACGTAGCGTCGTCTTGTTGAAAATAAACGTCGTCGACATTAATATCGTCCAATTCCGGCCATAGAATATCATTAATCATCGTTCGATAGCGCAATCCATTCACCGTAACAGTTTCTCCAGCCTCGTTTTCGAAAAAGTAAGGTCCAATGACCCCGCAGGACCAAAAACCACACCAAACAGTCACACGTTGAGGATGAATAGGCTTTTCAATGATCTTTCTTGGGTTTTCCGAGCCCCAAATGCGACAGTTCTGCTTGTTTACGTGGCCTCCGAGATTAAAATGGGCCTTATCACTCATGATTATTTTTCGATGAAATTCCTGATTAGCTTGATGCATTTCAATGACTCATTCAGCAAAGACACGACGTTGTTGATGGTCGGTAGGCATGAGTTGTTGTGTTAACTGAACTTTGTAGGGCTTAAGACCTAAGCCTTTATGCAAAATACGGTGTAATGTCGTTCGTGGAATGCGCAATTCCAAAGATCGACGGGAAATGGACAAATCGGGGTTCTCCTCAACACTATGGGCTACAACAGCAATATTCTCACCTGTTCTTGAGCGACGTGCACGAGTTCGCTTCTTCACATCACTAACTTGTCCCAACAGCTCAAATTTTTCCACCAGTTTCACTATTGCTGGCCGAGAAGGTGCTACACGACGACCGAATAATGCTTTAGTTCTACGAAATGTGACCGCGAAATTTTCACCATATTTGTAGTGAATTTTAATAATTTCAATGCGTTGTTGAAGCGTGTATCGTTCCATTTTTATTAATGGCGTGACTTTTACTTCTTTATCTGTCAAGTAATTACCGGTTGAGTCATAACAACTGTTACAATGGCGGGCTATTCAAAATGAAACGTCTTAATGGAAGACCCTGTATATAATACTACTATATTGCGTGTGTTGTATCTTGATAATGTGTAATTTTTCGTCCCAACTAAGAGAGATAGAATTGATCGCATTGCCTGTTCTGCGCATGCGTCGACTGAAATTGTCCATTTTGAATTTTTCGAAATGACAGATAAACAGAAAACATAATTATAACCTCTGATTTAAATACAGAATTCCACTATTAAATTGACATCTATAACTATGATATTACTGAAAGCATAGGCAAGGTTGTTGTTGTTTTGAATTCAGTTTTGTGCAAGTTTAGTTCATCGGTGAATTTGTAGAATTACCCAGAAAATACGCGGTAGAATAAATAAACGATATGAAGGCTGATTCCAGTGAATTATTAACAGAAAAACTTTTGGAGTTATCACTTCTGCGTTGGTTTATACGTGCTTACTGTGAATATGTGAAATTATATTATTAAATGTAAATACCGATCGTTTCATATCGTCTTATTGAAAAGATTTTGAACAGAAAATCTTGTGTACATTGATTTGTATATGCTTATTGGTGTATGTGAAATTATTGAATATAAATACTGCTTCTTTCATTTTGATTTACAGAAAACACATAAATTAATGTTTTACATACACAATCGAATAGATTCAGGTATGTTTTATGTAAGTCAGATTGTATTATATTTCAACATATAGTTTTGCTATGTATTTTTAAGATTAAGAATCCAAATAAAATTTCTTAAATTACTGTATTTAGTATTTTGGCTATATATAAGAATAAAACAACATCTATTTTATATTTGTCTACGTACATTATTCAATATAATGTCGTGTAATCAACAATGTAAAGAACTAATTAAATTCCTGTTGTGTTCCTTTATTTAATTGTTGTCGAGATAAACATTGAAACATGAATGTTTTAGCAAAAGTTTTGGAATTAATCAGCATGACATTTTTGTGATTGAATATAATTTTTATTAATATTAAGCGTAATTTATGCCCATATGGTAGCAAAGAATATAAACAAACAATTACTCTGATACACTTGAATTTCTGTAGTGTATCTAATAGCACATTCATATTCAATACATTTTTCTTGAGTGTCTATGTCTCATAAATTGAGATGAGTAGAAATGAGACTTGCAAATAATTTATATTATTGCTTGTAAAATTGGTATGTTGTAGTTGTATTTGATTCAATAATTACATCAAAGTTCAATTTCTACTTACGAAGTAAAAAATCAAATTTTATTTTATTTATGTTCGGAAATCTATTTCGTTTAACTTTCTTAAAACAACAAAAAATTATTATGAAATACAAATATTTGTATGAATTAATAGATACATACAAATTAATAAAATGATAAAAAAAGATTTAGAGAATGTAACAATATCGTAAAAACAGGAATACTGTTTGATGCCGTGCCTACCTTGCAGTTCGTAACACTGCAGTATTTACTTCCACAATGTTGGGAAAAGTTCAGAAGAACTTATCACACATTGTCTTGGCAAAATCCAAAATGAATATTATCTTTATACTGTACCATCTACAAGTTGTTTTAAACTAAAACATATTTTATTGTAAATTTAAATATAAAATACATTCTATGTGCTTGATCACAATTTAGTGACATAAATTACGATACATATTTAGCAAAGCACAAATTAAAAAAAAACACTTCATTATCTTATAAATATTGTGTTCATCCTTCAAGTTATTTTCACAATCAGTGATGCATCATAGCATAAATTCCAATAACCTGCCCAATCTCTTCTCAAAATACCCAATTTCGGTATATTATTATCTCATATCATATGGGATCTGTGGATTCCGTGGTGGACATGTCAAAATTCTTCAACTTTTTATGAACACATGTATGTTCTATTAGACATATACCAAAAAAATTAGAAGGTCATTGCAAAAAGATTGGTATGTGTCTCTTCTAAGAGGTTTAATAGAAGCCTTTTTATTATGAGCAATTCAAATATTTTAATATGTAACATAATAATACAATGACCTAATTCATGTAAAATTTACTGTGTTCTTTCTGTACATTGCTCCGATGTAGATGAGAGTACTTCTCGATATAAGAATACCACATTATCCAATTCATTATTATTCTTGCATGTTGACTTGAATAATTTTGGTGTTGTTATTATATCATAAATTTTTGTACATGACCTATAGAGGTGTTTTTCTATCTGTTCACGATATCCCATCATAATATATTCAAAGAAACACAGTTGCAATGCAATTGAACTGATTGCGGGTTTTACTCAATTAATTTACAATATTTACGATAACATAACCACAATTCGTACAACCTTTGACAAATACATTTCTTCAGTATGATCGTTTGTTTGTCTTTGATTTCCACATGATGCCAGGACGATATTTCTTCATTCATTAAGGGAAATTAAATTATTTTTCCACTTTTGAAAAGGCACAATTATTAATTATAAAGAGGTTTGTCGATTTTTAAACTATTTATACTTGTTTAACGATGTACAAATAATAATTAAATATTTATAGTAATGAATCTATGTGATAAACAAACAGACCTAAGTTTGAAAAATCATTTGTAACGCATGCGCAGTTTGGACAATGCGACTCTAAAATGGCATAGCACCATATGTTTTATTTCACAATGTTGGAGCGAAGTTTTCCTTGTCTACACGCGATATAGTAGTATTATATTATATGGATTATACTGAATATATTGGAGCACCCATAGCAAGACCAAATTTTTGTTTGTAAAACTTTTTCTTAAATGAGAAATAGGTTGTGGAAAGAGTTCGTTCTATCGCTTTTCTAAAAAAATGTAAAACCTCCTAATATGCAGAAAAGTTTTACAAACCGATTCAATACACAGAAAGAAACATAAAAATAAAAAGAGACAAAAGTTATTCGACATGACTAGAGCCTAGCCAGTTTATCCCAACGAAAACAGCAATGCATGCAAAAATATCATTTACATCGCAAACAGCATATTAATTAAAAATAAAAATGAGTTATAGATACCATTTACATTTTAATTTTAAAAAAATACAGAAGTTTTAGTGTTGTAGTGAGAATTTTAGTTTAAGTCAAATGCGATATGGAACAAAACAATAATTCTTATACTTATGAGGTGAGTGGCTTGCTGTGTTTTTAAAATTATTTTATTAAGTCAGTATAACAAAAGACCCTCCCTTTTATTCAAAAAGGAAGTTTGGTGGGAACGATTAATTTAAAAATATATATATATATTACTTTGAATAAAACATGTACAGTAATATACACATTTTTATTGTTTTCTAATATCTTAATGCTTTAATATATTTGTTTTGTGACTAATGTTAGATGTTAAATTCAAAGTAAAAGATAATTTGACTGATTTGCTATTAATATACTTATTGTAAAAACAATTTGATATAACTCTACTATCTTTTATAAGAAAAACATTAATTTGTTGCAGAATATAATAAAATTTCTGAAGAAGACCACTGATTAAAGGCCGAAACGTAAAATAAAAATTTACATCCTATCTACAGGAGCAATTTCATTTCACTGCCGAAAGTACCCACGAAGTGAACACATTATTAATAATCATCAGGCAACGAAAAAACCACAAATTATATATTTTATTAACACTATTATAAAAGTATATTATAATGCTAAAATTAGAGAAAACACTAGCAGGAATATAAACAATACTTAGAAAATAAGTATATATGCAAATAAATGAAAGCCTTCAAGCAAAAGTGTTTACATAGTAATGTGAACAAACTTATGGGATATATGTAAATTATAGCAAAGGCATATATCAATTTAAAATATGTATCGACTGATGGACGATAATAAATTATTTCTTTATTAATTTATACCTATCTATATTATGAGACTAAACTGTGGCAAATTTCTTGAATATCTCATAAGTATGTTTAGTTCACTACGTCAATGCAAATTAGTTGTGAACACTTGTATCCGCATTAAAAATGCAAGTGCATGCTCTCAGTATCTTTGTGATGCACCACATTATTCCAATTTCCAAATAATTATTTTTCTGGTTCTGAACTAAAATAAATATAAATACATAATAAAATATAGAACATGAGTCACAATTTTATCTCTAAACCACTGTTCCTCGTTCCCTTATGTAATTGAAAATCATTCTGTAGTGCCATGATAGACAATTTACAACATCTGTAAAGTAGGATTTGTCATTTCGATAATATTGCGCACAGATTTCAGTTCAATATTAAGCACGCTTCTGATCTTGCATGGGATGACCAATATCACCTGCCCTGGAATATGTAGATTATATTATTAGTCACTTTATAAAATACCTATGGGTGATATCGATTAAATAGTACACTTTCAGAATCCGATTTCTTCATAAAAATAAAATGAAGAATTACTTTTAGAATGTTTTCATACAACATAAATACACTTGCATAACATTTTATGATTTACATTTTGCTGGAAATTTTATCCACTCAGCAAATTTTCTCATCATGTGACAGATTTTATGAATTATACGACTCACTGATATTTGGCCAAACAAAGTTATTAATACCAATATTATTCTGGTAGCTGCCAAGTAATGGAAAATATCCATAAACTTAATGCTGTCAAGACCTCTGACAAAGATATTATGTATACTGTTTAGGTATATGCATTTCAAGTAACCTTAATGTAACTATATGCATATTATTTTGATGAATACGTTTATCCAGTACCTGGATAAGTCTCTGAATGCCCAACCTTTTGCTTAAAATAACTCCTAACTTAAATGCGCCTATAATTTCTGGAATAAAGCGCTATACATACATTTTACATAGACGAGCCGATTTCTTCATAAAAATAAAATGAAGAATTACTTTTAGAATGTTTTCATACAACATAAATACCCTTGCATAACATTTTATGATTTACATTTTGCTGGAAATTTTATCCACTCAGCAAATTTTCTCATCATGTGACAGATTTTATGAATTATACGACTCACTGATATTTGGCCAAACAAAGTTATTAATACCAATATTATTCTGGTAGCTGCCAAGTAATGGAAAATATCCATAAACTTAATGTTGTCAAGACCTCTAACAAAGATATTATGTATACTGTTTAGGTATATGCATTTCAAGTAACCTTAAAATGTAACTATATGCATATTATTTTGATGAATACGTTTATCCAGTACCTGGATAAGTCTCTGAATGCCCAACCTTTTGCTTAAAATAACTGCTAACTTAAATGCGCCTATAATTTCTGGAATAAAGCGCTATACATATATTTTACATAGACGAGCCTGTTGTGATCTACATCTAACATATATTAGCAAACAAGAACAATATAAAATATAACTTACAAAATCTGTATTTGCGATCTTCATGACACTTCTACGTCATTGACCGTAAAAGTTTCAAAAATCGTCATCGAAACGTCATCTCGTTGTTAGGTACTGTAAGCTTCCGATAACCGTAGCGGAGCCTCTCAGAATTGCGCTCTTAATGTAGATTCAATAATTTATTAATTATGTGGTATGCTTAACCCCTTCGCTACCAGCCTCAGAAATTAATTTAGCAATAGTATACCAGATTTCATGAAAAATTTAATATTTTTTTGAATCGGTCTTTTTGCCACCTAGCTTTGTGTTCAGTGCAACGATGAGTTTTGCTTATATGAAAATATTTTAAAGCACCACACACAGTGCAGCAAGCGACACTATATCAAACGATGGATACCTGGAATAACGTTTATATCAATGTATCCCATATGGAAACAAATCCTACCATATCAGTGGTATGGCACTGAAAGTGGAGTCTAAATAATTTTTTAAAAATGAACTTATGTAATTTATTCTGTAATAATAACATCGTTGTATCACTTATCTGTAGGTTTCAACAAAAGCTTCTTATTTTCCACGTAACACCAAATCGCTTATCATTTATGTACTCAACGCACGTTTCGCTAACCACGTTAGCATCATCAGGAGATGACCAAAACTCTGAGTTTTATCTCCTGATGATGCTAACATGGTTAGCGAAACGTGCGTTGAGTAATAAGTGATAAGCGATTTTGTGTTATGTGGAAAACAAAAAGCTTTTTGTAATTTCACACTAAAGGTTCCATCCTAACTTTAGACTATAGGTTTAAAAAAATGTACATAAATGAAATAAAATAGTAACAAAGTTGTTTTTTTATTTATTCTGTGTAATTGCGAAACTGATTGAAATGCTGCACAGTACAGAAAGATGGTAAATGAGAACAAATAACTCAAATATTTTAAGTTAATTTTCCTTTCTTCTCATTTGCATAACACACTTTACAGTACTTTCTCTTTTTTCTCTGTTTCCCTTCATCTTTTAGTTGGCAAGTGAAAATATGCTTACGTGATTTTTCTTTAGCTGGAATAGTACAGGATTCCTTCACTTTTCGATATGACGGGGAATATTTCTCCAGAATACCATCCAATAACATTTTTTCAAACTCTAGCATACTCACTGGCATGTCATGAGCAATTGAATAAATCGTTCTTGCATTTAAGAATCATATGAAAACCTATTTTTTTGAACCACGTGTAATTTTTTCTGGTACAGTCGTATGGCTCAATGTCTTGATCTATTGCGTCCATTGCACCCATATTTTGGTTGTAATGGTCAATTGGCGAAGGTTTTCTAATAGATTCTTTTTCAAAAAATCCGGCTGTCAGTTTGGTAGTAAGCACATAACATTCCTCTTGTCCTTATAACGAATAATAAGTGTGTCACCTTTTCTAACGAGACATGTTTGCAAAGCATTTAGTTGAGTTCCCGTGAGGTCTTTTGGCACTCCTCTGGTAGCACGTATCGTCCCTGTCACACAAGTGTTTCTTTGAAGGAGGAATTCTGCTAATCGTAATGACGTATACCATTTATCAATAATAATTTCTCGTCCTTCGTCTAGTAAAGATTGACATAAGTATACGACAACCCTTTCCGACATACTTAGATGTTCAGTTTTGGGATATGGTCTATTGAGTATATATCTTTTCCAATGTACAGAGAGAAATTATACGTATTTCCACGAAACTGAGAGCTACTAGGACACAGGCAAAAATGTTTCAATCCAAAACGGGCTCTTTTCGTTTTTATGAATTGCCTAAAATGAAGACGACCTTTATACAGAAGTAGACATTCGTCCAATGCTACAATTTCTCCTGGATCAATAAGAGTCAGACAATTTTCTTTCAGATGAGCAAAAAACATTCCTAAACGTGTCAGAGGTCTTCCAGCTACAAATGCACTAGGAGCACTGAATCGCAAAAATTTTAAAATCCAGTAGAAACGATTGCGGCAAAACATTTTGGGCCCAGAAAATAAGAAATCTCGTGCCCAGTAGTCATGTATTGTAGGAAGACGTACTATGCCCATATATAAGTTCAATGCTAGAAATACATACATTTCTTCCAAAGTGACGTCTTTCCATAAGACAGAGTGGACCTTTTGGGTGCCCTCTTCTATCAAATACTGCCCAACTCGTTGATTTGTCCAGTTACAAAGTAACTGAACTATTTTTTCGGACATAAAAGCTCTTAAACAATTTTCAGCACTCTTCATCTCATTCATTTCTATTGCAGGGTGAAGTCCATTATAAAACGCTTTCACGCGTCTCAGATCCGTTGCTCTGGCGTCCTAAAAGATGATAAAATTAATCACCTCTAATAAAAAAAATAATAGCTTATATTTACAGAGAATGGGCCTATTATAACCGTGAAATCACCCATGGGAATTGTTTGGTATTCTTCATTATCTGAAATACTGCTCCAGCTGTCTTCCTCGTCAGAAGAATCATGCTCGGATGGTTGATATTCTGACCCCGAGTCCTGAAACGGCTCTTCTTCGCTAGAATCACTCATTTTCGACTATTTTTTGCGTCCTTGAGGGCAGTCCAAAAGCGATATGTACTCCGTAAAACAACTGAACGACAACTAAACCAAACGGACGACGCCCTAACAGTCTGCGCGCGCGTCCGCTCTCCGTTCACACAAATTGATAGTGGGGGTAATTTGTTGCATACCGCATGTGTCAAATATAATTAGGTATAGGGATTCAATGTTTACGTGCGATTTATACGTATACAAGTAACACGTGGCAACGTGGCACCCCTACTGTCCGTCACCAATCCCGGCAACAATCGACATCACAACGATTTTCTCAGATCTTCCCCCCCCCCCACCAGATTTTACATTCAATGTTTAGCTGCGAACACGTTGCGATCTAGTCTGCAATAAAAGCCGTCTTATTACTGGAACGGGAAACATCTAACGGCCGCGGCGATCCCCTGATTTAGTAGTTTATTATTATTTTCAGAATTCTTTCTTATTTACCTTATTAGGGTTATTTTTTAATTTTATTAGAATTTGCGCTTTTGTTTGTGTCATGCAGCGTGAACTCAGTTAATAATTCTCTGCATTTACTGAATGGAAAAAGAAAAACAAATGCTTGCAGCTCGTAAATATTATTTCTGAACGCATTACAAACACCCAAGTCAGTGGTCCAATAGTTACTGCTATCTTGTATTTTCAAGCATGTATCGGTCGCGCTGGCATTGGAGAGGAAAGTAGGGGTGTCACGTTGTCACGTATTGCATGAATTGATCGCCTATGGCTAATGAAACTGACACATGCTGTATACCAGGTCTTAAATTACATTAATATCACAATCCCAGATCAGTGAAATAGAAATTATTAAAAATAGCCTTGGTATCCTTATGGGTTACACTGAGATGTCAGAGCATCTTACCGTGAATCCACCTTTGCATACATGGTAGCGAAGGGGTTAATACTGCTTTTCATTGGGATGTAAATACTGATTATTATTGAATATAAAATTGTTATTATTAGCTATACATACAATGTACAGGCCGATCTTATCCAAGTGAGTGGAATTTTTTTTTTGGTAATTTGTCGAATTTCACCATATATGTTTTAAACATTTAAATTATGTCGGTATTAAAAGGACTTAAAATATTAATAATGGTTTTTTTAAACATAGTTTTTTTAAGGAAAGAAATTATTCAGAAATAAAATCACTTTTTAGTTAATATTAATTACTTTATTCTATAAAGGTTAAAATAAAAAAAAATATTATGTACAAAAAATTAAATAAATGACGTATATAATAGACAGTTGGAAAGAAAATTTATAAATATTAAATGTCTTATAAATTCATTAATTTACAAGCTTCTGTAGGCGAATAAACAAGTATACATGCAGAAACCTATTAAGTAAATGCTGTTCAACAAATTACTTGATCCTGATCGTTTTTGTTGCGTTTCGATCCACTCCTTATAGTAGGCGACATCTGTCATTGGGCCATCATTTGACTCACATGTTTTTGTTGATACAATACCAGCTTGAAGATCACCGCAAATAACTGGACTGCCCCATTCACCCTGTAATAAGAAAGACAACAATTTAGATTTGACAAGAAGAAGATATGACAAGAAGTAATCAGAAAATGTAGCTGCTATGCAAGTCTACTAAAAACTAATTGATTTTTAAAATAGGTAAGTAAATGGAAAATAATTTAGTAAGAGAAATATGTCGAACAAAAATTACAATAATTAAATAACTAAGCATTGAGTTATTTACTATTATTCATTCGTATAAAATATATTGCTTGTTTTAGTTATTATAAGAATTATATTAGATCCTCTTGTTGTACTTATATTATTACAACAACAGGATTTACCTACCTTACATTCCTCACCGTCTCCACAAAATTCGTCCTCGCCTACCGTGCCAGTTTGTGCAGTACCACATTCAGATTTCTTGAGATTAAAGGTGACTTTCATTAGATCACGGTTCTTGCTTGCCTGTTTGGCGAAAAATATGCTATCAATTCACAAAGACTAGGAACATATAATCACTAAAAAATGTACATGGAAATGTATACCGTAAGAAAATGCAAAAGGAAATATCCCTTGACACCAAAAAAATATATATAAAATATCTATGTACGTATTTCGGCAACTAAGTTGTCATCTTCAGTAAGAATGTTAAATGTAGTGTTTTTGGCCAAGGTGTAATCGTAGGAGATATGCTCTTCACCAAATCACCAGTGAGATAAGACTGATTTCTTAACAAACAATATCACTTTATAAACTGCCTAAAACTAGCGGGACATTAACGGAAGCGTGAAGTCTGACAGATTAACACCTAAACTTACAATAATTCGTATAAAGTAGACTAGTGTCAGAATTCATTAATTTACATCTATTACTTTCTTATACGTAGTATAAGGAGGTATTGTGATGATGAAAATTTTCGACCTCGAGATTTTTGCAGATGTCCACGTTTTGAAGTCCCCTGATACCGAAAAAGTGGTTTTTAAAAAATGTCTGTGTGTCTGTGTGTCTGTGTGTCTGTGTGTCTGTGTGTCTCTCTCTGTCTCTCTCTCTCTCTGTGTGTGTGTGTGTGTGACCACGATAGCGGCCAAACCGCTGTAGATATCAATTCCAAATTTTGTATTTACGTGTATAATCTCCCTCTTGAGATCTGATTAGTTTTTCAGTAAAATCGGTAGACCGGAAGTAGCAGTTTACTTCAGCGAAAAATCGAATTTTGCGAATATTTCGTCAACTACTAAGTTTAAACAAATTTATAAAGAATTCATATATACTTAAAATTAAAATTGAGAATAATTTTATTTAAAAAGTTTTTCGAAATTCCTACCGGAAGTAGGTCTTTTACTCTTATCGAAAATCAGTTTTTTGCGAATGTTTCGCAAGTCATGCTTTTTAAACAAGTACGTTACGGGTATAAAAGTATTTAAAACATAATTTTGAATATCTTTTGTATAAAAAAAAATTCAGAATTCAGACCGGAAGTACCACTTTTACTCTTATCGAATAGCGATTTTTTGCAAATATGTCGTAAGTTATGCATTCTATATATATTTATCAAGAGTACAAAAGTATTTACAACTGGATTTGCAATATTTTTGGTATATATGAAATTTCAAAATTCGGACCGGAAGTAGCACTTTTACTCTTAGCGAGGAGCACTTTTTTGATATCTTGCAAAGTATGCATTCTATAGCGATTTATTAAGCGAATGAAAGTACCTAGAATAGGATTTTGAATAAGTTTTGTATAAAAAAATTCTTAAAATTGTATAGTTTGAAACGCTCATACGTATAAGAAAGTCGCGTGGTGGCCACACCTCATTTTTTTTATGTAAGATAGATACTTTCGTAACTGTCTAATTCTCTAAAATTATTTACAGTTTTAACAAATCATTTAATATCAAATGGATCTTAGGTTCAGTTAAATAAAAAAAACCCGCGCGAAGATGATTAAATAAACTAACGACGCGTTAAAAAGTTGTCTACATTTAATAACTTCTTCCCTTAAATTTCGTTTAAATGTAAGCAAGCCATTTGTATCTATAGTCCGTCTCAACCCCATTATGCAATACACGTTTAATAGGGATATTGCATCTCTCATTATCTTTAGTAGTCTCTTAATAACGCCATCTTTATATCCGGTTGCCTTGTTGCAAGGTCTATTGTGCAATGTATATGGGTATATGAGTAATCGTTGCTGTCAATTGCCAGTTTTTGCCGTTGTGTGTAAACTTTTATATTGTCTTTAATTTACCTGTATATAATTTCTGTTAAATCGTTCTTTTTAGAAAGCATATTATCTTTTTCAAGCATTTAAAAGTAAGTATGCATACCTATATCTATAATTCTGATAAACGTGATAACCTATATACATATACATATACTTTTTACAGATTGCTACATGATATGGGTTTTGAATTTCAAAAAGTGGGACGAAAGAGTATTCTTATTGAAAGAGATGACATCATTAGGTGGAGACATAAATACTTACGAGACATCAGAAAATTCAGAGACGAAGGTATAGTTTATCATTTAATTTGTTATACTTTTATGTTCATTACGCAATTTATTATTTGCTTGTGTTTGATTGTGATTGTTTTATTTTCAGGTAGAACTATAATATATACCGATGAATCATGGGTGAATTCAGAACACTCGGTAAATAAAAAGTGGACTGACGGTACTGTTCAAAGCTATCGACAAGCTTTTACACAAGAACTGACTCAGCACTGGTTTAAAATCACCAAGTGGTCTTGGACCTTGATTTGCATTAATTCATGCTGGAGGCGAGCAAGGTTTTGTTGTTGGTGCGGAATGTACATTTCTTTGTAAGAAAAATACTGCTGATGTTCATGCAGATACATATGGAGATTGGTTCAAGAATAAATTACTTCCAAATATACCAGAGAACTCGGTTGTTGGTCTCGATAATGCCTCATATCACACGAGAAAATTAGAGAAGTTTCCAACAGTAGCACGGAGAAGACCAAATTATTGAATGGCTTACTGAGAAGAATATACCACTAGATAATGACATGTTAAAAAGAGATTTACTGGCTTGTGTTTCAGAGGTTAGGTCTCAGTATGACAGAAACATAATTGATGAATTTGCAAAGAATAAAGGGCATTATGTTCTTTGGCTTCCACCTTATCATTGTGAATTAAACCCAATTGAAATGGTGTGGGCACAAGTTAAGCACTACGTTGAAATGCACAATACGACATTCAAACAAAGAGATATTGAAAAATTAATTGTGGAGAGTTATCAGAATGTAACAGTGAACAACTGGCAGAATTACATTGGCCACGTAAAAGAAATCGAGCAAAATGTGGATAGTAGATAACTTGTAAGACGATGTTGAAGAGTTTATAATTAACTTCACACATTCATCATCAGATCAAGATTCTTTAAGTGATTGAAGAAAAATAAATCAATATGTGTACCTACTCCTTTGTATGGTCATGGTTAGTTTTTTCATAAATGTTATAATGTATTATTAACTTGTTCTTATAAATGGGATAGTATGTTTTTGCAAAATGAATTTGTGAGGAATTTGTGTCTTTAAATGTGTATAACGGAATGTAGATTAACATATTAATATTCAATAAGACTATATAAGTCATGTGACATATTAAAAAATAAAAGTATATATGTATGTGTGGTTATTGTTATACTTTTCATAAATAAAGAAAAGTCTTTTTATGAAAAATAAATTTGTGATTAACTTTGTCTTTGTCTGAATTTATAGTGGATAGTAGATTAAGATGTCAATATTCAGCAACTAAGAAAATTGTATACCTTTGAAATATTAATTTATTTACTCTGGCTTTCTATATTCAGTTAGATTTTAAATAATTTTCTACAGAACAATCCCAAGGGATTATATTATTACAAATATTTTAACTAATCCATCTTCCCATATATTCTCCCCTTTTAGTGTATCATATTACTATTATTTTTTTATTTGCATCAATTGAATGACAAATAGTCGTATAGGTTATGTTTTGATTACAAAAAATGTCAGATATTGAACCGGAACTGTAACGACATTATACAATGAGACGATTTGGCAACCATGAAATCAATTGCCATAAAACCTGTACTGCATAATGGGGTTGAGCCGGACTATAGATTATATTTTTTACCTAAAATTCATAAACCGGGCAATTCGATGAGACCTATTGTTTCAGGTATCAACTCACCGACATACCTGATTTTGAAATGATTAGTGAACGAATTTAGAAATTAACCCAAAAAACCAGATAGTTTCTCAATTGAAAATTTATTAGAATTTATTTAAAAAGTCAATAAGATGGAACAGGGTGAAATTTTAGTTTCATTTGATGTAAGTTCATTGTTTTCCTCAGTACCGATTCGAGAAACATTATAATATTTAGACGATTTGTTGATTAAGAATAAAATTTAACGCGTAAAAATAAATGAGTACTTGAAGTTGACAACTCTTTGCATGTCCCTGAACTACTTTCAGTTTGAAGTCAACTTCTACGAACAGTATGGAATAGGTACGTTGACGATATTTTCGCGATTTTTAATACTAACTTGTGTGATTTGGATGACTTCTTATTTGAATTAAACTCGAAATTCACTACAATTAACTACGCAATAGAAAAGAAAAACAATGATCAACCACCATTTTTAGACGTTTTGGTTATAAAGAATAAAAATAACATAGAAATAGATATCTTCCGAAAAGACACCAACGTCAACAAGTTTATAACAGCGGGTTCAAATAATAGTGTTCAGCTAAATATGGTTTTGTTTAATTTTCTTATCTATCGGTTACGCTGACAAAAGATAGATATGAAAAGTGACTTAGTTTAATTAAAAAGATTGCAAAGCATAATGGTTTCGATTCATAAATAGTAGCTAAGCTTATTAGGAGAGACATAAACGTAAGGAACAAACTCAGGATACTACATGTTTGCTACCTCAAAAAACTCGAGGTAATAAGTTTGTTTCTTTGCCGTATCACTTAACCACACTCAATTTTTAAAGCACTTTTTGGGAACGCTAAAGATAAAATTGAGGTAGATCAAAAATCTGGGATGTATGAAATAACATGTAAAGATTGTAGTCAAAAGTATGTTTGGAAAAACCGAGCGTTGTTCAACATATTTTTGATACAAACCACGGTATGCGTAGGGCTAGTCTTATTAAAGAAAGACTAAATTGGCACAAATTTTCAAATAATAGCACAGCTCTGAGAAAACACATTACTTAAACTAATCACTTTTTCAATTTCAAAAATACAACAGTTATAGAGACCGAAACCCATAATAAGGCTAGGAATTTCTTAGAAGCATTTATATTAAAAAAAAACGGAAACTCAATTAACGATAGAATCGACATTAATAAGATTTTCAATATTTATGTTTCAATAACTTAACAATTTAATTAAAACCAAAACACCTCATTTTATTTTTCTAACGAAATACACACATAAAGAAAATAACAAAAATTAAAAAGAAACAACCAAAATAAAACAAACATGTACACAACTTTTTACAGATACACGAGCTAAGAGAATACACATTTAATTTTAAACAGATATTTTTCAAATATATATATTTTAGAAGCATACATATAAACCTGACAATTTTTTACGATAACAATAGAACTATATGAAATGTAAATGAGATTGTTTGAAAAATTAAGAAGGTAAATGTGTAATGTGTTTTTAAATTACTATTTTTAAACTGTGAATGTTCCCAAAAAAAGGCCGCTACACCCAAGAAATTCACATCATATATAAAATATAAACGGCCAAGAAAATTACTAAATAATATATATATATATATATATATAATTAAATTTCTTGGACGATTTAGAGGTCAATACTAATTTCAAATTAATTTAAAATTAGTTTAATTGTTAATTAGGTAATTTTTAATCTTTAAAAATTACCCAGCGGTCCAGGAATCGAACCCGAAATCTCCTGATTACTAGTCAGGTGTGTTATCCACTACACTACCACGGGCTTTCGGTCTTGACTCCTTTAATTGTACTGATATACATATACATATACATATAGCAAGTAACAGATGGAAAGTATTGCTGGTATACCAGCGTATATAAGCACCGAAACGTCCATGTGCTGTATATGATAAATAATTCTAAATTTTTCTTGACCTTATTCACATATTCATGTGCATATATATAATTAAATTTCTTGGACGATTTAGAGGTCAATACTAATTTCAAATTAATTTAAAATTAGTTTAATTGTTAATTAGGTAATTTTTAATCTTTAAAAATTACCCAGCGGTCCAGGAATCGAACCCGAAATCTCCTGATTACTAGTCAGGTGTGTTATCCACTACACTACCACGGGCTTTCGGTCTTGACTCCTTTAATTGTACTGATATACATATACATATACATATAGCAAGTAACAGATGGAAAGTATTGCTGGTATACCAGCGTATATAAGCACCGAAACGTCCATGTGCTGTATATGATAAATAATTCTAAATTTTTCTTGACCTTATTCACATATTCATGTGCATATATATAATTAAATTTCTTGGACGATTTAGAGGTCAATACTAATTTCAAATTAATTTAAAATTAGTTTAATTGTTAATTAGGTAATTTTTAATCTTTAAAAATTACCCAGCGGTCCAGGAATCGAACCCGAAATCTCCTGATTACTAGTCAGGTGTGTTATCCACTACACTACCACGGGCTTTCGGTCTTGACTCCTTTAATTGTACTGATATACATATACATATACATATAGCAAGTAACAGATGGAAAGTATTGCTGGTATACCAGCGTATATAAGCACCGAAACGTCCATGTGCTGTATATGATAAATAATTCTAAATTTTTCTTGACCTTATTCACATATTCATGTGCATATATATAATTAAATTTCTTGGACGATTTAGAGGTCAATACTAATTTCAAATTAATTTAAAATTAGTTTAATTGTTAATTAGGTAATTTTTAATCTTTAAAAATTACCCAGCGGTCCAGGAATCGAACCCGAAATCTCCTGATTACTAGTCAGGTGTGTTATCCACTACACTACCACGGGCTTTCGGTCTTGACTCCTTTAATTGTACTGATATACATATACATATACATATAGCAAGTAACAGATGGAAAGTATTGCTGGTATACCAGCGTATATAAGCACCGAAACGTCCATGTGCTGTATATGATAAATAATTCTAAATTTTTCTTGACCTTATTCACATATTCATGTGCATATATATAATTAAATTTCTTGGACGATTTAGAGGTCAATACTAATTTCAAATTAATTTAAAATTAGTTTAATTGTTAATTAGGTAATTTTTAATCTTTAAAAATTACCCAGCGGTCCAGGAATCGAACCCGAAATCTCCTGATTACTAGTCAGGTGTGTTATCCACTACACTACCACGGGCTTTCGGTCTTGACTCCTTTAATTGTACTGATATACATATACATATACATATAGCAAGTAACAGATGGAAAGTATTGCTGGTATACCAGCGTATATAAGCACCGAAACGTCCATGTGCTGTATATGATAAATAATTCTAGATTTTTCTTGACCTTATTCACATATTCATGTGCATATATATAATTAAATTTCTTGGACGATTTAGAGGTCAATACTAATTTCAAATTAATTTAAAATTAGTTTAATTGTTAATTAGGTAATTTTTAATCTTTAAAAATTACCCAGCGGTCCAGGAATCGAACCCGAAATCTCCTGATTACTAGTCAGGTGTGTTATCCACTACACTACCACGGGCTTTCGGTCTTGACTCCTTTAATTGTACTGATATACATATACATATACATATAGCAAGTAACAGATGGAAAGTATTTTTAAAGATTAAAAATTACCTAATTAACAATTAAACTAATTTTAAATTAATTTGAAATTAGTATTGACCTCTAAATCGTCCAAGAAATTTAATTATATATATGCACATGAATATGTGAATAAGGTCAAGAAAAATTTAGAATTATTTATCATATACAGCACATGGACGTTTCGGTGCTTATATACGCTGGTATACCAGCAATACTTTCCATCTGTTACTTGCTATATGTATATGTATATGTATATCAGTACAATTAAAGGAGTCAAGACCGAAAGCCCGTGGTAGTGTAGTGGATAACACACCTGACTAGTAATCAGGAGATTTCGGGTTCGATTCCTGGACCGCTGGGTAATTTTTAAAGATTAAAAATTACCTAATTAACAATTAAACTAATTTTAAATTAATTTGAAATTAGTATTGACCTCTAAATCGTCCAAGAAATTTAATTATATATATGCACATGAATATGTGAATAAGGTCAAGAAAAATTTAGAATTATTTATCATATACAGCACATGGACGTTTCGGTGCTTATATACGCTGGTATACCAGCAATACTTTCCATCTGTTACTTGCTATATGTATATGTATATGTATATCAGTACAATTAAAGGAGTCAAGACCGAAAGCCCGTGGTAGTGTAGTGGATAACACACCTGACTAGTAATCAGGAGATTTCGGGTTCGATTCCTGGACCGCTGGGTAATTTTTAAAGATTAAAAATTACCTAATTAACAATTAAACTAATTTTAAATTAATTTGAAATTAGTATTGACCTCTAAATCGTCCAAGAAATTTAATTATATATATGCACATGAATATGTGAATAAGGTCAAGAAAAATTTAGAATTATTTATTATATATATATATATATATATATATAACTTCAACTTAATATGTCTTTGTTCCTGGCCGTATAATTTAACAAATTATAATTCATTCTTGGGACTAGCGGCCAAATTTTAAGGAAAGAAAAACCAAATTAACGTTTCGACATCTTTTTATTTTTCGATGTCTTCTTCAGAACAAAAAACTATCAGAAGAAAAACAAAGTTAGCACTATTAATACTCCTACATATACATAGTTGTTTTTTGTTGATGAACATAACACAAGTTTATGACACAATAATAAATATAAATTTTTTGGTATATATACAGTTAAACAGTTTGTGATTAAGACAATTCAATGTGTGTACTTACATTAAAATTAAATTAGTTATATACTACCCATATTGGGATTTTTTATTATTTGTCCGTCTACGACTACATTTTGTCAGTTTTGTTTAAAATAATGTAACGATAATTATTTGTCACTATTGTATTGATATTTCAATACTAGTCAAATACATACTGATACATGGTTTTACTTCGACAATGTGTACACATTGTCGAAGTAAAACCATTAATATACCGATACAAAAGAATAGAACATATATTCGCTGGCTTTATTGATACAAAACGAACACCTGCATGCAATGTATTAAAAAAGAGTTTTTTCCTATGTTTTTGCTTGTATCTGGAATGTGTACACATTGTCGAAGTAAAACCATGTATCAGTATGTATTTGACTAGTATTGAAATATCAATACAATAGTGACAAATAATTATCGTTACATTATTTTAAACAAAACTGACAAAATGTAGTCGTAGACGGACAAATAATAAAAAATCCCAATATGGGTAGTATATAACTAATTTAATTTTAATGTAAGTACACACATTGAATTGTCTTAATCACAAACTGTTTAACTGTATATATACCAAAAAATTTATATTTATTATTGTGTCATAAACTTGTGTTATGTTCATCAACAAAAAACAACTATGTATATGTAGGAGTATTAATAATGCTAACTTTGTTTTTCTTCTGATAGTTTTTTGTTCTGAAGAAGACATCGAAAAATAAAAAGATGTCGAAACGTTAATTTGGTTTTTCTTTCCTTAAAATTTGGCCGCTAGTCCCAAGAATGAATTATAATTTGTATATATATATATATATATATATATATATATATATATCAATAAAGGAAATATCACGGATACATAATAAAAATTGGAGAAAGCATATCGGGTTAATCCGCTGTAGTGCAACCGCAGACACGTGTTTATATATATATATATATATTATGTATCGTCGAAATTCTTGGTATTTTCGGCTTTTTTTTAAAAAAATTTATATGAAGGGTTGGTTAATAATAAAAACGGTTTTTTGACGTTTCGAAATTATGTATAATTTCCTCATCAGAAAATCATGAGTTAAATTTTAAAACAACTATTGTTTACATCACAACACTGCAAATATGACAAACAAAAAATTTTCAGTAAAACAAACGACATAAATTTTAATAAATAGTACTTACAATAATATTGGCCGTCTGTGTATATATGGCTTTGATTGTTGTTAACATTAATTGCTTTGCACATTCTTTCGATTAAATTATATTCTTTTAAATATAGTAATTCTTTCTGTGTGAATTCACTGAATGTCTGTTGAAAAGTAATAGCACGATGTCTAAGTGTGTATTTTTGTTTTATCTACTTTTTAGTTGAAAGGTTTTGTCTATTCGTATAAATAGTACAGCGGCGCATCTCGACAAATTTCATATTATTGAAAAATATATCTGGGATATATTTTGTGTGTCTGCTCTATCGTTTACTGCGTTCTTATGTTTTTTAATTTTTAGACTTTCAAGTATAGTTCTTGATTTGCTGTTATGTTCAGTAGCTAATATTGTTGTTTGTTTATAATTGAAAGAATGGTTAGTTCTATTTTCGTGTTTCTTTAGGGCTGTACTATTGGTGGCGTATTTGTGCCCATTTAACCGGTCTTGTAGGTGTTGGGATGTCTGTCCGATGTATACGCTATCACAGTTGTTGCAAGGTATTTTGTACACGATGTGGGTCTTTTTTAAGATGGGAATGTTATCTTTAAGGTTTGTATATAGCTTATCTAGGTTATTGAAATTTTTGTTAGCTGTAGTTATGTTGTATGGCAATAGTATTTTATTAATTGTCTCGCTTAAATTAGGGATGTATGGAATGGGTACATATTTTTTTTGGTTAGTTTTATTCGGTTGTGAATCTGTTATTGTGTTATGGTTGTAGTATATATTAAGTTGGTTTTTAATGATTTTGTTTATGTATTGTGGGGGGTAGTTGTTTTTCTGTAATGATGTTTTTACCTTTTTTAGTATTTCTGGTCTATGAATTGGACTTGTTAAAATTATAGCTCTGTTTATTAGGTTTTTGACAACATTTTTCTTGAGTGAGTTTGTTTGGTTTGATTTGTAGTTTAGGAGTCTGTCTGATGCAGTGGGTTTTTGGTATAGTTTTGTTGATAAACTATTTTTTGTATGTATTATTGTGAGATCTAGGAAATTTATAGATTTATTTTGTTCTTTTTCAACTTCAAACTGCAGTTTAGGATGGAAGGCATTGAATTCTGTGAGGATGTAATCTGTTTTGTCTGCTGGGATACAGGCAATACAATCATCCACGTACCTTTTAAAGAACACAGGTTTGAAGTTTAGGTTAGTTAAGACCGTTTGTTCAAGTCAGAATTTAAAAAAGGAGTAGAACTTACCCTTAATGCTACATACTTCCAATATAACAACCAACATTACAAACAAATTCATGGCTGTGCAATGGGCTCACCAATCTCAAGCGTTATAGCACAATTAGTTCTTGAACAACTTGAACAAACGGTCTTAACTAACCTAAACTTCAAACCTGTGTTCTTTAAAAGGTACGTGGATGATTGTATTGCCTGTATCCCAGCAGACAAAACAGATTACATCCTCACAGAATTCAATGCCTTCCATCCTAAACTGCAGTTTGAAGTTGAAAAAGAACAAAATAAATCTATAAATTTCCTAGATCTCACAATAATACATACAAAAAATAGTTTATCAACAAAACTATACCAAAAACCCACTGCATCAGACAGACTCCTAAACTACAAATCAAACCAAACAAACTCACTCAAGAAAAATGTTGTCAAAAACCTAATAAACAGAGCTATAATTTTAACAAGTCCAATTCATAGACCAGAAATACTAAAAAAGGTAAAAACATCATTACAGAAAAACAACTACCCCCCACAATACATAAACAAAATCATTAAAAACCAACTTAATATATACTACAACCATAACACAATAACAGATTCACAACCGAATAAAACTAACCAAAAAAAATATGTACCCATTCCATACATCCCTAATTTAAGCGAGAGAATTAATAAAATACTATTGCCATACAACATAACTACAGCTAACAAAAATTTCAATAACCTAGATAAGCTATATACAAACCTTAAAGATAACATTCCCATCTTAAAAAAGACCCACATCGTGTACAAAATACCTTGCAACAACTGTGATAGCGTATACATCGGACAGACATCCCAACACCTACAAGACCGGTTAAATGGGCACAAATACGCCACCAATAGTACAGCCCTAAAGAAACACGAAAATAGAACTAACCATTCTTTCAATTATAAACAAACAACAATATTAGCTACTGAACATAACAGCAAATCAAGAACTATACTTGAAAGTCTAAAAATTAAAAAACATAAGAACGCAGTAAACGATAGAGCAGACACACAAAATATATCCCAGATATATTTTTCAATAATATGAAATTTGTCGAGATGCGCCGCTGTACTATTTATACGAATAGACAAAACCTTTCAACTAAAAAAGTAGATAAAACAAAAATACACACTTAGACATCGTGCTATTACTTTTCAACAGACATTCAGTGAATTCACACAGAAAGAATTACTATATTTAAAAGAATATAATTTAATCGAAAGAATGTGCAAAGCAATTAATGTTAACAACAATCAAAGCCATATATACACAGACGGCCAATATTATTGTAAGTACTATTTATTAAAATTTATGTCGTTTGTTTTACTGAAAATTTTTTGTTTGTCATATTTGCAGTGTTGTGATGTAAACAATAGTTGTTTTAAAATTTAACTCATGATTTTCTGATGAGGAAATTATACATAATTTCGAAACGTCAAAAAACCGTTTTTATTATTAACCAACCCTTCATATAAATTTTTTTAAAAAAAAGCCGAAAATACCAAGAATTTCGACGATACATAATATTTAAAAAAACCGGCTAAGAAAAGAAGGAAAATTAAAAAAATCCTTCACACAATTTGTATATATATATAGAAAAATTTAGAATTATTTATTATATATATATATATATAATTAAAATATTTATTTTGGTCCTGGCCTTAATAGTTTGTAATCAAAACATTCCTTTTTTCCTGGGATTAGTGAATAGTAAATAAATTACATCACTTTTTTATTCAACCAACGTTTCGGCAATTACCCATTGCCTTTTTCAAGGTTATTTATTGAACGCCTGGACACACACGATCATCGTGGGTGTCCAGGCGTTTTATATGCATTTATACATTTAAATATTGACGTTATATTTAACATCAAAAGTAAATATACTTACAATATGAAAATAATAAAATTGTTAGAATATATACAAAAGGTGTATATGAAATAACAAGTGATGTTAATATATACAATTTAAAACAAAATTACTGTCATTCTGGTTCAATAAATAACCTTGAAAAAGGCAATGGGTAATTGCCGAAACGTTGGTTGAATAAAAAAAATGATGTAATTTATTTACTATTCACTTATGGCCGCTAATCCCAGGAAAAAAGGAATGTTTTGATTATATATATAATTTTATTGTAGTAATTCGACCGTACAATGTAAGAAAAGGGGGATGATTTAAATTGGGTAGGCGGTCTGTGATGGTCTTAAAATAAAAGAAGAAAAATACGTCCTTTGCTCAATCCTCGGATTTTCGTTCTTTTATTGAGAACTTATTCATGAGGTAAAACTAGTGGTCCGAAGACACACAAATATGATAAAACATGTTATTATTTAAAACAATAAAATTCTTCATTACGACTGATAAGAAACATTACACAATTCAACAAAACACTACGATGCACGAACAACATGGTGTATAATGTATCTAAGATACCGTGGGTAACCGTTTTTTATTAGAAACCTCTGTAGGAATTTGAGATCTTGGTTTAAGAAATCATCGTGACTTATTTTTCTGATTCTATCCTTCAACGCTAGAATCAGAAAAATAAGTCACGATGATTTCGTAAACCAAGATCTCAAATCCCTACAGAGGTTACTAATAGAAAACGATAACCCACGGTATCTCACAAACAGATTACTCTTCTCCACCTCAAACCGAACTAATAATAGAAAACAAGTCCCCGGCAATTCGGAATTAACGGACCAAACCGACAAAACTGTGTACAAGTCATTAATGTATATACCTAATCTTAGTAGAAATATTAAAAGATTGTTTCATAACACAAATATTAAAATAGCCTTTACGTCCGCCGTTCCATGCGGCAGATTCCATACAATACTAAAGACACCCTTACCCCTGGAACAGGTCAATAAGGTTGTATACGCTGTCAGGTGCAGTGATTGCTCTAAGGTGTATGTGGGACAAACAATCCAGAGATGGCGCGAAAGGAGCACCCAACACCGCTCTGACTCTAGAGTTAATCCAAAAAAATGCTCTTTGGCTACTCATATTAATTCAACTAAACATAATGTTAACTTCAAAGAGGTAACAGCAGTATTTAAAGAAAATGATTACAACAAACGAGCATTTCTGGAAGCTGTAGCCATCAAACTATTTTTCAATAATTTAAATACCAAGGAGCAGTCCCGCATTTGTTGTAACGCGTACAGCGGGTTGATTGAATACATTAAAATTAATCCCCCACACTAGATTGACAATATACAATTATAAAATAATTTGCTTTTATTCTTAACGGACCTGTATATCAACGGTCGTGATCGTTGACATAAAAAAAAAATAGGGTTTTCTCTTTTTCTTTTTCTTTTTCTTTTTCTTTTTGTAAGGGGCATATTTGTATGTATAGAAAACTGTTATTTCACAATCTTGTTTAAAATAAATCTATCCTATTTATTAATAAAATCTAATTTTTAAGATGTTATTAAAAATCGTATTTGTTTTTAAAGGAAAAAAATTCATTTTCATATTGTTCATAGATATAACATATTTCAATTCATATTTTAACATACTAAAGAGTGCCTGTATCTGACATAGTACAGACGAACTTAAATGTTCCGTTGGGAAAATATTAAACTTGTTTTTGTATTAAAATGTATTTGTGCCGTCTCATGGATTAGTGTTTTATAGTATTTACCAAATGTTGTCTTCAATAATAAGAAACACAGTTTCCAAATGTAAGTTTTAAAATTTGTATAATTAAAAAATTCTTTTCTCTTTTACATCAAAACTGTTCATTAGTATTTGTAATTGTATGTAGACATAATGAATGTTTTTTTATTTCCTGTTGTATAAAGGTTACGATAAAATTTTACAGTCAATAATATTAATATTTTGTTGTCAATAAGTCTGATGAAGGACTAAATTAAAGTCCGAAACGTCACAAGGAAAAATTTGTGTTTTATTTATGAAACAAAACTCCTAAAACCCAAATTCTGTTTTATAAACAGTAAAACAATCCACAATTCAATAATAGATCACATCAGTGGTAGTGGCTGATTGTTACCAAATCAATCAAAATCATCTATATATATTGAATGCAGCATTTGCTTCATGATGCTTCACTGTGACTTTCGATGTGTAATTCGTTTATTGAATATCTGAAACGTGAGGTATGCAGCAATTCATTTTCCCATTACTGAGAGAATATAAGTTAGAAAAAAATCAACGAGGGACCAACAAGTGTGTCGAAGTTAATGAAACGACATTGAGAAAACAGGAGCTTCACACTGCTTTCTGAAGCATCTCTCCACATTTCAAAAACTGGATATAAAAATGCTTGGAGATGTCTATATAAAACCGTCCGATTTTGCAGAGCATTTAAGCCAATTAGTGACTGGTGATGGAATACGATATCTCAAAACGAACAAATTCGACTACGTGAGGTGGTTATTGCATTTACTGCAATGCTAAATAATAAAAAATAAAGATATTTAGCTAGTTTGGAGAATTTTCAAATTGCTTTACGGAAGAAAAGTTGTTTTCTTTTTTATTTCTGAAATTATATTTGCAAATTCTTACCGTTGAATCACTAGACCATCCATAAGAAGTACACTGGTCTCCCTCTTTTGGAGATGTAGTGGCAATATTAGTGTTCTTTACGTAGTCGGTAAAGTCCTCTATCGCTTCATCAACCTAAAAAAATAAATGTTTATGTTTTAGAGGTACTTCCTAATGAAGAATAAAAGACTTACTCTTATAACGGCAATGTCATGCACGCGTTCCGTATCACTCCAGTCCTCATGAATGAATATATATTTCAATGGTAGCTTAACAAGATTCTCATTATTGGTGTCTCCTATTTTTGTTGTGCCTAGTACTACTTGTAAGGTATCCGCTTCCCTAAGTTCATATTTGTTAGAAATTAATTCATGGACGCAGTAGGCGGATGTTAATAGGTTTTGATCATCTATAAGGGAAGCTGAACAAAGATGCTTATTCGTGGCTGCAAGTTGTACAGAGGCCTTCAAAGAAAAGAAAAAATATCAGACATATTCTAGAGCTTATGCTATTCCTTAAGTGTTATTTTTAGTATTACACAGATTGGTAATTTACGAACCAAGAGCGCGAAAACATATTTCGCAAATGAGTGGCCAGTTTTTATGGACACGAATTTGCGAAATGTTTCACGCACGAAGTTTGTACAATATTTTTGTAGCGAGCAAAATTTTAATAACTTTATTAATGTAATTTTTATCGGTAGGTACTATTTTTGTGTGGAGTATTGCAAAAAATAACGACTCCGAGCTGTCAGGCACTGCTATTGGGTGTACTTTGACCAAGTGTATTAAATAATTTATATACGTATTTTAACATAATTCTGCAAAATATTTCCACATATACTTTACCAACAACGAAACTCACTTAGTAAATACTAGATTTACGTAAGTAGTATTTTCTTAGCGGAGTAATGTTTAGGACGTGGAAAGAATTCAAACAATTTAAAACTCAAATTTGACAAGTTTACAATTTATCGTTTTCTTGGTAAATAAGAAGTAATTTTGAAATATTTTGTAGTAATTGTTTGAATAAAAGAATATCAAGCGGTGAAGATTTTCTGGCTTACACGCCTCCTGAAATACGGTATGTTGCAAACAGAGTAGTAAGTAATTTGTTACCAGCTAAATTGAAAGAAATGTGCAAAGTTACATAGGCAAAATTTATGGAATGGTGCAAAATTAAAAAAAAATTAACGCATCACTTGTTACTTTTACTAATACTTGTAATTTTCATAGTTTTAATTCGTGAAATATAGTATCTAGCTAGCTTAGGATGTCATCTCTTATTATTAAAGAAAAAATTGCAGTGGTTTGGCGTTTTTAAGGTTATAAGTTAACAAATAAGTGCATGTCGTGTTGATTTCCTAAAAAGCTGTTAAACAAAAATTTTGTTGATAATTACTTTGATTTTCAATTGTTTAAAATAATAACATAGACTGTCTAGTACAGCTAGGGTTGAACGTATGAATCTTCAACGCAATTTAGGCGAACATCTTAGCCACCGTTATGTGGCTAATTTGTTAGGCGTTAAACAGTCAACAATAAGTCGCATGGTTAAACGTTTTAATGAACTTAGGACGTTCTATAGAGCAAGAAGACAAGGTTGTTAAAGATCTACAAATGAAGATGATGATTAATTTCCTAGATAACTTGCTTTAAGGACGAGACGATCGACCGGTTCCGAGCAGAGCTACAGTAGAAGTCTGAAACGTAGAGATTTCTCGAAGAACAGTCAGGAAAAGGCTTAAATAATTAAAGAGTAGAAGACCAGCAATTGCAGCACTGCTCACCAGGCAACATAGAGTTGCTAGATTGCGTTTTGATAGAGCTCATGCAGACTGGACAATTGACGACTCGAAACAAGTTTTGTTTTCGGATGAAACACGAGTCAGTCTAAAGTCACCAGATGGACGTAAGCGTATTTGGAGAAGACCATACGAGAGATTTGCTGACTGCAATATTTCACCAAGAATTCCATCTGGTGGTTGGTCAGTAATGTTCTAGGGAGCAATTTGTTTTGACGCTTGCACGGAGTTGGTACCTATTTACAGGAGATCAGCGATACAAATTTTTTTATCGAGAATATTATAGAAGAGCATGTGATGCCATTTACCCCATTTATCGGCACCAACTTCCTCTTTATGTAAGATAACGCTTGACCACACGTTGCTGTGAACGTAATGGACTACCTTCGAGAGGGGAATATTCAAGTTATGAGTGGCCACCTAAAAGCCCGAACATAAATCCCATAGGGCATCTGTGGAATGCACTTAAACGGGTAGTTAGACGCCACAAACATGCTCCTACTACTCTTAGGGAACTTGAAGAAGCTGTGGTTGCTGAATAGGAGAATATTCCTCAAGCCACCCCCTATAACTTAATTAATAGTATGCCTAGACGAATGCAAGCAGTTATTAGAGCAAGGGGAGGCAATCCCCGGTATTAATATTCAAGTTATGAGTGGCCACTTAAAAGCCCGAAAATAAATCCTATAGGGTATGTGTGGAATGCACTTAAACGGGTAGTTAGACGCCACAAACCTGAGAATATTCCTCAAGCCACCACCTATAACTTAATTAATAGTATTCCTAGACGAATGTAAGCAGTTATTAGAGCAAGGAGAGGCAATACCCGATATTAATTTTATAATTTTTAAACACCATATACAAACACATACGAATTAAAAATTCATACCATACATGCATGAAATGGATGCACAATTTGCCCTACAGTCAGCATTACAGCAACCAACGCACAGACACAGTGTTTCAGTCTACTATGACTTCGTCAGCGTACGACGTTGCTTGGATTTTTTAGACGAACGAAACCATAAGAGTGTGAAAAAGCAGTGAACTTTAGAGTGACACACTAGAATATGCAATGTTTAAATAATAAGGTAGATGAGTTACAAGTATATTTGGATTAAGAACATGGTCATTTTTCCTATTATACCCAAGATTGATTTCTTGATGGGGCTATAGAGTCAATAAAGATTGATCACTTTAGTAGAATAGTTGGTGTTCATGCTATTATGGCAAAGTTTCATAAAAATATAGTCGCCCAATATTAGTTTTAGTTTTAGATTTTAAAATATATAGATGTTACATGTCATTTGTCCCTATAATTTCATTTTGAATGTATTGCAACAACATTTTGCTACTTGGGCTTTAGGAGAATTCTAGTAGAAGTTTATAGAAGTAATAATGGGGCATTGAATTATTTTTTGAATATTTGGATGAGGTACTCTTGTGGGTGCAATTGCAACATAACTGACAAGTCACTTGTTTGGACCATTATGACTAGCCAGCATAAACCGTGGTGTTGCAACCATTGGTCCACTATCTTAATTGTTTGAGAAAAACAGTAGGAACATACTACGCGTGGAACTTATGATATAAGTTCTAGGCTAATGTCAGAATATGCAAGAAATGTTCTTCGTACGAAATTTGTGACGCTTTTTTTAGCTTTGACACAACGAAACGTCCACAAATATAACAAATTATTTCCACACTCCTTTTACTCTATTTTGGACACATTTATTTAAATTATAAGTTATTAATTACAAATTTAAGTTCGAATGGCATCTTAAAGTGTCAACTACTGGATAAGTACCTAATCCATTATTAAATCGTCATATATAATGATGGTTAGGTATTGTTTTATATTACCGTTGTTTGAATTGTATAAAAATGTATAATTACCTGATAACGAGCCTCTGTAATATCTGCGACTTGTGTGCCCCCTGTGGTCTGTCTGGTATTCACATTAGTTGCATTTATCGTCGCTGCACCTTTAACAACTGAAATGCCTGAAAATGGGAGGGAGAATAACAATTAGACTTTATATGATTATAGTCACTTAATTTATATTAAAAGGTCTATTATTATTATCACATTTGTGTTACATTCAATATTTAAAAATCGGGCAACTTAAATAGCCACTTCCTCTCCTAATAATTATTTTTGTTATTAATTTACTATTTTTAATCAATATAGCCTTTACGTCATGATGATAGATTAGTTTTACATTTTTCTGTAGATATGGCTATAAATATTTAATGTTTTTACTAATATGGCTGGTTGAAATTTGGCATTTGCACAATACAAAGGACGAGTCTTGTATACACGTGGCCTTTTTACTCTCTTGTACGTAGTATAAGGAAGTATTGTGATGACGAAAATTTTCGACCACGAGATTTTTGCAGATGTCCACGTTTTGAAGTCCCCTGATACCGAAAAAGTGGTTTTTAAAAAATGTCTCTCTCTCTCTCTCTCTCTCTCTCTCTCTCTCTCTCTCTCTCTCTGTGACCACGATAGCGGTCAAACCGCTGTAGATATCAATTCCAAATTTTGTATTTACGTGTATAATCTGCCTCCTCTTGAGATCTGATTAGTTTTTCAGTAAAATCGGTAGACCGGAAGTAGTACTTTACTTCAGTGAAAAAATCGAATCTTGCAAATATTCCGTCAACTACTAAGTTTAAACAAATTTATAAAGAATTCATATGTACTTAAATTTAAAATTGAGAACCATTTTATTTAAAAAGTTTTTCGAAATTACTACCGGAAGTAGGTCTTTTACTCTTATCGAAAATCAGTTTTTTGCCAATATTTTGTAAGTTATGCTTTTTAGACAGGTACGCTACGAATATAAAAGTATTAAGAACTTAATTTCCAATATCTTTTGTATTAAGAAAATTTCAAAATTCGGACCGGAAGTATCACTTTTACTCTTACCGAATAACGATTTTTTGCAAATATGTCATAAATTATGCATTCTATATATATTCATTAAGAGTACAAAAGTATTTAGAGTTGGATTTGCAATATTTTTTGTATACATGAAATTTCAAAATTCGAACCGAAAGTAGCTGCTGCACTTTACACATATTATATTACATTTCCTCTAGTGCTGGCACTTTTTAAGGAAAGTATGACTTTAATGCTCTCTAAATTGGTGGTGGTTTGGAACTTCTCTGTTCGGAGCAAAAGTCTGTTTTTGATTTTTAATACATTCGATGTAAATTTGGTGGCATTGTTATTTCACAAGAAATAAAGCTTTAAAATCGCAAGCCACAGTAATTTTCGAATGACAGAGGTTTGAATGACATATTTGTCGCCTTGTGTTCCGATTTTTTTTGACGGCACACTTGAAAATTTCATAGTAAGCGGATAAAGGTGGCAGATAATCTATTTCAGAATTTGTTAAACCATTTTTGTACTGTTTTTTATATATTCAAATCGGATAAATAATATTATATACAGGGTTGCTCATTAGTGCGTCAAAGTCCAATATAGGCGTTATTAAATGGTACTGAAGAAATTTATTTTATAAAAAGTGGCACAGTAACAAAAAACACACATTTTGAAAATAAATTGAATTATACAGGGTGATGCACACACATTCGAATTTTTTTCAAATCGTTTACCCAGTACACTAAATCGAACCGAAAACAAATAATTTAGCGGTTTGTAATAAAAAATTAAAAATAACTCCGAAATTATTGGGTTTGGGTATAGGACATTATTAACAAAAATTAAGCGCAATTAACGCATCATTCCAAAAATTTAATAATATACGGTGTGTTCCGTTTGAAAAAAATCAGTAAACGCTCTTTGACGATAGCCAAATTGGTTGCATCGTAACAAATACCCTGTATAATAAAATGAATGTTTGATTATTTTGTAGGTTCAACACATCCCTTGGCTGCATACTTACTAAATAATTTTGTCTTAGATAATCGTAATTCTACCGCATAGAATTATTATGATACACATTGTCGCGAACATTTTTTTTTATAATTTTCGTTAATAACTTAACAATGCGTCATCCAAAACCAAAACCCCAGATATCGATGAAAACACAAATTAATGTAGATAAGGAAAAACAAAATATATACAGGGTGTTTCATTTAAAAAAAAATCGAATGTGTGTGCATCACCCTGTATAATTCAAATTATTTTCAAAATGTGTGTTTTTTGTTACTGTGCCACTTTTTATAAAATAAATTTCTTCAGTACTCTTTAATAACGGCTATATTGGACTTTGACGCACTAATGAGTAACCCTGTATAAATAATTTTTTATCGAACAGCTTGCATGTATATAATCTTTATGAAAATTCTAATAACATATACTATGAAGAACTGATAAAAATCCATAGATAAGCACTTAATTAGCAATTCCACCAAATAGAGACAACAATCGATTGTGACAAAAATTAATTAAACTGGTGTAAAGATATTTTTAGAACTTTCATTACCGAAAAACCTGGTACATTCTAAAAATATTGAGGATTGGTTTACAGATTGTTGTATATCTGTATTACCTTCACTACACCAGCTACAGTTTCTGCGTATGAATTGGCAATTGCTTATCAAGTAACTAGTTTAAATCAAATCTTGGCGAGTTACTCATCTCTTAAGAGCACTCTATTAAAACATATTTTTTTTAATATATCTATACCAGCTAATATATAAACAAATACACATTGAAAAATTAAAATTGAAATTAAAAACAACAACGTATAATATATTCTACAAATTTTGGGAGATACAAGTTGAAGAACTTGGGGAAACTCTTTTTTGATTCAAAGTCTTTGAAAAGTAAACTATTTAGAGTGTAATCTGTTTAACAAATACACCTTTAAATAAAGTTAAATGATTTTACGCTTTCTGGAAAAAGTTAGTGCCAGGTAAAGCGTCCCAGAATGTGGTTCGTACTTAGGATTGCGATTCTTGAGCTGAAATTTGATAGCATGGAGAACACCTCTTCATTTTATTTGAATTCGGAATTACATAGTTAAATAAATGGTGCAGGGCACGGCCATTTTATTTAACAAAGAAATATACATATTATATTGTTTTGATATTAATTTAATATATTTGACATATTTTACGTATCTCTTAATCATTTCAATAATACTGACTTATATTATGCCATAGCCTGCTATGGTTTCTATTTAGATTAGAAAATTGTAAGAGTTGCAATAAATGAATAATATCAATCACCAGTATAGTGCAGATGTTTCTCGTTATTGTGAATCCGATAACTTCAATCATTATAACAATAAACTCAAATTATCCCTGGCTTTAATAATGAATTAAAGACAGATCAATTTAGAATTGTATAAAATAAAAAGAAAACATATTCAAATATATATAAAAATGTATGTCTACTTACCAATTGATATAATAAATACAATATTTATAAAATGCATTTTTTTCTATTTATTTTATGTTGGTATCACACAAAAATTAACTAATAACTGTAGGATACGGATGGGGAACAATTTTTTTGACTGATACTATTCACTGTACGCAATTGAATAAGAATACTGGAGTACTTGGGGGCTATCGGTACTTAAATAGGATAATGGCTAATCTCTGATCTATATCTTTTTACGCAGGTACATGAGCATATTAAGATCAATCCAGATTTCATACCAGTGTCTATTGCACAATCTATTTTGTTATTAGTCATAGTTTTAATTTAATATCCCCTACCATACTTACTTAGAGAAGTTCTGAAGTATATATAATTGAATATTTTGATTTTTGAGCAGTTTCCTGAAGTTCTACTTTCGGTCAACATTATGTTTAGTTTTTATAGCTGACAATCCATATTGTTTGGACAGTCATATATTCTGAAAGTTCTATTCAATTTTAATATTACTAATGATTAAAATAAAAATGATTTAGAATTATAATATAATTTCACAATAGTTTTTTACAAATGTGTATATAAAATTTTGCGAATTTTGCCAAATCTCCTTCGTCTTCTGCTTCTTCTTGTTTATTTTGTATTCATTAAGTTTACATCTATTTCTGTATATTTTTAAACTTTTACACTATGTAAATACTTTACTTTGCTTTTATATTCACATATCACTGACTGACTGATTAACCCATTTCATATTCTGACAACTTTTCCAAAATAATCAAAACCCTCTTTGATTACGTTTTTCATTACAAATTCTTATGTATTTGATTTTTTTAAAATCTTCATCATTGCGTCTCTTTAAAATTTCATTGGACTACATTGGTAATGTGCTATATATTTTTCTTATGTTCTATTTTACATAAAATTTGATTTTCTTTAATTAATATATACAGGGTGGGGCACCTCATTCCCGTCGGTTTATATACGAAAAGCGGTAATATGTTTTATTTTTATTTTTATTGAAGGTTGTGTAGGTTCATTAGGGGCACGTTTTAAAATTATTTTGAAATATACAGAGTGATCCAAAAAAAATTGGGACACCAAAGTTATGAAAATTTAAACGGAACACCCTATATATTATGGAATATTTTGATGTTATAGGCTAAATTAAGGCCATTTACTGTTATATTCCCTATACCTAACTCAACCTCTTTTCGAGATATTTCACTATTTTTGAAAATGTAGATCAAAATTTCAGAGACATTTCTGTCTTCCATATTTGAGCGAATTATTTTAAATTGTATTTAATGTATACTCAAAGCTTTAGACTCTAAGATAAGCTAAAGTTGATATCTAAAAATTATACAGGGTGTTTAAAAACTACATTTGTGTTTTGACTAATATTAAATGCAAATAACTTTCATATTTTAAATGGAAGACCCTGTATTTATTGCCATATTTAGATTCTAATTTCAATTGTTTTTAAAACTGTATTAGGGTTTCCTATACCTATCTCTTATAGTTTTTTGGTAATTTAGGATTTTCAGTTGCAAACACTAATTTCTTGCAATTTTTTCCAAAAGTAGGCTTTGCCGCTGTTATTAATACTTCAAACAGATAAATTATTTGACAGTGACAGTACATATTAGTTAAGACATCAACGCGTTTCGACGTCGTTTAAATAATTTTAATTATTTAAAATGAGAACCTACTCTGAAAACGAAAAGGTGGATATGATTTTAGAAATCGGAGAGTGTGGCGAAAATTGCTTGCTAGCATCAAGAGTTTATGCTCAAAAATATCCTAACAGGCGTCATCCTGACAGGCGGTCATTAGAACATTTATTGCAAGTTTTCCGAATAACAGGAAGTGTGCGTTATCAGAAACCAGAACAGCAAAGACCAATTACGGGAAATGAAGAAAATGATTTTGCTGTTATCGGATCTCTGCCAGAAAATCCGCATACAAGTCAGCGAAAAATATGTGAAACCAGTGGAATAAGCAGACGGAGCGTCAGAAGAATTATAAAAAGGCACAACTTCTTCCCGTATCGTATTCAATTACACCAAGAACTTTTGGAAGTAGATTACGATAGACGACTCCTATTTTGTTTATGGGTTTTAGAAAAGTTTAGTGAAGATGAAAATTTCTTCGATTTTGTACTTTTTTCGGATGAGTCATCATTCCACAATAACGGATTAGTTAATAAACATAATTTTCATTACTACAGTGACGAAAATCCCCATTTTTTAGAACTATTGATAGGCAACACAGATGGTGTGTCAATGTATGGGGTAGAATAATTGGAACGCAAGTCTGTTCTTTTTTGATGGTCACTTAAACGGCGCCATGTTTCTTCGATTTTTAAGAGACAATTTGCCTGTACTTTTGGAAATATACCACTTAAAATTCGTCAAAGGATGTGGTTACAACTAGTCAGCGCATTTTCAAGTAAATGTAAGAAATAGGCAATATCCCAATAGGTGGATAGGACGCGGCGGTCCACAGAATTGGCCAGCAAGATCCCCAGACTTAACGAACCCCGATTTTTTTGATGTTTCTGATTGTGGCTTTTCATCTCCACGGGTATCACATCTTATTCCTTGGCTACCCTACACTGACGAGAACCAATGAGATCGAAACACGTGTCTGCAATTGCATTTTCAGCGGAGTTACAGCATGATGAAATTGTTTACTTGTATTATTCTAAGATCCGAATTGATTTTTCCTTATTTTATATCCTATGGATTCAAATGGTACGAAGTTGAACAATGTTTACCTCGCAGCGAAGTTTAGATGCATCCTCAATATCGAGGAGATCCTGCCTGAAGGCTCAATGAGTAGTCTGTCTCCTGTATATGTCTCTGATTGTTGCTTTACATCTCCAAGATTATCCCATCTTATTCTTTGGCTACACTGCACTGACGAGAACCAATAAGTTCAAAGTGTAGGTCATTTAAAAATATATTGCAAAGGAACGGGCCTGTAGCACACTAGATGTAGGGATGAAATGTCCAGACTGATATCTATTGCACACTTTATTACTAATAAATACAGCTTTATTGTCATAGAATTTCACAGTGGAAACATTGACAGTGTTAGTTCATACGTGCGTACGATTTAACAAATATAACAAAAAACAAGAAAAAAAAACTTAATAAAAATCCAAATGGAACTGCTGTGTTTAAAAATATTAAGTAATAAATAGAATCTATTAGATTAGATATCAAGTATGAAAGCAAGAATTTTTTAACCAAAGATGAAATTACCCAGTAACACTGCTGCTAATTGACATATTCTGTAAGTACGTTCGTTGTGGTATTTAACTCCACCTACACTGCTTACGTACCTTATTTAGTAATCATTTCTTGGACTACAGTCATCTTTTAGAAATATTCCTCTAACAATAATTCCGGTTCAGGATTGTTTGCTATATTTAACAACCACCGACAATTAAATAAAAGAAGGGGCATATTCTTAATAATATTACTACATTCTAATTTATATAGCAGTGAACAATTTAAAAGCCAAAACTAAACAGAAAGAGACACATCAAAAGTGTTTTCGTTGATTCTAAGCCACTTTTTAAAAGAAAAGAACGCAAACACATTAAGGCATAATACAGTGATAGTATACTAATAACAAAATAACAAATAAAAAAGCAAGCTCCCATATTGGATTATGACAAATATCACCGTAATTGCTATTTGTGATCTTTAATAATACCTAATTTGTGGAAAGTACAAATTTACTAAAGTAACCATAAACACTTAGGCAAAACCTTTATTTTAATTGTCTAATTTATCATTTATTAGAAAACAACCAGAGATTTAATTTACAATTTGATATTCTCCATGTGGAAAATAAAAACAAAACACTATTAACAAATTAAATTAACAAACTAAAACATTCAGAATTATTATTAAATGATAAATTAGACTAAATAAAGGTTTTCCCTAAGTAAGTAATTAGGTATTGCTAAAAATCACAAAGAGCAATTACAATAATATTTGTCAGTAATCCAATACAGGGGGTAACACTTGATATAAAGGTAGAAGTTTGTAATATTAGTTTATAGTTATCCCTTGAAATTCTATTGTGTAGCGAAACAGCTATAGTGTCTTTCAATAAATTAGTGTAAATCTCAAAACTTCATATTGCTCTTTTATTATAATTTAATTGGATATCAGGGATTTACATCAAGTAGAGCTCCAAACAATTCGAAATTTTTAAACCTGATCTAAACACCCAATGAATGGGGATCGTAGAACCTTTATCTTTATGCCTCTGTTAGAGTACTCAGAACCGATAAATCTCGTCTGGCGAAACTCCGCTTGCTAGCCGAAACCGTACCATGTTTCACTTTAACATTTCTCCAACAATTAGTCTTGCAGAATGTATTCTATTTTCCAAATCACAAGTTTAATTAAGAAAATATTTTTCCACTCTTTCAAGGACGTGGTCAGAATATTTTTAGATTATTATGGTATCGTTAATTGTCGGATATTTTTCTAATTTCAGTTTTTATTTTTTTTCTACATATATTTTCGGAAAAAGGACTGTGCTATGATAATTCTTTTATTTTTTTATGTAATTCAAAAAAATAATTGTCTAAATATTTCAAAAAATAAAGTCAGGATTTGGAAGAAACTAATTGAGGTAGTGGGGAGTGCTGAGAGTTGACAATGTTATATAGGGGTCTGAAGACACTTATATGTGTTTAATTAAATCAAAATTGGTTCTGTGTCTTGTTGTTTTTAATGTATGCCCCAATCTGGCGTTCCTAATTACTTTATTTTTGGCCTCCGAAGCCCTCCTCGGACATTTGTCCTATCGGTATTACCGAATTTTTTATTATGTCTGCTCCGTGTACCAAAATTTTATGAACTGTGGTATAAACTTAAATATATTTCCCTGGTCTATAGCTCCAAGAATTGTCCCAAAACGATGAATCAGATTTTCGTTGAGACCAGTAATCCGCGCCGTTGTGGCATAATTATAAAAAAATTCTCGTGCAGTATTTCCGTCGTTGCTTGTACCAAATCCTGGTTTAACTTTGTTTATGGTGAGACCAACTTCTTTAAATCTTTTCTTTATTTCATCTTTAGTTTTTATGGAAGTTTCTTTATTTTTATCTCCTCTGACTTGCCAGTCACAAATGTTTATGCTGTAACTAATATGTAAAAACATTCCATTGTACGAATGTATGCATGTAAACTAGAGATTCCAAATCGGTACATATTCTCGTCAGGCTCTCTAACCATTGATGCCGAATTCATCTCCTTTGATGTTGCCTTGCAGATGAAACACCTTTGAGTCGATTTATTTTCGGTTAAAGCGTTACCGTCAATCATAGACAAAATCATTTGGTACGTGATCGAGATGGTTACGTCTCTGACTTCCACGAGAGTTGTCACTAACTCCCGTATTTGGTTTTCAATGCCTTCACATTCCTCGTTGATCAATGCTTCGCATTCTTTCTTATAAATGAATTTGATGATTCTACAGAATCTTGGTGAAGATGGTCGAAGATTTTCCCATATGAATTTCTGTGCATTGTTCACTAGTCTTATAGGCACTAACGATATGACAAACATATATTCGTCTGTGCTATCTGGATCTTCAAATGGTTGCTTGTACAAGCTATGACCCGAAGATCCATCACATCCCCACTTGTATATTTAAGTGTAATTTACCACACTTGTATCTAACCTTTCTCCGAGAATATTTGTGCATATTCTCAATGCAGTATGCCTCAGAAGAGCATCCAGTCTTACTTCTGTCGATATTTCGGTTACTGTTATATTTTCAACAGGAGGATAGCACTGCTTCTTTACCCGTGCTACGTAATCATAGCAAGGATATCCATTGCATATCGTTTTTTTTTTGCCTCTTGTTGAACATTTTTATATGTCTGAACAGTGAAATTATTTGATATGAAAAATGCCAACGCTTCTTCAGGAGAATATGGTCTTTGCTTTTTTCTAGCACCAATAATCCTTCGAGCTTTCTTATATGTAGTGGCTCGTTTTGGTGAGGCTGTAAACAATTCTTGAATTAATTTAGCAGCGTCACGTTTACCACTAGCTCTTACACTTAACAGTGCAGCAAGAGTCAGTTGATCTTTACTGTAGTTTTTTAATAAGTGTTGAATTTTCCTTTTCTTCAATTTTTTTGAACTTTCCATAAAAGTTTTCTGCGGTCTGCCACCGCTAGTACTTGGTTTAGAAGAATTATCTGCTACCACAAGCATATCGACAGTTAAATAATCGTTCAGCCACTGTTCATAATCTTGTAAAAATAAGTCTAATCGTCTTTGCTTGCGAATCCATTTCTCACGAAATTTCTCGCATTCCTTTTTCAAGACTGCCTTTAAATGCTCGTCCTGTTCTTCGTTAATAACCATATCATCGAAGCTAGTTTTTACAATGTTGATTACTTTATTTAATCGTCCTTTGGCCGGAACAGAACGCCAAAAATGAAATATTGATTTTCGCTGCATTCGGCCATTTATAAAGAAAAATACAAGAATATTTATAATCGCAAAAAATGGCAAAAAACGATTAAAATTAATTACAATATAAAAATATAAAACTAATGTATCACACTTAAACTACTACGATTTAAATTTACACAGGTATTTATTTACTACTACTATTATTTAAGTCCGTCTATTTATGTAATACTTCTATTTATATAACACGCACCACTATATTTATATTATACTACTTATATTTATGTTTACTCTTCGGCTATCACTTCGAAGAACTTATATCGGTGACCCAGCCGCCTTATATACACATATGAAACATCTGGAGCATTCGCGTAAACTCCATCTCCCACTCGATGTTTGTAGAACATTCCATAGACATTCTGTCTTCGCAGTGCATGTGATTTATTGCTTTATGATGTTTACCAGTCGCGTCGAGATGATTTACAACCTTTTTTTATTGTCGCTCGGAAGTGTCCTTTTTTTTTGTTGTCGCCCGGACGTCTACTGGTTTCGTTACATTGCCCCCTTCTTAAAAACTGCGTTTCGTCCCGAAATACGCTATTCCATGTTCTCGTTGCTGGCGGATGACGAAATCCACACCGGGACCCACGGATGCACCCAGCCGTCTTGTGGAAATGGCAATCCACCGTCCCAGACTGCACAACGGGCTGATTGGGCCATTTCCATACCAGTATACCGAAACACTGCCTCCAGCATGTTTCTTACGGTTCTTCATTCCAAACGGTCTAATCCGCAACCCAGTTTCGGAATTGCCAGCCTCCATATATTTTGCTCGAGTGCTCGTCCTCGTGAATCGACAAGGGATTCCCATAAATTGGCTCTCTAGGTTTTCCGGTAATTTATCACACATCCGCCACCTCACCGCTCTCACGTTCATGGTATGGGGCCAATTGGTTAAAACGCACCACCCCTGGCTCACTATGGGGTGTTAGTCTTATGCGACAAACCACGTCATCTATTCGCTCTAGCATTTCGCATGGTCCCTCCCAGTATTGTTGAAGCTTTGGGGACAGGCCTCGGCGACGCTGAGGACCACACAACCAAACAAGGTCTCCTTCTCGGTAACCACCTCTCTCGGCTTGCACGTGGTAACGATTCTTCGTCCTGTCGCTGGCATCCTGAGTGTGATGGCGTACTCGCTTGTGGGCATCCTCCAACCTTCGCCTGGGTCCGCTGACGCAGTCTTCTCCATTTGGGTTCTCCACAACACGCTTGAGTAGGCCATCCTCCACCTTCAGAGAGTCCCATTGAGCCCAGAAGGATTCCAGTCCCTGTGAACGAGGAGCTACTTCTTGACAAGCCCGTCCGCGACCAGTACCTTTCCAAACCATCAATGAATCAGCTTCTTGATCGATCCGCAAATTGTCAGGTTGCTTCTGATCGTCAACCACGGTAGTTCTAAATGTGTGGGCCGATTTTTCTTCTAGTCGGTTGCTATGCCTGGACGTGGTCTCCTTCCAACAGCATCAGCGTTTTGGTGTTGCACAGATGCAATTCGCGCTATTTATTTTGATGCTCTACGATACTAGGTCGACGATTGCCTCTTCTCATCGACCCGTTTCATTTTTCGCTGCTCCGCTATGGTTTTCTTGGGCTTCTTCCCGCATTTACTATGCGCATGGCCCATTTCCATCTCCATTTCCATTTCCAATTCCAGCATCGGAGCGTTCTTCTCTTAGGTTGCCCCTTATTCACTAATCGTCGGACTACCTGTTCCAGGTGTGCATGCCCATACTTCATCTCAAGACGCTTGATCAATTGAGGGTAGTCTTGACACTCTTCCGGGAGTAATGTCTGCAGAATGTCACTGGACTCTCCTCTTAACGACACAATCAGAGCAGTAGCTTTCTTCGGGGACGTCCACCCATTTGCTACTGCAGCGGCTTCGAATTGTTTCCGGTACGTCATCCATGACGTCTTTCCATCGAAGGTGGGAGGTTTTACCTTCGCCTTCGCTGTTCGGGAGATCTCCAGGCTTCCGCCCGAGGTGTCATAGGGACCACAGTCGTTCATCGGCAACTGGAGCTGAACCCCAAACTCGTCCCCCATTCCGAACACGCGCTCCTCAATTTTCTGTTCTACGGCTTCGATGGCCTCAGAAAATTCCTGTCTCCCATTCGATGAATTCTTTTGAATGTCTTCCTTAAAAGTAGTCTCGAGTTGTTTTGAATTACTTGCATTTTCATTTCTTAAAGCTTTTGAATTATTTGCAATTTCATCTTTCAAAGCTTTTGAATTATTTGCAATTTCCTTATTTAAAGCTTTTAAATTATTTCCAATTTCTTTTAGAGTCTCAAATTGTTTTGCAACTTCATCTCTTAGAGTCTTGAATTGTTTTGCCATTTCATCTTTTAGAGTCTCCGTTATTAAGCTTAGATCAGCCTGTACTTGAAACAAATATTTCTCGGGATCCTCACTTTCATTTATTAAGAGGTCACGAAGTCGATCCTGGAGAATTGTTTTCTTTCCAGACGTATCTGCGTCCCTTTCTTCCAATTCTGCCCTTAACTCGGAGACCTTTAGTTCTTCCAAACGTTTGGTAGCCATTTATTTATTTATTTATTTATTTATTTGCACTTATATTGTTTATCCCACACTGACACCAATTGTAACGTTTTCGGGTTCGCAATAAACAACTCGTGCAATTTATTTATGTAAAACAGTTTGTATATTCATACACGTAAAATTAATTACAATATAAAAATATAAAACTAATGTATCACACTTAAACTACTACAATTTAAATTTACACAGGTATTTATTTACTACTACTATTATTTAAGTCCGTCTATTTATGTAACACTTCTATTTGTATAACACGCACCACTATATTTATTTTATACTACTTATGTTTACTCTTCGGCTGCCACTTCAAAGAACTTATATTTATTTATTTCTACGCGCGTCGACTACCTAAGGACTTTCTTATTCCCGAATTATCCCTCCATCGGTGACCCAGCCGCCTTATATACATATACGAAACATCTGGAGCATTCGCGTAAACTCCATCTCCCACTCGATGTTTGTAGAATATTCCATAGACATTCTGTCTTCGCAGTACATGTGATTTATTGCTTTATGATGTTTACCAGTCGCGTCGAGATAATTTACAACCTTTTTTTTTATTGTCGCTCGAATGTCTGCTGGTTTCGTTACAGTATCATTGATAGATCACCTTACAAAAGTCTATATGGTGCAGATACGAAAATAGGTTTACGCTCTACAAATCTGCCATCAGATCTTATTGATAAAATACAGACCGAAGAGGAGTTAGAAAGCGTAAACATAAACGAAGGTGAGAGTAGCAGATAATGTTTATCACATGATGGCAGTGTTGCAGTACCGACAGAAAGTCCTGACAATTCTAAAGTTGAGAACGCTCATCAAGAAGAAAATTCAGGCGAATCAAATATAGTACAGGTTGCCGATTCTCAAATTGAGACGTACTGCTATGATATTAGTACAATTGTTATAGGGTTGCCACGATCTAGCTCATAAAACAAAATTCTCTCTCTCTCAGGTTCCCTCGGCGAGACTGTACAATGTTCACGTCAGGAATCGTGATCTTAGGAAACAGTATAAAAAAACCACAAATTACTTGAAGACAAAAAAAATGAAATAAATAATTAATTATCTTTTCTAAAATCTTTAATAAAAGTGAAAAACAGATCAGATATAAATTATTTATTACAAAAAAACAAAAAAAAAAAAACTTTCATTAATAAATTCTCAAGAAAAAATCCTACCCACTAATTGACCAGATAGGATAAAAAAAACTTGTACTGACAAACGCGACAAAATGTACCTAAATAATTACTGAAAATAATTTACAAAGTTTATACAAAATAATAATTACTTAAAATAAATAAATTAAATACCTATAATTAAAATACATCAAATTATAGCAAACTGCTATAGTAAAGAAAATTATCTACTTTAATAGCTTCTCAATAAATATAAAATATTTTCAAACACGTGCAGGGAAACAAAATGACGGATATGAGTCTACTTTTTACAATATCAAAATTTTCTTTTATTATAATAAAGAATGCATTCTCTTTCTTAAAAGTAAATACTTAACTTGTATAACAGCAATAAAACTAATTCACAAACTTGATTAAATCTTGGCTCCGTAAAATAATGAAATTTATAACAATTTTTATTCAAATATAATATAACTTTAATACAACTGTACTTGACGGGAGACCAAAATTTAATGTCTTTCTTTATTCACCACAGGACAAGTGAAAGTCACCCATCCCTACCATATCTCATAAACTTCGCACATGTATACTATATTAAAATATCAAGTTGAGCGTAAATAATCTTTCTGGCATCTTTTCTTTTAAATTCAAATAACAACAAAATAAATATTAATATACACAGATTACCAAAAGACTACTATACCTCCCAAATTCGTAAACAGAAACCAATATACAGTGTGTACCAAAACATTTGCCCCACAGAAAAATAAATTTGAAGTAAATCAATTTATTTAATTTTACGTATCCATGATATATAAAAAAACCATAGCAGTACGTAGGAGAAACTATTGAGAATATTCCTACGGTGACAGAGCACATTACGGCGTATGGTTTAGGCACTAGTGAAGACTGTAACACAAGTCTCGGTGGCATAATATATTGCTGTGTTTGCGGCAACGAAAGAACAGGCGCTCACGCTTCTTCAAAGTGCAATAAAATAGTGCACGAAATTTGTGGTGTTACTTCTGAAAACGATGAAGGGTTTGGAAGCCAAGTTATTTGCAGACTCTGCATCAATGAGGAAAATATTAGAATTAATAGGAAGAAATCCTATGAAGGTCAAGCCAAAGCCGCAGAAGTAATGAGAAGAAGGAGCAAAACCATCTTTGGCGAGATAGAAACAGGTAAATTTGTAACTATACCTATTGCAAAATTTGACAGAAGACCATTAGATAAAAAAAAATTAGAAGGAATTATAATTGTAAAGAAAAATGATGTCTACCGCATTGGCACCAAAAGTGGTATTTTAAAAAACTGGCTGACTAGGAGTGACATAATACCTGTTTCGTCTATTAGTTTTACTTATGATGATATTCCCCAAGATTGCTTTATTTCCTTAAGAGAAGCCTGCGCCAAGCTGTCTATGTTTTGGGGTCAATGATTTTCAAAATACCAATGTAGGTCTTCAAAAACCCAGTACCATACTAAACGATGTGCCTGTTTCAATACTGGAAATTTGTGCAGCAGTAGATGCCATTTCAGCAATACCTGCCAAAATAAATTGTCCAATTGACAGCTTCTTTTGTCCAAAAATACAATCTCCCTGGTTTACTTGTGTTTATTTTATTGTTTATTTCGTTTTAAGAGAATAAGTCTATTCGCTTACGACAGTTGTCTTATTGTGAATCTTTTTGCGTAAAACCCCAGCTGGCAGATACCATTTGCCTAGGAAAATAGCTTTTGAGCAGAAATAAATGATATGGAGCTATTTGCCAAGCCAGAAATCATCTGGCTAGGCAAAAGCTATTTGCCGAAAATGACCATTAGCCTGCGACATATACACACCTCAGCGTTAGCGATCGCACTGAACGGTCGCCGATCGGTCGATTAGTTGCATGGATTTTCCCATTAAATAAAAAGATTGGCGGCACCAGGGAATTATTTGCTTTGTATTATTCAATAAAGAATGTATTCGCAAGTGTAATAAAAATACAAAAAGGTGGTTCTAAGCATTTCATTTAAATAGGTTTTGTCCACCTAGATTAGTCAAATCGTACACTGTGCAGCAGTACTAGAAACAGTTAATAATAATCCACTTATATCATTACAGCAATTAAAAGAACAGCAAGATCTATGTGTAACCTCTTGCCGTAGGATTATAAAAGAAAATAAATACTTTCCGTATAAAGTTCATTTAGTGCACCATTTAAGAATAGGAGATAATCAACGCAGACTCAATTTTCTCTAATGTTAGCGGAAAACAATAGCTTTATAAATCAGATCATGTGAAGTGAAGAATGTCGTTTTCACAATAATGGTACTTTAATTAAGCATAATGCTTGTTATTGGTCAGAAGGTGGATAAGGCAAACCAGAAATCAAACAGTTTTTGGCGCTAACGTTTGGTGTTGAATTTTAAACATATATATCATAGGCCCCCACTTTTATCATGACACATTAACTGGTGTGCGCTACTTGCAATTCCTGCAAAATGAATTATCAATACTTTTGGAAGATGTACCAATAGAGCTGTGAAGTAATATGTGGTTACATCAAGACGGGGCACCTGCTCATAATGACAACATAGTTACTGACTATTTTAATCAAACGTTACCACGTCGTTGGATTGGTAATAATGGCGTCCTCAGGTGGCCGGCTCGTTCGCCGGATCTAACCCCGTCAGATTTTTTCTTGTGGGGTTAATTGAAAGCTGAAGTTTACAAGGAACCCATAAGAGATATGGGCGACCTTAATAATAAAATTTATGCAAGTGTTCAAAAAATTAGTAGAAATACATTGTTAAATGATTGCGGAAGAGAACTAATAAGGCGATATATGTTATGTAGCAATCAAGAAGGCAATAATTTTGAACATCTTTGTTAGTTATATTCGATCCGTTTAAATATTTAAACAAAATGAAGACAAAAATTGAAATTCTCTTACATTCTTTATACACGAATATCTATAAAACCGTTAAATTCTGGAAACTAACACATACAATAAAATTTACATTAATTTTAATACTCTTTCAAATAAAAAAACAATTGTGAAAGCAAACTAGGGTCGATCACAGTCTTTAGATACTGCTTTTACAAAATTCAAATATCTTTATCCGTTTTCGAGATATTTCATCTGGGATTTTTAAATGGTACACCTGTATATAACCAAACACTAAATTATGAAAGAATCCAGCAACACATTGAGTATCGCAAGATTAGGTTTGCTCTTTACACCTGTTTTCTTTTGCTAAAATTATATATGCATATTCTTACATCTGAAGTAACACTCCATCCTGAAGATGTACACGTGTCGGCCTCTAATGGAGATCTGGTGGCAAAATTAATGCTCCTTACATAGGGCGTAAATTCGATTGCTCCATCAATCTACAAAAAAAGATGCGTTTGTATATTAGAGGTACTTCTTTATGAAGAATAACGTATATTATTTACTTACTCTTATAACTGCAATATCGTTCACGCGATCTATTGGAGACCAGTCCTCATGAACGAAGATATTACTTAATCGTCTTGTAACAATGTTATCGTTATCGGTATCTCCTATTCTTCTGGACCCTAGTACTACTTGCAAGGAGTCCGGTTGTCTAACTTTAAGTTCGGTTACAGAGGGTCCGACATGTAAGCAGTAGGCGGACGTTAATAGGTGTCGGTTATCTATAAGGGAGGCTGAGCAAATATGGGTTTTGTGTCGGCAAGTTGTAGAGAAGCCTTAAAAATAAAGAAGTTATAGTTATAGAAGGCGCATTCAACGGCTAAAGCTGGTCTAAATGCCTTCTTAACAATCTATAATATCATAGAGAAACAGATTTTGTTTGTGTAATTTAGAGTTGATGATGAATGAATTAGTAATAGGTTCCCGAATCTCTACATAAACTTTTTTCAAAACAACATTAAATAGGAATCTGAATATTCTGTAGTAGTTTGGATTGGGTAGATAGATGACATTTTCACTATTTTTTTGGTACTTCACAAATAATCCAGTCGCTAGGTTTTACCTTGCAAAAGTTGAGTTAGACGATTTAATTTTTTATCTTGTATGTAATAGTAATACGAGGGACAAGCTACAATTATTGAGAAAAAGAATTATTGACGCAAGTTTTTAGAATTTTTATTTTAAATATATCTAAAGTAATTGCCATTTACAATAATCCATTTAACCATTCGCTCCTTCCATAGTTTAAAAGCGTTCAACCAGCTGTCTTTAGGGATACTATCAAAAACACACTTAAAGGCGATATCAATCTCTTCTTCTGACTTGACCTTTTCCCTCTCAAATGTTTCTTGAGCTCAAAAAATAGCCAAAAATCACACATCGCCAAATCCTGTGAGCAAGGAGGATGTTCTATAATTTTGATTTTGTTTTCCGCTAAATACTGAACAGTTGTCCCTGCTGTATGGGACGAAGCGTTATCATGATGTAACATGATCCCCTTTCTGGGCACTTTACCAATCGCAGTAGGCAAACAATTTTTAACATACCATTTAGCGGTAAGTGTCTTCTGGTCTTCTAATTTAATTGCGGCCACCAAACCCGTACTTCTAAAAAATACTGCGTACATAACTTTTCTCATTACTTGTTGTTTTTTCACCATCGTAGGGGTTTCCTCGTCTTCATGTATCCAGACTCGGCTTTCTTGGCGAGTGAGAACATCAAAAAACCGTATTTACGTTTTATCGCCAGTTACAATTTTAGAAATAATTTGATGGCCTCCAGCATTCAACATATCTAAAGTTTGTTGGCAAATTCTAACACGTTCTGCTTTTTGTAAATCTGTCAAATGATGGGGTACAAACCGAGATAATATTGATCTCACTTGCGAGGATCCAATCAATCCAATTCAGTTTGGATTCTATCATTGCATAAGTAATGCAGTTGTCCTCTTTCACCATCTTCTTCAGCGCAGCAACATTTTCGGGGTTAACAGCAGTTAAAGGAAAGCCAGCTCTTTTTTGTGTACCACCGACTTGCAACCCCGCTCAAATTCTTTATACCATCTATAAACAGTAGCCAATGATGGTGCGAGATCCCCAAATGCCGATTTTAAACTTTCCTCACACTCATACGCGCTCAAGCGTTTCTTGAAATCATAGTAAATCATTATCCGAGAGTTCTCTCGTGATAATTCCATTTTTCTGATAACAGAAGCTTATTCTATGGACTATTTCTCAGACACTATTCAACCAAATATCACAAACTAAACTGCATTATTGCAAATTCTTTAATGCATAACACAGTTTTGCTAGTTTAGAGGATATCACGTTAATATGAACATCCCACTTCAATCCACCAACCATCCATCGGGCCCAACAATCCCGTTGAATCCACAAGCGGGATGTTTGCGTTATTAATGGTCGGTGAAAAACCAGCCATGCCAGGCCCAAAAACGACGCAATTGAGCTTGTCAAAATTTATGCACATATCTTGTTCATAATGTTCTCGGTTCCCTGCACAAGTTGTGCCAAAGTGGATCCCGTAACAATAATATTTGTGTCATCAGCGTAAGACACTATAGTACAACCCTGGGTTGAAGTATAATTAAACAGATCATTAATGAAAATAGTGAAGAGTCCAGGATCCAGTATAGAACCCTGAGGAACTCCTGCACTCGTATATTGTACGTTTGATTTTTGATTACCCAAATTTATTACAATTTTATGTTATAGAAAATATAATTAGAACACTAATTATGCATAGATGTGTCTTTGTTGCTGACAAAATGCCTAGGTGTATTTTAACGATGTGTCGCTGTTGCTGAAACGATAGAATGGAAATTGAGAGATTATAATAACTATAATAACTCTGACCAGTGTCTTTACTGCTATATGATAATTCAGATTAAAATAGAGGAAATATAAATAATATTACTTATTAATCTCTATTTTATAATGGGTGAAGACAGCGGCTAAAAATCTAAAACAAAATGCAAAAGAAAAACTCTCTTACCACAAAAATTAAAAAGATATAAAAAATTTATATACGTATTTCGGCAACTAAGTTGCCATTTTCAGATTTCTACTGAACATCGCAACTTAGTTGCCGAAATACGTATATAGATTTTTTATATCTTTTTAATTTTTGTGGTAAGGGTTTTTCCTTTTGCATTTTGCTTCTATTTTACAGGTTATTGTTAGAAATGGATCATGGGAATTTCTTGTACAAAAACATAAATCTCAATTATATGTGTGGTGTTTACCTTTCGAGAATTGTGTGTGTTTATTACACTCTTAAGAATGCAAGGTCTCTATTATGTATGAACATATTTATCTTTATATATAGTACCCTAGTTGTTTATAAAATACAGCTAGGGAAATATGATATACATGTGCGATATTATTTCTCTTTAGTTTAGTTGTGCAGAGATACGCTTATATTGAAAACACGCATATTCGAGTATACTATGACTTTAATTTTTATACCTATTCCCTATAGTTATGATTGTCACCTGTTGAATTGTTTCCTTAATGTCTCAATCACCAGTTTTTAAACGAAAACGACGTTGCTGTAAGTTGTAACATGTATTTTGAACTATCACTAGTTTTAAGACAAAACTGCAACTAAAAATTAACAAAAAATAGGTTTATAATCAAAGTAATATATAGTATAAAGTTTGAGCAAACTATTATAACAGTCGTGACTGTGTTGTCAAATCCAACCATCATTAGTAAATATGACAATATTATTTTATTTCGGACACATAAAAAAATTGTTTATTTCTAGTGTAACACTGCTGGAAGTTACTTATGACAGTGTTGCTGAATAGATGGATTACAAAAATGTAAATGCATTTATAGACATAACACGTCCTCTAGAGGCTAGATGACAAACAATTTTTAATACTGTATTGCTGGACTAAAACTTCTTAAAATGCCCATTTAATACACTAAAAACCTAAATAATGAATTTTTATGACTTATGACTGTGTTTCTACCGATATATTCTGTGATGATGAATATACTATAGTCGTCAAAGTTTAATTTCGGTTTGCACTTCTATCATATGCAGAAGATGACCTTATGATATGCAGCGATGCCTGCTTGCTAACAGTTGTGGGAGAGCAACGCTGTGTCGATGTCGGGGGATCCTCACACAACGTTTGCTGAGTGTACCTTCTTGGCAGCCTCGCTTATGTTTATCTTTAGTTTATTTCGTCGCGCTCTTTTCCTCTTTCTACTTTCGTATCAGAAATTAAAATATGTCGACCCCGTTATACACATTCATACACATACATCTATATTGTGAACACTATGCGATAGCGCAAATATAACTATAAAATGCACAACATATATTAACTCGATGTAATACAACCTCATCTGAAGAAGACACTGTGTGTCGACACGATCGTCATGATATTTTATCAATAAAGTGGGAATTTAAGTGATTTTTACTGTCAGTTTTATTTACTTTAAATTTTAACAAGTCAAACTAACTCAAAATGCAAGATCACATGGTAAAAGTTCCTTTTCACATAGCTTGAAACCACGGAGGGTGTTGCGCGCTTTTGGCACTTCTGACTAATTTAATTTCAAAATGTTAAATAATATCTGTTTATTTAAATTAACAAGTACTAAATTACTTAAGAATTCCAAATTAATTATAATATCATTCTTTTGGCTCCTACTGTACACAATTATTAGTCTTGATAAGTAAAATATATTCAAAGTTTAAAAATATACATATGTCATAAATACCACAGCCAAGCTTGTTCAAATTCTTGAAGAAATTATCCGTTATATCTTATTTTCAAATACGTAGTTATTTCTTAAAAATAACATCTGAATAACAACGTTTATAATCTAAAGTAAAATTCTTTTTATAAAGCAAATATTATAGTCACGTACGACAATTTTTCTCAAATACCCCTTTGTATGACACGATGAAAACTAGATCTCGGCGCCACGAATACGCTCGTGTTATCAATAGCCCTTTATTTTAAAATACCCTGGGAACCGAGCAATTGAATATACTGCATCGTGAGTGCCGTATGCAGAAATTCCTTCTTAGAGCATTCTCGAAGATTCTGGAAGGGTGGAAATGACGTAGCTTCTTCCTTATTCCCACTCCAACGGTACTAATAAGAAGGTAAGAACGCTTAAAAATATGATTATTAGTAACCCGAGAGTGACAGTCGACACATCTGAGTAAATTTAAGTGTGGACCGTTGGCGGTCGATGACTATTAAATGTTTGACACATAGTTCAGTATCGATTTAAATGTTAAGACTGTTACCCTAGTGTACGTAATATAGCAGTGGTAAAAGCTAGTCAAGTGACGATTTAATGTGCCTAGTGGTTTTAAAATTATCAAACGATCATTAGTCCAGTCTAAGAGAAGATTTGGCCGATCACGATAATTCACCTTATGGGAATTTGAAGCAGTCTTGATATTGAACCATTGCCGTCGGATTCAGTCCTCCGTCAAGCTACCGAAGACACCCATCTTATCTTCGTGGAAAGTCATCGACCCGTCGCACACCCGCCAACCACGGTTATTATCGTATCTGCACACTTCAAGGTAATTAAAGTATGATTTGTGTCTCAGAGCGCTTAGAAGTTATTGTACCGTCGCTAGAATAAAATCAAAGGCCATTCCCTCTGGCTTTGTAACGATAAATCTGTATTATATAGTTCCGTCGGATAACGTCAAAATAGTTTTGAGGATTAATCCATATCTCTTTGTTTACGTTGTTATTTGAATAATTACACTACTGTAAATAATGGTATTAATCTGAAATTTCGAGTTCATTATCAGAACCTTTGTACTATTGCCTATAATATTATAACCTTAAGTTAATCTTTTAAAAGTTACGATACTAATTGTTCACGTGGTTAAAACAATACATGCATTAGTTGTTGCATTTTGTTCTAAATTTAATGTCCGATTTTAATTTACCATTTGTATTTTTAACTAGGATATTGTAATACTTTATATGTGTTAATATTTGTGTAACAATAATATTTCCGTCTGGCCAGATTATCAACTTAAGAATTGTGTAATCTGATGTAAAATGTGGGAATGAATCATCTGTTTATTAGTGTTAAATGTTCATTGTACCTTTGTTTCAATTATTTCATGTAATAAATATTGTTAAGTTTACGACACTTGTGTTCTAAATTAATTATCCTTCGTTCTTTGAGGTAACTCAATAAGCTCAGTGAATGTTTCTTACTTTCTTTCAATAACATATCTAGAGCCATGATGTGCTAATTCTAGTGATAATAAAATTATGATCATATTAATCAAAGTAAGTGGCGTCCAGCAATAACTGTATAAATAATCACAAGATCATTCAAGTAAGTAGTTAGCTATCTAAAAGAATCAACACCGGTTACCTGAGGAACTTTTGATTGGGGATTGTAAAGCATAAGATTAAGGTAGGTGATTTGTGTCATTACATTAAATATACGCATTCATTTACTCCTGGTTCAATTATTAGTCATATAGATTCATTACAATAATAAATATTAAACGACCCTGAGATACTGGATGCAGATTGTGCTACTGGGCTAATCACTCTGTTCTCGCATCCAGTACCGTTGCTGATTAGAAAATATTTATGTAACAAATCATTCAACCCTTTAGTACCTTAAACAATGTGTTATGGAAAATAATTAGCAACAAGGGACAATTCTTTGAAGTACGATGGCAAGTTGTTTATAATCAATTCACAATTCAATTATAAGCAACGCTTGAAATAAGTGACGAGCTATATCGATCAAATCAATTCTACGAACATTAATACTGTGGACGTCAGTGCGATATCTAATTTTGCTTAGTAAATACGGCTGTGTGCGGGTCGTAATGATTTTATAAGCGAAACAAGCCAAATGAAATAGTCTACGCTTTTCCATATCAAGTCAGCGAATCTCTGACAATTTAAAAGAAACTGTCTCCCTCATACCCATACCGAAAATGAACCCATTGCATGAATTTTGATAACTAAGGAATTACTATTTTCATTTAGCTGCTTACCCAAAAGCTTTCTTTCCACCTAAACTAAATTGTTAACTTTGGCTTATGTTAATATATTTATGTTAAATCCAAATTGATAATTACCTGATAAGGAAAATCTCTAATGTTTGCGACTATTGTGCCACCCGTAATCAGCCTCGTACTGACATTAGCTGGTGCAGCAGACTGATTTTCATTTTGCGTCGCTATATCTTCAGCAAATGAGATGCCTGAAAACACAGGGAGCTAGAGCGAGAGAACAATTAGATCTCATACGATTAAAGTCAAGTTAACGGACGTTATTAATACAAGAAATGTTTTATTATTTTGAAAACCAGTCATTTCAGTCTAACTTTAATAGTTTATTTATGAATTAAAATTATACTGGAATAATACATATAATCTCCATGAAATACAAATAAAATATACTACGAGAAACTATTCAAAATAATTAAAGCAAACAGATAAAACGTTAATCGCAAATTTGATTGAAGCCCAGTTAATATTTTAAGTAATTCGATGTAAGGATTATATATATATATATAAAGCAAATTAATCTATATTATAGGTAGCTTAAATGAATAGCAAATATGCAATGTTTAATAGAATAATTGCAAAAACAGGAAATAGAAGTCTAATGTGGTTTTAATTTTATTTACGTAAACACATAATCTTCCAATAGAGTTTTTGTTTTTGATCTGTTGTAATATTACCACACGCGCAGTGGCGTAACTATACCCCCGTGGGGCTGTAAGAGCCCAGATACACCTATTTGTAGGAAACACCAACGTAAAAATTGGTTAGGTCGAGTTGGATGTTGCGGGGGGGGGGGGCAAAATTTGTAGTTACGCCACCGCACACGCGCCACTAGAATTATCTATAATCGTAACAGATAAGAACAATTCTCTTTGCATCGTTATTATATGTTATACAATACATGCTTGTTTTTTATATAAGAAACTATTTAGATGATTAACTGTATCATTCTAGAAGGAGAAGTAAACAAATAAACTTACTTTACCAACAAGTAAATCTAACTTACCGTCATGAAAACAGTATGTACATACCTAGTATATGTGTAAATAAGAAAAAACAAGACTTCCCAACAAAGTTTTTATTGTAACTCAGTAATGGACAACATTTTTGAAGTTCTTTTAAATTAATACTAACATACTTTATATCTTTGGGTTGTATTGAGTTGAGTCAGAAAACCTGACAAAATATTTGGCACCATTTAATATTAAATTGGCACATAGGAATAAAAATAATGTATAACAGTTATTCACAAAGATTAAGAATGCGGTACCAACTAAACAAAAGACCCATGTTGTATAAAAAATCCCTTCTTCGAACTGTGAAAAACTATATATAGGGCAAACTAAACAGTATTTTCCAGAGAAAATTAAAGGACATAAATATGCCCAAAATATGACTTCTTTAAAAAAATATAGTAACACTACAGGACATTTTGATTTTGACAATGCATGTAATTTGAATAAAGAAAATAACTCCAAAGCCCGAAATGTTTTAGAAATGATTCAGATAAAAAACCATGATAATGCGGTAAATGATAGAACCGATATTAACGGATTGTCTGAAATATATCTTAATATTTTATAATTGTTATATGTACAAAGTAACAATAATTTATTTATACTCTGTTTGTTAATCAATATGTGTTTTTATATGGGCAAAGAATTGTTATTGCATGTTTTTGAAGTGTAAACTTCTTTAGGCGCGTTGCGCTGATTGCAGGCACTGAACAAGACTGACTGCAACGCTCGGATATGTAACGGTCGTTCGGTGTAAAGCTCGTTCGGGTAAAGTCGGCTAAGGGAACAAGATAAATATATCATACAGAGGTATTTAATTTCAATTAAATTGAAATTTAAATGAATAAATAAATTCATGTCTCCGAGCAGATTCGATCCCGAGACCACAGGGACACGCTGCCATCAGACCAAGCGCGGGACCGTAAGCGAGTATTTATATCGTCTATTTATACATACACATACGTCCGAACCGACCAAACGAAATAGCCGCTCGCGTAAATGTAATTAATGTGCGAATATGTTTTATTTAGTACGTTACTGAATATTATACGCGTGTGTACATGTGTAAATGTAATAAAAGTGTGAATACGTTTTATTTAATACGTTACTGAATATTGTACGCGTGTATTTCGTATTATTAACCTCGCCTTGATGAAGTTTACACTTCTGCTGTGTGGTTTTAAGCACACCCATTTTCTTGTTTAGTGTTTGTGTGTGTGCTGTACTTATCGTGTCGTTCCAGTATTTTATATACATGTATACATTTTAAAAATTGACGTTATATTTAACATCACATGTAGATATACTTACAATATGAAATATAATCAAATTGTTAGAAGATATACAAAAGGTGTATATTAAATAACAAGTGATGTTAATATAAAAAAAATACTGTTATTCTGGTAAGTACATATACAAAACTTATAAACGATATTGAACAAGTAAAAGTAGTAAGAAATGAATAAAAATTATAAAAAAAAATTGATTATTAAGAGCTTGCTTGTGTTTGTCATCAAATTCAGACAGCACATCATATGTAAATAACTAACATAAAATTAAATTCTTCTTGTTTGTTGTTATTAGGATCAATAAAAAACCTTGAAAAAGGCAAGGATAATTGCCGAAACGTTGGTTTAAATAAAAAAATGGTGTAATTTATTTACTATTCCCTTATGGCCGCTAATCTCAGGAAAAAGTTGTTGAATTATATATATAAAAATTAATATCTTCTTGGTAATAGTGGCAAATGATGAGCAAAAATAATAACAATATGACAACTGGTTGTCATTTAGAATACATTGACAAATGTAGAATGTAAATCAAATATGTATAAATGAAAATGTAAATAATAAGCATAGGACAATCGGTATTACTTATGCAGTTCCATTAAATGGTTTAGGTCTACCTTAATCTGTTCAATTAATGTAATTATATAAATAATAACGATGCAACTATGTAATTAAAAGAGTTACGAGTAGAGCTGTTGGTATTATGATAATATAGAATGTAAAACCAGTCGTGTATAAATGAAAATGTAAGCAAATAAGCATAGGACAACCGGTATTACTTATGCAGTCCCATCAAATGGTTTAGAATCCGATGCAGAATTAACAAATTAAATAACAAACATACGTCTCCATTAAAAAAAAATGACGGTCGTAACTTATTTTTCGACCACGCTTTGTACATCAATTTACCATCAGAAAAACCGCAGCTAAAAATAAAAATCGACCAATCCGAGCGTTTTTCATAAAACAAAACCAAAAATTTAAACAAATTTGTTCCAACCCGCGCGTCTTCACTGTATAGTTGTTTCTTTCAAAGTATTTTAGTAGACGATGTACTATCAATTGTTTAAGAATTTTAGAAACAGCAGACAGAATAGTGATGTGTGTGTAATTACTACTATCATCAGGATCTCCCTTTTATGAACTGCAACAATTCTTCCTACTTTTAGTTGTTTTGGGAAAATACCTTTGCGGACACACTTATGGAAAAGTAACGACCAACGAAGATAATGGCTCACTTACAATGATTTAAATATTAAGTATTTATTGTTAATTGTTGAAATATATAGTTTATAAAGTAAAACAGTTTTGAGAAAATTTCTCCGAAAACTTTGAGACCATATGCTGCTACACTTTAAAGTTCTTATTCTGAGAGAGGGTATAACAAAATTAATTTAAAACAAATATTTTTAAAAATAACAGTGTGTAGCTGAATAGTATGCCAGTGATGCCCCTAAAATTCAAGAAATAAATTTAGTAGTAGTATGTAGTACCGGAAGCAACATCTAAAGAAATTAAAAGAAAATTTCCTGGTAACATTATATTGTTTAAGGCAATTTCCCAAGAATAATTACTTATATATTATAAACATATATACAAATGTACTTTTGCTTACCAATTAACGTTATTAATACTATATTCAAACTACGCATTTTCTGTTATCTAATTTCTGCAATAGGTAGCACACAAATTAATAAAAATATGAACCAGATGAAGTACAATGATGTGATTTTTACCAATCATTTGTCACAATGAAATGAAAATACTGTAGTTCTTGGTAGGACAATCGATGTTTAAATAAGATAATGGCGTAATCTTAATTCTAAAACTTCTTTGACGGTCTTAAAAGTATTAAAATGAAACCTGAATCTATATCAGAATATAATGGATAATATATTTTATTGCTCAAGATATTTTACCTTTAATCATTGTGTTAATACCCCCATTTATCCTACTATAATTCCGTACAGAAATTTCGAAATATGAATAACTAACTCATCATTCTGATACCTGGAAATATTATCCGAATATAAATGTCGAGGAGTAAGTGTTCCTCAGTGTTGTACTTGTTGTAATTAAAAAAAAATTATGCCATTACTATACACCGGACACGAGCGGTTGATGACTCATCCTCCATGGGCGCAGTATTGAATTGTTGTATTTTTAAAGAGGTTTTAATTTTATTTATATAATTGGATAACAAGTAGGTGGTGATGTATAAAATACAAAACACCTTATTATTTGGTCATTTTGTAGATCAAGTCAAGTAAATGAGTATTAATATTTACTAGCAATCTCCCTTCAAGTACCTCTTGCTATTGTATGGATGAATCATGTACTTCCTTTTTCTAATTTCATTTTTACGATTTGCGTACTTGTACACTAAGTACGCAAAAACAACTTTCTTTTTCAATTTTTGCGCGCGTATACGATTCATTTCAGTTGGTGCCAAATGAGAGACTGTCGCTGAGGTCTATCTCCGTGAAAGTGTGCATTGGAATGGTGATAAGACGCAGATTGAAATGACGCAGCGTCCCGATAACTTTTGAAGCAAGTGTGCACCGAGCCTTAACTCGAACAACAAATGCGTGTGAATCCTTCCATAAACATTTTAACGAGTCGTTATACAAGGATCACTCAAATTTATTTGTTTTTATAGAAAAATTGAAGGAATTTTAAATAGATACCTATATTAAAATATAAAGTTTGCATATGCCTACAAAAATTCACAATCGTAAAGTTAAAAAATGAGGTGTGGCCACCACACGACTTTCTTATACGTATGAGCGTTTCAAATTATAGAATTTTAAGAATTTTTTTATACAAAAATTATTCAAAATCCTATTCTAAGTACTTCTATTCTCTTAATAAATCTCTATAGAATGCATACTTTGCAAGATATTATCAAAAAAGTGCTACTTCCGGTCCGAATTTTGAAATTTCATATATACAAAAAATATTGAAAATTCAGTTCTAAATACTTTTGTACTCTTGATAAATATATGTAGAATGCATAACTTACGACATACTTGCAAAAAATCGTTATTGGATAAGAGTAAAAGTGGTACTTCCGGTCTGAATTTTGAAATCTCTTTTATACAAAAGATATTAAAAATTATGTTTTAAATACTTTTATACCCGTAACGTACTTGTCTAAAAAGCATGACTTGCGAAATATTCGCAAAAAACTGATTTTCGATAAGAGTAAAAGACCTACTTCCGGTAGGAATTTCGAAAAACTTTTTAAATAAAAATATTTTCAATTTCAATTTTAAGTATATATGAATTCTTTATAAATTTGTTTAAACTTAATAGTTGACGAAATATTGTCGAAATTCGATTTTTTCGCTGAAGTAAACTGCTACTTCCGGTCTGCCGATTTTACTGAAAAACTAATCAGATCTCAAGAGGGAGATTATACACGTAAATACAAAATTTTGAATTGATATCTACAGCGGCTTGACCGCTATCGTGGTCACACACACACAGAGAGAGAGAGAGAGACATTTTTTAAAAACCCCTTTTTTGGTATCAGGGGACTTCAAAACGTGGACATCTGCAAAAATCTCGAGGTCGAAAATTTTCATCATCACAATACTTCCTTATACTACGTATAAGAAAGTAAAAAGGCAGCAATTTATTGAGTCTATGCTTACACAATACCAAAACAATGAAATAAGCAGGTTACATCTAGTTAAATGTCTCTCATATCATTGTTATTTTACATAAAATGATGTATTACATATTTTTTATATAGCTATGTACCTATGTATATATATATTTGAATAAACAAACTTGTTTTATATAAATTGTTTCGTTTCATTTTCAGTTGCTAAGTACCTATTTAATAAGATAAGAAAATGGTCTGTGACGAAAATGCATGTGTAATTAACGTCTACTTTTCAGGTCGGTGACGAAAATGCATGTCCGATTATCACTTTTCTTACCTTGGTGACGAGAATGCAAACACCCGTTATAGTATTTTGTCACATTACCTGTAATTAAATCTGAAGCTATTAGTAATACATATAATATTATTATAATCATAATCATTTATCTTATCCAATAATCATATAGAACACAAAGCCAAGCAATCTGCAAAAGCGTGAAGGCTGTGAGAAATGTTACGTGCCCCTTATCTTCACTTTTCGTTAATTTTATCGATTTATAAAATAATTTCTCTCTGTTGGGGATCGCTATCATATACAAATTTGTTTATGCATAACCTGTTCCCTAGAAATCCATTTTCAATCAGATAAAATGAACGCGGGGAATTTTTATAATAAAAAGTTGATTACTAATAAGTTTGTACAGGGTGTTTTTACATTTGTATTAAGGCTTTGCGTAGTGTGGTTTTACGGGAAACTCGGTGCAAAAAATGTTAATTATAAATATGTCAAGAACCTTCAGATTCCAATACACAAAAATTTATATATGCTGATTCAACGGAACTTTGCAAAAAGATAAAGTCATGAGAACACAACAATAATAGTTTAATATTCATTAGTTCTTATGAGCATATACAGGGAGGGTAGAAGAAGCCAATAATGTAAATATAAAAATCAAGTAGTTAAATATTACTACAACTATTCTATAAATCTATGAATGTGCATATTACAACCTACAACGAATATAATGAACCTTTCTTTCATTTCATTACTAAAAGAAAAATTATTACTTTATTATAAATAATACTTATATTTCAATACAAATACTTACCTATTTAATATATTAAATGTATTATGTATACTTGCGGCAAAAAGTTTTGTCGGGTTTTAAGACAAGATATATGGAAGGTATCACTGGTCAACGCTAGTAATCCGATAATATTTCCCACAAAATGTTAATAAACTATAAAGGGAGAGCGTAATATTTTTGTTTACGCTTGAGGGGCACCGGTGAACTCGTCACTATTTTAATCCCTACCCTTTTAAACAAGCCAACTGGTCACCAAAGAAAGTCAGGTAACTTTGAAGGTACCCCTTTGAAACCGGTGATCTCGTCACTCTAACTTAAATAGCTATTAGCAACCACTAATAGGATTATCTTCATTATCATGAAACTTTGGGTAAAATATTTTGAAATTTGCTATAAATTGACTCTCTTGTATAACGATTGCATTTGTTTGCTACCGTAAAATACAAAATTTAGGGCTGGCTAGTGTATATCGACAAACACCATGGCTACAACATCTTTTCGGTTTACCATTTCTTCACCCAGAATGTGTAGGGGACTGTTTTGTAAACTATTTCATGGCAGAAATGCCTTCATCTTCTTCTAAGCTGGCAGATTACTTAGTAGCCAACTATATTAGTGAAAATACCAAATTTCCACCTTCTCTATGGGCTTCAAATTCTTCCCTTTTACATCTTACTACTAACCCGTGCGAATCTTTTCATTCTCATTTTTCAGATTATTTCTATCATACTCATCCTAACATTAACGTCTTTCTTGCCACTCTTTTAAAATTTCAAACTTCTGTTTATATAAAAATGCAAAGCTTAAATGATAATTCACCAATTAAGAAAAAAGCTGTGCGTCAAGCAGAATTATTTGTGCAACAAAAGCTGCATGATTTAGATATAGGAAAAATTGATGAATATGAATTTGTTAAATTAGTTGCGCATAGATATAAAGTGTAAATATTTTCAGATCTAAATGTAGTTTATAAACATGTGATGTGTTGAAGAAAACAATAAAAGTATTTTTATTATACTATGCTTTTTTATTTTTCTATACTACTTTGTCAAATCTGTTATGGTTATGAAGGTATATGTGTTCGCTAATTGCCTGGGTCCAAAAATTAAGCCGCGGATTAAAAGTGCGGAGATGGCCCGTGTCCCGCTTGAGAGATATATGAAATTTCGTCAAAAATAAAATACATCTAGCATAATAAAGCAATAAATAAGCAAACAATAAAATTACACAAAGAATCTATTGAAGACAATATATTTAAAGGAAAATATTTTAAAATGTAAAATAAGAGCAATATCACACTTACACCGCACGTTTTAACATATATAGTTTTAAAAATGCAGAGAAATTATCATACTAATAAAACAAGGAATGGTGAAATAATTGATCTTTAGAGAGGTGGTGGAACTATTAAAAAAGTATTTGATATATGGGCTACAAAAAATCTTGACTTAAATAATATTCCAAAATTTAAACATCTCCAGCAATTGCGCTGTTAATATCAAGGTAAATAAATATTAGGCAAACATTCCCCAGGTAAAAAGTCTTAGAATGCAGATATAGTAATATAATCAAGAACTTTGAATTAAATTATAATGAAAACCCATAATCTTTTTGTATCTATTTCAAAATAAATACAATGTATATTACAGAAAAAAATTAAGGACAGATACATACTCGTAAATATCATCAATATAAATAATTACAAATTCTTAATTATCTTAATGAAGCATTCATTCTCACCCTTGAAAAATAAAATAAATTCGGAAAGCCGGAAACAATGTTATCGTGCGATAAATCATAAATGAAGAATATTTGAAATATATTTACTTCTATATGCCACATGTATTTTCTTTTACGAAGTAGTTAAGTATATTTGCTCAAACTTAGGTATTATAAAAATTGAATATAATCCCTCTTTATTTCGTGTTACAATTTACTAGAGTTGACCAGTGATACCTTCCATATAACTGGTCTTAAGACTCCACAAAACTTTTTTCCACGAGTATACGTATTCTTAATATTACCCAATTAACAGTTCTTTAGACAGTTAATTGGTAGTAAATGTAAAGTTGTTTACCAATATCAAAAATATTACTTCCAAAATATAACCTATGTTCAAGCTATTATCTATATTTTATTCCACTTTGGACAAATTAATCAAATAAATATAGGTTATATCAAGTATGTGTTTTGTATAAGATGATCCTAACTTCGAGCATTATTTTGCTTCATCTAGATTATAAAAATATTTTCTTAAAAGTTGAACTCTCAGAAGGTAGATCAATTTTAATCTTTCTATTCTCCAAACAAGAATTCACTTTATTTGTTTCCAACTGATCATAATGAACTTGAGTCAGCCATAAAAATGATTGCTCCCAAAATGTCGACGGGATTGGATGAAATACCAACTAAAATAGTGAAAATTGTGAGTACAGATATATCTGTCCCTCTGAGTGACATTATGAATTCGATATTTGCCTCTGGTGTCTTCCCCGAAGCACTTAAGCAAGCTAAGGTCTGTCCAGTGTATAAAAAAGGCTGCCGTAAAGACATCCCCAACTATCGTCCGAAATCTCTATTGCCTTCAATCTGTAATGTCTTTGAAAAGATACTCGCCGACAGACTAATGACTTTCAATAGACATAATTTAATTTCCGATAATCAATATGGTTTCTTACGAGGTAGGTCTTGTAAGGATGCGGTTTATGATTATCTGGTTGGGTTATCGAGCAGTTAAATCATAATCGTTACGTCTGTAATATTAACTTTGATTTGAGTAAGGCTTTTGACCTAATTGATCATGCCATTCTGTTGCATAAACTGGAGCAATATGGTGTACGTGGAGACGCACTAAACGTTATCAGCTCTTATTTGACAGCTAGAAATTAAGTAGTCCATCTCAATACTTTAACAAATAATGTCCGAACAATGGTTAGTATGACCCTAAAGAAATTAAACAGGGCATTCCACAGGATTCCATTCATGGTCCTTCCTTGTTTCTGGTGTTTGTAAACGAATATTCAATATTCTTCCCACGAACGCTGAAATTTCTAAATCAAATATGAAAACGAGAGGAGCTAATAATCTATCTATTCCACGTCATGCAAATACTATATATGAAAAAGGACAGTACTATGCAGCGATTAAAGCTTTCAATACTCTCCCGGGTTACCTACAACACCCACGAGACAGTGCAAAATTTAATAGTGAATTAAAAGAATACCTAGTTGACAACAGTTTTTATAGTTTTGACGAGTTTTTGGCTGGGATGTAGCGGCACAGGGAGGATATCATTGCCATTCACTTTTAATGTGTTTTATTTTGTTTCTATTTGTATTGTTTGTACGTTGTTTTTTATTATAATACGAGATTAGAATTAGGATTTGATATATTGTATATATACTAGACAATGTCAATACCTCGTACGAGTCTATAACAATAAATATCATTATTATTATTATTATTATTATTATTATAAATAAAAGACTCATATTAACAGTTTCGAATTTATCCCGTTCCTTAACATACTGTTATAACACCCTGTATATTAAGAAATAATTTAAAATTCAAATTGGGCACCTAAAGTCTATATAACACATCTATAAATAAAAATATTACGCAACAATATACAGAGTCAGATGAAACATCTGATACGTACGTAATTTAACACTCTGTATATTGTATATAAGTTTACACAATCATCCTCACATTAAATACGTTCATATAATTTAAGCTTTATACATTATGTCAGTGGCTCTTAAAATATATTCTTTTCACATTTTACATTCGAGAAAGTAATGCAATAAATAATAATTTATTGTCCAATTATTATTTATTGCATTAATTATTGATCAACTGGCAAAACAAAACGTCCTTAGACTTCAGTCGATCTATATAGAATATCTAATTATTCTTTAATCTGTAAATGATATTTTAAATGATTGAACATGCTTTATAAATTCTATGATAAAATTCCTTTGTTATTAATATTCTGTATTAATTGACATCTAATTAATAAACAATAAATCTACACCTATTGAAATTCATTCAAAACACAATATATATTAAGTACATCCTGGGCTGTATTGTATGTTGAATCTATACTTTTCAAGTGCATCGTGACGGTGACCAATACCTACAAGTCAAGAGATTGAGATATAGGATCACGCGATACCTGCTTTATTTTAGTTTCTCATACGTATAAGGAAGTATGATGACGCAAATGTTCGATCTCGAGATTTTTGCAGATGTCTCCTGATGCCGACAATCTAGGTTCTGCAAACATATACAGCATGTGTCAATTTTCATTAGCCATAGGCGATCAATTCATGCAATACGTGACAACGTGGCACCCCTACTTTCCTCTCCAATGCCAGCACAACCGATACATGCTCGAAAATGTTAGCAGTAATTATTGGACCACTGACTTGGGTGTTTGTAATGCGTTCAGAAATGATATTTACGAGTTGCAAGGATTTGTTTTGCTTTTTCCTTTCAGTAAATGCAGAGAATTATTAAGCTGCGTTCACGCTGCATGACACAAACAAAAGCGAATTCTAATAAAATTAAAAAATAACCTTAATAAGGTAAATAAGAAAGGATTCTGAAAATAATAATAAACTACTAGATCAGGAGATCGCGGCGGCCATTTGATGTTTCCCGTTCCAGTAATATCAGGCTTTTATTGCAGACTAGATCGCAACGTGTTCGCAGCTAAACATTGAATGTAAAATCTGGTGGAGAGAAGTGGGAAGATCGGAGAAAATCGTTGTGATGTCGATTGTTGCCGGGATTGGTGACGGACAGTAGGGATACAACGTTGCAACTGTAATAGTACGGCTTTATTCTATAATAAAAATAAATAAAATTGCCCCCAAGTGGGGTGACATATGTAATAGTACGTGTTTAAACTTGGCTGTAATTAATAAAGTAATTAATTTACTTTTTGACCACTCCTCGTTATTAGCTCAGATAATAGTTCGGTTCGCATGAGAATCTTAATTTCAAGTCGATTCAGGTATTAAGACACTAAGATTATTTTTATAGACGTACTATTTTTTATAATTCAGATTTTTATGTTAAGGTGACTAAATAAGATGCAAAATGATATTTAAATACTATGAATATATTGATTAAAACACAAACAACAAAGATTAAGTTACAAAAACAAATGTTACAAAGCGAAATATAATTAAATGGTATGTATCAATATAAAATACGTATAGTTACAAAATATGTAGATATAATAGATCAACAATACAATGGCGCTTTACCTAGACAATATACCATGGATTTAATTAGATGCTAATTGAATTGTTTCATAAAATGCATGCATGATATAGGCCTTTAATTTGATTATACGTTGGGTACCTTTATGAAGATGCTATGACGATGAAACGGTGTTTTCACGGGCAGCTTTCCCCAGGATAGATGAAATGCAGTCTTCTTTATATCGAACTAGGGCACACACACACTGGCTTTTATTTTACTTTTAAATAATGCTTTGAATTACTATATTTTTATTAGGACTATTAACTTGCAAGATCGTTCTCTATAAAATTATAAACGCCAGGAAATTTCTTCTGGTGCGTTTATACTTAACTGGGTTGGGTCCGGTCGATTTATTTATTCGACATGAGGGACCTACCAACCTGCTTCTTTGCTAGTCGGAGAACGTCTTCCTGCCTACTCGTCGCTTAAGGCGCGTCTCCCGGTATTCTTTACTGGGATTCCCCGGGCCACTTAGGTACTTTACTTCTCTTCTAACTTGTTTATGAGAAAAAGCACTCCGTAAAATATGTAGCGTTCAAGGTTGCCCACGTGTCGATTGCACACAAACCGTTTCTTGTCTATGTCGCATAACTTCTTAGCTGGCGTTGATAAAGTTGACGCCACATGTGTTTCTTTCACATAGATACATCTACGCACTCTTTTTTCTTAACACCACAAATATATACAGAATTTACATGGAGACATTTTAAGAAGGAATATAATAATTTAATACAAATAAATGAATAATATATGTTTCCCAATCTGTGTTGTTTAATTATGTACCTTAATTGCATGATACTATTACCTTTGGTAATTTTACCTTAACATAAATAGCATTGATGTTATTATCTTTATATTTTATTTATGATATACAGAGCCTACCGTTACAGATACCCCCCTTTGTCTTTTCTGATAGGCTGATAAGTCTAAATGAGAAGCAAATAATGGTAACGTGTATATAATAAAATATAAAAAGCTACAAAAATAATTTTAAGGTTATATATACTTCTGGTTTGCTAAATGAATAGTCATAAATGAATAGATATGTATTTTGTATTTACAAACTAATTTTCTATCCACCCTATATCCCTGTTGGGTCTTTTGGCGGTTTTTTATACTTTCTCAGATTCATAATGTTTTGGGTGCATTTGTATTCTTTGGTGATTGGGTCTCCTAACCAATAAGCATTTTCACTTACTCGTCGTAAAATTTCATAAGGTCCGTTATACAAATGAAAAAACTTTTTTATTTCCCTTTTTACGGCGTTCTTTTTTGAGAAAGGTATCGGATAGGATCGCTGTACGAATGGTTGGTTGTCCTTCATTTTTAAAACACATTTGTATACCTCACATTTTCCAGGTTTATCGGAGAATATGTCTTCATAGTCGGGTATTGCCTGTTCCACCCTGTCCACTGGATTGCATTCTGTTGTACACATTGTTAATGGGTTGACTTGCAGTTTCGTAATCCGACTCAACCAAGCTGGGAACTATTGATGGTGATTCTCCTATTTCGGGTAATAATTCACTAGATTCCTCGTCGTTGGTTTCTACTTTTTCTGTTTCTAGCGTATGTTGCCAACGGAATTTTATAGCATCTTGGTTGATCTGAGTCATTATTATCAACTCGTCCTCTTTGTGTGACTCGATCGTTAGTTGTAAGCTGGTGGTTTTCTCGTCAACTTCCTCCTTCCTGCAGTTGGTTAATGGCAGTTGAATGTAATTTTCCTTGTATTGGAACTTTAGCTTGTTTTCGAAGAAATCAATTTCTGCGGCATACTTTTTTAACCAATCTGTCCCCAGGATGAGAGGTGTTATTAACCCTCGGACTACAAATAGTATAAGTGGCATTTCCACTTCATTTACTTTAATTTGTGGCATTACCTGTTTTTGGCCTTTACTCACTGGCGCTATTTTCTTTAAACATTCAATTTCCTGTTCGACTTCTTGTCTGGTCTTCGCGACCTCCTTTTTGGTGTTTTCAATTTCCTGTTCGACTTCTTGTCTGGTCTTCGCGACCTCCTTTTTGGTGTTTTCAATTTCCATGTTAGTTTTTTCAACATCTTTGTTTACTTGTTCAATTTTCTGATTGACCTCATGTCTTCTTTCTGCTTTTTCCTCCTCTAATTTTCTTTCGAATTTATATGCTTGTTGCTGAACCTTTTCGTCGACTGCTTTCAATTCTGTTTCTGTTTTTTCCTTGAAATCATCGATTTCCTTTCTTAGTTGTCCTTGGCTCTTTGCTATTTTTTCATACATCTGGTAATTTGCTTCTTGGATGTCTTTCTTTAATTCTTTCCTTAATTCTTCATTATTTTTCTTTAATTCTCTGAATTTTTCATCACTGTCTTCTTTTAAATCCTCATTACTTTTCTTTAAATCTTTCCTTAATTCTATCATTACGTCAAAAAGTGCCTGCATATCTCCTATTCCTTTGGGCGTCGCTTCCTTTTCGACCACGTTTTCGTCCGGGGTTTTATATCCGGATGCTCCCTGGTTTGTTCCTTCACTTTCATTTTCTACATCTGAATTTCCAATGATTATTTCTTTTTCTCCTATCATTTTACCACTCCTTAAATACATTCACTTCAATTCCTTCTTTAATATTCTTCCCACTTTATTTCCTTTGGAGGCTCCGTTTATTTTATACTACGGCGGCTTTATTTAAAACAACAATAAAGGCATATAAAAACAACTAAATAAAAATTTGACAACAACGCGATAAAAGAAAATTCTTTTCCGTTCAAATTTTATTCTACTTTGCCTTTAAAAGCTCCGCTAATTGTATAAAATGTTTATTTACTTAATTCCGGTGACCCCCCAACCAGGTGTGCCTATTCCTTTGGATCACCTGTATAATATGTTGACAATTTGCTTCCAAAATTACCGCTTATTCGCGTAAAATATTTTTGGTTTTATTCCTATTGACCCCCCAATAAAGTGTCCTTTCTTTCGAAACACCCTGTATAATACGTATTATTGTATCGTATACCCTATATGCTATGCGCCCTGCAAATGTTTACAGAAACTTTTGTAACACCCTGTATATCAAAACAAATATATTTAAATTGTCTGACTTTTAATTCAAATTTAAACTGCGCTTTTCTTTAAAAATTAAAATTTTGTTCAAAAGAATTTTAAAAATTACATGAAACTATTTTTAAAATATTTGAGAAAGCCTTGTTCCTACTAAACTACTCAACACAAATTTGAAATGAATTGAAAATTTAGTGTCTTTTCGAGCCCACCGGCTGGTGCGCCATATGTAATAGTACAGCTTTAAAGTTGACTGTAATTAATAAAGTAATTAATTTACTTTTTGACCACTCCTCGTTATTAGCTCAGATAATAGTTCGGTTCGCATGAGAATCTGAATTTCAAGTCGATTCAGGTATTAGGACACAAGATTATTTTTATAGACGTACTATTTTTTATAATTCAGATTTTTATGTTAAGGTGACTAAATAAGATGCAAAATGATATTTAAATACTATGAATATATTGATTAAAACACAAACAACAAAGATTAAGTTACAAAAACAAATGTTACAAAGCGAAATATAATTAAATGGTATGTATCAATATAAAATACGCATAGTTACAAAATATGTAGATATAATAGATCAACAATACAATGGCGCTTTACCTAGACAATATACCATGGATTTAATTAGATGCTAATTGAATTGTTTCATAAAATGCATGCATGATATAGGCCTTTAATTTGATTATACGTTGGGTACCTTTATGAAGATGCTATGACGATGAAACGGTGTTTTCACGGGCAGCTTTCCCCAGGATAGATGAAATGCCGTCTTCTTTATATCGAACTAGGGCACACACACTGGCTTTTATTTTACTTTTAAATAATGCTTTGAATTACTATATTTTTATTAGCACTATTAACTTGCAAGATCGTTCTCTATAAAATTATAAACGCCAGGAAATTTCTTCTGGTTTTTTTATACTTAACTGGGTTGGGTCCGGTCGATTTATTTATTCGACATGAGGGACCTACCAACCTGCTTCTTTGCTAGTCGGAGAACGTATTCCTGCCTACTCGTCGCTTAAGGCGCGTCTCCCGGTATTCTTTACTGGGATTCCCCGGGCCACTTAGGTACTTTACTTCTCTTCTAACTTGTTTATGAGAAAAAGCACTCCGTAAAATATGTAGCGTTCAAAGTTGCCCACGTGTCGATTGCACACAAACCGTTTCTTGTCTATGTCGCATAACTTCTTAGCTGGCGTTGATAAAGTGGACGCCACATGTGTTTCTTTCACATAGATACATCTACCCACTCTTTTTTTCTTAACACCACAAATATATACAGAATTTACATGGAGACATTTTAAGAAGGAATATAATAATTTAATACAAATAAATGAATAATATATGTTTCCCAATCTGTGTTGTTTAATTATGTACCTTAATTGCATGATACTATTACCTTTGGTAATTTTACCTTAACATAAATAGCTTTGATGTTATTATCTTTATATTTTATTTATGATATACAGAGCCTACCGTTACACAACGTATTACTTGTATACGTATAAATCGCACGTAAACATTGAATCCCTATACCTAATGATATTTGACACATGCGGTATGTGTGCCTCTGTGTGGTGCGTTGTGTGCATTGCGGCTAAACGGGTTAAACCGTCAATACCAAACTTTATATTTACTATACCTTTTCAACTTCAAATTGAACATAATCACGTTCAAATTGAGAACATGCACTTTCAAAATGAGAATAAACAATTTTATTTTTATTACAAATAAAAATGCTTTTATTATATTGTAACATGTACCTAAACTAACAACATGGATTTTTTAAATTACATGATTAAATCGTTTAAATTTAATGCGCCCGGTAAAAATGGTTCAATATGGACCACGTATCTTGGATAGTGGTGCACACACCTTATCTTTTATTACTATTCCTTTGATTTTGTTTATGCTCTTATATGTTGTTTGATGTATATAGTTTGAAGTATATAGTAAGATGTTTATTATTATTGTTAAATATTTAAAAACACAATGAAACAATCTAACAACATTAATGTAGCTGTACATGTTTTTATAATGAAATATACAAGGTTGCTCATTAGTGCGTCAAAGTCCAATATAGGCGTTACTAAATAGTAGTGAAGAAATTTATTTTATAAAAAGTGGCACAGTAACAAAAAACACACATTTTGAAAATAATTTAAATTATACAGGGTGACACGTTAAAATGGCACACATTCGATTTTTTTTAATGAAACACTTTGTATATCTTTAGTTTTTCCTTATCTACTTTAAATTGTGTTTTCATTGCATTGTAGAGTTATTAACGAAAATTATAAAAAAATGGTGCGGTAGTATTACGATTATCTCAGACAAAATTATTTAGTAAATATGCAGCCAAGGGATGTGCTGAACCTACAAAATAATCAAACATTAATTTTACTATTGGTTATTGTCAAAGAGCGTTTACTGAATTTTTCAAATGGAACACCCCGTATATTTTAAAAATTTTTGGAATGATGCGTTAATTGCGCTTAACTTTTATTAATAATGTCCTATACCCAAACCCAATAATTTCGGAGTTATTTTTAATTTTTCAATACAAACCGCTAAATTATTTGTTTTCGGTTCGATTTAGTGTACTGGGTAAACGACTTAACAAACAAAAATAAATACACGATTAAAGGTATCAAACTGTAAGTTTGTTAGAAGCAATATTTATAATAAATTCTCAAAGTGACCCCCATTTTGAATAGAACACATTTACAGCCTTGACAGAGAGGACCTATTTACGTGTTGCAATTTCTCAATGGAAACTGTTTCAAAAGCACGTATTATACGTTGCCTCATATCGTCTGCTGTAGTTGGAGGTGTCTGGTATACAACATTTTTTATGTGCCCCCATAGAGAAAAATCAAGTTTGGTGAAATCTGGCGATCTAGGTGGGTAACTAATGGGACCACCGCGACCGATCCATCTACCTTCGAATTCTTGATTCAAATAGTGTCGGATATCTAGTGCAAAATGTGCTGGAGCACCTTCGTGCTGAAGCCACATATTTTCCCTTAGACTGGAGGAACGTTTTGCAGAAGCTGAGGCAAGTCATATTGGAAGAAATTCAAATATTGCGCACCATTTAAATGTCCATGAAAGAAATGTGGTTCAATTATAAAGTTTCCCATAATACCAGCCCAAACATTTATAGTCCATTGCCTCTGCTTATAATAATAATAATAATAATAATAATAATAATAATAATAATAATAATAATCATAATAATACTTTATTTGTCATAGGTTTACAATAAACATAGACATCGTCAGTACATAATACATACATATAGAGAAATATGACAAACATTATTATATTAGTTGGGGACATGACAGTATGGTGCGCCAATAATGAATTAATATTGAATCATAGCAAAACCGGCTTAATTCATTTTTCGAGGGGTGTCCATCGAGATTACAGTATATATGTTGGGTCTTCGGGTGGTTCGGTTCCGGAGGCGGAGCGATGCGGTTTCCTTGGCTTGCTTGTGGATCGACGATTGACTTGGGGTGCTCACTGTGCGGAGCTCTCTAAAAAACTTGGCTCGGCGTTGTATGGGATGGGAGTTCTGAGGCGAAGTGTCACGGTTTTCTCATTGAAATCTTTTTATTTTGCATATGTGGAGTCGCGGCGTAGATATGCAGTTATATTCTGGGGATCTTCCCCTTGCGTTTCAAATATTTTTGTTCTCCAAAAGCGTATTGTGAGATCGATGTGCGGTGCCCCTTATAACTCGCCTTGCCGTGACTTGTTTCGCCAGTTGAATATCATGGCGTCGTGTATATATATACGAACTGGTAATGTTTTTGATTGGGGGTGAGAACGTGTCATTGAGAAATAAAGATATATATAGTGCCATGCAAACCAGGAGCTGTGATGACTTTGTTGTGCCACTGCATCGCTCTAAAGCGTTTGAGGATGGGCCTCGATATAGAGCAATTAAGGCGTATAACGCGTTACCAGCAAATGTTAAGCTGCTGTCTTCTTCTAATGTGAATACATTTAAAAAAACTTTAAAAGAATTTCTTTTGGGGGAACCCTTCTATTATTATAATGAACATTGTTGCCCTGTTCGTTGATGTACTTACTGATTGTAATCACTGTGTATGTTTTGTTAGTTAATATAGTTAGTTTGTTGTATATATATATATAATTCTATCTGTATATTTTATCTGTATTTTTGTTCTTATTTTATTTCTATTCTGACAGTTGCTCGTGTTCTGTATGAATCTATAGCAAATAAACGATATTATTATTATTATTATATTATATAAAAAAAATGCAATCATGCAAGATAAGTTATATAACAAAAGCAATATGGTTAAGATACTGATTAAAAACTGCTGTTAGAAAATTCAGTCAACGTGTAACAAAAATTATCAATCGCAAAAATTATGACGGTTTGGGCTACCACTCTGAGTAAAGATCGATTCGTGAGTAAATAATACCTTTGGGAACAAGTTAGGTGTTATCTTTTCAATTTCTAATCCCCATTCGCAAAACGTCCTTCTAGTCTCTAAATCAGGCCCCAAAAGGTCTTGATGAAAATACTGTAGTGATGATATTTATTTATTTTTTAAATCTTGCTAACAGTAGATCCGTGGTATATTAGTTTCTGTTGATATTTTGGTCGAACTAGTAGAGAGCTCCTCAATTACTGATAACAAGACTTTCAATTTATCTTCGTCACTTGTAATTTACATTTTCTGTTCTGATGAATCTTTCCTTAAGTCTTTCCAAACTTGCAACTGAAGGTTGTCTTTTGTCAGGATATCTTTGCGCATAAATTCGCTTGTTTAATATACAATTCTTTTGGGCAGATCCCATACTAAAATCATGTCAACGAATTCGTTGCTTTCAAACTGCATATTGACGTAACTAAAAACCTTAATAATAATATGTGGTAAACAACAAATGTCCAAGAAAAGTACGTACCTACCCACTAATCCAATCAATAAATAACACAATGACAACATTAAACGCAGAAAGTTAAGAAATATTACACCTAATTAACAGCAATAATTAAGATTTTAATTTTTGACATTTGTTGACGTTTATTTGTTTTTGTTTGTCAAATCGTTTACCCAGTACACTAAATCGAACCGAAAACTAATAATTTAACGGTTTGTAATGAAAAATTAAAAATAATTCCGAAATTATTGGGTTTGGGTATAGGAAATTATTAACAAAAATTAAGCAACCGGGTATAAAGCTTAAGCTAGAAACGAAAATTTAATATATTTGAATTCGGTTTTACTCATCAATTTGGTGTCACCGATGTAGTAGGATAAAGTGTATGAGTAGAAGAGTGTGTGAAGGTAACCGTAAAATATATAACATTTATCCACATTCAACTTGAATTCACACGTTCAGATCATGTAGCGAATACATGTAAATTTTGCTGATGATTAGCTGCATCAGCAACACTGGTAATCTCAGAATAGATCTTTAGCATATTTAAGAACAGGGAAATTATTATAATAAATATAGGATGTTTTATTTAAAATAAAAAAGTTGATATCTACTTGGGGTAGAATTTGGATTAACTGTGATAGTTCGTCCTATACTTGTAAAAGCCATCTACCTTGGGACACCGACATATTGTTCGATTTACTATGACGGAAAATATAGAAAATATGTTTGCCTAGTGTTTACTGACGAGCAAATTTTTAATTCGCTTTTTGTTGTTGTATATAATATTTACATTAATCTTGGAACCGGAGCCTTTCTTGAATTGCATGTACCACATCTGTTATTTGTCAGATATGTTCTCAGAACACCTGAACACGTTCATTGTAAAGTGTTTGGCGTTATGCACTTAACTTTTTCTTTATGGTACCTTATTTTAATACTTTATGTTACTCACCGAAACAAAGGGTCACTTGAACTAGCCTTGTAATAAATCTTTTTAAGCATTTAGAAATATTTAAAGATAGTTCAACTGTAATTTTATGTATTTTAGTTTACTCATCCCTTTGTGGCAATAAATCAATATTTGTTTTCTATAGTGTATATGACATGGATTAGCAAGAAATTGTATTTTTGTTTTACTTCTTAGAAACCTCAGTTAGATATCATGCGAACTCTGCTTGCAAGAAAAATTCATATTTGAAATCAGTTCCTTAAGATACCTCTAAGCACACGCTAACAAGAGCTCCGCATTTTCTGTAAAACCAATTCAACAAATACAGTTTGTAATGCGTAACTTCATTCTATAATATTATTAGTGTGATACGTGTTTATTTTAATAATTAAAAATTTATGTTAAACATTTATCATTTTGATTTGCTGAGCTATCTTCGACAAATATACGAAGTTTTGTGAGTTTGTGTCTTTTATCCAACTAACTGTCGCCGATCAATTAACAAATATAGCCTATACGGCCTTACAACCCGTGGGTGGCGAGCTCATGAACATACCGCATTTGATATAACAATTTATCAGCGTCAAATATGCTACTGTTCGCAACAACACCTAGAAAACTGTATATCAGATTGTCATATCAGACTTCACAAAGAGGAAATGGACAGAGATGGTGTTATTTTTATATTTCAAATCTATTTATACTTTTAATTTGTAAATATAGTATAGATAGAATATTGATGTAATTAAAATTTGTAGTATATTATCAAAATTACCTACTTAAACGTTGGCAGTAGATATGATAAAGTACATAGAATACTTGGAAATTTATCTAAAAATCGATTAATAAAAGATACTCGTATATTTAGAATTACTGGAATTCATGTAAGAGAAGAAATATAGTAATTAAGTACGTACTATATAGAGTTGTATGTTGAAGTTATATTGTCAAGTATGTGTATGGTGATTATGATAAATACTAACCATTCACGTAAAAGAAGTAAAATCTGTGACTAATTTTTCTAGTGAATTTTCAGTCAATATCTGTCTGGTAGTTTACCATCCCAATTACACCATTTTTACTCTAATTTATGTATCTATAACATGCAATACGGAAAAGTACAAAAATCCTAATAAAGATCGGTTTTTATTTTTTTATGAAAGGAATAAATGAGGATAAAATTTTTTTCAAAAAAAAGTAACATTAAATCGTTGTAAATTTTTTGACCATTTTTTTTGTGTTAGACGTTACTTGTCATTTCAATGGGATTGGGGTTTGGGAACTGCATTGGTGCTATTTGATTTTAGCGTTTGATACAATTAATCACCAACTTATGGTATCTAAATTGAAATATTATGGCTTTGATGCGGTTACCTTAATTTTTTTTCTTCATATCTATCTGATTGTAGACAAAGAGTTGTAACTGACCTCTCAGAATCTGAAAATCTTGCTATGCGTAGAGGCGTCCTTTAAAGCAATGTTTTAAGACCATTTATTGCACATATTGCATACGACTGATTTCGCAAAACAGCTTCATAACTGTCATTGTATGTTCTGTGCAGATGATAGTCAAACTTACAGAATTTCTTCATCAGCTATTGCTATGGAGGAGTCTCGTTTAATTAATGAGGATTTGGAAAGACTATTACCATCATCTAAAAAACGCAACTTGCATATTAACCCTTCCAAATCATCACCGATAGTTTTTGGTAATACAAAATTCCCTGCATTTTCGAAAACTATTAATGTTAGTGTTAATGACGTGTTACTGAAACCTATGAACTCAGCAAGGAATTTGGGACTGTATTTTGATAGGCTTCACATATCCGCACATCTTCGATGGGTTCTAGCACTTGTGAGTGGCGCCATATTTTCCTGTACCTGTGTCGATCCCGATCAACATCCCGAGTGAAAGGTATAACCTAATGTAGATTTTCGACTTCAAATTCAAATTTATTTGGAGTTCAAAAACAATTACAATTGTCAATAAAGTAAATAAAAAGAATACATAACTACAACAATATATACCGTGGGTTTTCTTTATCACATAGCACACGATATCACCTATGTTCAGTTTTAAAATAAACGCGTCAACGCATGGAACATTATGCAACCAACATTGCGTTATGTAACAACAAACTAACGTCGGTCAATTATTTGTTTCGACAAACGTCAAAATCAATGTCATAACAGAAATGACATTTTGAATATTTCAATATTTCACATTTGTATTCACCTAATTTAAAAAATGTATACAAAAGATGATAAAATAGAAATTTTAAACTGGTATAAAGCTGGAAACAGTTTAAGGAAAGTGCGGGATCTGTTTTCTGTCAAATATCCTGAGAAGCCCATACCATCTATCGGAACAATTCAGGCGATTAGTAGGAAATTTGATTCTGATGGCTGTATAATAAATACCCACAGAAAGAAAATTAAAACTCGCCACATCCTTACTTGACACGGTACAATTTTCTGTACAAGATTCTGCACAGCTTTCTGTACAGGATATTCTGTACAACTTTCTGTGCAGAATTTATTTTGCCCACTTGCAACGACGCAAAATTTTAAAGGTCCGGGCATGCGTCGAATGTATTACTAGTTTGGCGGGTATCCGGAATTTTGTAACCCTAAAATTTCATTTGTGTGTATTTTTCTGGAAAAATTCCAAATGGACACAAATACAAGAAAGAATTTATTACGAGCTGCAGTTCTTGTTATAATAACAAACATTCTTAATATAAAAAATAAGAAACGCGAACAAAAAAGAAAGATATGGACTAAACCTTGGCTTTTAAGGCGGCCGGGATGTTTTGTCATTAATTAATGAATTACGCATTGAGGACCCTGACTTATATAGGAATTATTTACGGATGAATGATGCTCTGTTTCATAAATTATTAGATTACCTTAGAGCTGATATTACAAAGCAAGATACATTTATGCAAGACAGTATATCAGCCCATAGCAAGTGAGATATTCTTAATATTTAAAAAAATCAAATACAATAGACTTATGATTTTTCAGGTTGCAAATTACTTTGCGGTTTTTAGCAACTGGTGAAAGTTTCCAGTCTCAAATGTTTTCAACACGAGTTCATGAAAGCATTATTTCCAGGTTTGTTCCAGAAGTGTATGAAACAATTTACCGGAAGTTAAGAGAGCATTATTTAACAGTATGGTGATTAATTCTCATATACATTTTTAACAGAAGGTGTTATGAAGCCATATCCGCAAAGATTTTTAAGTCATGACAATAAAATACTTAATTACCGATTATCAAGAGCACATTTGGAATTTTATCTAAGAGATTTAGAGTTTTATTAGAACCAATAAATTTAGATGTTGAAAAAGTAGAAATAATAACTTTAGCATGTGTGGTACTTCATAACTTCTTGGTAACAGAAAGTGAAAGGTATGTTACAGATGTTAACATTAGCAATACCAAACATTTACGAACAGTTGTAAAACAAGGTGGTAATAAGTCAAGTATTGAAGCCAGAAATATTAGAGATGAATTCCGGAACTATTTCTGTACCAACAATGGGAGTGCAGATTGGCAGGAACACGCAGTGGCTGAGCATAATATTTAGAACATTGATTTATGTTTATTCCAGTTATGATTAATTAATATTAAAAATAAAGTCTAATACAAAAAATATTTATTTATTTAAATATGTATATATAACATTTAAAATTTAAAATTGAACTTCATTTTTTATTCGAAGACAATTAATTTCTTTAATTTTGGCGGCTACTAATTTACCAAAAACTTCCTCGCTGTTTTCAGGCTGTTGAGTTGGCTGATTCTCCAAAGCAGAAGTAAGTTTTACTAAAGCATCATTTGCATGTTTCAAATATTCATCATCTTTTCGTTTCTTGCGGGATGGAGTACTGTCCTTAATAGCTTCACATTTCCTTTTCTTGTTTTCTGTGCCAAAACCACCTGCATTTATAGCGCCTTCCTCAATATAATTACTTGAGGTACTTGGAGCAGGTTGAACGTCCTCATTTGCATTGCTTATAAATAAACCAGAACTGTAGTCCCATGAGGTATCGGAGAAAACAGAAAACGTGGTCTTTGCTGAAGTCAGTATCGAGGTATCGCCTGCAAATTGATTAACCTTTCCCGCCCCGATGTTGCTTGAAAGATCATTTACATAAATTATAAACAACATTGGTCCTAATACTGACCTGTGCGGAAATCCTTTAGTTATTGTTCGTACTTCCGATGCAATTCTATTTCACACGACCACCTGGTCCCTGTTGTACAAGTAGGACTCTATATATTGCAAAGGTGGTCCTCTCACTCTATACTCACTCCTTTTCATAGAAAGTGTCTAGATTGGCTGAAAGGACAGGTTAGTTTTTTTCGTAATTAGGTTTGCCTACTGTTTTTGTAAATTTCGGTGCCTATTTATTTATTTAGGCTTTTACAATTTTTATGTAGGAAGAAACATATTTGCAAGAAGAAATCGTACATTTAGATCAATTTCCAAAAAATTAAAACTTCCAAAATTCAAGGTCGGAAACGGAAAGCAGTACATTCTATGGTAATACAATACTTGGCTCCAAGGATGATCTGTTTGAAAATTTCAAAATCGGGTATGAGGTAATTGCTAGTAGCTACTCTATAAGATGAGTCCAAATGTATCAGGTAACAGAAAATATTTAATTTTGTATCACGGAAACACTGCTATTTTGTATTTGTTACTTGGTTTTTAATAAATAATAAAGCCGAAGGGACGAGTAAGAGTTACTTCCAGCATTCATGATTATGTTATAATAATTTAAGTTTAAACTAAAATTTACGTATACCTGCAAATAGCATTGTAAATGTATAACAAAGTAATTTAATTTACAGTTTGATCGGCTACAGATAGATAGGAAGTACCTACTGAGTTGATTCATATGTAGAAAATTCAAAACTGATAGTGGCAAAGATGGCTTGGACGGATTGTATGTATCCAGACCACAGGCATACACTTGACTATTGATTGACAATAATTTTATATCTCGATGATAATAGAAAGTGTCCCATATGAAATTCTAAGATGATTAATTTCTCGAATTAAACACATATATAGATAACAGGAGGAGTTGGATACTTTCTGGTTGACATTGTGTTAACCCTGAATATTGTTATGGTGTTTCTTTTGTGGTTATGTACTGACATTGACACTTTGATATTATTTTTAGATTTGACAGTTATAAATTAGACATATTATATGTTGTCGAAATAGATATTTTGATATGCTATTAAAGAAAGTATTTAAAAATTGAACGATAAAAACTTGATGTAAGTTATATTATGCGCCGATTAGGCAAAGTATGGAAATGGTTTAATATGAATAAAGATGTATTTTAAGAGTTATGCATGTGAAATGTCAATATATAAGTGGTAACTATAGAAAAACTAATATAAAAGAAAACATCGTATTTGAATATAGTAAATTTTAATATAGTATAGGTGTAATTTATAAATACCTTTGACACTAGATTAATCTTCACACAGAAGAGAAGACAGCGAATATTTTTTTCTTGAGAGTGATTACATGTCTCCTGTGTAATATACAAAACAATTCAATAATCTGCAGTCATTGGTGTATTTATAGTGTATAAAAGTGATAAAAATACTTCTGTGTTTTCAATTTATATTAATTATTATATTAAGTGGTATCAAGTTTACCCAATTCTTACGTTTGAAAACCCAGAACTATTAGATGCCTTTGGTATTATACACCGTGTCCAGAAATTCACGGATAAACTTCAGGTAGAACGAGTCTAAAATGAATTCTAAGACAACAATAATAATACGAAGAAGCTGTACGTTCCGCCGTTAAGCCATACGGATTACATTAAAGAAGTAGGGTTGGCAACACCGTACATAGGAGTTATACAATTATACAAATGAGCAGGAAATAGGAGTTTTAGTCATATTTTTAAATCCAATGCCTTTTATTAACTACTTTATTAAAACTAAAATTAATATTAAAAAATTAATAATAACTATTTTAAATAAAATAAAAATAAAAGAAAACTCTTGAAAACTTTCCACAATTTTTATTTAGTCTTTGCGACATATGTTTCGGTATTGTTCATACCATTATCGAGCGGAAACTAACTCGGTATGAACCTAATCTGGTATGAACAATACCGAAACATATGTCGCAAAGACTAAATAAAAATTGTGAAAAGTTTTCAAGAGTTTTATTTTATTTTTATTTTATTTAAAATAGTTATTAATAAAATGTTCCACCAAGAACCGTCTGCTAACTCAATTAATAGAAAAATTAATAAATTTAATAGTACAAAAATCATCCACAAAAACACCTTACCACACTAAAGCACAAAAATGGCTAAATACGTATTTCAACAACTAAGTTGTCATCATCAGTAGCACTGATTAAAAATCGCGCTGTCTACACACCGTAGCGTACAGAGCAACACTGATTTCCAATTTACGGGGATGGTTTATTCATTTACCTAGCCTATTAACTACTTCATTAAAAATACCTGATCGTTGTACCGTTAAATACGTCATACTTACTATTCTAATCCTATCCTTTAATTCTAATATTCTAAGAAAACCAACAATATAATTTCCTATTTACGGGGATGGTTTATATATTTTTACCTAAACTATTAACTACGTCATTAACAGTACCTGATCGCTGTATCGTTAAATTAGTCATGCTTAATACTATAATTCTATCATTAAATTCTAATGTACTATGAAAAACTAACGGTATCTAAAAGGTATTGTTTACAGCACAAACTTATATACACAAGATTGGGGAATTGGCCCGTTATCTGAATTCATTAATTTATTTTTCTTTTTCTGAATGTATATACTCTCGTAACTATCTAGTTCTCTATAATTGCGCACTTGTTTTATAAGTTTGAGGCCGCTTGCTGGAATATCATGACCTGTGTCCGAAATATGTCGAGCTACACTAGACTTCTCTGTCCTATTAAACCGAAAATGAGCAATGTGCTCTTTATAGCGAGTTGCAATCGAACGTCTAGTTTTGGCGTTATATTTTTTCTCGCATTTATTACAATTAATTTCATAAATTCCAGATTTTTGTTCTACCTCAATTTTATCTTTAGTACTACTCAAAAGACTTTTCAACGAATTACATGATTTAAACGCGACTTGCAAACCAACATTTTTAAAAATATTATTAAAGTTTCTCGAAATATTATGAAAAGGTAGGACAACAAGTTTCTTATCTATATCACTTTGAGGTAGCAAAGTTGTGGAATTTAGAATTACATTCTTACGTTTCATTTTTCTTAAGATATTGTCAACTACGTCTGGCTGGAAACCATTGTATTCAGCGATACCTCTTATAAGGCGTAATTCTTTCTCGTATCTATCTCTTGTAAGTGGGAAGTTTAACAAGCGATGGATTAGAAAATTGAATGAAGACAATTTTTGTTGCAAACAATGATTAGAATCTGCTGTAATGAATCTGTTTACATTGGTTTCCTTTCTATAAATATCTATTTCTATATTGCAACCTGCTTTAATTACTAATGTATCTAGAAAAGCTAATTGTCCATTGTTTTCCTTCTCAAGAGTGAATTTAATCGTGGGGAATTTTGAGTTTAATTCATTAAGAAACATTTCGGTATCATACATTTTAGTGTCAAAAATCGCGAAAATATCGTCAACGTACCTTAACCATACTTTAGGGAAATATTTGGCGTTCTTTTTGAAATCCATTTCAAAATTACTCATGAATAAATCGGCAATAAATGGAGACAAGCAATTTCCCATGGCAGTCCCATGTTGTTGTTCATAGAATTTACCTTCTATTTGAAAACAGTTATGAGACATACAAAGAGATGTTAACTGCATGTATTCATCTATTATCGCCTTTTCGATATTATTGTTCTGAAGTAAACATTCCAAATATTTTAGGGTTTTTGGAATCGGTACTGAAGGAAACAATGAACTGACATCAAACGAAATCAAAATCTCACCTTCTTGCAACTTATAATGTCTGATTTTTTGAATGAACTCCAGAGAGTTTTTTACTGCAAAGCTATCTTGTTGCAATGGTAAATTTGTGAATTCATTTACTAGCCATTTAGACAGTAAATAAGTCGGTGAGTTTATACCAGACACAATAGGTCTCATCGACTTACCGGGCTTATGTATTTTAGGTAAACAATACATTCTAGGCATGACCGGATTGGATACATTTAACCGAAGTTATCGATTTTGGACAATTATTCAATTTTCTAATCCATCGCTTGTTAAACTTCCCACTTACAAGAGATAGATACGAGAAAGAATTACGATTTATAAGAGGTATCACTGAATACAATGATTTCCAGTCAGACGTAGTTGACAATATCTTAAGAAAAATGAAACGTAAGAATGTAATTCTAAATTCCACAACTTTGCTACCTCAAAGTGATATAGATAAGAAATTTGTTGTCCTACCTTTTCATAATATTTCGAGAAACTTAAATAATATTTTTAAAAATGTTGGTTTGCAAGTCGCGTTTAAATCATGTAATTCGTTGAAAAGTCTTTTGAGTAGTACTAAAGATAAAATTGAGGTAGAACAAAAATCTGGAATTTATGAAATTAATTGTAATAAATGCGAGAAAAAATATATCGCCCAAACTAGACGTTCGATTGCAACTCGCTATAAAGAGCACATTGCTCATTTTCGGTTTAATAGGACAGAGAAGTCTAGTGTAGCTCGACATATTTCGGACACAGGTCATGATATTCCAGCAAGCGGCCTCAAACTTATAAAACAAGTGCGCAATTCTAGAGAACTAGATAGTTACGAGAGTATATACATTCAGAAAAATAAAAATAAATTAATGAATTCAGATAACGGGCCAATTCCCCAATCTTGTTTATATAAGTTTGTGCTGTAAACAATACCTTTTAGATACCGTTAGTTTTTCATAGTACATTAGAATTAAATGATAGAATTATAGTATTAAGCATGACTAATTTAACAATACAGCGATCAGGTACTGTTAATGACGTAGTTAATAGTTTAGGTAAAAATATACAAACCATCCCCGTAAATAGGAAATTATATTGTTGGTTTTCTTAGAATATTAGAATTAAAGGATAGGATTAGAATAGTAAGTATGACGTATTTAACGGTACAACGATCAGGTATTTTTAATGAAGTAGTTAATAGGCTAGGTAAAAGAATAAACCATCCCCGTAAATTGGAAATCAGTGTTGCTCTGTACGCTACGGTGTGTAGACAGCGCGATTTTTAATCAGTGCTACTGATGATGACAACTTAGTTGTTGAAATACGTATTTAGCCATTTTTGTGCTTTAGCGTGGTAAAGTGTTTTAGTGTTTTTGTGTAGTTTCAAGCCACAGACTCCAAGTTTAGTTTCTACAAAAATCATAGTAATTATCAAATTAAGTGTTCAAACTGGTAGCCATTAGTTTCCAGATAGAGCTGGGAATAGAATTTAAAGTTGACAACGAGCTTTTTATAGCAACCGAACATTTTTCTAGTGAAAGGTTGCCGTATGTAGGTACTTTAAGGTAAGAAGTGCAGTGACAAAATGTTGAAAATGCGAAGTATTTTGGCATTAATGGATTAGTAATATCAGCGGTGTGCTACATAAATCTATTTTACTGTCAGCAGCAATAGTTATTCGTAAAGAATTTTAAAAATTTCAATTATTTTTAGCCGCATATTTTCAACTTTGATGGCCTTGTCTGGCTTATTGAAAAACCGCACCAGTTTTTTGTATCAGAAATGTTTACTGAGAATTAATCGTAGAATCGTTCTACCTGAAGTTTATCCGCGAATTCTGGACACTGTGTATAGTATAGCAGTATTTATTGTTGAATGTCTACTAAATTACGAAAGAAGTAATAATAATAATAATAATACTTTATTTGTTATAGGTTTACAATAAACATAGACATCGTCAGTACATAATACATACATATAAAGAAATATGACAAACATTATATTATATAAAAAAGAAATACAATTATACAAGATGAATTATATAACAAACGCAATATTGTTAAGAGACTTATTAAAAAACTGGTGTTAAAAAATTCAGTCAACGTGTAACAAGAATTCCGCTGGAGATGGTGCTTGAGAACCGCATTCAATCTTTGGATAGTTTAGTTTAGTTTAGTTTAGTTTATTTTTTGTAAATTTCAAAGAAATGCGGACAGTGTCAGTAACAATAATATGTAATACAATACAATATACAATAGTATATAATACAGCAAAATACAAAAAAAAATGTTAAAATTTGTGAGCCACTGTGGCTACCCTTCAAAAAGTTTATCAGTGAGTAATATTCACCCAGAAACTAATTACTTATGATCCATCTGAGCATGTCAATTTTAGTAGTATAGAACTCGGTTATATTATATTCAAATTAAATTATACAGGGTGAGTCATTAGTAGCCGCTTCTTCGATTGCTCGTTTGTGTTTTAAATAAAAGAAAAAACAATTAGTGGAAGATCCGTGGTTGCTTGTGGCGCATATTGTAAAAATACTTTAAGTTTTGGCGCACTTCCGATTTCACCGGAAATGCACGAGACTTAATGTTTTTAAATGACTCATCCTATATATTTTTGGATTTTTTTGTACTGCTTTAAATGGTCTGTTCGAATGGGTGCTTGTAGCCAAGAAAATTCTGCATCATTTGATAAAGTTGCACTCGACAATATGTCAATAAACTTTGTTTTTTCAAAGCCTACTTCCTGAAATTTTCACATACCAAAAACTTATTTTTTTTAAATGAAACACCCATTATTTTATTGAGGCATTTTGTTCCTTTTTTTATTCTCTTTCATTTTTGTTAACAATGTCCTATACCTATCATTTGTAATTTCTGAGATAATCACTATAGGAGCAATTAGCGGTCAATTAAAGAACTACGAGCGCTGTTGTTCTATGCACCAAAATATTAGTTCAACCAATGGAAGGCAGGGATGGCGCCCGACTTGCTTAGTCAACAGTCAAACAAAGTAAATGTTATATCCAACTATCCCAAAAGTAATAATTTTATAGAATGAAGAGCATCGCATTTCAATTTTTTAATTCCGGCAATGTCCAGTTGCAGTATTTCCTTTTTAACACTGTTGGTTAACATCCAAATAAAATAAAGGTTATGTTTACTGACATATTTGAAAATGTCTTCAAAAAGTTTTGAAAATCCGTTCGTAGATAGCGAAGATACTCTCCTCCATTAATATTTTCATCAAAGAAATAAGGTCCAATTATGTAACTACCCACTATTCCTCCCCACAGTTTTAATGACCAACGATTTTGAAAGTTTACAAGTGTGATAAAATGGGGGATTTTATGTGTTATAATAACGGAAATTATGACGATGAACGTATTCACTTGAATAGAAGGTTTCGTTGGTAAACAAAAAAAAATTGAGAAAGCCAGGATAATTTATCTGCTGTCAATTGACAAAAATGTAAGCGATTCTGAAAATTTCTTTCATCTAACCCTGTGTATGAATATGCTACGGGTGAATTTCGTATTTCCTAATTATTCTGGATTCTCAAATTTGACTTACATCTAACTGCCGACTAATTTTTGTAGTACTAGTAGGGGGTGTTCAACTACGTCTTATCCTCACCAGTTATTGCTTTTTCCGCTCTTTCTTTCATATTCAATGCTTTCTGTTCACTCAAACCGTCCACTTTATATTTTTGAAGGTTTCTGGCTTCGGTTGACTTCTACCAGGGATCGCTGTGCATAAAGTCTGGATGCGAGCAAAGAGTTTCTTTTAGATTCACCCAAAATGTCAATCATATCTATTAACTCTTCATAAGAATAATTCATTTGGATAATAACTAATAGCGATGCTTTTATAAGTTTGACATAAATGTATACCGACTTTCTTTAATAGTTGACTCAGGCAGTCAGCAGCATTGCAGCCTTTATTGGACCAATATTTGGGTGCAGAGAACAGCGCCCGTAGTTCTTTAATTGAACGCTAATTGCTCCTATAGTGATTATCTCAAAAATTAGAAAAGATAGGTATAGGACATTGTTAACAAAAATGAAAGAGAATAAGGAAAGAAACAAAATGACTCAATAAAATACTGGGTGTTCCATTTAAAAAAATAAGTTTTTGGTATGTGAAAATTTCAGGAAGTGGGCTTTGAAAAAACAAAGTTTCTTGAGATATTGTCGAGTGCAACTTTACCAAATGATGCAGAATTTTCTTGGCTACAAGCACCACCAAAGTCAATGTTTTTACTTTTAAAAACAATGTGAAAATGATTTTTTTTTGAACACGTGTTTTGGTCAAATATTTTCAAAAAAAATTAATAACTCAAGAACTATTGGCTCAATTTTGAAAAAGAAAAAGCAGTTGAACAGGCAATTTAAAGCAGTACAAGAAAATCCAAAAATATATAGGGTGAGCCATTTAAAAAAAGTAAGTTCCGTGCATTTCCGGTGGAACCGGAAGTGCGTCAGAGCTTAAAGTATTTTTACAATATGCGCCACAAGCAACCATCGATCTTCCACTAATTGCTTTTTCTTTTATTTAAAGCACAAAAGAGCAATCGAAGAAGCGGCTACTAATGACTCACCCTGTATACTATAAAATAAAAATAAAAATGCAAAATCTGGAACACAACCGTCAAAACAAAACACAACAAGAACAATTACATTTAAAATACGCTCAAATACTCATCGATACTATACAAGCACCCTGTCAAAAGGAACTGCTTCAATGATTTCTTAAAGCCAAAAAAATAGTCCAGATGTTTCTGGAAAAGAGGAGAGCGATGCGCAGGTGGCAAGAGGTGACCTTTGTTTCTGGTGTCATGCGGATGACTTTTTTTTATTAAATTTGAACGAGCTAATATTTTTGTAAACGAAACATAAGATCTCGTAGATAAAAATCGAGGGCAGAGTCAAAATCTTTAATTTAATAAAATACGATCTGCACGAATCGCGATGATTCAGATTTTCAATTATTCAATAGCCCGTTTTTGCAAGAGAAACACCCGGGGGGCGTCACAGGACATCCCCACTGAATAACCCCGTACTTCAGCACAGGGTAAAAGCACCCGAAGTAAAAATCCAGCTGTATACCCCTGTTACAGAGGTATTGAAAATTCTTTAATGCATAACACAGTTTTGCTAGTTTCCAGTTAATATGCACATCCCACTTCAATCCACCATCAACCCATAGGCCCAACAATTTCGTTGAATCCACAAGCGGCATGTTTGCGTCATTAATGGTCGGTGAAAACCCAGCCATACCAGGGCCAAAAACGACGCAATTGAGCATGTAAAAATTTATGCACAGACCATTAGCGTCAGCCCAGTAACATATCTTGTTCATAATGTTCTCGGTTCCCTGCACAAGTTGTGCGGAAGTGGATCCCGTAACAATAATATTTGTGTCATCAGCGTAAGACACTATAGTACAACCCTGGGTCAATGTATAATTAAACAGATCATTAATGAAAATAGTGATGAGTGCAGGACCCAGTATAGAACCCTGAGGAACTCCTGCACTCGTATATTGTACGCTTGATTTTTGGTTACCCAAAGAGACACGCTAACACCTGTTGCTCAAATAAGACTTGAACCAGCTGAGGGCATTACCCTAACTCCATATTTTTCTAACTTTTTCAAAAGAAGTTCATGATCGACACAATCAAAGGCCTTTGAGAAATCCACAAAGATTCCCAACACGGTATTCTCAGTGTCTCTCGAGCCCGAACAATTAAATTAATGAATTCGCAAAGTGCCGTGTTTATATCCTTTTTTTTATAAAACCATGTTGGTTCTTGTTTAAAAGATTATTATTAATGAAAAACGACATTAACCTCTCACTGACAATGGACTCGAAAACTTGTGAAAATGTTGATGAGTATTAAATATTCATCGTTGGTGGAGAACGTGATGCTCTTATTTTGGTAAAGCTAGATCTCCGTATATTCGGCAAGAAAGACCCATAAATAGAACAATTCAAGAATTTAAAAAATGTGAATCAACTTTTGCTCATTCTCCAAACACAAAAGAAACGTATGGCAGTATGTCAATTATATTAAAACTCATTCAATATTCAAATCCTCTTTGGCAGATCTGTGGTGACCTTCAGGTTATTTCCTTAATACTTGGACTGCCTGCAAGGAGGGTTTACCAAATATTGTTGTTTTTTTTCGTGTCTGTGGGATAGCCGAGCAGTTCAGCATCATTACCAAATAAAAGAATGGCAGCCACGGACCAGCATTGTTTCTCGAGAATTTTTGTACAATTTGAGTCGTTATTGGATTCTAATTTGGTGATTCTACTCCCTCTATACATTAAATTAGGATTGATTAAACAGTTTTCCGCAGTACTAGAAAAAGAAGGCAACTGCTTTAAATACTTAAGGGATAAGTTTCTAAAGCTAGCTGAAGCGAAAGTTCGCGAAGGAATATTTGTGTTCCACAAGTTAGGAAGCTGTTCTAAGATAAAATTTTTGAACGTATCATGAATGATTTAGAGCTGGCAACATGAATTTCTTTTAAAAATGTTTGCAAATATTTTCTAGGAAATCAAAACAGTGAAAACTACCAAAATATAGTGGCTAATTTGCTACAAAACAATAAAAATTTTGGGTATCAAGTAGCTCCACGTTCATTTTTTGCATTCACATTTGGATTTCTTTCCTGCTAATTTAGGAAAGACAAGAGATTGCTGGTTTCTCATTAGAGAAGGCAACATGCAACATAAAAGAAAGAAATAACTCCTTTCCTTTGTGTGCAGTCAAGTATTTTTGTATTCTTGATACTAATTAAACATTCGAGTATTTGTTATGTCAAGATTTTTGTACTTATCTATATATTTTTTATAACTTCTGTATAACAAATATATCGACTAGCGGAGTATGGTTATAACTCTAAAACTAGACGTAGCGGAAAGATTTGGTTTTTGGTTATGCCTTCAGTTAAAGACCCTTTTTTACAACAGTTATTTAAAAAAAAATTAAAATCGTCGGCTAGTGTTCTTATAGTATTTTTACTTTCTTATACGTAGTATAAGGAGGTATCGTGATGATGAAAATTTTCGACGTCGAGATGTTTGCAGATGTCCACGTTTTGAAGTCCCCTGATTCCGAAAAACTGGTTTTTAAAAAATGTCACTGTGTGTGTCTGTGTGACCACGATAGCGGTCAAACCGCTATAGGTATCAATTCCAAATTTTGTATTCACGTGTATAATCTTCCTCTTGAGATCTGATTAGTTTTTCAGTAAAATCAGTAGACCGGAAGTAGCAGTTTAAAACGTAGTGGTTTATTTATAAATAATTATTGATAAATTATTTGCGGCTTTTATTAATCGGAACCACCATGCGTGAAGAAAAAATATTTATAGATTCAAAAATTTGACTGTTAACAGTTTTCCATCCATAGGCGGACCATCTTGGGTTGCCTATACTCACACCTCACTTCGTTGCAAATCCACTAATCAAAGTCGGTAAGCGTAAAATCTATACAAACGGTCGTTATGTGTCAAATGTGATTATAATGACGACCTGTGCATATGAATGAAATGAATTTTATTAGTGTACCTATTTGCTCGTTTCGGCTAGCTTTCGTCGGGAATTGGTCGCAGGTAAGTTGTTTGTCTTATCCTTAGCTTAATACGGTTACAACAATGTTAACACAGGTCTTTAACGGTCGGCAAATGAAAGATAACACATTGATATGTCAACAACGGATTATTTCAAATTAATTGTGTTTATTGACAGCAAAACAAATACAGATACATATATATATATAGATACAAATTATATACAATTTACATACAAGTTCACAAATGTTTTATGTACAAATACGTCTTTGTCATATGAGCGAAAACAATTAAGAAAATTTCGCATTCGGCGAAATAAATATACAATAACAAATAATTCATCGGTACCATTTGACATTATACTGTTGACCGGAGATTCTAACACTATATTTTAGTAAACATTACGGTAGGTTTCATTACACGAATAATATTCTATTTCATCTAAAATAGTTTTGAAACTATTTATCAACACATATCCCGTCTTATAATAGAGTTTGTAAAATGTTTAACGAAAGGTTCACGGTTATTCTAAATATAGAGATATATGAATTTAATTCTTACGACGACACGAGATTCATTTGTTCGGCGTTTAAGTATTCTATGCGGCAGAAAATATCTTTTATGTCGGTACGCGGATCTGTGAAATAAAATGAATTATTAAGAATGATATCGGACATTTGTTCACGCAGAAAACTTTAATCAATGCACGACAATTATGGTCTGGATCAATTAAGACTTCTACGGGTAATACGGATTATCTTAATCAATGCACGACAATTTATGGTCTGTATCAAATAAGACTTTTACGGGTAATACGGATTATCTTAATCAATGCACGACAATTATGGTCTGTATCAACTAAGACTTTTACGGGTATTCCCTCTTCCACATACGACAATAGGTCTATGTAGAGTCGGAACGGACGGTCAGGCCCTAATTAATCTACGACAAAGTAGGTCTAGATCAATTAGGATATTAGGACGTCAGAATGATCACGACCAAAGTTAGTCTGATCGTCTGAACAGGATAAAGGCGGGCGGGATTCTCTCTATTTCCTCGATCGTTACTAGCTCTTTTATACGGTCGGTTTATGGTAAAAACAAGTACGCAAGAGTGGGAATCTCATACGTAGACGTGACGTCGAAACGCGCGAAAAATAATTGTAATGTCCGAATATTTTTCGATCGCGTACAGCGGAGAATTTAATAACATTTGGTAGATGGAATAGCATATTAAAATATATATATACATTATGTAAAACAATAATTTATAGCTGGCTGAATAAAATATCAAACGTATTTAATTTGAAAGTCGCAAGTCAAATTTAAATATGTAATTAAAATAAATGACATTTTATTCTATTAATGAAGGGACTTCGTTACTTCAGCGAAATTCGAATTTTGCCAATATTTCGTCAACTACTAAGTTTAAACAAATTTATAAAGAATTCATATATACTTAAAATTAAAATTGAGAATAATTTTATTTAAAAATTTTTTCGAAATTCCTACCGAAAATCAGTTTTTTGCGAATATGTCGCAAGTCATTCTGTTTAGACAAGTACGTTACGGGTACAAAAGTATTTAAAACATAATTTTCAATACCTTTTGTATAAAAAAAATTTCAAAATTCAGATCGGAAGTACCACTTTTACTCTTATCGAATAGCGATTTTTTGCAAATATCAAGAGTACAAACGTATTTAGAACTGGATTTGCAATATTTTTTGTATATGCGAAATTTCAAAATTCGGACTGGAAGCAGCACTTTTACTCTTAGCGAGTAGCACTTTATTGATAATATCTTGCAAAGTATGCATTCTATAGAGATTTATTAAGAGAAAAGAAGTACTTAGAATAGGATTTTGAATAATTTTTGTATAATTTTCAGGAAGTATTGTGATGATGAACGTTTTCGACCTCGAGATTTTTGCAGATGTCCACGTTGTGAAGACCCCTGATACCGAAAAAGTGTTTTTTTAAAAAAATGTGTCTCCCTTTCTCTCTTTCTCTCCCTCCCTCCCTCTCTCTCTCTCTCTGACCATGATAGCGGTCAAACGGCAGTAGATATCAATTCCAAATTTTGTATTTACGAGTATAATTTCCCCTTGAGATCTGATTAGATTTTCAGTAAAATCGACAGACCGGAAGTAGCAGTTTACTTCAGTGAAAAAATCGAATTTTGCCAATATTTTGTCAACTACTAAGTTTAAACAAATTAATAAAGAATTCATATGTACTCAAAATTAAATTTGAGAATTTTATTAAAAAAGTTTTTCGAAATTCGGAAATAGGTTTTTTACTCTTATCAAAAATTGAATATGAAAGTATTTAGAATATAATTTTCAATACCTTTTGTATTAAGAAATTTTTAAAATTCGGACCTGAAGTAACACTAGCGATTTTTTGCAAATATGTCGTATATTATGCATTTGTCGAGAGTACAAAAGTATTTAAAGCTAGATTTGGGATATTTTTTGTATAAATGAAATTTCGAAATTCGGACCGTAAGTAGCACTTCTACTCTAAGGGAGTAGCACTTTTTTCAAATATCTCGCAAAGTATTGATGTAGGCGGGCGTATGTATACTAATATCGTGAACTATCTAGTTTATTAATGTGGGGAAAATTGTTTCATTGAGCAAGTGACACAACTATCAAAGCCACACGTTGCGGTGTCAGATGAAGTAGGAGGGAGGGGGGGTCTCTTAATAAAAAGGCCACAAGTTGCGGGACAGGTGAAGTAGGTGGGCCGTGGGTGTATTCTAAATACTTATTAATGTGTTGAAAATTAATCTCATTACTATATTTTTATAATTAAATTTGTTGCTCAAGTAAAGCAGGTGTTTGCACCTGTTACTTAAAATGTTCAAACTCTAAATTTAATACAGTGGGCAATGTTAATTAACCTGGCTAGCTCAAATAGGTTATACTCTGTAATTAAAAGTTTTATATGATAATTGGAATCCACAGGTATAAGAAATTAATATATCGCAATGTGTAAAGTGTGATATTTAAATTAATAATTCAAATTTCGCGGCTTCCGGTGGGCAAATCTATAGGTTTTCCTTCAGTAATTATTTTAATGGTGGGAGAAACCACGCGTTAGTTTAAGCAGACCGGTAAGAATGTTTTATGTGCGCGAATAGCTACTGTAAATGTGAATATCAGTTTATGTTTGTGAATTATAAAGTGGTGGGTGTCTTAATATGAATCTAAACTATCTCTAGGGCGTTTCGGGGATTCGGTAACCTTACCTTACTTACACCTCAGCTTCTTTTATGCTGCTCCTGGAGGTTCTGGACGTTCTAACCTGAAATGTTCAGTTGGGCCCTGCTCTTATGCAGGTGCACGAAATAGATATGTATATGTACCTCTACTTTATTGAGAAGCTGAATATAAATAAATATAAAAACAAACACATTATTCGTAAACAAATAAATTCCAATTTATTAATATGGTAAAAACGTTAACACTGTACAACAAGTGATAGCAGAAGTATGAAAAATTAATAAACACAGTGGGAAATAATGTTAAACTGGATTTGTCTAATGAACTTCATAACATATTTAAACAACAGAGATATAGGCAAAGTTCTACATAGGAAAGCATCTTTATGGCAGTTATAAGTGATTCTAAATTTTATCAGTGCGAAACCGTACTTAGTTTGATTAATTATGCAAATAGTGAAGTTTCGTCCTATTGTGAACGTTCTGATGAATTAAAATATGTATCAATGTAAGTATTAAATGACTATTTACTAGCAATTGTCCAATGTAATTTGTAATAGCAAAGTAACTTTATTATGTTGTATAGGTACTTGAGGAGTTGAATTTAATTAATTTAAATTATGGTTTTGATAAAAAAAAAAGAAAGATGTTTACAGTTATTATGTTTGCAATTTGTTAAGCAATGATTGTGAACTATCGTTTAATTGACTTTGGTACCTTGTGATAAGTTACTGACATTTCGTTTATCAATGCAGGTATCCTGGAATAAGACGGTTCCTTCTCACAGCTGGTGGTGTTCGAGGTGGATCTGGGTGCTATCGTACGGCTTTCCGAATATGGCTTTGGCAGGCTGGTGACTGGATTCCCGTCTCCTTTCTTTCTGCGGACTGGAACTTTCCTGTTAGGTGTGGAATTGCAGATGACTGTTCGTCAATCGTTCTCCAATTTCGTTTGGTTATTTATAACAGCAATAGCCCCTCCGGCTTCTCTTTTGTTTTGGTATTCATGTGTTAGTTTCGCAAGGATATGATTAGTTAGAAATCTAACCTTCACAATTTCTTCTTTCTGCAGTGTCACAATAAATATGTTCGACCTTGATACTCTTCTAGGCGGGAACGGATCGAATTGGTTGGTCTTGCTCGTCCGTCACACGAAGGTCAAACAATGTTGTTTATGAATCGCACTTGTGAATTAATTCGTCAATGAATGAGCGATAAAAGACCATCTACAAACGACAAAAGACAAAAGATGAAGAACCCGGCGTTAGGCCATATGTGCTTTTTTATATGTTTTCGATGATGTCATTGTTGTTTCCAAAGCAACATATACAGTAACTATTTTCAAAGTCTTATTATGGACAAATTTACTTTAGTATTTCAGTAAAATGATGTTTTTTAACAATTAAATTACAAATTTGATACATAAACATTATTTTACTGAGTTTTCTTTTAGAAAATCACATTTTTTAAAGAATAAAGTTATATTTTGGCGTTTCGTCTGTCATTTGTTCGATGACGTAACGGACGCTAATAAAAATAATTAAAACATAAAAATTTCGGATAAATATGCCTTCTCAGTACAGCCTTTCCTTCACAAAATATACATTTAATTACATATTATAATTTTTCATCTTTCATTGCTTCTAAACCTCTTTATTTATATTCAAAATTTGTAGGGTTAGTTTTTGAATTGCTTTTTAGAAATGGTCTCTTAATTTATTGATGATTTATTGCTATTACATGAATCTATTACACTTTCTTTATATTCTGGTACTTTTTAATTTCATCTGCTTGGCTTACAATTTGTATTTTTAAGAGTTTTTGAAACACATGTTCTCAAATGTCAAACCACAACAATGTACTCATTTAAATGTTAATAAACTAATAATCTTTGTATTTGTTTAGTTTGATTTAATATTAACCTTATTTATATATGTAATATTTCTGAAATAGTTTATGATTCGTTCAAGATGGCGAATCATAATCCGGCTATTAAAAAAATGCTTAGATTAATTATGTGAATACAACAGACTTAATGCTCAGTACAATAATTGTAAATTGACAGTTGGTTCATGAGGTATTCGTTTCTAGTACTCAACATTAGTTCATTTTGGTTTCTCAATATGTAATTTTAATTAGAAATTAGCCATGTACGTGCTATAATTTTATATTAGGTACTAGAAATGATGCTTCTGTAGAATTTAATTTTGCCTTAGGTCATGCCCTGTAATTATTTTGTAACTTTTGTTCATAAAAGTTCATAGTTTAAAATGATAGTACATTCCAGTAGTGTTGTATGTTAAGAAATTGTTTAAAATTGAAATTAAAATAGTCCATTCGTAATGGTTGTCTAATTCATTTTAATTGTTATTTACCTATATAAATTGTTGCTATGACTGTTGTATTTTAAAAATATACCTATTTTAAATGTTAAGATTATACTAATTTGTGGAATAAGCTATTTAAGTATTTAATTCTAGTTTTTCATATCTATACAGGGGATATCAGTTGGAGTTCCTGAAGAGAGTAATAATGGGTTTGATTTTTATAATCGAGGGAGTATATTGCTTTCTAGCTTTAAATATCTAATTGGGGTATCAGAATATACTAATTTTATTAGCAGTTTTGAGTTATCATTCAGGGACTTTTAACTATACTACTTAATACGAGGGTTGTGTGCTAAGCATCACCATTGTATGCCTGGTTGCATGTAGTGAGGCGGTCATTGGGAAAATTAGCATTTACATTTGTATTTGACTGGTCTTGAGTCATATACAAGACCAGTTGAGTATACATTCGAAAGAGATTTATTAAAAGAATAGAAGTGTTTAGGATAGGATTTTGATATTTTGTATAATTTTTTTTTTAAAATTTGGACTTGAAGTAACACACTTACAGGTTTATTTTCGGATTATTTTTCTACGATAAAAGTATTTTAAACAATTCAGAACAACTTATGTATAATTTGAAACGCTTATACGTATAAGAAAGTTGTGTGGTGGCCACACCTCATTTTTTAATTATCGTCTCATATGTGCCTTAGATTAGCGGGCGAAAAATTGACAGCAGAGATAAACTTAGCGCATACGCATCAATTTTTATCGTACGTAAAAACATGGTATGATCAAATTCTGTTAGTGAAACAAAGAAGAGCATATGATCTTCTTTGTTCCACTAAAAGAATTTGATCATACGATATTTTTCCGTACGATAAAAATCGGTGCGTGTGCGCTAGGCTGTAGATATAACGACACGTTTTCAATCCAAGAGCAAAGAAGTATTGAATGACAGCTGTGAAAGCCTACAACTTATTAGGAGGAGTGAGACTATGAAAGCAGTCACTGAAGATTTTACTGCTATTTTTATTACTAAAAAAAAAGTTTCTGGAATTATAAATCAAATTCGTTAGAGAAAAGTAGTACATACTCACTTATTCTCAAAAATAATACAATGAATCAACTTCAAAAATATCGGATTATTCATGTAGCACGTTTATTAGGAAATATTGGATTTCACGGAATATTATTAATATGAAACTTAGTAGTCTGTTTTGTTAATAATTAAAAACTTTAATTGTTTTCCCATTTCTTTCCCTGTTTAATTTTCTTTATGAAATATAAAAATATAAGTTAATATTTTATACACATTATAAAATACCTTTAATTAAACCTTGGATAATGTATTGGTTGCATAAAAAATTTATTTTTTAATAAATGCTGTTTACAGACAACATGACCACTCGAATTAATAATGACGGAAGATAAGATTATAAAAATGAAGTGTTGCCTCTAATTCAGAACATCAGGCGTGTATGTATTTGTGGGTAAACATTAAACATTCTGTATTAATCATGGTATTGATTGTTAGTCATTCTGGAATAATTTGCCCCCCTCACTCTTCTAATCATTTATCTATCTTCCATAAATATTTTAATGATAAAAGTCGTTACCAGAGTCCCATTGAAATGGTATAATTCCGTATTTTTGTTTTGGTAGAAGATATGAATTAAAATCTTATTTTTTATATTTTTAAATTATATTCAATTACACATAGCTTTCCTTTTCGAATATATTATTTTATTATTATACCTTCCTGTTATTCTTATTTCTTAAAAAGAGTAATATATGAAATTTGCGAATCAGGTTTCTGCAATTTTTTAAAAAATTTACAAAGAAATATTCAAATTTAAATTGTCTTTTGTATTATATACAGGGCTGCAAGAATCATTTTATTTTGTCTGAGAAACAGTTTTGAAACAAATTTCAAGTAATTAATATCTTACCTACCTGTCATAATTTTAATAACAATTTTATAGAAACATTTTTAGTAGCTAACAATTTCCCATAAAAAATAAACAGTAAAAATTTTGAAGTACTTGCCCAGCATATAATGGCGGCTCTTAAGCATTAATAAAACTAAAAAAAAACTAAATGTCAATAAACAGTGAAAAATTCCCGAAACTTTCTAAACCCACCTATCTGTGAAGACAATCACATCATTCTGACCGCTGCCAGCTCAATCGAAGATGGTCGAGTTTTCGAAACAGATGTAATAATTGTTACTACTCGTATTTAAGGTATGTCACAGTCATGTGTGTGTGTGACCCCCTAGATGATATAATAGGTAGGAAAGTAGGGCCAGAAGTCAGATGATAATTGTACCAACACATAAGTAGTACCAACAAGAGAAAATCGTAAAAAAACAGTTTATTGGATTAAATTGATAAATGAAATTAAAACGTATTTTAAACGTATATGAAACTATAAATATTGTCGAATTTGATATAAAAAAGGTGGTAATAAATTGCAAAAATAACATAAAAGAACAAATCTAAAGAGGTCAAGTTGCTTCGAAGCAAGTAAAAACAAACAAAAAATTAGTAAAGCAAGATTCATATTAAATGAGGACAATTAAATGAGACACTTGAAGCTTGTAAGTACAGGGTTGTTCATTATAAATTACCCACACTTCATCAACGTTATTATTGCATGTACAAAAAAAATTTGTCAAATAAAAGTAGTGTGGCTGTCACTGAATTTTATTTGCATGTGGAATAGCCTATATATTATTAAATTTTTATAATGGTCTTTTTACTCTGATTTCAAAAAGATACCGCATGATACCGGTATCTTAAACCGTTTTCGAATTATTAAATGTCGAATATCGTAGTTACCGTACTATGGAAAAGTTAACATTATTAAATTAAGCTATGAAAATGACAATTATTATTATGTTTGATAAATGACTTTTCTTTAATAAAATAGTCAAAATGGAAATATCATTTATCAAACACTATAATTATCATTTTCATAGCTTACTTTGATAATGTTAAATTTTCCATAGTAGAGTAACTACGATATTCGACATTTAATAACTCGAAAACGGTTTAAGATATCGGTATCATATGGTATACATTTGAAATTAGAGTAAAAAGGCCGTTATAAAAATTTAATAATATACAGGGCATTCCATTAAAAAAACATTGTTTTCTTTTTATACCGATGTATCTGCACGCCACTGTGTTTTTGATAGCATGCAAATAAAATCCAGTCTCAGTTACACAACTTTTATTTGAAACATTTTTTTGTATATTCAATAATAACGATGATAAAAGCTGGGTAATTTATAAAGAATAACCCTGTACGATATTAATTAAAAGATATGAAATAATAAAGTCTAATTAATATGAAAGAAAATTACACCAAAAGAAAGAGAGCTATAACTTACACCCTTGACATTGAAGGTAGGTGTCACATGTAATCCCTATCAAAACACAAGATAAGAAAAATAAACAAATAAATATTCATTACACGGCAACAACTAAACTAAATGCTAATTAAATTCAACACGTTTTAAGCAAAATGAAAGATAAATTAAACAATACGTACAAATAAGGCATTGTAAAAATACTAACAAAAATTAATTAATAATCCGCTATTAATAAGAGAACCAAATCTTTGAATATTTAACACAAACGAAAATCAATATACTGTACGAAAAAGAAGAAAACCTAGAATTTTTTTCAAAAATTTCCGAAGAATATGAAATATTCAAATTCGAATTTAAATTAACTTTTGTATAATATACAAAAACCATTATATTCTCTTTGAAAAATAGTTTTGAAACAAATTTCTAGTAATAAATATTTTGTACCTACCTGTAATAATTTTAATAACAATTTTATAGAAACATTTTTAGTAACAATTTCCCATAAAAAAACAATAAAAATTTTGAAGTACTTGCTACGTTTAGAATGCAAAGGGCACCAGAAAGAGCATATAATGGCAGCTATTGGGCAATAAAAAAAACTAAAAGAACTAAATGTCACTAAATAGTGAAAAATTTCCGAAACTTTCTAAACCCACCCACCTTAGTTGAAGCTGGTCGAGTTTCCAAAACAGGTGTAATAATTGGTACTACTAGTATTTAATATCTCTGACAGTCATGCGTGTATGTGACTGCCAGATGATATAATAGATAGGGAAGTATGGCCAGATGTCAGATGATAATTCTACCAACACATAAATAGAACCAACAAAAGAAAATCTAAAAAAACAGTTCATTGGTTTAAAGGGGTAATGGAAGTTAAAATATTATACAGTAAATGTATATGAAACTATAAATATTGTCGAATTTGATACAAACAGGGTGGTAACAAGTTGCAAAAATAACATAAAGAAAACAAATATGAAGAGATTAAGTTGCTTCCAAGTAACTAAATACTAACAAAAAAAATGAGGTGCGGCCACCACACGACATTCTTATACGTATGAGCGTTTCAAACTATACAATTTTAAGAATTTTTTTATACAAAACTTATTCAAAATCCTATTCTAAGTACTTTCATTCTCTTAATAAATCGCTATAGAATGCATACTTTGTAAGATATTCGAAGAAAAGTGCTTCTCGCTAAGAATAAAAGTGCTACTTCCGGTCCGAATTTTGAAATTTCATGTATACAAAAAAAATTGCAAATCCAATTCTAAATACTTTTGTAAAAGTGATACTTCTGGTCCGAATTTTGAAATTTTTTTTATGCAAAAAATATTGGAAATTAAGTTCTAAAAACTTTTATATTCGTAGAGTAACTGTCTGAAAAGCATGACTTGCAATATATTGGCAAAAAACTGATTTTCGATAAGAGTAAAAGACCTACTTCCGGTAGTAATTTCGAAAAACTTTTGAAATAAAATGGTTCTCAATTTTAATTTTAAGTACATATGAATTCTTTATAAATTTGTTTAAACTTAGTAGTTGACGAAATATTTGCAAAATTCGATTTTTTCACTGACGTAAAGTATTACTTCCGGTCTACCGATTTTACCGAAAAACTAATCAGATCTCAAGAGGCAGATTATACACGTAAATACAAAATTTGGAATTGATATCTACAGCGGTTTGACCGCTATCGTGGTCACACACAGACAGACAGACACAGACAGACACACAGACACACACAGACACAGACAGACACACAGACACACACAGACACACAGACAGAGAGAGAGAGAGAGAGAGAGAGAGAGAGAGAGAGAGAGAGAGAGAGAGAGAGAGAGAGAGAGAGAGAGAGAGAGAGAGAGAGACATTTTTTAAAAACCACTTTTTTGGTATCAAGACTTGGACTTCAAAACGTGGACATCTGCAAAAATCTCGAGGTCGAAAATTTTCATCATCACAATACTTCCTTATACTACGTATAAGAAAGTAAAACTAGTAAAGCAGCATTCATATTAAGTAAAGACAATTAAATGAAACACTTGAAGCATGTAAGTGCAATATTAATTAAAAGATATGAAATATTAAATATTAAAGTCAAATTAATATAAAAGAAAATTACACAAAACCAAAAAAAATGAGAACTATAACTTGCACCCTTGACATTGAAGGTAGGTGTTTCACATGTAATCCCTATCGAAACAAAAGGTAAGAAAAATTAAATTTATATTCGGTACACGACACAAGCTAAACTAAATGCTAATCAAATTCAAAACGTTTTAAGCAAAATGAAAGATAAATTAAACAAAACATACAAATAAGGCATTGCAAAAATACTAACAAAAATTAATTAGTAGTCTGCTATTAATAAGAGATCCAAAACTTTGAATATTTAACAAAAAGAAAAATCTTTCAAGGTAACGCAATTCCAGCAACTAATTATACGCCCACAATATACAGTTGGAAAAAGAAGAAAATCCAGGATTTAAAATTAAAATAAATTTGAAACCTTTCAAGAGCGTTGCAAAAGGAACTAAAGAGTTATGAAGGATGCACTTATATACAGGCCGTACTTTTAGACCGTAACGTACTCAATAATTATATAAGAAAATCTTTAGCAACAATTTTGCATAAAAGTGTCTTTATCTTAAAATGTCCTATAAAACATTCGTAAAATTTTGTATTCATATTTTACGTAAAATTCCCTATAAAAAAATACAGTAACAATTGAATGAAGTACCCAACACTTTTGTGAAAAAACAATTAGCAACTTTTTCACCTACAATCTTTTCACTTATTAATTTTTTCAAAATTTTATTAACAATTTAATACCTAACAAGTTACAATGTAGGCAATCCATTTTACACATATTTAGCATGACATGATATGCATTGCTCATAAAAGTTATAAAATGTAGATAAGAATTATTTTCTTTGAAAGTACATGAAAGATAAAATAACTGTTTACTTTCATTAATATATTTGTTAATAATGTATGATAACGGGTGCAAATTTGGTCGCGCAGTTAATAATTTTAAGGCGATAAGAATTCGGAATTACATTCAATTAGTATATTAGTAGGTAAATATACTTTTTCTTGAAATTATAATCACATATATAACAATACAATTAAAATACAATTAACGTTTAGATGACAATTCTTTTATTTTGTCTTTTTCAAAAACGTTTTTCTTTATATATCGTATTTGTAACATAATGACCTATATTATTACATTCTAAAAAATTAAATCTCACCTATAAAATTAGTTTAAAAACTGGTTTAAAAACACTCACAAACATTTTCCTTTTATCTACTCTAATTATAATCTCTGTTAATTTTACTTTTAACATGATTTTGTTTAAAAATTATTCGAGTGCGTTCAGTTTATTCTGTTCAAATTGTGCATATACGAGGGGTCATTTTTATATTTCCGGACTAGGCATGAAAAAAAAAGTTTCGAACAGCAATAAAAATTTAGTTTTCAATATAGTCCCCTTGCTTTTGGATGCAAGTATTTCATCGTTTCAATAACATCTCTAACCCATTATAAAAAAATTCCTTTGGTTTGTCTCCAAAATACCTTTCAACAGCCGCTATAAGTTCGTAATCGTCCATAAATTTCGTTCCTCTTAGAGTTCTTTTGAGATTAGGAAACAAAACATAGTCGCACGGAGCGAGATCTGGACTCTAAGGTGGATGGTCTATTTCTGTAAAGCCACATTCGGCAATGGCAGCTTTTGCAAATCTTGATTTGTGGACTGGTGCATTATCGTGAAGCAACAGGACACCTTGCGTCAGTTTTCCGCGCCTTTTCGCTTTAATACAATCTCTTAGGCGATGTATTAATCTTGCGTAATACTCTCCTGTTACCGTGCTACCCTTACGTAGATAATCAATCATTAGTATTCCTTGACAATCGCAAAAAATCGTTGCCATTTTTTTTCCTGCAGAAGGCGTGACATTAAACTCGTGGGAAGGCTAGAACCCTTAACATGCCACTGCATTGATTCTTGTTTTGACTCAGGGTCAAAATGATGGACCCAGATCTCATCTGCGGTGACAAGTCGATTGATAATTAAACCTGGTTCGTCTCCACAAAGCGCCAAAAAGTGTTCACACGTCTCCATCCGTACACGCATTTGGAATGGCGAAAGCATTCGCGGAACCCATCTGGCACTAACTTTTGTCATTCCAAGGTATTCGTGTAGAATTCTGAAAACCGTGCTTTCTGAAACTCCTAATGAAGCTGCTAATTGTCGCTTCTTTAATCTGCATCCTCCAGTACCAAACACTTGGTCTTAATAACATCGGTGGTGATCACATCAACAGGCCGACCTGGACGGGGATCATCATCCAGTGATTCTCGGCCATGTTTAAACAATTTTGCCCATTCGCAAATAGTCGACTTTGAAGGACAATCATCCTCGTATACAGCCAACATTTCTTCACGGATAATTTTTGGAGATTTTCCTTGTTTTGTCAAGAATTTTATAACTGCTCGATATTCAAGTTTGTGCATTTTGATACGTGACATCTCAAACTGACAGATATTAAAACTAATACTGCTGCAATTGTTTTCTAAATTGTCAAAGTCGTTACCAAGGCATGTATAATAATATGAATGAAAAATTATATTAAAATTGAAAAATGTTTAGTCCGGGAATATAAAAACGACCCCTCGTATATGCTGTGATAATTTTGTTTATGCGATATTGATTTTATTTGTAAATGGAATATAAATTGTTATTCTTAACATTGTTGGACCAATACAGGGTGTAATTTATTGTATGAGTGGATAATAGAATTTTGAAAGTCCTTTTATTTCATTCCGATCATTAACTGTATTTTCATTTCTAACAAAGTCAATCATACCTAAAATATTGCGGGATTTTGTGTTGTGTTTTGTAATAATCCGTGCATTTTTAAAATCAAATTTGTGGTTAAATGTTGTTTGATGTTTTTTTTAATTTAGTGAATTATGAAGATGTACACTGTAAAAAAGAAATCTTGTAAATTTACAATGATAATCGCGGGCAACTTTGTTACCCGCGATTATCACGGTAAAATTACCAGCCCATGTAATATTAAAAATGACTATAATATTACAAAATTTACATGTAAAGTTAAGATACACGGTTTTAAAGTTACAAATACTACTTGTATTGTTACAAAATGACACTGTATTGTTACAAACAAGGGTTGTAACAATACAGTGTTAAAACGTAAATATAGTAATATTAAAAGTATACCTAATTACATATTGCAATTGTATTTTTACAAGTAATACTTGTAACTTTGAAGCCATATATCTTAACTTTACATGCAAATTTTGTAATATTATAGCAATGTTTAATATTACATGGACTGGTAATTTTACCGTGATAATCGCGGGTAACAAAGTTGCCCGCGATTATCGTTGTAAATTTACAAGACTCCCGTCTACAATAGGTGTTGGGTAAAAACAAAAGCAAGAAAATCTAAAACAAAATATTACAAGTATTTGCACATTTTTCTTTCAGCAGATGAAGTAAGTATATATGTATATTTCATTGCAATAAAGGAAAGATTTTCACAAATTGCGTAATTGATTAATTAAGGATAGTATCTTTCCAGACATTTTGTTTTTGTTTCGGGATCCTTTGTCCAGATGAATTTTCATAAAATATTTCTGAATAAACTCCAGTACGCCCAAACATCTTTTGGGGTACACCAAATTTAAATTATAGTAATATGCAAATGTGATTTTAATTGCTGTCATCAAGCTTTCTGTTATTGTGGTTATTCTTTTTCTATGTATAATGTGTAATTCTCTGTCTTTGCAATGTAGAAAAAAAATATATTCATAGCTTGTTAGTTTGGATATTATTATTATTATACCTTTTAAATAGACTATACATGGCGCTGTTGTGGGTATGTCATCAGTTTTGAAATTTTCGCTCTGGAAAACATTAAATTCATTAATAATAATTACTACTCAAAATAATATTTTTCTTTACCTTCCCAGATTCCGTAAGCAAAATATTCAAATCATCACCTAAGAATGTGGCTACTGTTTTCAACATCATCATCTTCATTCTTACGCCTTCAGTTAAATGTTGAATATATTTTTTCTTAATTGTAAATTTAAGAATTTTGACAATTTTCGACAAAAACATGCTCTCTAACTCGTCTGCGCTCTTGCCCATTAATTTTTTGAAGTACCAGAAAGTATCTTCCTGCAAAAATAGTACAGGCTATTCCTTCTTAATGCTGTTAACACTATCGGATATATTTATAAAATGCCTCTGCAGAGCATAAGTGTTCTCCAATAATTGAATTGTGTCTATTGCAAAGTCCACAGCATTGTTTAATATACTTTTTTTTTTCTTGGAGCATGTCCACATCATCTTTTGATAGATGCGTTTCGCAGTCAGAACACCCTAAGGAATAGTAAATAGATCTTAATGTAAAAAAATTAAATACACACTTACCGCAGATGTACTGTTTATTTGCAGCTTGAACTGTTTCGGCAGTCTATTTAGGTAAGCATTTCTGTCATACAGTTTTTGAAATAAAGTGTGAGAACCGTCACCAATAGTCACATCCTCAAAACATGAGAAGGTATTTCGATATAACTTTCACTGCGATCACCTTGAATAAAGGATGGCACATGTGGTTTGATTTCTCTGACTGCAACCACTATTACCTTTGCAACACTATCTAGTGAACACACAATACGGTTGCCTTTTTCACAATCTCTAATTACTTTGTTAGATAACTTTTGCCAAGGGACTTCAAATTCATCTCAATATTCTCTATCTGTAATACTCGTATTAACTGGATTTGCTGCTTCAAAAGTATCTGATAAAGTTTTATCCTGTACTGTAACAGTCGATGTACTGTGAATTTAGATCTGCTTTTTGCTCATCGACAGTCTCATATTTTAAAGAAGTTTCGTATTAGTTGAGGAACATTACTTATTAAAATACATATATACTTACTATATACATAAATATCGTTAGCAACAAAATCAAGCCAATAAAAGGAATGTTACCGTTCTAATTTACAAAAAAAAATCAAACGACTTGATTTTATATTTTAGCAATAATACATATATACCTTTTAATAAATGCCCAAAAAACGTTGAATTTTACACTATAACTTGAATTGCGTCCGACAACGACCACAGCCGTGCAAGTTACTTCAAGAAACTAAGTTAAGCCCGGACCAAATCGTTTTCTTCCTCGTATTATTTACGACAAACGTATAAAATTTGAAAAGTATGGCGCCAACATTTACTAACCAAGAACTTGATATGCATATGTGACCTCATCTTATAAAGCAAAAAATGTCTAACGTCGAATACAAAAAGTGCCTGGCTTGTCTATAAGGAATGGATGATATACATAGGTATATAGATGCATGAAAGACCCAATCCCCCCCCATTGTTGATTCATATTTGCTTTGTACAAGTACTAAATAACAGGTAACCTTAATATTTTGGTCTGTATTATTGCAAGTATATTGACAACATTGCATTAGCATTTGTATAATTCCGGCAATTAATTTGTAACTTTACTATTCTATAACATATCTATAGTAAGTGATAGTAATTTTACTCCGAATTTCATGCCAAGTTACAGATTGGTTTGTATTGTTACAAATATACTGGTATATTGCAGAGAATGTCGTTGTAATTTTACAAAATTTTTCTTTTTACATCGATTTTGAAGTAATTTTACACAATTTTTCATGTAGATATACACCCATTTTTTACAGTGATAATCAACGTTTTTATGGCATATTGCATACCGTTGAGTTATTGGTTCTTAAGAGACTGCAAATGACTAATTCTTACGACCAATTTAGTTTGGCAAACGATCCATCAAACACCCTGTATTTCATTGGAAATCATTAGGAAAAGACTGCCAAAAAAAACTTCTTCAGAGAAAGAACGTTTTTTTTTTTGTATAGATTTTAAACAATAATACAAACGGTTTGTAAGTTTCTCGTTATTATTTTGTATTCGCATAGAATAAATAAGTAAATACAAGAAATAATACTTAAACAAATCCGTCAGGATTTATAATAATATGATAAGAATACACTCAACAGTAACACAATGATAACATCAAATTTTAAGCTCTCAGCTCTGCTTTTTTCCATCACTTTATTTGTGAAAAACTCGGCGGCAATTGTAAAATTACTCTGATTTTCCTCGTGATAATAAGAAACCGTAGTTTCAGAATTGATAACTGATTGAATCCATGGTTGAAAGTGAGAAACTTCAGTGTATATCCCAGGGTATTCAGCGCTACCACATCCGCTGCCTGTCGATACTATACCAGTTAGTAAACCATAGCAAACTAACGGCCCACCGGAATCACCCTAAAATTATTAGTAACATTGATAATAATATTAACAGAAATAATGAATTTTTATTTGTATTTATTTACTTTGCAAGCATCAGTTGTACCGTTGTCATGACCAGCGCAAAGCATGCCCTTAGTGAGTGTCACGTTTGGACTATACATATCTTGACACTTATTGAATTCGACTATATTTACTTCTGTTATCAGTAATATTTGACTGACAATGGTTGAGCCCTAGAAGCAGTATTTTTTTTTAGAATTCATAAAACACATTGTTTTAGGTTTATGCAGAATAAATATTTTTATCTATTTTTAACAGTTTTTCTGAACACTTTTAGCACTCAAAAAAACCAAATATTCATATAGATATATTTTTTGAACATTATCTAAATTATATTCAAAAATGTATATTAATTTTTCTTATATTTACAGTTTAGTGAGAAGCATCTAATTTATAATTTACAACTTGTCTGCACTAATCGACGCAGTAAATTTTAGTTATTTATGGCCGTTTATTAACAAACATTCTCGAGGGAATGGGCAAAATCTTTGGGGGAGATACCGGCACCCAATACTACTACTCCAGCAAGTCAAACCCTAGGAGCCAAGCCGACCTTCTCCCGCAACCCAAGTACAGTAAAATAACCCCTATTTTTAAAATGATTTTTTCTTTATATTTCGCGAGTAGCTGTATCAATAAGTACATTTACAATATTGGCACTTGGCATTTTGTCAAAAATGTTTGTTAATAAGCGCCCATAACTAACGTCATTCAAACTCTATAGTGTCGATAAATGCAGGCAGATTGTAAATTATAAATAGAATTTAAATGCTTTCTACTAAACTTGAAATTTAAGGATAGCTAAATAGACCCAACAACTTGGAAGATTTACTACAGCGAATGCCTGATGCAATGCAATGCAGTAGAGAAGTGTTTACCTGCTATCTTGCTGGTCAATGCCAAATGGTTTGATATTACGCTTTGGCCTTTGTATTTGATCAAATTGTTTATTTTGCTTTTGTTATAAATATCCGTTTTACAGTTTCCTCAACTCTTTTTATTGTAACACATAAAATTTAACCTATCAAAAGCTATTAACAGATTTGAGATCATAAATAACATTGTTCTTACATATTCTTCAACGCCCCAACCGCTAACGAAGCAAACGCCTGCATCCAAGGAATTATTCCTAATTGGTATTGTGCTGATCAATGGGTTCGTACTTGGAAAATCTTCATTTACCTGGAAAAAAAAATTAAAAGCGAATTTATTCAATTTCAAACTGGAGGTCTTACAGTTTCAATTAATATTTGACATTTTAAAGAATTTCCTCATCCTGGAATGTTAGGAGACTAACCTCGATTATTGCTAGATCGTTTGCCATTGAATCTTTATCGAAATCAGGATGGATAGTGATGAGTGTTGCGTTCCTGAAGACACTGTCTTCGTTGATAGGAAGTAACAGTTGGCCAACTACAACGCTGACAACTAGAGGTGGTAATACACCACCCCAAGTGTAGAACATGCAATGGGCTGCTACTAGAACGTGCCTGGGAGTAATCAATGTTCCTCCGCAAAAATGCTCATCATTGTAAGATCGTCTGACAGATGCCTAAACATAAATTGATATGTTGAATTTGTTTGAATAACAAAGTAAATTGATTGATTTCGTGTATTACTTGATATGGTATTTCTCCTTCGTTTGCTGGTCTTCCACCAATGATTCTATTGTCATTGGTGCAAGATATGGCTGAAAATTAAAAAGAAACATGTATTAATAAAAAAGGAAAAATAATACTAATATATGATATGCCAATTTTAGAAAACATTATGAATTTTATTAATTGTGTCTGTTGACGAGTATTGTCAACACTAATCGACACATATTTTAACCCAAGTCAGTATATGACAAAATTAAACCACAAAATACAAGTTACTCAAAAACTGCTAGTATTTGTTTAGTTCTGGTTCTGGAATTCCAATGCAAAGCGTATGAGTAGAAATAGGTTCCAAAACATAAAACACAACAAAAAATGAGGTGTGTCCACCACATGACTTTCTTATACGTATGAGAGTTTCAAATTATAGAATTTTAAGCATTTTTATGTATAAAAATTATTCAAAATCCTATTATAAATCTCCCATTCCTCTTAATAAAAGAATGCATATTTTGCGAGATTTTCGAAAGAACGTCTACTCGCTAAGAGATCAAATTTTGAAATTTCATTTATACAAAAAATATTCCAAATCCAACTCTAAATACTTTAGTACTCTTGATAAATATATATAGAATATTAAATTTACGACATTTAGCAAAAAATCTCTATTCGAATGTGAGTAAAAGTGTTAGTTCCGGTCCGAATTTTGAATTTCTTTTATACAAAAGGTTCTAAATACTTTTATACTCGTAACGTACCTGTCTAAAAAGCATGACTTGCAAAATATATGCAAAAAGCTAATTTTCGATAAGAGTTAAAGACCTCTTCCGGTAGGAAGTTCGCACACACACACACACAGAGAGAGAGAGAGAGAGAGGGGGGAGGGGGGGAGAAGGAGAGGGGGAGACATTTTCAAAAGCCACTTTTTCGGTATCAGGGGACTTCAAAACGTGGACATCTGCAAAAATCTCGACGTCGTAAATTTTCATCACAATACTTTCTTATACGTAGTATAAGAAAGTATTGTATGTAAAGCATAGAGCAGCTATATCATATGAAGTTAGTGACAAAATTATATGCGATTTTTTGAGTCAAAGTTTTAATCTGATGCATTGGAGGAATGTTATTTTATCGAATGTCAAGAATAACTTTGTTCTAACTCACTTATATGATTTGTTCGGGAGAAGAAGTTGGCAGTTTGACAACATACATTCTTTATGTTATAGAAAGTACTGTCTTGTAATACCGAAGAATTGTTTATAGTTGAATAATACTACAGATTTTTGTAACTTCCATATAATCCACACACGTTAGGGAAATAGTTATTTTAGTATTTCCCGAAAGTATACTAACTTGTGTGATTTGGATGACTTCGTATTTGAATTAAACTAAAATTCACTACAATTTACAACAGAAAAAGAAAGCAATGATCAACTACCATTTTTAGTCGTTTTGATTATAAAGAATAATAATAGAAATAGATATCTTCCGAAAAGACACCAACGTCAACAAGTTTATAACAGCGGATTTATATCATACTTTTCAGCAAAAGATTGCTTTTTTTAATTTCCTTAGAACTTAGTTTAATTAAAGGGATCACAAAGTACAATGGTTTCGATTCAGAAGTACTGACTAGCTTAACTTATTAGAAGACATAAACTTAAGAAGCAAATTCAGAATACTACATGTTTGCTACCTCAAAAAAACTCGTAGTAATAAGTTTGCCTCTTTGCCGTATCATTCAGTCACACGAAATTTGAACAGCCTTTTTAAAGAGCAGGATCTTCAAGTCGCGTTTAAATCGGGCAGTTCACTAAAATCATTCTTAGGGACCGCTGAAGATGAAAATTAGGTAGATCAAAAATCTGATATTTATGAAGTAACGTGTAAAGATTGTAATCAAAAATATGTTGGGCAAACTAGGTGTTCAATTTCAACTCGTTACAAAAAACACATTGCACATTTCAGATACAACAGATCGGAAAATTAAGCGTTGCTCGACATATTTTCGACACAGGCCACGGTATGCCAACATATAGTCTGAGATTAGTTAAAACTGTAAATAATTTTAGAGAATTAGATAGTCACGAAAGTATTCATATACATAAAAATAGATGTGAGTTAATAAATTCTGACAATGGACCAACAGCCGAGTCCAGTTTACACGAATTATTGTAAGTTTAGGTGTTAATCTGTCACGCTTCACGGTAGGTAGTATATAAAGTCATGTTTGTGAAGAAATCAGTGTTATCCCACCCTTATCACACTTTTCTGTTTTCCTACAGGTTTCTACTGAAGATGGAAACTTAGTTGCCGAAATACATAGATTTTTTTTATATCTTTTTATAAGTTTTCTGAAATTTCTACCGGAAGTAGGTCTATTACTCTTACCGAAAATCAGTTTTTTGCGAATATTTTGCAAGTCATGCTTTTTAGACAAGTACGTAAGGAGTATAAAAGTATTTAGAATTTAATTTTCGATACCTTTTGTATAATTTTTTTTTTTAAATCGGACCGGAAGTAACACTTTTGCCGATATGGAATAGCGATTTTTTGCAAATATGTCGTAAATTATGCATTCTATATATATTTATCAAGAGCACAAAAGTATTTAGAGCTGTATTTGGAATATTTTTTGTATAAATGAAATTTCAAAATTCGGACCGGAAGTAACACTTTTACTCTTAGGGAGTAGCACTTTTTTCGAATATCTTGCAAGTATGCATTCTCTAGCGATTTATTAAGAGAATAGAAATACTTAGAATAGGATTTTGAATAATTTTTCTATAAAAAATTCTTAGAATTATATAGTTTGAAACGCTCATACGTATAAGAAAGTCGTCTGGTGGCCACACCCCATTTTTAGTTTTTGTGGTAAGGGATTTTTCATTTGCATTTTGTTTCAATGTTATTTTTGACAACCATTATATAAAACGTGTAAAATTGAAGATGCTCATGTTTTTAAAAGTCTTCGAAGAATCATACCTACATCTAAATTCGATAAAACGTTGTCTGGGTCAAGCTCAGTGTTTAAACGATCCGAAAAATGTAAATAAAACATAGACACATTTATTTGACACACTTTGCAACGTACATGTATTTTGAATTTATTAAATCCAATGGAATCCCTAATGTTATATTTTCGGCTGGTTACATGATGGTATCTATTTATTTAAAAGAACAGACAACCTTGGCTTTGAGTATTTCAGATAAACAGATAACAAAATGAAACCATAACAAGGACGATTATGAGGAGGCTGTCAAGATGTTTTAGTAGGTCAAGTGCATTTGATTTGACTTATTCATAATATATTATGAACACTTCTATATAATAATAAAAAATCGCATTAGATTTGGTGATTTTAATGTTTCTATTTCTATAGTACCTATACATATATACAGAGTGATTCACAACAGAAAATTTTTAAAAAAATTATTTTTTTTCTTATAGCAGATACAGAGCTGTTATGTGCATAACTTAAGTATACAGAGTGTTCGATAAGGGAGGTACAATTGATCTCACGTAAATCTAGTATAAATTATTTTTGAATTTTTGTATTGTTGTTCATTTTTCTAATGTCAAATTTACATTTGTTACTTGTTGATATCCAGAAGCAGGTAATCCATTGAACAAGGTTATATTAAATAACTAAAATAAATATCCTGTATTTTCTAGTATAATTTATTTTTATTTTCTCAGAACTAGTTTTGGCAAAATAAGTCATCTTCAGCTAAATTTATACAATAAATAAAATATTTCAGATAATGCCCTCAGAATGTAAAGTTAAAATAAAAAATTCACAATTACATAAGTTAAAATCAGCAAATTAAAAAACAAGGCAATATTTATAAACAAAATTTGAGACATTGAAATATATTTATTTATATAATACGCTTAAATTCATTACATATTATAGATGAGGTGTAAAAAAACAGTGTGATGAACTCTTAAATGGCTATCATAAAATGTAAAAAAGTGCATAACTTTGTATATTAAAAAATAAAAGTTTTGTGTAGGTTTATCGTTGTCCAATACTTTGTATAAATAAAAGCACTAAATTCTAAAGCTGACGATTATCGATAATTTTGTTTTAAATATTTTTCGCAATTTTTATTAATAGATACCAAGACTTTACTGCATTGCTGGGACATTCGGTATATTAACATATAAGGTTATTTAAAAATAAAGTAAAATTATTATTTTAATACATACATTTCCACAAAATACAAATGAGTAAAGATGCACAAATTATTTTTTCAAACATGCTTGCTAATAGGGTTTTGCTATTATCTTGAGCTGAGCGCTAATTTCGTTTAACAAGCACTGAGATATCCCAATAAAAAGATTCTATTATAAAGACGCTTCTTATCTCCAAGCTATCTGTTCATATGATTAACTATTTGCATAAAATGCTTTAAACAGTACCAATTTATTATTAACATTGTTTGATTTACAAATCAAACAGAACGGTTGCGCATTTTTTGGAGGCTTTTGTTCAGAAAAATTGCAAGTCTATATATGCATATACACATGTATATATATATATAAAAAAAATATATTAAAACTTTTTGCCGAATATAGATATGTATTGGAAAAATGAATAAAGTAGCTTTTTAGGCAGTAGCGGCAAATGATTAGTACATAATGACAAAATGACAAATTTGCTGTCATTTAAAAAAAATTGCTTGTTGTATACTATTATGTGAGTCACTTAGACAGCCAAGATAAATCTTGGTTGTCTAATATTTTTAATTGCATATATAATTGCCTCGTTATTATTTATTTAGTTACATTAAATGCAGTGGCGTAACCGGGGGGGGGGGGTATAATCCCTCCCCCGTGGTAAAAAAAAAGAAAAGAAAAATTAGGTCATTAACTACTTGTTAATTTTAAAACTCTTGACAAATGTATTATTTTAACACACTCTGACGGAAAGAAATAGAAACACTACCAATACTGACAAATGCGAAAGAAAAAGGGCTTCGAAAAATGGACGATCATGGCATATCTTTGAAGTGACCCCCCCCCCTGGTTGAGTTCTAGTTACGCCTATGATTAAATGCACAAGACCTAAACCTTTTGTTGGGACTGCATAAGTAATACCGGCTGTCCTATGCTTATTTGTTTGCATTTTCACTTATACATTACATGATTTTACATTCTATATTGTCATTGTAATTTTAATGACAGCCAATTTGTCATTTTGTCATTATTTACTAATTACTTGCTCAGAAAGCTAATTCATTCATTTTCTCAATACATTTACATATGAAAGAGAAAAATATCGGGTAAATTCCGCTGTAGAGTAACCGTAGACCGTTTCTGACTCAGTGGTCGTCAACAGTACGGTGTAGCCAAGGAATAAGGTGGGACAACCTTGGAGATGTAAGCTACACGACAGACCATCAGGTGATAGACTACCATTTGTAGCTTCAGCTCTACAACAGAATTTATATACAGGCTGCTCCACCGAAAACGAAACAGATTGAATATCTCGAAGGAGAAAACTTTTTTGAAAAAACGCAAAAACAGGTCGATTTTTGATCCAAGGGGGACACCCTTCCATTATATCTTCAACTGTGATACGTCATTCTCCTCCCCTCCATCACTCTAACCATTACAATTTAAATAGGGAAAGTACTAAATACGATACATCATTGAAAAGGTAATTGTACGGAGAATCCAGCAGTGATTTTTGGTAGCGCTATTTTTGATTTTAGCGCCCTCTAGCGGGATAAAAAACAGTTACAAACGCATTCCAAAATGTGACACATCATTTCAAAGCTAATTTTATTAGCAAATAATACGTAATATTTTTGACATTTATTTGTCATCATTGTCAAGTACAGACTGTCAGCGTCTATTGTAATCTAATTAAGTTCGTACTTTCTAATGTTAGAGCTCTGCAAGATTTTTCAATTATTTGAATTAATATTTTTTTCAATTGCGCATTAAATTGCTACTAAAATTAGTTTTGAAATGATGTGTCACATTTTGGAATACGTAACTATCCTTTATCCCGCTAGAGTGCGCTAAAATCAAAAATAGCGCAACCAACAATCACTTTGCCGAATTCTCCGTACAATTACCTTTTCAATGATGTATCGTATTTAGTACTTTCCCTATTTAAATTGTAATGGCTAGAGTGATGGCGGGGAGGGGAATGACGTATCACAGTTGAAGATATGATGGAAGTGTGTCCCCATTGGATCGAAAATCGACCTGTTTTTGCGTTTTTTTAAAAAGTCACCTGTATATGTTGTCACTGGATTTCCGATTTTCTTTCGCGTTTCCACTGCTTGGGTTTTGCAAAGACCGGTGCTGTTTTCTGTACGACGTTTCGGCAAAATCACACTTGTCATCTTCAGGTCTGCGATAACTGTGTGTTTCTGCTTCTTGTTATTCGTAAAAGATTATGAATGACAAGAAGCAGAAGCAAACAAGTATAAATATAGAGTCCATATTGATTTGTTGAAATTAGAATTACAAATTACAAGTAGCCACATTCGAGAGACTAAGTAAGTTTTATAAGTTATAAACGCATCATTTTCGATGCGTTAATAGCGTTATTATAGCATTAGATTAGAAAAAAATTAATAAATAATATCATATTTACTCTTACTTTGGTGACATTTTTACAAACAAAACAAAAATAGTTCCTGAATTAAAAAAAAATTGTATCCATGACTTCTTTCTAACATTTTATTTCATAATTAAACCGACTTTTGTTGTTGACTCTTCTTCTATATTTAGTATATTTTGAGCATATAAACTGATATGCAATTACATCTAAGCGATCGCTATCCAGATAGCGTATTAATTATTGCTGTTTGACTTGTTAATTGCTAGTAAACAGTGTTTGCACAACACGACCTGTGCGCGAAATAGTTACGTAAGTATACCATGTGCTTGAGCATGGCATGAATATGTATGTAAATCGGCACTGCATTTTTACGCAACCGAGTTTCTTCCGAATGCAGTGCTTAGTAACCATAATAATCACTATGAAATTTATATAATTATAATACGACTTTGTTTGATATTTTTAAATGAAAAAAACATAACAATAACAACTTGGAGTGTGTGATGTTTTTTTCTCGTGTTGGCCCTTTGAAATGAATCATGGAAAATACGATTTCTGTGACTTGACGTCCACATGTGCGGATAAAAATAGAACATTTACGTTATAACTAACAATAATAAACTAAGTTAAATTTCCATTAACATTGAACTACGTTTTGGATACTGCCTGACTTAAAAAAGCAATTTTTGATAGATATTCTAAGAGTTTTCAAGAATTCTTGCTTCAATTTGGTATGACATAGTGATCAAATATATAATCAACATAAATATCATTATATGCAAAAAATGGAGAAATTTAAAGTATTAAAGAAGGTAGGTACATTATAAATATTTTATAATTAAAACATGTAAACCTGGTACAATAAAATAAAATGCGATTATTTACTACCAATGGAAATAATAACTTTCTATGTATATATATACAGGGTCATTCTAAATATGTGCCACAAATTTTATGAGCTGATTCCTAGGGTTATTATGATCATAATAAACAAATGCTGAGTTGTGAGATATGCACTTACGCACTTTGTTGACGATCCTGCCAATGGTAATTCACAAGATGTCTTTATGAAAAACGATATCCGAACCGTGTTATCCTGCATCATTCGATATTTGCCCGTCTTCACCAACGACTTATTGAAATGGGAGATTTTAAAAAACATACGGCTGATAACTAGCACCCACATACCGTGCCTTCAAATACTTTCCTCATTAGAGTAGGCTGTTTTTCAAATAATTAATTAATCAATGTTGGTGCACATGCAAAGCTTTTGAAAACTTCAAATTCTGACAGTGTCATAATTAAATTCAAGTTATAGACGCTTATTATTATTAACATGACATAATCAAACTATCAAAATTATGCGGTTGTGTCTTGATTACGTGCACTGTCACCAACCATTAAAAAAAAAGCATGGCCGTCTCCAATGAGGAAAGTATTTGAAGGCACGGTACAGTTAGAACTCGACAAGTGGAAGAAATCGTGCTAAATGAAACTGAGGAACATCCTACTACAAGCACCAGAAAAAATTGCCACAATTGTTATTTGTATAAAAATAGCAAATGATACTATACTATAGTCAGGGTCGTGGATTCATACTAATTTTTAACAGGTATTCAATGAGTGATATTATGGTTCCTTGGTTTCATCATCATTTATGTTCCTCAGCTAACTTTTATGACCTAACTTATATTCAACAATTAAACTACATATTTTGATTGAAATAATTATAGGTTATTTATTACTTGTCAAAACTTATAAGGGTATCCTTGAAACATGAAAGTCTCTAATACATCAATCTTACATAATAAACTCCCTATCTTGAAGCTTCAAGAAACTTTGGTTTCTTACAGTTGCAACGATTTTAAATACATGATTCTTCCTTTACGTTTATATCAACCATACTCATTTTATATTCCAAATTAAAATATTAAATTCTTAACGATTGTTATTTTTACATTACATTACTAAAATTCAATAAGTATAGTTGATTCAACGTATTAAGAAAACGTTAATTTTATATAATTATATATTTAAATTATTTAAGACATTTTTAAAATACAACATGGTAACTAATACAAAAAAAAATGTCTTAATGAGTAACGGTCAACTTAATTAAATCATAATTTACTCTGGGGAAAAGTGCATCTTCTAGTTCGTGCAATATTAATTTAGAGTAAGTATGCTTTTTAAGATAATTAATTCAATATGAAGATGAGTAATATTACTTTATCTGAGCTCTCGATAATACATGTAGATATATTAATTTACCTTTGTTTCTTTTCAGTATTTGTATCAATTCACACTCGAGCATACTCCGTTTAAGCTCCTAGTAGGAAGTGAATTCTTCTAGATGTTAGGCAGCAGCAGCTTCCTCTGATCACAAGGATTGCTCGTAGAAAATATTAACAAAAATGGCCTTCGAATTGAAGTTTTCCAGATTATAATTGTTGTTAATAATCTTAATGGTTTAACACTTATTTTTATTTACTATTCATCAAAGGTACTGATATTTTACTGGATAAAGAATTTAATTTTCTTATTATTTCCAAATGAACCAAACCATTTTTATATCGATGGCATCATACTACCCTCCATTGTTTTTCTTTGTCTTTCTAAGCATACTCTAATTATTTCTCCATTGTATTAGTTAATAAAACAATAGCACTTATGAATATTAAATTATTTCTAACGTTTGACTTACATTTTTATATACCATAATTTCATGTCTCATGATTAATAAGTCCTTGTTTCTATTTTTATTCAAATAACAGCATTTAAACTACCGTACAATTCATAAATTGAAAGATTCCAATAATATGTTTTTAATTTAACAGAATTAGCTGTCAAAAGACATTGATAATAAAAGGTATATCTTCTTCAATACTCGAATAGAAATCTATCTTTATGTACTCGTAATATTCCGGAATAGCTGGTTCACATCCTTGCTAAAAATATTATACTTGCAATAAAATCATGTTTAAATCAATATAGGGATATTTATTTTGTCCCGATAAATGCCTATGACTGAACTTTTTTTTTCTTTATAAATAAACCCTCCGACCCGCTTAATTTCTTTTACATTAATTGTTCTATGATAATATAGGTCTATTTCTATCAAGATGACACCTATACGTATGGATGATGAACATCCTACCAGCTTCAACCCCCTATACACAGATGCTATGAAGATCAGATCATTTACATCTACCTTAATTAGGCATGAATTCTGTTATAAACTATTCAATAGGAGATGGCAGTCACATACATATCTAAAGATAAGTATTTCTTTATTTTTGACGATAACATATAAAAACTATTTTATTTGTTTTTATTTTTAGAATTCCAGTACCTTAATACAAAAATGAATATTGAAATCCAGAACATATAAAGACTGACAAGATTTTATGTCGATATACCAAGCCAGATAACCGAATTATCCAATTAAGCTACGCATTCATATGAAATACAAACATAACCTGTATGCTTACTAAAGGAAGTATTATCTTTAATGTGCAAACTTAATTTAAAACCTTCCCTTTTATTTGTTTCAGACAACAAAAATGTGTTTGAATTACATGTTTTATTAATTCACTACAATATAACATGTGTCTACGGTTGCACTACAGCGGATTTCACCTAATATTCTCTTTTTCTTGTTTTATTTTATGTATCCGCGATAATTCCTTTATTGATTATATCTCCTGGGTTCGGATGGCACGCAGGTTGACAATATCTTCATCGTGGCGATCTTAGTTGTTGTCTTCAAAACCGAAGATCTTCTAACTGAATCTGCAAATGGTAGTCTGTCACCTGATGGTCTTCCGTGTATGCTTACATCTCCAAGGTTATACCCCACCTTATTAGAATAGAATAGAATAGAATAGCATTTATTCAATAATGTACATATAAATGTGTTGAACATGTCAGACATTGTAATCACAGTTTCAGGCAAGTAAATAAACAGAATATGGACAATATTTACATACAAGAAATATACAAAAAATACACATAACTAATTAGTCAGAGTCAAAGTTAATGCTTAAATACATACAATAAAATAGATAAAAACAATATGTTAAAATTAGCGTGTTGCCTGGAAGTTATGATCAAAATAGTTTTGAATGTCGTAATAGGCATTGTCGATAAGTATATCATGTAATTCCTGTTTGAAACATTTATTAGTTTTCTTTTTTAAGTTTTCGGGTAAATGATTATATACTTTACTTATTTGGACAACAGCACTTTTATAAACTATGTCCTTAGTAGTTTGTATGGGTACTAGGTATGCATTGCTTGCTCCTCTCGTTTTATGAGGATGCTGAATTTCTTGGTTAGTAAACAGCCCATAGTTGGTTCTCACACACATAGCACATTCCATTATATACATACTCGGTAAGGTAAGTATTTTTTTATTTTTAAATAACTGTCTACAAGATTCTGTTCTTAATAAACCGAACACACTCCGCAAACACGACTTCTGGAGTAAAAATATCCTGGTCCACTCAGCCGACCTCCCCCAAAACACTATGCCGAACCGTAAACGCGAATGTACGTAAGCGTAATATGCCGAAAGACTCGCCTCTTGATTCACCGACGTCGATATTGTCCTTAGTGCATAATTGAAGGATGATATTTTTGAAGCTAATACCTCCACATGTTTCTTCCAATTCAGTTGAGCGTCCATCCAGAGTCCAAGGAACCGCGCCTCATCGCTGATCTCTAGTTGATGTCCTTGATGTACAATTGTTATTGGTTCCTTCTTGAAGTATGAAAATTGCAGAAGATTAGTTTTTTGTATGTTTAATTGTAAACAATTTTGTTTGAACCATTCCTCGAGATTTCCTAATGTAATTGCTATTTCCGTGCTAATTATATTTCGTTCTGATTTTAAAACTATTGTTGTATCATCTGCAAAAAGTAAAGCTTTATGAGATGTCCTTTTAGGCAACTCATTCACGTACACCAGGAACAGGAGAGGACCCAAAACCGACCCCTGCGGCACACCCCTCTCTATTGTTCTCCATTCCGACGCTATTCCGGAATTGGGATCAATTATACACTGTTGTCGACATTCAAGGTAGGACCCTATGAGTTTCAACGAAATGCCTCTAATGCCTATAAGTTCCAATTTTTGGTTTAGCACACTATAATTGATGCAATCAAAAGCCTTTTTTAGATCCATGAAGATTGCAACTGGGGTTTGGTCATTATTAATACCATCAATTATCTCTTCAAGTAATTGAAAAGTTGCACGAGATGTTGATCTTCCACAAATGCATCCATTTTGATTTTCACTAATTATTTTAAATTTTTTCAAGAATGCATATATGCGTTTGTATATAATTTTTTCAAATATCTTCGAGAACTGTGACAAGATGGATATTGGCCTATAATTATTAAGATCTTCTCTATTTCCTTTTTTATAAATCAACGTCACTGTGGATCTTTTAAGGTCGTCGGGAAAGACACCTGTTTGAAGTGTCTTGTTTATTATAGGTTCCAAAATAACAGATAGTTCACATGCGTAATCCTTTATTAATTTTATCGGAATGCCGTCACTGCGCCCACACTATGAGTGTTCTTTAATTCTCTTATTATGCTCCATATTTCCTCGGGGTCAGTAGGCTTTAACATCAATGTGTTGGGGTTACGTTCGATCCCACTCAAATCCACTGAAGCTTGTTTAGTTATGTTGTCACATACTTTTATTAACTCTTCATTTATAGAGGTAAGCCGCTCGTTAATTGTCACGCCGTTTGCTCGGATATTATTGATGCCACTCTCCTTCACAGATTCATTGGACGTAATAGCCCGAACCAGTTGCCAAGTAGCTTTAGTTTTATCTCCAGATTTATTAATAAAATCTGAATTTGCATTTCTTTTTGCTTCCTGTATTTCTTTGTTCAGTCGTCTGCAATAATTTCTGTAATCATCTCTAATAACACTGGTCAACAGTGAAATTGCTTCTTAGGTGAAAGTACCCAATCCTGAATGAATTCAACGTGCTGAACACGAATATCACATTGAAAAAAGTTGATTGGCTCACGTTCAAGAGATATTGACGTTTTGTCCATTGTATAGAAGCTATTGCATAATGTAATGCAATTTAGTGAGAAATTACGAAATTTTGCGTCATATTGCATCACCCCTTCATGCAAAGAAGTTAATGCAGCATTTACTGTAAGTTTCCATTGAGAGTGTTGCGAAATTGATTGCGCAATATCAAGCAATAGCTAATTATAGTTTATTTATAAATGGCCGACGTGACAGTTAACTCGTGCAATGTCCGTTCATTCGCGCATATTTTTCGAAGCTCTAGCATACATAAGTGATTGCTATAGTGTAAAGTAACTAAAGAGTAGCAATGCCTCGTAACTGTGTTAATAGTGCAAATAACTTCTGTTATATTTGCGGAGAAGTGACATTTGCTGCACAGAAAAAGAACATCAGTGCAACAGTTAAGAAAGCGTATCATTTGTATTTTGGTTGCAAGATAGGCGACCAGGCCCCACACGTATGCTGCCGCACTTGTGCCGTAAATCTTTCACAGTGGCTTAATGGCAAAAGAAAGGCAATGCCATTTGCTGTGCCCATGATTTGGAGGGAGCCCACCAATCACGTTGACGACTGTTATTTCTGTATGGTACGACCAGCTTCTGGAGGCATCACCAAGAAGAAGAAGTGGACAGTTGAATACCCTAACATACCATCTGCTCTGCGACCTGTCTCTCATGGCGAAGGACTCCCAATTCCAGAACCTCCTACAGATTTTTCTATCAGTTCAGACGATGAGGATGGCCATGCGTCGGCGAGTTCTCCTCAACGTGGCAGTAAGGATGATGACTTTTCGTGCTTTGACGAAACATCTGCACCACATAAAATTACCCAGGATGAAATGAACGATCTTGTTCGCGATTTGGATCTGTCGAAAAGCAAAGCGGAGATACTGGCCTCAAGACTTCGACAGTGGAATCTTCTGGAACAAAATGTCCGAGTGACTTCATTTCGCACTCGCCATCAGCTCTTCGAATCTTTCTTTAAGAAAGAAGAAAGCCTTGTGTTCTGCTGCGATATTGATGGTCTACTACAAGCTCTCGGTATTGCACATGATCCCCACGAATGGCGGCTGTTTATAGACGCTTCAAAACTGAGCCTAAAGGCGGTTTTGTTGAATAATGGGAACCAGCTTCCATCCATACCTATTGCACATGCGGTCTACATGAAGGAGACTTACGGCAATCTAAAGTAGCTACTGGAGACGATTAACTACAGCAAGTATGGCTGGCAGATATGTTCTGACCTGAAGGTAGTATCTCTGTTGATGGGTTTGCAGCAGGGATATACAAAGTACTGCTGTTTTCTTTGTCTGTGGGACAGCAGAGCAATCGATTTGCACTACATCAAGAAAGACTGGCCTCCGAGAGCATTTTTTAAGCCTGGAGAAACGAATGTACAGCACCCACCATTGGCACAGCCACACAAAATCATCATTCCTCCTTTACACATCAAACTCGGTCTTGTCAAAAACTTGGTAAAAGCCATGGATAAGAATGGACCAGCATTCAAGTACCTGCATGACAAATTCCCTCGACTCAGTGAAGCCAAAATTAAAGAGGGCATCTTTGTGGGGCCTCAAATTAGACAGCTCTTCCGAGACCCCAAGTTTGAGGAACTTCTTCAAGGTAAAGAAAAACAGGTTTGGGATGCATTCTATCAAGTGGCAGCAAACTTCCTGGGGAATGACAAGGCAGAAAATTACAAGTGTCTGGTTGAGGATATGTTGGCTTTGTTTCATGAATTCGGCTGCAATATGTCCTTAAAGATCCACTTTCTTGATTCCCACTTAGATTTCTTTCCTGATAACTGCGGGCAGGTCAGCGATGAGCACGGCGAACGCTTTCATCAGGACATTGCCACCATGGAGCAACGGTACCAAGGCAAATGGTCTACGTCAATGCTAGCTGACTATTGTTGGACAATCAGTAGAGATGCTCCACATGTCCACTACAAACGGCAGGCCAAAAGAAGTCGAAAGCCGGAAGCAGACTAATGTTTTCTTACCATGTATTATAATATTGACATAAGTACACTTTTTCTGAAATATGCGTAAATGTTTTCTTACCATGTATTATAATATTGACATAAGTACACTTTTTCTGAAATATGCGTAAATGTTTTCTTACCATGTATTATAATATTGACTAAGTACACTTTTTCTGAAATATGCGTACATATTACAGAAAACCCGTAACCAATTCAGCTTTTTCTTAGTCATTTTCGTGTTCAGCACATTGAATTCATTAAGAAATGACTATTTTCAGCTTGGAAGCATGAACTTTTCGAAAATTTGTTGCCCAGTGTAATTCTTCCCCAGACCATATCTTCATACATTTGTCTTTTTATTACTGTTTTCCGTTGTATTTCTTTAGTAAACCATTTTATTTTTATTGGTTTTTTAGATACATCCCTATATTTACATGATTGTTTAAATTGCTTTTTTATTTCTTCAATAAAATAGTTGAAGCATTTATTTGCGTCAGTTTCCAATAGAATCCTGGTCAAGTCATATTCTGTTATCCATTCTTTAAATGTTATATCTTCTGTATACACAATTCGTCCCCTTCTAATTCTCACTCCTTCCCTATTACTGCAATTCAGTGGTACAGAAATCTCTTGAGCCAAGTGATCAGATAACGCAGTAGTTACTATGCTACTCTCAAAGTCTTGGACATTCGTGAAAATGTTATCTATAGTTGTACTTGAGTTTCCATCAATTCTCGTTGGGCCATATATCACGATATTGAGGTTAAATGTCCTCAGTATATCCTTTATTCTCTTCGTGTGGATATTATCTGGTTTATGAAAGTATATATTAAAATCACCTGATACTATGATTTTGCATTTTTGTTTCTTTATTTGTGCATAAATTAAAATTTTATTCCAATGTCTGGAAGAATATGTCCTTTTCTCCGTCAGGTGGTCTGTATATATTTATAATAACAATGTGATGATCAGTTAATTCAATGCTACTAATTTCAATATTCGACTCATCACTTTTTTGTTTTATACCCTCCAATTTAATAAACGGGATTCCATTCCTTACAAATATACAAGAGCCTCCACGCGAACTAGAACTTCTGACAAAGCAAGACGCCATGGTGTACTTATTTAATTTTGTATGCCATAAATATTCATTCTTGATCCAATGTTCAGTAATATTAAGCACGTGAACATCTTTTGTATAAGTACTTAAAAACAAATCTATGTTGTTAGTTTTGTTTCCAATGCCTTGTACGTTTTGATGCATAATATTAAAAGTATACATCTTAGTTATTGGGTTCTTTATTTTGCCAGTGTCACCGGTACTGAGGCCCTCCTTCGAAAATTTTTGTATGGACGAATAATTGCATTTTTCGGCCAGATGTTAACATCAAATACCCTGCCTGTGTTATTTTCGGTTACTGCTATTTTAAACGCTGAAATTTCAGTATTCCTTACCTGCAGTTTCTCGCATGCCAGTAGTGGAATTTTATATTCCGTTAGGTGTCTTATTATATCCGTCTCGGCTGTATTATTTGTAAAATTAGATATGAAAATCCATTTTCGACTTTCAACTGCTTTTAATGCTGTATTGATATTCTGACCGCGTAAATTTTTTGGTCCCGGTTTATTTACAACTGTGCCGGTGTCAGTGTCCTGTGTGGGTTCTTTTTCGTCAGTGTTTACAATAATTTTTTCGTCTGATATTTTTTCTCTTTCCTTTATATCTTCTATTTCTGTTGTTGGTTTTATTTGATTTTTGTTTTTCGGTGCCCCATCTGTTGACTGTGATCTTGTATGGATCTTTCGATTCTCTTTATCGGTAAGAGATTTCGTTGTCTGTTCTTGCTTATGTTGTCCTTTTTCGTTATTTTTAGATTGAAATTGCTGATTATGTGTGTTTCTATTTTGATTTTCGACTGTATATAGCCCAAATGAATTTGAAATGAGATTTGTTGCCAGCATTGAATTCTGCAAAACATTCCACCTTTCACCATTGCTCTATCTAGTCTAATAACCGATCGATATACCCATGGTGAGCATCGAAATGTGGACATACTGTATAGGCTTTGATTTATAACACAGCTGTTATTATTGTTGTTTCTTTTCTTAATTAGAGTTTACTTGCATTAAATAGAGTTGGAAATTTTTACATCATTTCGTGTTTTTAACCATTGCTACACACCACTGCCTTTACTCACGGTTGTTGGAAAATATAAAACATGAGAAAAGGGATAGATTTTTGTTAATATTGCTTGCACGGCCTGGTATATCATTATTAATTATATTTTTTCAGCTTGTATTGTCATCAAAGTGCGTCTTGCCTGTAAAGTAAAGACGAAAGTTGTATTTTTCGCATACAAAAAACGATAATAGTTGTTAACGATTGCATAACAAGTCCCTCTATTGAATAATGTAAACAATAAACGCGACAAAACACACTGCGGCATTTTTCGAATTAATTCATTTTTAGCGCGTCGTCTTTACACGAGTACGTTCGGTCTATTCCGCAAATCGCTCGATACAGAGCACAGATCTCACTATTAACCACAAGAAACGCTAAACAGGAAGCGAATGAATCTAGTTTCGCCTGTTAAAATACGCGTTTAAAAGGTTGACGTCGCGATATGATGAATCGTTTCGTCATGTGAAGAACAATGCCCACAACACACGCACACATTAAAATGTAATCAGTTCTACGCGGAAATGTGTTGAATAAAAACAAGGTGCGTCGAATAGGTATAACACAATGAATCTTTTAGAATCTCTAATAATAGTATCGGAGAAAGCAGCAAATATAGCGAGAATATGTCGACAAGACGACCACTTATTCCAGTTGTTAGTCCAGGAAAAGACGCATTCAGAATCGAATCCACGATTCGTCGAAGATTTCAAAACACTAGCTGACGTTCTAATACAGGAGATCGTCAAACATGACCTGGGCAGAAAGGTAACGCAATTGAAATTGAACATTTTTGTAGACTTTAGGGATACATTATCAGTTCCCAGTGTTGCAAGATAACATAGAAGGCGAGGAAAACAATGTTTTTTCCAATGTTCTTGGCGAAACCATTGAGGTGAAAGTAGAAAATTCAGAGGGAGCTACGGCTTTTTTACTAGAGAGGGTGCTGGATGGTGACTGTCATGCGGCTAAAATATTGGCAGAGGCGGTTCATGCTGACCTGAATGTAGGAATGGTTAATACCAGCAGGGATATTCCAGATGATCCGTGTTTGGATGATTTGAGCGTTTGGATTGATCCGATTGGTAAGAAAAAGTTTATAGAGTTGCTTCATAAATGGAGTGTGTGTAAAAGAAAATAGATAAGTAAAGCCCCTAATACCGCTCACTAGAATTTATTATAAAAATTATCCATACGTAGGGTTAACCTATATTAACACAGTTAATTTTTTTAAATCTTTACATTTTATTTTTTAAAAAAAATCTCCATATGTATTTTAATTCCACGTACCACCAAGTAGAGCCATATGTACACTATGCAATATACGATGATATTCATTTTTGATAAATTTATGATGTAGGTTATGCACTTTGTGTTATGTGTATATGCACTGATATCCTTGCACCTACACTACCTGCACCTGTTCAATATTTTTACATCAAGATTTATGTATTCAATTATTTTTAGTAAGTTTCTGCATTTACTTTGGAATATTTATATTAAAATATGGCAATTTTATCTCGAGCACTTTTAATTTACTTTTTATTTTTGTACAGTCTGTATATAATATTTATATTAATCTTGGAACCGGAGCCTTGCTTGAATTGCATGTGCCACATCTGCTATTTGTTAGACATTGTAAATTGTTCCCAATATGCACTCAACTCTTTCTTTATGGTATCTTATTTTAATACTTTATGGTACTCACCGAAACGAAGGGTCCACTTGACCTAGCCTAATAAATCTTTTAAGCATTTAAAAATATTTAAAGATAGTTCAACTGTGATTTTATGTATTTTAGTTTACTCATCCCTTTGCGGCAATAAATCAATATTTGTTGTCTATAGTGTATATGACATGAGTTAGCAAGAAATGTCAAATCAACAATACAGTTTGTAATGCGTAATTTATTTCTATAATATTATTAGTGTGATACTTGTTTATTTTAATAATCAGAAACTTATTCATTTACCATTTTGATTTGCTGAGCTATCTACGCAAATATACGAAGTTTTGTGAGTTTGTATCTTTTAATCCAACTATCTGTCGCCGAACAATTAACAAATACAGCCTATACGGCCTTACAACCCGTGAGTGGCGAGCTCATGAACATACCGCATTTGACATAACAATTTATCAGCGTCAAATAGTGCTACTGTTCGCAACAACAATGGCAATAATATTTGCATTTTGGTCAAGGAAGTTAGCTCTTTATGTACATGATATTTCAAAATAATACAAGAGATTTATTTAATATTTTAATAGTTTTTTATGTTTACAGAGAGAACTGAAGAATATATTGCTAAATAATAACACAAAAAATAAAATATATTTTCTAATGTACAACAAACTTTAAAAATTATTTATACATTCCTTATTCAGTATTTTAACTAAGAAAACTTTAAAATATCATTACACTGACACACGTTTAATTATAGGAAAATTCCAAATTATGCACATGTTTAATTTATGTTTTGCTGTTACTGTCTCTATCACAATCACTTGCAGTTGAAATGATAAATGGCTCCACGATATTGTCAATTAAGCCATTTAATAGACTCATTTTTCTTCCTCTTTAATTACATGTTCTATACACGTTCTCCATTTAGCACTATTAAAGCTAATGCAGTCAATAGTATAGGTAATTGTTTGACTTCTGTCATTTTAAAATTTTTATTAATTTTTATTATTTGCAGCAACATAATGTTTTATTTTGACCCATACCAATTCAATGTGGTTTAGTTCACAGTGGTACTGTGGTAATCTCAACACGTATTTATTCTTTGCTGTTGCCATTTCATCAACAACATCATGGTTAAAATTGTGGCGATGTTGTTTAATAAAATCTACTCATTTCTATTTGAAATGGTATTTCTTTTGATTGAAGTCAATTCTGCATGTCCTTCTTTTTTAGATGATGTACTTGGAATCTTTTCAATTTTGCGAGAATGGTAGGGCGCATTATCCATAATAATAATGGCATCGTCTGGTAATTTTTCTAAAATAGCACTAAACCTAAACAAATACAGCAGAATTCATATTCTCTTTGTAGTGGCCAATCCACCTTCAACAAACCCATCTTCAGATCCTATGTGCAGAATAATCTTTTACCTTATCCTGTTGGATTTTTCAAACCATCTATAAATGCTTGTCTGCGGTTATGTACATCAACATCAACCCAAATTTCTGACTAATATTTTTTTTGTATGATCTAATAGGTGTTAAATATATATATCTCCAAGTCCTTATCTCACTACGCTCTATCAATAAACTGTTCCTGCCTCGTTTCCTGTACCTGTAATAATAATAATATATTTTAAGTATATAGATACCTATTCATCTTAAAAATAAATATTTTACTTGAAATTAATCTTTTTCATTAGTAGGTATAATAATGAACGGCTCATTTGAGGTATATTGGAATGGTTTTGAATTTCATTAAAAAATTTATTAAGTGTAGGAGCTTCATTGTTATGAAAAAAGCTGTTTATTATTTGTCTGACAGCATTTTTTACATTTTTGTCAAAGTTGTTCATTAATGAGCGTCTACCAGAGCTCCCTCGGACTTATATTCCTATATAACTTTAAAAATCGTACTTCTTGCAAAACCTGCAATAATAGAATATGGGTAACTTCAGAAACATAATACATAACCTAAGAAAATACAATATTACCTATTGTGGATACTATATGCAATAGTAAGTGATCTTCATTTAGCTTGTAATATCAAAATATGCCATAATATACAAGTTGTTCTATTTAAATTTTCATAACTTTGGTGAGCAAAATTTTTCGAATCACTCTGTACATTTCAAAATAATTTTAAAACGTGCCCCTCTTGGACCTACACAGCTTTTGATAAAAAGATTTTTAAAATATCTTGCCACTTTTCGTATCATCGCGCCGCCTACCGGAAAGGGCAGAACAACGTTTGCCGGGACAGCTAGTTATTAGTAAATATAATGAAAAATTACTACGTATTGTTCCCACATCAGCATCTAAATAAATTAATGATGAAATGACGTACTTAAATTATTTTTTATAGCAACATTTAGTTGATCAAGTTATCTCTAGTTTATTTTGAATCTTAATGAAATGAGTTTTTTGTTTATAACTACTAGAGCTCATGTTTATCTAAGTTTTTTGTACTAAATATTTTTATATGGGTATAATAATGACGATAGCTTCATTATTAGATAGCCACAATGGGCGTTACACTTGCAGGACATCTGGTATAATAATCATAGTAAATTTCTTTTATTTGTTTATAAAAATTTACATTTAGAATTAAATACATTATTGTTTGATTTCTTTTTTTTTGAATTCATGAAAGTTAAAGCATGGTAAAATATTCATGTATTAATATTTATTCTTCAATTGAATTTCATATTGATTTTGAAAACTTTTTTTTAAGAATAGACGTTCTCTTTAGAAATTTGAAGTTATTTAAAGTGTTACGCATGATATATCGTAACAGCATGAATAATAAACTTTTGAATTGTTCATAGGAGCTGTATGCACTTATATTTGTTTGATTTTTAACAATGCTTATCAGATTACATTTTTGAAAAACATTGTTCAATTGGGATTTGTTTTTAAATTACGATTGAGAAAAATTGCTGCAATTACGTTTCTTTTATCCCAGCAAATAGAAAACTTTGCACATACTTTTCACACACTCTACCAATATCCTTAACATTTAACTAGATTTTTCTGCATTACTGAAATTACTTGAAATTATACAGTATTTTTTACATCGGAATATTGAGTCAAAACATTAAAAAATTGATACAAAAATTAATTTTATAGGCGTACACCATTATTTTAATATACGGAAAAGTTAGTATAGTGCAACTTTGATTTTCTCATTGCTGAATCTTTTCGAAGATTTTGCAAAACATTTTACTAAACTGTTAATATCAAAATTAAATGCTTTTTGCTTATCCCATTCATGAATGTTAGGCGCTAGCTGATTAGAAATTTATTATAGCCCTCCTTAATGTTATGGATAATTTCTTGATTTAATGCCTGACAATGTTAAGTGATTCTTAGAGACCATAAGATTATGAGATATCACGTGGCATTATTTTCTTTGTTCACTTTTTACTTCCTGTGGTTTCTAAAATCTCTCTCTCTCTCTCTCTCTCTCTCTCTCTCTCTCTCTGTGTGTGTGTGTGTATGCATGATCACGATAGCGATCAAACAGCGATGGATATAAATTCGAAAGTTTGTATTTATTTGTTCTTGAGTAAAATCGGTAGACCGGAAGTAGTTATTTACTTGAGTGAACAAATCGAATTTTGCCAGTATTTCGTCAATTACTAAGACTAAACAAATTTATAAAGAATTCAGATGTACTAAAAATTAAATTTGAAAAAAATTGTATTAAAAAAGGTTTTCGAAATTCCTAACTGAAGTAGGTCTTTTACACTTATCTAGAATCAGTTTTTTGAGAATATTTCGCAAGCCATGCTTTCTAGGCAGGTACATTATGAGTATAAAAGTATTTAAAACATCATTTTCAATACCTTTTGTATAAAAAAAATGGACCGGAATTAACACTTTTACTCTTAGCTAGTAGCAGTTTTTTTTCGAATATCTTGCAAAGTATGCATTCTATAGAGATTTTTAAGAAAATAGAAGTACTTAGAATAGGATTTTAAATAATTTTTGTATAAAAAAGTTCTTAAAATTCCGTAATTTGAAAGGCTCATACGTATAAGAAAGTTGCGTGGTGGCCACACCTCATTATTTAACGACACAATCATAATCCCTATTCTCATCCAAGCTTTTTCCTTAGCCAGTTAATATTCTTCAATACAATGGTGCGTAAGTTGACTATATGCAGGTAATCTAAGCTTGTAAGGCATTGTGAACAACACCCTCGTGCACTGATGAGAACAATATAATGTCGAAATAGCTGTCTGTACATTGTTATTCGCAATGCCAGCTTGGTGTAGATGTGCATTCATACATTTATTCATATACGAAATTTTTCGTGTATGTATACTTGAGTGATTTAATACTTATCAAATTGACGTTTGATTACTATATGCTGTAATGTTTCTAAATTGATATTCATTTTGTGGTTGTATTTTGAAAAGTGATTATAGTAAAAGATCTGAATCTGTTTTCTTTGCAAGTTATTTTATACACACATGAGTTAATCTTTTGTTTCTTAGTTGATATCATATGTCGTATGAAAAATTACATTTAACCTGTAGGTACAAATTTCAATCTTTGCAGATTCAACGTCAGAATATGTAAATGGTATTGAAAAGAAGGAAGGAAATGGTATATACTTGAATGGTCTCAGGTGTGTGACTGTATTGATTGGGGTATATGACAAAACTAATGGTAAACCAGTCATGGGTGTTATCAACCAGCCTTTTTACGTGAATGTCGAAGGAAAGTTAGTATATGTTCTTCACAAGTAACATCTCACTATAAAATATAACATAACATAATATTGTATTATAACCAATGTTATAGTTATAAAATTTATGAATTTTCTTAATAAATTATGGAAATGGTTTCAATAATTGCCAATTGAAATCACTAATAATTTTAATAAAATTTCTTTTCAGCCTACTTTTAGTTAAGGTACGAAACATATAAAGTAATACATAAATAAAATAAATTACTTCAAACCTATAGTTTACAGAACAAGATAAATGCATATACAGGGTCTCGCAATAATGTATCAGACTTCCATAGCTCCATTACGAATTAAGTGAAGTCAGAAGGAATTTCAGTCATATGGCAACTTATACTATATTGTAAGTTTTATGTCAGGAAAAAATTGCAATTAGTCAGGATAATATTAATACAATAAAAATTTTGGAAAAACTTGCAGTTAGTCAAAATAATATTAATACAATAAAAAACAATTCTAGGCATCTATAGAAAATGTAGAAGAAACAGAAAAAATCAAATACGACCAAAAATTAGCAATAGCGTATTAAAATTTCAAAAGTCAAGTAAACCACAGATAACTAAAAATCAAAATATTATTTCTAAAAAACAAATTAAAGACACCAAAGAGTATTTGAAAAAAAAAAAGATTAATGGTTCTATCAGCTGACATTGCAAAATCAATATAACAGTTATAATGAATACAGAAGACCTTGAACAAAAAATGGATAAAATATTAACTGAAAAAACAATATATACACAGTTGCGAAACGACCCAACTTTAAAATACCAAAAAACTAATAACTCTTTCATTAATAAATTATAAAACAAACTAGTAATATCACCTAACACGGCAACTTTTTTTGAAAATCATTAACGCACAGCCCCAGAAGATTTATGGTTACTCCAAACTACATAAAGATAATATCCCCCTCAAACTCGTAGTTTCCTGCATACAGAGCCCATTTTATAAATTATCAAGATACTTAGCAGACATACTTTCAAATGTAATTGGTGAAATAGAATATTATATAAAAAAACTCATTTTTATGTTTTAAAAAACATATAAATTATAAAAAACTGCACTTTGTTGTCTTTACACATAGAATCAATGTATACGAATATCTCTCTAAATTTAGCCAAAGATATAATTTAAAAAAAAGTGGAATATAATCAAAAATTTTACCGAAATACCTCTGGATGATTTCTTAGAAGCTATTGAACTAACATTAACATTTGCATCTTTTCTGGGGCCACCTATATCAAGTGTGGTTGTCAAAATTGTTTTAGAACACATAGAAAAACAATAAAAAAATTTAGATTTTAAATCAGCTTTGTTCAAAAGATATGTAGACGACTGCATAGCGTTAATTCCTGAGGATAAAATAACATACTTTTAAAATCAATTCAACCTATTCCACCCAAAAATTTTCACTATTAAATATAGAAAAATAGATCTATTCATTTTTTAGACATTATTTTAATAAAAAAAGAAAGCCAAATTTAAACTAAGTGGTACAGAAAACCAATTGCTTCAAATAGATGCTTAAATTACAATTCCACACAATGTCACACAAAAGAAATATAGTTAGGCGTTAGCTGAGCCATTTACCTCATGAGTCCTGAAAAAATTCTTAATAAAAATTGTATATGGTTTTCATATAAAACATAATTTTTTGTTTGGGTTAGCGACCATTTTATTATAATTATATATAAAACAATTCAATTAAAATACCATTAAGGTTTCGATATTTCTTTATTATGTCTTTTTCACAATTGTATTTCTGTTATATCATAGAGTGTGTGAAGTTAGCCCCCCTTTTTTCGAATATCGGAAATCTGACGGTTGTTCCAGGTTGTTCTAGGTTTGTTCTAAATTGTTCCAAAGTATTTCAAAAAAAAAGTCAAAATTGGCCGAGATAATTGAAAAAAACGACTTTTTCACCGTTTTTCGGCCAATTATGATTTATTTTTTGAAATACTTTGGAACAATTGAGAACACACTTAGAGCAACCTGGAACAACCGTCAGAAGTTAGATTTTCGATAAAAGGGGGCTAACTTCACACTTTTGGATTTGGGTTTTTTGCCATATCTTTTGATATACAAGAGATACGGTTTTGACGTATTCGAACAATGTTTAGAACAAACCTAGAACAACCGTCAAAATTTTAATTTTTGCAAAAACTGGGCCCGACGTCATACTTTTGGCTTTCGTTTTTTCCCATTTTCTCGTCCGATTTTGATTTTTTCTATGAAATACTTTGGAACAATTTAGAACAAACCTAGAGCAACCTAGAATAATCGTCAGAATCACAATTTTCAAGAAAAGGGGGGCTGGTAAAAACTCGTTTTTTCCGATTATCTCGGCCAATTTTGATTTTTTTTCGAGATTCTTTGGAACAATGTTTAGAACAACTAGAACAACCTGGAACAACCTTCAGAATTTCAATTTTCGAAAAAAGGGGGGCTGGGTGAAAAAGTCGTTTTTTTCAATTATCTCGGCCCATTTTGACTTTTTTTTTTGAAATACTTTGGAACAATCTAGAACAAACCTAGAACAACCTGGAACAACCGTCAGATTTCCGATATTCGAAAAAAGGGGGGTTAACTTCACACACTCTATATCATACTTGTAAACAAATTATTGTGAAATGTAAACGAAAATATATTCCCTTATTGGGAGGAAATAAGTAATTTTAGATTTTTTTTCGAGATTCTTTGGAACAATGTTTAGAAAAACTAGAACAACCTGGAACAACCATCAGAATTTCAATTTTCGAAAAAAAAGGGGACTGGGTAAAAAAAGTCGTATTTTTCAATTATCTCGGCCAATTTTGAATTTTTTTTTTGAAATACTTTGGATCAATTTAGAACAAACCTAGAACAACCTGGAACAACCGTCAGATTTCCGATATTCGAAAAAAGGGGGGTTAACTTCACACACTCTATATCATACTTGTAAACAAATTATTGTGAAATGTAAACGAAAATATATTCCCTTATTGGGAGGAAATAAGTAATTTTAGATTTTTTTTCGAGATTCTTTGGAACAATGTTTAGAAAAACTAGAACAACCTGGAACAACCATCAGAATTTCAATTTTCGAAAAAAAAGGGGACTGGGTGAAAAAAGTCGTTTTTTTCAATTATCTCGGCCAATTTTGAATTTTTTTTTTGAAATACTTTGGATCAATTTAGAACAAACCTAGAACAACCTGGAACAACCGTCAGATTTCCGATATTCGAAAAAAGGGGGGTTAACTTCACACACTCTATATCATACTTGTAAATAAATTATTGTGAAATGTAAACGAAAATATATTCCCTTATTGGAAGGAAATAAGTAATTTTAGAAAAACTTAAATAGTAATATAATTCTTTATATATAAATATAAAATAAATTGTCCACAAATAATCTAAATATTTCCTACCAAGAAATATCATTATAGGATGTGCAACGAATTCAGTAGCACGTACTTTTTCATGTTAAATACAAAGAAACTGAGTTCAAATAAATGCATTTTGTTATGAAAATAAACTGTTCTCTCGGTGTATTTATAGTAATTATGATTTGTTACGATGTTTTATTTTTGGCGTTAATAAAAGCTTCCATTGTTTTGTATTCCACCGCACACTTAAACTTTCATTAAAAAATACAATTATTTCCCAAGATTAAATTGAATCACACCATTGGACCTATTCAGAAAAAATATCTATACCAAACTGTAAAAAAAGTGTTGCAATTTAAAAAAAATGACTACCGCTTGTCAAAAATTACGTATTAAAAAAAATTATACTAATTTTTTAGTATTTATACACCTGTTTTATGTGGTTTTTGAATTACTTAAATCGGATTATTAATGACAGAGTTATAGCATGGTGGGTTTTTCGTAAAACAGACTGTATTTATTGAATATACTGTTTCATTTATTGTATGTATTATATATTTATTCATGAGCTGGTAAATAAATGTTTATTATTATTGTTATAATTTACATTTTACTATTATTACTACATCTTCATAAAATTACTTTGTATTTTCAGTTGGCGCGGAAAATGTTATTGGGGCACAAGCTGTTCGAATTCCTTACGATCATCTCCACTAACACCCACTGGTGTGATATGCATCAGCGGTACCGAAGACGTCCTCGTTAAAGATAAATTAATCGGTTGCGGTTATAAGCTGGTTGAAGCCTCCGGTGCAGGTTATAAAATGTTAACCGTTATCGAGGGTCTGGCTGATGTTTACATATTAACGAAAAACACGACGTTCAAGTGGGATAGTTGTGGACCGCAGGCCATCCTCAAATGCTTCGGTGGTGGTTTGATCGTATACGAGACTGCAGTCGACGGAAATTTAGTGGAGGTGAATTACAAAGTTGAATCGGATGGTGCAGAGAATGCGAAGGAAACGACTAAAATCGAGAAGTTCTGCAATAAAGGCGGCATTATAGCTTATAACAATGTAAATGTTTTAAACGATGTACTCAGAGCGTTAAGAAAATAAAATATTACGTAATAAAAGATATGCAGTGTTGTGGCATTATGTTTTTTACCATTCCTCATAAGTTAGGTTTATGAAAACTTTAAACATTTCTTATTTTTTCTCGCTTAACTGTGAAGAACAGATATACAAAAGAGATTCTTTATGTTCTGCTCGAATTTCAAATGTGCAAAAGTAGATTTGAATTGGTAAAGCCCCAACAAAATACTAGATAAATTCATTTTAGTCCCAGAGCTTGTAAGTTTGATGCTTTACAATTTTTTGATGCACTGCAACTGAGATATTTTCAAACAATTTTTAATTAGTGAATTTTCAAACCTATCAACTCATGACACTTAAAATTTTAATGAAACTGCAACACGATTGCTTCGTTTAATTTTACATATTCTGATTCTGCGTTTTAATGTGGAAAAATAACGCAATTTTTGTCAATTTACCCATATTTCTTAAGTTAATATTAAGTACTATTAATATCAATATTTTTATAAAACTGTTTCTTTATTTCCAGGAAATATTATAAATATTTCAAAGTAAAGAAATTTCTCGCAAGGTGGCAACACTAAAAGTAGGCTACTAAAACGTGAACATTTAGTTGAATTTTCAGTTATCGCAGCTAGAGGGCACTACGAGTCATTTGAAACATTTAATATTTGTCCACCATTAAAAAGCTTTTTACGTAATTTCCAGTATTTTTAAATTTGTTTCTTCTGATTTTAATAGAATTATTTTGAATTGATTATTATTGCTTAAAATATTCTTTTAACAGTAATTACTGTAATTACTTATTTAACAGAGTGTTTAGTATACAGGGTCGTCCAAAAGTCTGGATTCACGTGGATTTTGAGTAAACTATTCACTTTTTTGGAAAACTGAATTCTGTATCTTGAATGGGAATAAAATTGCAACTCAATAGTATTTTTTATTTCAAAAAAATTGTTTATAATTTTGAGATAAAGTTAATAACAATGTTTTTTTAAATGGAAACCTACCGTGATTTTTATTTCAGAGAGAGTACTTTCGATAAGAATTGCATTGGCATAGAAATTTTGGCTATAAACCTTACGATTATTGTTTAAATTAATATTAAATTTTCGATCCGAACACTCGTTCGCGCTTGTTCGGAAAATACACGAACGTGTCTTCTCTTACCACGTTTCCAACTGTAGGCATGGGTCCACCCCCTAATAAAGCATTCTATTGAAGGCGTTACGTTTATCTTGAATGATAGCATTTTTTTTTTATAAAATGGGGATCTACCGCGATTACGATATTTAAACGTTATGAGAAAGTACAACGTAGTTTAATAAAAAATAATTTTATGGTCTTTTTCCGTTTTTAGACACTTGGAAGGTCCAAATCTTATCTCATTCTGTTTTTGGTATTACTAGTGTACGTTTACGGAGCGAATTTGAATTTTTATTTTCTGTTTTCTTGAACGTTTTGTTTGTTGTTAATTGTGTTGTTTTGGTATTGACTTTATCTATTATTTTTGTGATCTGTGATTTTGAACAATTTGCGTAAATATGGAACTGGTAGAGAGAGAACGGATAGAAATTCTAATTATGGTGGGATACGGCGACAAAAAGCGATCACATCAAGAAGCTTGTGATCTCTTCAATCAACTTCACCCCGAGCGAAACCCAATTTCAAAATCGACTGTTGCAAAAACATACAGAAGATTTTTTGAAAACGGAACCGTCAAGAGTCTCCCAAGATCTGGCAGAACCAAGACAGCAACGAACGACCATGTCGCACAGCTTGTAATGGAAAGGATTATTGAGGAGCCAATCATTTCAACCGAGCAGTTGGCACTATATTATGATGTAAGTGCCACTTCTGTCAAGAGGATATTGAAAAACCAAAGTGCCAAACCATATAAACTGCAACTTCAGCAAGAGCTGACCGCAGAAGATTACGATCGTCGCCTCCAATTCTGTGAATGGTTATTCTTCCAGCAAGAACAAAATTTGAATTTTACAAATATCATCATATTTTCGGACGAAGCAACATTCTGCCTAAATGGAATAGTCAATCGTCACAATTGTCGATATTGGGCGCTGGAGAAGCCCCACTGGATGCAGGAGCACCATACCCAACATCCCGAGAAACTTAATGTATGGGCAGGTATTGTTAATGGGACAATTATTGGTCCTTTCTTCATCCAGGGCAACTTAACTGCTGTATTGTATTTGGATTTGCTAAGGAACCAGATAATTCCAGCGATTCGAAGAATATTTCGAAATGCAATTCCGAATCAAGTTTGGTTCCAGCAAGATGGTGCACCGCCTCATTTTGGTATTGCTGTAAGAAATTACCTAAATGAAATCTTTCCCGAAAGGTGGATTGGAAGGAGGGGAGCCGTGGAATGGCCACCACGATCTCCAGATCTCACCCCATTAGATTTCTTTTTATGGGGATACGTAAAAGGTTTGGTCTATAAAAGTAGACCAAGAAATCTAGAGGATCTGAGAGAGAGAATTGAAGAGACCATGGCGAATATACCTCAGGAAATGTTGAATAATGCTGTCCAAGGTGTAGTTCATCGAGTTGGATTCTGCCAGGAAGTTAATGGCGAACATTTTGAACATTTAATATGATTTTGGTAATATCTAGTTTAATTTCATTGTTTTGTTTGTTTTAATTTTATATTAGGAGTATTTTTTTTTACACGAAATTTTAATTACAATTTTTATTTATATTTTGTGTTTGTTATTTTCCTGTATTACCCCATTTTTTAATAAATAAAAATATCTGTAAAATATTTTTAAAATCAAATTCGCATTCAGTAAGAAAAATGTTTGCTTATTACTAAAGTAAGAAAAATTAGTATAAAAAAAGTTTAAAAAACGAGTGGTCACAAATCATTTTTAAAAATGTGTGCCTTAAGGTCTTATAAAATGGTTTTTTTATATTATTATAAAAAATCATTTTATAGAACTTGAGGCACTCATTGTTTAAAATAACTCGCTTTGCAATTTGCCATTCTTATGGCGTTTTTTAATTAAAAGAAAAACTGATTTCATCGATTGAGGGATTTTTGTGGTAATTGGTATTTTTATTTTTCGTCTTCTTGACACTGCTGTTATTTAAATTGACATAATGAAAGAGAAACTGCACATCCGCAGTTCCGTGGATTGATGTCTAATTAGGACGCCGAAAACTATGACGTTGCGTTTTTAATCATTAATCTAATATTTTATTCTGAGATATTTACTAATTTTTACGCTTCTTTCCTTACGTTTGCCAATTACGTTTCGGATCTAATTTTTATTAAACTACGTTGTACTTTCTCATAACGTTTAAATATCGTAATCGCGGTAGATCTCCATTTTATAAAAAAAAAATGCTTTCATTCAAGATAAACGTAACGCCTTCAATAGAATGCTTTATTAGGGGGTGGACCCATGCCTACAGTTGGAAACGTGGTAAGAGAAGACACGTTCGTGTATTTTCCGAACAAGCGCGAACGAGTGTTCGGATCGAAAATTTAATATTAATTTAAACAATAATCGTAAGGTTTATAGCCAAAATTTCTATGCCAATGCAATTCTTATCGAAAGTACTCTCTCTGAAATAAAAATCACGGTAGGTTTCCATTTAAAAAAACATTGTTATTAACTTTATCTCAAAATTATAAACAATTTTTTTGAAATAAAAAATACTATTGAGTTGCAATTTTATTCCCATTCAAGATACAGAATTCAGTTTTCCAAAAAAGTGAATAGTTTACTCAAAATCCACGTGAATCCAGACTTTTGGACGACCCTGTATATTACAAAATGAAAGAAATTTGGATTGGAAAAGTATAAAATTATGTATTTTTGATTTTTATAAATTTCTCAATTTGACAGTTGATAAAGTATAAATATGACCACATTCAATATTCAAGTAGTCTAATTTATTTTTACTCTATATAAACTAAGCAATAATAGAAATCCAAATGAAGCTGATTTATTTATAAATATTAAGTGATAATTAGAATAGATTCTAATATATCAAACAGGGAAGCAACAATTCCTTAACTATAGATAAAACTGCAAGAGTCTTAGGTATCTCTTATTATAATACCTCTGCTTATTGTTGTATTCTGTAAGTACCCTAACAGAATATTCCGACCAATCAGCCACCGATACGTATATCTTGAACACACCCTAACGTTGCTTGGGGTATTTAACTCCACCTACATTGCTTACGTACTTAGTAATCATTTATTGGACTACAGTCACCTTTTAGAAACATCCCTCTAACAATAATTCCGGTTCAGGATTGTCTATGATTGTAAACAATTATATACCTACAATTAAATAAAAGATGGAATATTCCGACTAATATTACTATTACAGTCTAATTTATATGTCAGTCGACTTGTGGCACATGAAATTATATAGTCTCATTCAAGCGTTACTGTCGTATAGCATGCTATGACAAATAGTTTAGATAAGTTAATTATTTACGCTTATGTTTGAAGGTTTGACATTATTTGGAATTTTGATGTTTTAATAACTGGATTATATGTAGAAAAGTAAAATCATTCTTGTTTTAAATTACTAAATTATTACTAAGTGACTAAAAGATACAATGTTAGGTAACAATAATTACATTAAGTAAATATTGGAATACTAAATTAATTAAAAATTAACATTTATGTAAGTAAACTCTTATCTACTTACTACAGCGATGAATGTACTGAAATAAGTAAAAAATGTACAGAGGCATGTTATGTTTCTACCTCTTATTCCAAAAGGGGAGAGATGAAATTTTGAACAGACCCCCAACCCAAATTACCTACAAGCCATAACTGGCGATATTAACTTTGGGCGGTAAAATTAAAATTAAATATTTATCTGACATGAAATTTGTACCAAATTAAATTGTATGTAGATTCTTCCGAGATAAATGCACAGTTAAAGCAACAGTATGGTAAATATAGTATTCACAACACATGAAAGTACCCAAATAAATTTTTTCAACAAAATACTGGTTTTATTTATTATTTACGCTATCTTCTGAATCGAAGTCAGTTACAATATATCTTATCTTTCGAAATCCCTGTCTTTATTTCACCATTTTCAGAATGGTTAACGCTTCTTACCCAAATACCCTAGGGTTGCTTTCGTAAATATTTCATTCCACTTTTCTGTCATACTTTATATACATGGTGACTCAGGGTGAGTTATCTACGCGGGGATGGCAGATTGTGCCTTTATGAGAAAAGATATTTTGAAGCGGTTTTCTTCCAATAATAGTCACTTATTACGAACACATTACAGAGTGTTCCATAACTTTGTGGCAGACCAGTTATTTTTTTTTAATTGGAACACTATATATATTATTACATTTTTGTATTCCCCGTATATATATTAGTCATAAAGTTATAACACACTATAGGCCTAAAAGTTAAGGTTTGCGACTTATGGGCTCACATATACCGGAGCACCTAAAAGTAGGGTCACATTTAAGATTTTTTTTCGTGTATAAAAATGCATTTTTTTTAAAAACCATGATATACATTTTGAAGTATGGCATTTATTATAAATTGTGTGAAAATCGGGTTCGAAAATTTCGAACGGTAAAAAAATTACAGTCGTTTTCCTGGGTTGGGTTTTTATCGACAGCGTTCGCGGTACCAGACGTGCCTCTGCCATTTCTTATCTCAAAAAAAAATATTTTCTCAAAGCAGATAGACAGAACTACTAGTACTTATCGAGCCGGAATTTGAGAATCAATTTTTTCGGGTTATGGCAGTCATTTGAATAAAATTGGCGGTTTTTCGCCTTAAAATTGTTGAGTAATTATGACAAAAAAAAAAAACTATGCCAAATATCGAAAAAATGGCTCGATAAGTACTAGATTATTGTGTGAAGCATAACTGTGCAAAACTTGATCCCGATCGGTTCAGTAGTTGCGGAGATATTTCTGGTACCGATTTTGAAAATACTGTTTCGAGTAAAACGCGTTTAAAGTTTTGATTCCACTTTACAATGCAATAATTGGTTTATTTTTAAACTTACATGAAATCATTGATTCCTGGGCCATATGACGGATCTTCCCTCGACGTTGCTGCTTCCAATAAATCTTTTTTTTGCTGTGTCAACCTCGTTCTTGCTTCTTTTGACGCCCTTGTCGCAGAGCGCTCGGCAAACCGAATGCGTTGTGTATGTACAGATTCAGCCCAATAATATGCATTTCTCCCGGTCTTGACGGCCAATATTTGCAATATACTTCTCACACCCTCAGGATGGTATAGCTAAACTAATGACAAAGGCCGCGTCTACCTGCGCCCCGACCGTTATTGAATTCGTTGCTTACCCGGTCAGATACAAAACGCTATAACTTCGTCATAACTGCGAATTTCCTTGTGAAATTTTCAGGGCAGACACTCGAAGAATAGTACTTTCGAATGAGCATCGATTTTCCCGATTTACCCAAGTATATGTGATCCCTTATTACCATTTTTCTGAAAAATTCAATGTTTTTATAAAAATATATTTCTTGAAAATGACGTATTAGATGGACACTATTTTTGGTATAGTTGCTCACAATAAAAGGTCCTAATGCAAACACATTTTGTTTTTCTTGCAATACTTAATTAAGGCCAGAAAACTGGATTAAAGTGACATGACATATTCCCGTGGTCCTTGCATATTTAAAAATAAGAATAATATTAAAAATTAGTTTAAGTGTTGAAGAAAACATTAAATTTAAGTTTAAAGAATGTTTAGTGAAAATTACAACATCATACAATACAAATAGCACAAGGATATGATGGGTTGCATATATAAAAGAAAAAAAATATGATTTATTTATTGTTACATTATAGGTAAGATAAGCATTAAAAATTAAGTATTAAATAGGTACAAAATAAGTCTAAGTAATATATTCCTTTTGTAGAAAAAAATAAACAGGAGGTGTGATTTGTGTACAACAAAACGCAACCTAACTTTTCACAAGGAGTGAAAATAGTTTTAAATATCTTAAGTAATAGATCTTTGTTTAAAGACAAAAAGGTACTAAAAGCTAATAAAAGAGAGTGTCATTTAAACACTATAAAACTATATGAACAGGTTCACATTCGTTATGCACGAGACGAAAATATGACAGAATAAATAATGTGAATATAAACGTGCACAATGTGACAAATTTTATAAGAGATATTTTAATAAATCATGTTTAAAGAATATAAAAGTTACCTCAAACTTATGACTATAAATAAAAAAGGATATAAGTAAAATATTCTAACATGATATGGTCAGCAATAATGTTTTATATAAACAACAGCTGAATGAATAAGAAAATATACATCCATGAACTTGTATGTGTAGCACAGAAGTTTCATAGACTGTGGAAATCTTGTATGGTTTTGAGACCTACAAAAAGAGAAATATAGTATAAACTTTGTTTACAGTTTCTTGCAGATAAATGTATTACTGTGGGAAAAGTCCTGGGTAGAAATGAAAGACGAGGTAGTGGACCCGACTAATCGTTGTAATGTAAGTGATATGGGAAGAAGAATTCCTGTCATCTGCAATGTGTTTCCGATTTTGCCTGGTCCAGACATTTCTAAAAGAAAATTAAGAATTATGTTAGCAAATGGGAAAGGAAAATATGTAACAAATAATGAGAAAGGCAATAAGTCCATGAACAAATACAAGGAGGGACTGTATTAAGAAAAGTACACCTACCGTTGGAGATACAGAACAATTTAAGGAAAGGCTTTTAAATAAGCAAACGGTTAGAAGTGTTGACGTTTGGTGAATGAACTGTCAAAGACAATATGTGCGTGTGTGTTAGTGTGACAACGACAACTTTCAGAAAATGAACAGCAGAGATTTCACCGAAGATGCTTTAATACCTACCTAAAGTTTAGTTAAAAAATGAGGTGTGGCCACCACACGAATTTCTTATACGTATGAGCGTTTCAAACTATACAATTTTAAGAATTTTTTATACAAAACTTATTCAAAATCCTATTCTAGGTACTTTCATTCTCTTAATAAATCGCTATAGAATGCATACTTTGCAAGATATTCGAAAAAAAGTGCTACTCGCTAAAGTAAAAGTGCTACCTCCGGTCCGAATTTTGAAATTTCATGTATACAAAAAATATTGCAAATCCAACTCTAAATACTTTTGTACTCTTCATAAATATATATAGAATGCATAATTTACGACATATTTGCAAAAAATCGCTATTCGGTAAGAGTAAAAGTGTTACTTCCGGTCCGAATTTTGAAATCTTTTTTATACAAAAGATATTGAAAACTATGTTTTAAATACTTTTATATCCGTAACGTACCTGTCTAAAAAGCTTGACTTGCGAGATATTCGCAAAAAACTGATTTTCGATAAGAGTAAAAGACCTACTTCCGGTAGGAATTTAGAAAAACTTTATTAATACAATTTTTCTCAAATTTACTTTTGAGTACATTTGAATTCTTTATAAATTTGTTTAAACTTAGTAATTGACGAAATATTTGCAAAATTCGATTTTTTCACTGAAGTAAACTACTACTTCCGGTCTGCCGTTTTTGCTCAAAATCTAATCAGTTCTCAAGAGGGAGATTATATTCGTAAATACAAAATTTGGAATTGATATCTACAGCGGTTTGACCGCTATCGTGGTCACACGCACACACACACACACACACAGAGAGAGAGAGAGAGAGAGAGAGAGAGAGAGAGAGAGAGAGAGAGAGAGAGAGAGAGAGAGAGAGAGAGAGAGAGAGAGAGAGAGAGAGAGAAAGAGAGAGAGAGAGATTTTTTAAAAACCACTTTTTTGGTATCAGGGCACCTCAAAACGTGGACATCTGCAAAAATCTCGAGGTCGAAAATTTTCATCATCGCAATACTTCCTTATACTACGTGTAAGAAAGTAAAAGAGGGCGCAATGACTGCCGTTGTTCTTTTGTTTCTCGTATAAAATTGGAAAGCAGGAATGAACATGAATTAATTCTTATTTCGAAGTCGAAGGAAAAAGACAATTTTGAAAAGCGAACAAAGAATTCAAAACGTAGGGTTGAATACACTACGATTAGAGGCATAATTATTTAGTTTGTATTAATATAAAATTTCAATTTTTATTTTCATTTTTATTTAGAGTAATTTTCTTTTGATAATTTTTATATTTGAATATGGAGATGCCTAAGGCAGAGTTTGAAGAAATATTTGATGAAACAAAGTAAGTTGTTGAATTGTAAAGGATTATTAATGCTGAAATGAGTTTCTAAGAGTACAACGTGAAAATGTTTATTCTAGTATAACATTGAGCAGTAAGAGTTAAATAGATATTATCCTGATAAATAATAATTCATTAGTTTTTTTATAACACAGAAAGGATCATTAATGGTGTTGGGTGTTTCGGAGAATACGACGTGCGAATGTTTATTCTCAAATACATTATCAGGCATCATTAATTCTCGCATTTATCATTGATTTAAATTTCAAAAAATAATATACCTATTTAAAAAGGGGAATATTTCTGTGTGGCAGGTATTGAAACGCTAGCAACAATGCGTGCGAATGGTTGCGGCTAGTGATCAATTCGGGCCAATCTTCGAACATTAACCATTGCGAACTTCTAGATTATCAGGGCATTACGTGCAAATATAATGTTTCTGGTAAAATAGAATTAGCTCAATATTAACCTATTGGGAACCGAGTTTTTCGTTGCTTAAAACAGGAAAAATATCTCATGACTACTATTATAAATATATACATATATATATATATTATAAAACACTATAACCGAAAGATGGTAGAAATGTTTTCTTACAATTACGTGTATTATAAATTTTAATGTGGATATAGTATAGCGATGCTATCAATAATTGATATTCTAATAAGAATATACAAATATGATTTTTATATAAACTTAGACTTTTCTTTAACAAAAAATTTTAACCTTATCCCATAAAAATACTAAGCAAGAGATTTACCAGGAGACAGAAAGGGCTGAATACACTGCTAGAACTCACAAGTACTTACAAAGTACGTGCTGTTGAGGAATAAGTTCATATATCGAATAAAAAAAAATATATTATCTATTAGCATTCAATAAAAATCATTGTACGTACAGCATAAATAATATAGTGCCCAACGTGTGTCTATGGTCATTATTTTAATAAATGATGCTGGTACAGCACACAGCAATATGTTTGTCTAAAAGTGATTTATTTTCAAATGGAACATTCTATATACCGGTATGAATTGCTTACTAAATTTTGCACCAAAAACAAGTTATTATTTTAAAAGTGACTATTACTGAGCTATAGTCGTTTTCTGATATAATTTCGCCAACAAAATTACGTTTTTAGTTTTCAAAGTACAAGTAAGCTGTGGACCTACTGGGTTTTCTTTTAAAAGTACAGTTACAAATAAAAGCATTTTTGGCAAAACTTGATCTAAAATCTGATCGGAATTTTTGATTATTAAGAAAAGTTGTTTTAACCAAGAAGTTTTTTTTTGTTATTGATAGTGTCAGTGCGACTGTAATACATTTTAGTAATGGATCGCAGAACAAATTTGTCAGTGGAGAAAGCATGTAAAAGCATTCACTTTGCTGGATATTGGCTGGGATATTCGATGCGTCATGTTGCTAATGAAATAAAATGAAAACATTCCAGCTTAAGTCGCATGGTTAGACTATTTAACGAGACAGGTTCTTACTTACGAGGTCCGGGACGAGGACCAAAACATGTAATACATGAGCGTTTTCTTAGATAATCCGCTCTCAGAAACAGAAAAAATGAGCTCGTATCTGCTCGCAATCTTCTTGTATCTTCCCGAACGATTTGATGTCACTTAAATGAAGCTGGATTGGCAAGCAGAAAAGAGGCCAAAAAAAACCTCCTCACCAGAAAGCACAAAATTCAAAAATTGCGTTTTGCGAGAAATCATCAAGATTGGACTCTGACTGGAAAACAGCTATATTTTCAGACAAAACGAGAATTTGCCTTAAATCTCCTAATGGACGTGGGCATGTCTGGCGAAGGCCACGAGAGAGATTTGATAGTTGCAATATCTCTCCAAGAGTCCCGTTGGGTGGTGGCTCTGTAATGTGTTGGGGAGGCATATGTTTCGATGGCCGCACAAAGTTGGTCCCTATAGCTGTTGGGTCAATGAATGCAGATATTATCTTGAACACATCGTTATTGCCCATGTAATGCCATTTGCTCCTTTTGTGGAGCCGAATTTCTGATTTATGCGGGATAATGCTCGTCCTCATGTGGCCGGGCAAGTTATTCACTACTTAAATGCTGTTGTTATTCCGATCATGGAATGGCCAGCCAATAGTTCTGACATCAATAGAGCATTTATGGGACGATATTAAAAATAGGGTTCAACGTCGTACACCTCCACGTGCCAACCACAATCTACTGACAGACGCAGCAATTCAAGAATGGGAAAATACTCCTCAAGAAGTCGTTCAAAATTTGATCTCCAGTATGCCAAGACGCATGGAAGTAGTAACTAGAAGTAGGGGAGGATACACACGATATTAGAATAGTTCTATAGTCCATAAATTCTATTGTTTTCGTTTGTTTTTTGTTTACATATTTGCGTTGTTTTCAAAAAAAAAAAGTTTTTTTTAATAAAAAATGATTAAAAATAGCGCCATATTTTACTGATTTCATTTACAAGCTACTAGACAGTACCTAACAATAATTTTCATGAATTTCTTTTTTGCAATAATATTCAGTATTGTAATTATACAAGTTTAAATCAGTAGTGCGTTAACTTTGTGCATGAGTTTATATGTGTTAATCGTTTAACTAAATCCAGTAATTGTATTTTTAAGTTAGCTCTGACATAATTAATATTATTATTGGTAAGCCATGCGTGAATTTAATTTTTAGTGACCGATGATGTTGAAATTTTATTTTTAATAGTACTACCTTAAAGTCATGGATAGTTTTTCAAAACTTACAAGAAGTTGATGTTCAAATCAGTATAAAAAATTGTCTCTGTTCATGTTACCAGGTTAATTCAATAGGTACTATTTGTCGGATATATGAATTACTCGTTTTTGATAAGAATATTCCAAGAAAATTGATTTAATTTATATTAAATCGAAATACCAATCAATAATGGAGAATTTGGAAAGACGGACGTCATTTATTAATCGTAACTAAATATACTTACAGGTATCACACATGTTCAAATGCCGATAATACCTATATATGGTGCATGTACATGAACAGTGTAGAAATTCATTTAGCTGCTTACATGAATACCCTGGGGGTTATAAAGTTCAAAATTAATTATATATTGTTGCAAGGAATATTCATTTTGAATAGAATGGTTTAACGCGGGGCAGAGAGTAACTTTTAAATATGTTTCTTATTAATCAGCACAATATATACACTGCCAGTTGTTAAAAATGCGACAAAAATATGAACAACAAAATTTTGGATTAATTTTCTTTCTAATGGAGCTTTAAATTGTTCCATAAGCATGAGTTATTTTTATCTCTTACATATTATAATAATACATCAAAACTGAATAATTTATCTAATGAAAGACGTGACTTTTTTCGAAAATTGGGTTTTCAGCTTTTTTTTCTGCAAAAGTTTATTGAAATTTCATATATACTATTAATAGTTTACCCATTTGATTCTTAAGAATAGAATAATGTCGAAAACGGTTTACATACTAATTACCTATAATTAAGTAAATATATAATTTAAATGTTTCGTAATGTCCTTTGTCTATTTTTGTTTAACTTCTTTTAATTGCATCCTTGCGTTACAAGAACAATACTTTCTTTATTGCTTTCACTAAGAGACATAAAGTTGGCTGCAGCTGTGACATCACTCAAAAGATAATACAAGACAGTAAAATGTAACAGCACAGCAAGTCTAACAACTTTATTTCCTAGATTAGAAACTTTTATATACCATTAATTTTATAGCAGACGATATGCGATGTACGATACATTTTTTATTGTTATATATCAATATAACTTTGGACGAAAGTAATTCATAGGTATACAGGGCCCTGCAATAGTGGGTCAGGCTTCCATATCTCGTCTACGAATTACGTTGGGAATTTTATTCATGTCAACTTATACCCTATACTAGGCTTTATCACAGAAGAATATTTTTAGTAATGGTGTACTTCCGGTTGTACTGGAAGCAGATACCAACTTCGTTGTTTTAAATGGAATATCTTAAGTACGTATTAATGTACATTTGAAATACAATGCAAATAAATTTTTTTTCGAATAGATCAAAACATTGTATTAATATATAAAAGATTCATGTTCATTCATATAGATAGATAAGATAGAGTTTGAGAACTTAGCATGTAATTAAGTAGGGTAAATTCGCCTGTAACCAGTCACCATCCAATAGTAGGTCACTGGTCAGTTTTTTCAAGAATAACTTAAAATTTAGGCAAATATTAAGCTACTTCACTACACATCTGAAATCTTACGTCTTCATACAGTGCGAATATCAATTTCTCATTCTCGTAAATATAAATATTTTATTCCTGTAATTCGCGCGCAAAATATAAGTGTCGTGTGCTGATTGGAACACCGAGATATTTAAAAAGTGTAAACTTAGGTAGTCGGAAATATATAAGTAAGTCAAATTTAACTTATTATTATTAAACCCGTTTCGGGTTTTTGGGGATGAACAGAGTTTGAAATAACTTCTATTCGGCCAAAAAGGCCCGATTTATTAACTTTGAAGTTAAAAAATGCACTGGTACAAAGATTTACACCAGTATCTAGTAGTAGGACCCCCTAGGTCGACCACCAGCACATTATTCAAATTTTATTTTTATCTTTTTCATACTTACCTATTCAGATACATGTTCGTCTCAATCGCAATCATATACAGTTTTACAAGATGAAAATGTTTCGCAACATTGAAAGCAACTGCCGACCACTAACATAGACGTCAAATGCAGATTTTTCCATTTGTCAGCCAGTTAAATGAAGAAGCAATTGAAGCTATAGATTTGGCTATTGAATATAAAAATGAATTAATGTGCGGTAAAATGTTAATGGAGAGATTATGAAATTGAATGATCAGGAAATGCGAGTTTTGCTGTATAAATATTTTGACAAGGTTGTAGACTTGAGAAGTAGCAGCAAAAAATTGGAAATGCAAGTGGTTGACATAGAATGTCAGAATGAAAGTTTAGTAAACAACGTTCAGGGTTTAAATCATGCACTTCAACAAGTACGTTTAGAAGCAGAAAGAAGAATAGTTTCTTTGCAACAACAGCATGAAGATAAGCTCCATGTTGTAATGCGACATTTGGCTAATGAAGGTGAAAATGGACATGTAGTGTCAAGGGTTTTAGAAAGATCTAAACAGACTGCTACGGGCGCGGCGACGGCCCGTCTTGCACGGCACCACAGCCGCCTTGTATGCAAGCCTCACCTCGCAGGCACGACCATGCCCGCCTGGTTACTGCTCCTCACTGTTGCTGCTGTTGCTGCACTACTACGAATTCCGCCGTTTTTGTATCTTATTTAACAATAAGTCATTTTCAGTGCTTTTTTCGGAACAAAAATTTGAAATTACTCATCTTCAGAATATGGCAAACCATCAAATACGAAAATTCTTTGCATATTCAGAGAATAATATGCAAAAGGCTTTGGAAGCAGTACAAAATGATTCAAAAATCCGAGTATCCTACAAACATTTTGATGTTCCTCGAGCAACACTACAGAACCCGTTCAAGGAACGAGCTGCCAACAACAAATAATGGGTACAAATCCATATTTGAGTGTGGAAAGTGAAAAAAAAGTAGCCGACTGGATAATTAGACGAAGAAAACCTTAATAAAGATGGATTGAAACTAGAAAAAATAACTAAAAAATGGAGGAAGAAAATCTAGGAAATGACAATTTAACTAAAGAAAAATAATGGAAGAAAATTTGGAAAACTAACAATTAGATGAAGAAAAACTGGGTAAAGAAAAAGTGGACAAGTAAAATTAGATGAAGCAAAACTTAGCTTGGGCCAAGAATCCGTAGATGTGTTCATAAAGCCTTTGAAGTCTCCCTAAATACTAGAATTTAGGAGAAGAAAATTTAACTAAAGGAAAAATTAGTGAAAGAAAATTTGGAAAACGAACAATTAGATGAAGAAAGACTGGGTAAAGAAAAAGTGGACAAGTAAAATTAGATGAAGCAAAACTTAGCTCGGGCTAAGCATCCGTAGATATATTCATAAAGCATTTGAAGTATCCCTAAATACTAGAACAATCTAATCATCCACGAGCGCCATATCTGCCAAAGTATAGAGATTATATTATATTGACAGAGAAAGATAGGAAGAGGAGAAAAAATGAAAACACGGAAAGAAAATGAATCTGAAACCAAAAAGAACACAACATGGAAGAAAAAAGCTCTTACCAAAATAAAAGGAAACCAAGAACCAAACGTGCAACTAGCAGAAGCGAAGCAGAAGTGTGATGTCTCCGAAGAAGAATTGTACAGTGACGCCGAAGACGAAGGTGACGAAAATGTTGGATGTGATACTTGCTCAAGGTTGTTTCATTTAAATTGTACTAAGCTTGTAGGACAGTCATATGAAGATGCTAAAAATCAAGATTTCTCCTGCCATTTCTACTGACGATGAATAATTTACAAAGCATTAAAGTATTGAATTTTTGTATATACAAATACCATGACAGATTTAGATATCTAATTGTTCATTTTTTTCCTCAAGAGTTCATTTCTGTTTCTTGTGAATCAGAAAATAATGTTATTTCTTTAAGTTATATGACTACTAAAGATTTATTAATGTTTTTTTGTTACCTTATTTATAGAGAATTTGTTTTTAGTTTTGTATTTAGTCGAAAAGAGGGCACAAAAAGTTTATACGGACCTGGTAAGAATTGACTAGGCCGACAACTGGTGTACCAATGGCTGATTACCGGCGTGTAAGTGGCCGACTACTGACAAATATGTTCTTTGTCAAAGGAATCAAAAAAGTAAAATATGCTTTATCCTAAACATTCTGTGTCTTATTCTTATACCGTAATTCAAAATATATGTTTTACTCTCAAGAATAAATTTTTAATACAATATGGAACGCCTCAATGTTATTAAAGCTGAAAGATGACGTTCATCAAAAAAGGTCGACTACTGGCGAATTCACCATATGTAGATTAAATACAGCATCACTGACAATGATAGTTAGATCATTGCAATATGTAATATGTTATTTAGTATAGTATAGTGTGTATAAGTGTTTGTAACTGTGTTATTATTGAATACATTGTATATTATTAAAAACGCATCACTCCATCTAATTGTGTTAGATTAATAAATGTTCAATCCTTTAACGCGGAAAGAGAACGTGACAACAAGTTGACATATGAATGAAGTTCCTAACTTAATTCATAAAGAAGCTATGGAAGCCTGACGCACTATTGCAAGACCCTGTATAATATTAGTATATTTTGCTTTGTCAGAAATATATTTTTAATATTAACATCACGCCTTCAACTTCCTTTCCTATATTTCATATCTCTAGTATAGACGAATGAATATATATATCATCATCGTATCAATACGATTTTTGATTTTCTTGGTACTGCTATAAATTCTTCCCGAGGTAAATTGATTTTAAATTGTCGACTCATAATTTCCAGAGCTGGTATAAAATACGATAGAGGGAAATCCTGAATGTGCCGTTTCAGCAAATCAACGCAGAGATTTGCTGACTGCCGATTCTGATGTTCAATATTTTGCTGGTATCACATTTATTAAACAGGAAAATGTTTTATATAATGTTGACGGTAGGGTACAGATATTTTCGCGATTTGATTAAATTATTTTTTCTCGCTATATTTTCATCAATATTATACTGTTAGTTTATATTATTTTATATAAAATCAAGGTATGTAGTTTGTGATTACGAGGAAAGTTCACTAATTATTGTCGCTAACATAGAAGCAAATAACTAAGAACAACGAAACAATTTTATTGTTCAACGTAATCCCCAGAAAGGTTAATCATTCCATTATCTACTTATTTAGAACCGTTATCATTTCATCGTCGGAAAAACGGTTTGCCCGAATATGTTCTGTTAATTTTTGGAACAGATAGTAGTCACTAGGAGCCAGATCGAAAGAATAGAAGCAAAAATTTTACAGACAAGCATTGTGAATGGCAGCCACTGGAACACAGCTTTTGTGTCGTAGGGAAACAGCACTCCTCGTCTAAATTTTCCTCTTTGTTGCTCTTTAATGATGGCCTCCCGAACTTTTAAAATTAAGTTTGCCTAATATTCACCTATTACTGTACACCCATGTGGTAAAAAATTGCCAAAAATAACACCCTCAAGATCACAAGAAGGTGAGCCCATATTTTTTTTCAGCAGTTCAATTGACGCGAAATTTTCGGGAAATGGGGAGGGGGGGGGGGCTTATACTGCCATTCCATATTTTGCCTTTTTGAATCTATGTCAAAGTGATGAGTGATGAGATAGTTGCATCTATTGTACAGAATTTTTGCAGGAAATCGTTTGTTTCTCCGTTAATCATCGCCAAATTCATCACAGCGGTAACTTCTGATCTGACGTTAACATTTTTGGTACCCAACGTGCAGACACTTTTTTGAAACCCAATTCAATGTGCGATATTTTTTCAATTCTTAAAACTGAAAAGCCACATGTCTACGCTATAAACCGCTATTCTTCTATCGTTTAGTACCAACCATATCACGAAACAAATCAATATTATCGTCAGTAATCAAAGTTTTGGGAAGACCAGCAACTGGTGCATGTTTACAGGTCTTTCTTTCGACTTTAAAATTACGTGACCAATTAATAATTTCTTGATTGATATTTTCAATCATCCATTTTTGTTCAATAACGAACACGTCAAAGTAATAAACTAATATTTTGTATATGCTCAGAGACACAGAAACGATATTTTACATTTACTAACGCCAAAAAAATAACACTTCGAATGATAATAGTTTTTGATATGTCATTCAACTAATAATAATTGATGAACTTCCCTCGTACTTACTTCATAACTGAGCAAAAATATTTAAAATATACTGGGATGATTTGAGAGAAGGTAAGTTTCAAAATGGCACACTTGAATTATGGCAACGATGTATTTTTATTTTTCTTATTTCTCCTTTATATCATTCCCCCCCCCCTTTCAAGCCATAGTCGGGTTTTTTTGATATTAAGATCTTTCATTTTTTCTTTTAAAGTTTTTTGAAGTCGATGCGGTACAAAGACAAAATATTGACAGTGAAAATGGAGTTTTGCGTGACATACCGCAGCATCCGGAATTTTGTAAATTTGAAAATGTAACTATGAAAGAAATTAAAGATGTAATTAAATCTCTAAAAGGTACAGGAGACGTTGCTAGTGATAGTATAACAAGCAGAGTTTTAAAGGACATTTGCTTGGTGTCAGCAAATAGAATACTAGACTTAAGAAATACGTCAATGCAGTCAGGGGTATTTCCTAAATACTGGAAAATATCATATATAGTACCTGTTCCAAAAGTCAATGGGACGAAACTGTGTGAAGAATACAGACCTATAAATACAGTGCCATCATACGAAAAAGTGTTGGAAATGTGCGTTAAAAAACAAATTGATAGTTATTGTGATACAAACAGTATAATGTCATTGAACCAGTCAGGTTTCAAGAAATCACACTCTTGTGAAACAGTTTTGGTCAATATTTGTGATAATTGGTCGAGGGAAATGGACAGTGGCAAAATGGTGCTGGCTTTGTTTTTGGATTTCCGAAGAGCTTTTGAGACCATCGACTGACAATTACTACTGAAGAAATTGGAAGTCATCGGCTTCAAAGGCATAGCTCTGGAATGGTGTCGTTCATACATGACTGACAGATACCAAAGTGTAAAGTTTAATGGGACAACAGCAGGTGTGCGCTCTACTAAATATGGTGTACCACAAGGAACAATATTAGGACCGTTACTTTTTAATTTATATGTTAATGACATTATGCTGAGGACCAAAAACAGTAAATTACATTTGTTTGCTGATAACTCAATGCTGTATGTCAGTGGAAATGATTTAAATGACATGAAGGACAAAATAAATGAAGACTTGTCTTTATTATATAAATGGTTATGTGCCAATAGTTTAAGTATTAATATAAGTAAATCTAAATTTATAATCATTAGTAGTGCATATAAATTAAACACAATTAATTATGACAATATTAATATAAAAATATATAATAATTATTTAGAAAGAGTAAATAGTATAAAATATTTAGGGATAATTATACAAAGCATATTCTAAATAAAATGTCTAATAAAGTAGGTTATTTAAGTAGAATAGGTCAAAATATGTCTACATATATTAAACTGTCTATATATAAATCGCTAATTTCGATACACAATATTGCTCAAGTATCCTCTTTAAGTTAAATAATTACGAAACTCAGCAAATGCAAAAAATACAAAATAGGGCTATGAGAACAATTTTAAAGTGTAACAAATATACACCAATTGCATTAATGCTGAGTACATTGAAATTAATGAATGTGCGACAAAGAATAACGTACAAAACACTGTTATTCATTTACAAGAGTAAACAAGGTGTTACGCCATCGTATATTAGTCAGAAGTTGATTTATATACATGACACACATAAATATAATACACAAATCATCAATGATTTCTTTATTGAAATAGTAAATAGGTCATCAACGGCTAATAATGTTTTTGTTAATGGGCTTAAAATGTTTAACAGTCTCCCGTATGACATAAAACACTGTAATAATTTAAATAGGTTTAAGAGACAACTGTCATTGCATATTTTAGAGACATTTATATAAATAATGTAAGTGTATGTAAATAGCGTATTGCTAATAAAGATATATTATTATGTTTTTTTTATAACGTGATACTTTTGGATAAATTGGAGATCTTGGGTTTTCGGTAAAAGGCACTCAATTTTATTAAGTAATACTTATCGGATAGAATACCACGTGTAAAATGCAAACGGCCTAAGTGGCAGTATATTAGGATGCCTGGCTGCGTAATCAAAACTATAAAATTATAATAACTACAAAATTAAAATTGTTTCCAAAAATCTATACGCACCTACGTGGGACTTATCTTATCACTCGGTCTGCCGACGCACAGTGTTCAAGAAAAACTTACGTTGTCTTTGTCTTTTCATTAGCGTAGTATATATTTACGGTTCAATATTTGCAACTTTTCAGTAATTTCTCATTTAATATGAAAGCCCCCAAATTGTTAAGTGTAAGTATATGAACGAAGCAGACCGTGGCAATAGCAAAATTTAAATTCAAAATTATACTTAAATCTCATCCCTAAAACAACTGTTATATTAAACGGGGCTTTAAAACAGGATCAATTGGTCGATAAAAGATGCTATAGGGATCGGGAATGTTTGCCTAAAATTCAGGTCTTTCGAAACTCTTCAGCTAGCTTTAGCTGAACCTTACACGCCACTAAAAGTATTAGGTAACGAATAACGTTTTCATTACGAGCTTGCTGCAGGATCTTATTTGAAAATACAGAGTAGGGTAATGTACGGAATCCTACCTCCAGCCCACCGCCTCCACCAAAACCGACGCACGACAGGGGTTTGAATTTAATACCGGTATTAAAACAGAAGGAATTTGTACTATTTTGAATCAATGTTTAATGATAACAACGCAAGCAGGGATTTATTCGCGGCTTCTGAATTCCTAGTCTATCCATGTTACGTACGATATACTTGTAAAGGCTTGCACATTGTTTATAATTGATCTTTTTATTATTTGGTTTTGAAATGCAGATTCCTGTAAAGCTTATGTTAATATACAAAGGGACGTTTTTAATGAAAAAGAGGAGACAAAATAAAAATACATCATTTTTATTTTTCAATATATTTATTTATTTGCAACTCCAATACATTTTCATATTTCAATTAACTTGCGTATACTTATCTAAAAATTGTTTAATCGCAATTCTTCTTTAATTTTAGGGAACAGATAAAAATTGCTAGGAACCAAGTCTGGAATATAGAGTGACTGATATAAGATATCGAAGGCTACTTTATGCAGGTCAATCAACGCAACACGATTCTTGTGGACGGGTGCTTTGCGAACAGGACACCTTTCGTCAATTTTCCAGTACTTTTTTCTGTAATAACTTCTTTTTATTACTCTAGGATCAAAGCTTAATATTCTTCAGTTATAGAAAGGCCCTCATCTTCATATTCAATTAGTAACATTCTTTCTGAATCCTAAAAAGCAGCCGCTATTAGTTTTTTGCCGAATGTAACACCTTAAATTTCTTGGGTGGTGGGGTGTTTTTCTATGCAACTACACGAAATTTTGCATGGACCCAGGTTCGTAATGATGAACAAAAGTTTCATTCCCAGCAAAAATTCAGCTCAATACATCATGCGGATGCTTTACAATTTTTCATTGAATTGATGGTGCTCAAGATGCTTCCTTTGAAGTTAAACATCGACAAATGCTGCTTTATATCTTTTACCCAAAAACGCAGTGGATTTTGTTAAAATTATTCTATTGACAACATCGCAATCAACCGCAAAACGAACGTCAGTGATCTCGGAGTTATATTTAATAAAAAGCTTAACTTCACTGATCATGTTTCCATGGTCACAGCGTCAGAATTTCGAGCATTGGGTTCATTATTCGCACCTGCAGAGACTTTGACGACATAGCTTCAATCAAGTCATTTTTTATGCGTCGTGTGATATCCTATACATGTTGCTTAAAGTCAAACGCAATATGCTGACTTTTATGATTGTTTAGTGCTAATATTTGCTAATTATAATTATTTAACAAAATAATTAGCAAATTATACTTATAAAATTATATTTACAAAATAATTAATAACACATTTAAAACAAATTATAAAAAATGTTGAAGATGGTGTCTTAGATGCTGCAGACATAAATTAATTCTTCCCTTCATGTTTTCAAAAACATTCTGTAGTTTTTCCTGTGTAATGACTAAATCCCATCTTCAACAGTTTGCATTAATTTTCCTAAATTACGCAATCTATTCCTGTAGAAGTCGTCTTTGATCCTCCCAAATAAAAAGTAATCTGGAAGGGTCAAATCTGACGACCTTGCTGGCCATCTACCTTGACTAATAATCGATCTTCTTAAAATTCCCTTAAAAATGTTCTTTGAGCAGTATGAGCCGGAGCATTATATCTTGCTGAAAAAATCCTCTTTCCAACTTATCATCATGGAGTTGTTTCACAAATTGTTGGCAATATGACTTGATGTCGGTCTGCATTGATTGCATGATAGAAAAATATTGGTCCTATTATTCGATGACGTCATATTGCTACCATAATGCCAACTTTTATAGGGATTAGGTCAGTTTCGACAAAGGTGCAAGGGTTTCCTGTTGCCCATGTTCTATAATTTTGGGAAATTACATACCCCGATAAATGAAACCAAGCTTCATCAGTGAAGAAGGTTAGATCTAATGCATCATTATTATTTATATTATCATTAAACCAATTACAATAAGCTATTATTGATTCAAAATCAATAGGATATAACCGATGGAATACCGAAACTTGTATGGATGCATATCGAGGCTCTTCTTTAATGCCTTTGAGCAAGTCGTTTTGCTTATTCCTACAAAAAACTAACTTCTAAATGCACTTTTTATATTATTTACTGTCTGTGCTGATAACTTTCGTAATTAATTCACTTTCTAAACATAAAATAACACATAATATCCTTATAAATAAAATACTTGAAAACTCAGCCATAAACATTAAAGCAAATCCTCCACTTCCGTACTCTACATTAAACCCAGAAACTAATTCAGACTCCCCAGTTACTTCTTTGGACTAACTACTAACCGTTGATGGATGTCATCAACAACTGCTTGTGTAAGAAACAAAGGTTCTTCCTGTTGATTTGCTATTAAAAATACTTTTTTCGTTGTTGCAAATCTATCCAATACTTCTCTCTTATGTTGGATAAAATATCATGCTCCTGGGTCGACATGGAGTCAAATCGGTAAACTGTTTTCCTCTTTAATAAGACAAACACAGAAACCTAAAATGATCAAAATGATAAAATATCATGCTCCTGGGTCGACATGGAGTCAAATCGGTAAACTGTTTTCCTCTTTAATAGGACAAACACAGAAGCCTAAAATGATTAAAATACTCCAAACAAACTTAGGGAGAGCGCGAGTGGCACATGACATAGCAGATCTGGTTGCTCGCGAAAAAAACATAGATTTATTAATTATAAGCGAACCAAATGTGAAAATCACGCGAGGAAAAGGATTTGTTAGTGACACCGGGAACGATGTAGCAGTGTACATTAAAAACAAGAATATAGGGATCATGAATATTATACGCTACGCAGGATATATAAGAATTGCAATGAAGGATTGGGATATCTACTGCTGTTACTTCTCGCCTAACAGGCTCCTGGATGATTTTAAAGACTATGTAGATGGAATGATGAACCTAGCAAAAAGTGAAGCAAAAGAGGTTATCATATTAGGAGACATTAACTCCAAGTCGGCATATTGGGGATCCCCAATAACGGATAACAGAGGGCGGTTACTGGAAGAATGGATTGCGGAGTTGGACGTAGTCGTGATTAATACGGATTCGACCCCAACTTTTGAGAGGGGAGCTTCTGCATCATTCATAGACGTTACCTTTGCCACAATGAAAGTAGCCAAAAGACATAAGGAATGGATGGTCCTGGAAGGAGAATTTTACACATTACATAATCATATTCATTTTGGAATTAAAGACAAGGGGGGGGGGGAATGTGATACTGGGTCGTATGGTAGGAAGCTATTTGACGAGATTAAATTCGGAAAGCTGATAAAGGAGAAGGTAGTCTGCAGGGGGATAAATACTATACAAACCATTATAAAGGATATAAAGGACGCAACAAAACAAAGCTTAGTAAAATGCGACAAAGAAAGACGTCAACAGAAACCCTACTGGTGGACTGTGGCAATTGAAAAAAAAAGGAGTGATTGCCTGAGCCAAAGAAGGAAAAGCCTGAGAGCCAACAGATCTACAAAGGTAGACGAAACGACAAAGAACAGAATAGCGGAGCAATACAGAGCACTCAAAAAAGAGCTAAAACTAGAAATCTCCAAATGCAAAGGAGAGGCATGGCAAACATCGTGTCGGGCCTTAGACAAAGACACATTCGATGATGGATATAAAATAGCGATGAGATATATGGGCAAGCTAGAACAACCGTTTAACATCGCGGACGATAAGAAAGTGGAAATTACGAAGGGACTTTTCCCCCAAACAACAAAAGTGTGGGAGGAAAGTAACGAAGTCACAGAAACACCGCAGCTATTTACGGATGATGAAATCGAGAGAGCGTGTAAGAAAATGAAAGCAGCAAGACCTCCAGGCCCGGACGGGGTTCCGGCGGAGGCTGTAAAGTGTCTGGTGGCTGCCTGTCCTAGGGCAGTGAGCGAAGTGATGAACGATCTCCTTGTACAGCAAAAATTCCCCAAACAATGGAATGAAGCGAAAATAACGTTGATCTGGAAAGGAAAAGGCACACAAGAGCCAACAGATTACCGACCAATACGTCTATTAAACACAATGGGGAAACTCTATGAAAGGCTTGTAAAGGAGAGACTCGAAATGGAAATAATGGAAAGGGGTGGTCTTTCCCCAAATCAGTATGGCTTTACCAGGGGGAAATGCACCATAGATGCTGTGAGGGCGGTTGTCGGTAAGGCCGCGGGCACAGACAGAAAGTGGGTAGCGTTGATCGCATTGGACGTTCGAAATGCATTTAATTCTGCAACTTGGAGTTTAATAATTAAGAAACTGAAGGACTTAGACGTACAACAGTATTTGATAAAGATCGTGGAGAAATACTTCCAGGAGAGACAATTAGTATTACTAGGGAAGAGAAAATAGAGATTACAATGGGAGTGCCGCAGGGTTCGGTGCTTGGGCCTCTCCTATGGAATGTACTGTATGACGAAGTACTGAGAACGGATGTGGGAAAGGGTGCAAGCTGTGTAGCTTTTGCGGACGATCTGGCTGTCATTATTGAAGCGGATGATGAACAAGAACTGGTTTATAAAGGCAACGACGTATTGAGAACTATCGCTAGATGGATGCGAAGACACAACCTGGCGTCAGCCCCAGAAAAAACAGAGGCAGTAGTGCTCAAAGGAGGGAGGAACAGGAATAAAGTGCAGTTTAGATTGCTGGGTCAAGACATCCTCACCAAAAGAACCATTAAATACTTGGGAGTGATTATTGACGACAGACTGAAGTTTGGGGAACACGTGAAGTACAGTGTCGCAAAGGCCGAAAAACGCATGTCTGCCCTGACCAGGATAATGCCCAACGTGGGGGGGGGGGGGGGGGGACAAGTGCCCCTAAGCGAATGGTACTAAACGGCGTAATTAGGTCTGTGCTCCTCTATGGAGCACCGGTATGGGCAAATGTCCTAAACATAAATAAATGTAGGAACCTATTTGAGTCGGTCCAAAGAAAGATGCTGATACGCGTAGTGAATGGATATAGAACCATTTCCGGAAGTGCTGTACAGGTAATTGCAGGGACACCACCTATATCTCTGCTCATCGAAGAAAGGGAAGAATCATACATCGAGAGCAGACAGTCCGAGGGACAACACAAGGAAGATTACAGGGAGCAAACGATGGTAAAATGGCAACGAGCGTGGGACGAACACAGAGTTACAGGTCAGTGGACGAAATCACTGATACCAAACATTGCGGAGTGGGTGGAGTGTAGGTTCAGAAGAACAAATTACCACCTTACACAATTCCTCATCGGCCATGGTCATTTCGGAGCATATACAAAAAGGATGGGGATTACAACAACCGATGGATGCATATACTGTGGGGTCCCAGACACGCCGGAGCATACAGTCATGTCCTGCGAAAGGTGGAGCTCCCCCAGGAGTAAGGTTGAGCGAGATATATAAACTAAGTTGGAAGTTGGTAACATAGTCAGTATTATGACAAGTAACAAAATGAAATTTCAAGTCATAAGCGAATACATAGGAGAAGTGTTGCGTACCAAAGAACGTGAAGAAAGAGAGCGGGCGAGAATTTAAAGCACCAACTGACATGTCTGAAGAAAAACAGACAATGTAGATTCCAGCATGTCAGGGAGGCAAGAAGGAGGTGGTTTTGGTGGGTAAGGCAACTGTGAGAGAATGCAGTTCAGTCCCACACTGCCTTGAGCAAGATCTAGCTAAGGCAGGAGCAGGAGCAGGAGCGTTCCACCTCAATAAAAAAAAATAAAAATAAAATAAAGACAAACATTTAATGCTCATTGACCGTTCAAGTACTCATAAAAAAGATACTTTCGACCTTAAGACTGCAGCGCCACCTCTACCTCAAATATGGAAAAATTTGACGAAATGCTATTTGAAAATCTCATATTCATAAAATATATTTGTATATAAGAAATATTCAAAAAACCTAGGAGCAATTTTGCAATATCATGAGTTATTCAACGATGCACTTCTTCATACGTTTGTTTGTTATCCCAGATTCTCTAGGACTTTTATTATGATTATTAATATAGAAATACAATGGATAATATTGAAAGTAAATATTCATTAATCGATAAAAATACTGTATATATACATCTAGTAAAAGAAATAATGTCAATATATATATAAAAGCATTAATATGAACTGAACAATTATGCACCATGTGACGTACACATAGAATTCAAACTTTAAGCTGCATATACGTATAAATAATAATCTTAAATCACTCTCAATCGCCTTCTATTAAATCAAAAGAAAAAAGATACTGTTCAGGTTTTACATGTTGGTACTAACGCCATTATCGCGTCGTAGAGAACAATTTTTATTTTTGATTTGTGATATTTCATCAATCAAGCCCATATTCCAACTTACGACTAACGAAAGGATCATTTAATCATTGACGTTCAACCTAAAACATTAGACAGTAATTTTCTACTTTAATTTTCCTGTAGATATTCGCTTAGTTAACAGTAAATAAAATATTTCCTAAATTTCATAATGATATTTTACAATGTGGTAGACTTTAGATATATGTACGTGAAACACAATTATAAATTACTGTTTGCTAGACATTTGCCTGTATTATATACTCTATATATCTTTACGTACATATTTAAAGAGAAAATATGATGAAGGAACAAAGATAGTACAGCCAGACTTCAACTCAGACCTATATCACATTAAGGGTTAATTTCGTTCTGGATCTCTCCAAAGTGATGATATTTAACGAGTCGTTGCTCGACGGGGCTTATCTCGTTCAGGACGAAATGAGTGCATGCTCACATACACAGAGCGGTAGACGTTTCCTTCAAGAGGCGACCGGATGGCCTTTCAGACAGAGGCAGTTGCACGTCGAGCCGGAAGGGAAGAGACTGTGGAAAATCGTAGCATAGACGCAACTACCGGCAATGATGAATGCAAAGTCTTAATACGTAGATAGTTGATCGGTATATATACATTTATGTTATATATATTGTAGTAATATTTGAGTCTCTATAATAACTGTAAAACTGTATTTTATTTCTATAAACCTCGGCTTAGCTCAATTAATCTAAATATTAATAATTTTACTGCTTTTGGTATGATTTCTTAAAGTGAAAAGATTTTACTGTACTAGTTTATTGTAATGGTGGGGTTATTAAAAATCAATGTCAAAGATTCTAACCTATCTTTTAAAAAATCTAATGTAATACTTATCTACCAAAAACAAATCTTTAAGCTCATATTCTATCTACATATACAAATACATAGCACTATCAATGAAGAAAAACAATATCAAATTAATAAGTGTATATTGACTTGGTTAGAAATACCATGTGTACAAATTAATTCACTTAATAATACAATAGAAAAAATATGCTCGATAAAAATTGCTTAACTACGTTAAAATTCTGTTTATGAAGAATGAGTTTCAACCAAAAACTGAACTTATACGGTGAGTAATTTAATTAATTATTTATTTAATAATCAATAAATAATGTGTTTTCCGATGTTCATATAAATATTAAGTTCACTATGCTAACTTTAATGGATACTATATTCAATATATTCTTTCAATAAGGTATCTTTCATATATATTCCAATATAATCTAACTTTTCTATATATCATTCTATTTTAATTATGATATTCCTGAAATCTTTCGTATTTAAAGTTATTATATTGGTTTTACGTTGAAGATGACCAATGTTTGTTAAAGATTAATTATCAATTTCAATATGTAAATATTTTATACAACCCTAAGTCAAAAATGCATTGTAGTTCTATCAATTCGTCAAAAGAATGTTATTTTCTTTCTCATTAATTTATACTGCCTCGATGAAAACAATTTTTATGAAGTTATAGTAGGGTCCTGGATGTCTCAGCTCCCTCAACACTTGAAGATTGTAGATATTTCCAAATGCTACCTGCTATCGTCTATTGCAGTTCTCGGATAAGATATTTTGATGTACCCTAAAATAAACACACTTCCTGGAGAACAACCCCCGGACTGGAAAACACTTCTCAAGACTTTCTAAACTGGAATACGGTATCAGAAACAATCCTTCTCCAAATGGTTCATCAAAATTGTTAAACTTGCATTATATTCTGGATATCTGGACTGGAACACACCTTTCTAAACTGGATCACGGAATCAGAATCTATCCTCCTCCAACTAATTCATTAAAATGGTTAAACTTGCATTATATTCTGGACTGGAACACTCTTGAAAACCCTTCCTCTTCAAATAGGATCCAAAATGATATACTCACACTGACTCGGATCAGTACCTATTTTATAAATTAAGGGTAAGTTTTTTTAATATATTACCAAAAATCTTCTTTAGATACGTACTCGTTCAATATTAATCACTTAACAACCCAATCCGTTATTAATAATTAGCCTTTGCTTCCACTCAAAGCTGGAAATTGTAAATAATTTTATGTATACGTCGAATTATGCTATATTAACACTTTTATTATTATAATATGTGTAAATTTCGATGTTATTTAAGTAACACTGAAATTATATACCCGCACTCAATTAAGAAGAAAATTATTCTCCCTTATATATTCTAAAATCACCTAGACGATCTCCTAACATTTTTAAATTTTCCAATGAAATACTTCCACATACCTTTAATATTCAATATATTTCTTTTATATTCTCTTTTAAATATTTATATCTATTTAACTTATAGAATACACATTATTTAATTCATTTTACCTTTTAAAAACCCTAATTTCAATACTTTATATCACATTTTTCAAACTTAGATTATATACAGCATGACATGACAAAATCTAAAATGTCACTTCCTCTTGTTCAAAAATAGTCGCGAATCTTAATTCAAGTTTGATTACACTCAAATCCCAATAGATTATTATACTTTACTTTACATATTAACGTTCATTAAACAATGTTGTACAAATTCATAATACATAACATTTTTTAACAATACTAATATTTTTGATTTCTTCCTTTCAGATTCTTCAATTATTATATAGAAGAATGAAAATATAACGTTCCACCGTTATACATAGTGAACCAAAACTTTACATAACACATCATTTATCACTGTAATAATAATTTTTATTAAACTTGCAAACATTTGAATAAACAAACCATGTCAGTATATATAAAAATACTAAATTATTCGTAGTCAATATCTTAAAGAAATACATCTCATATTTCTCATTTTGTAAGTAGCTTACTATATTTTATTAACAAAGTCCCTGCATCCAGATGATTCAGTTTATACATTATATTATATATAGTATTTGACCACTTGGTTGCCTAATTCGGAGGGTATAAATTTCCCAAAATGTAGAATGTATTACCAAAAATTCGCGTAGAAAAAGTTTTCAAATAAGCGTGAAAAAAGACGAAGAAAATATTGGAAAATATTGTTAAGACGTATAGTGTATTTGTGTATGTGTGTAACTTCTACGTAAGTTTTGCTATTTGAACGAGAAATGCTGACCTGTTGCGAATAGGAAACTCTGTTCTCGAACACAAAGAGTGTGCTTACAGTGTATCATATTATGATATTTAACAGCTGATGGTCTAGTGTTCGTATTTGTATGGACCACTGAAGTTGTACCTGGCAAATATTTTATTATTTAATTTTTTTTTTGTATTGTATCCTTTCAAGAAAGAGCATGACTTACAATAATAATGAATTAGTTGATATTGTGTTAATTTATGGTGAGTGCGAATAAAATACTGCAAGAGCTCGGCGACGATATGCGGAACAATTTCCAAATAAACAATTGCCCACGAGAGCTATCTTTGTACAATTAGTTCAACGATTAAGAGATACTGGACGAATTGAACCACATCTACGCGAAGGACGTGGCAGAAGCAATAGAGTATTAGACGCTGAAGAAGATATCATAGAACCTATAGCAAACAACCCAACAGTCAGTACACGACAACTTGCTAGACAGTTTAATGTGTTCTCCGTATGGAGAACGCTGCGAGATCAAATGCTCCATATCGTTATAGTAGTGTACACAGTTTATCGCGTCCGCACAGGATAATATGTTTTTGGAAGTACTTCTGACGAATTGGAATTTATCTTTAGTGTTCCTTCCAAAGGTTTAGTTTACTTCGGTTCCATTAGGCAGAGCTGTGCTAAAGTCATTTCATTTGCATTGTTTTTATGAATAATAACATAAATTTTTGTGCAAAAACCGTTTCTGATATTTTTTGCCCAAAGAATGAGCAAATGTAAGTAATTTTATACATAACTAATGTAATATGACTCATTAATATGTCTTTGTTAATTAAATAAAGATTTGATGAAGGTCTTGAGTTGATTATAGCGTTTTCTTAATAATTTTTTAAAACCCTACTTCTGCCATACTGGTAAAAAGTTATTTTTTTTCAAATATCATAAGTTTAACACTGAATTTTTGTCAAATATTAATAAATACATACAGTGGGACGCGGGGGTTGGAAAAAAATCATTAAAATTTTTGGTTTTGTTTTATGGAAAAACGCTCGGATTGGTCGATTTTTATTTTTAGCTGCGGTTTTTCTGATGGTAAATTGATATACAAAGGCTTGTCCAAAAATAAGTCACATCCATCAATTTTTTTTTTCAAATGGAAAATATGTTTTTTATTTAATTTGTTAATTCTGGATCGAATTCTAAGTATGTTTCATGTATCATGTCGTATATCCAAACTCAACAGTTATCGAGAAATTTACAATTGAACATATCAATAACTGAGACCGTATCCTGTAAAATTTATTTCACTCTGTTGTCTGAAAAGGACCGATTTATTAAAAAAACAGAAAAACAAATCAAATTAAATGGTCAAACTGTTGACCACTAAAATGCTTCCATTTGAAAAAAAAGTTGATGGTCGTAACTTACTTTTGGACCAGCCTTTGTACATCAATTTGCCATCAGAAAAACCGCAGCTAAAAATAAAAATCGACCTATCCGAGCGTTTTTCCATAAAACAAAACCAAAACTTTTAAATGAACTTCCTGATAATAGGCAAGCGGAAGATCAATTTCTCGTAACATTGCAGTTAACGTTTGCGGTTTAATTTGTTGTATTTCGGTTATAATTCTATTCTTCAATTCATTAATATTTTGCGGTTTATTGAAGTACACTTTGGATTTTTAAATAAAAATCTAATGGGGTTAGATCTGGAGACCTAGTTGGCGATTTGATAAAACCTCTCCTACCGATCCATATATTTGGGAAAATATGAATGTATTCTCGTACTGTTCTCGAATAGTGTGGGGGTGTTCTATCCTGTTGGAACCATATCGAATCTGCCGGTATATTTGGGTTCTCATTATTCGTTTTAAGTGAACTTACATTGGGTACTATGTAATTTTGTAGTAGGTCTAAATATTTTTCAGAATTAAGTATTCCCTCAATAAAAAAAGGGACCCACAATTGCGGTATCCATAATTCCGGCCCAAACCTTTACTTTCGGGGGGAATTGTGTTTGAGTCTCCATTCTCCATTGGGAGTTTTCTGACGCCCAATACCGAAAATTTTTTCTGTTCACCGAACAATTCAAACAAAATGTTGCTTCGTTGGAAAAAACCTATATTACTTCAAAATTGTGGGTTGGCATTGCATCTATCCATAATTATTTCGCAAAATTCTAATCTGCGATCTAGATGGTCTTCAACAAGTTCCTGAACTAAATGCACTTAGTATGGGAGCTATTTGTTCTTGTGTAAATATTTTAAAATAGAAGATTTACTTACTGACAGTTCTGCAGCTACATGTCGACTTGATTTGTGAGGATTTTCTTGTAAATCGAACAAAACATTCAATTGTGTGTTTTCTGGAACTATAATATTAATTGTAATTGCCCCTTACGTGGCCAAAGACTCTAAACGTTTTTCTATCTTACTAACAACTGATCGTGTAATAGGCCTATCCGAGTACTTATCATTAAACAATTCACAAACTTTAGCTTGTGTTCGAGACCTGTCGCCATATCCTACCATCATCAAAATTTATATACGTTGTTTCTCAGTTAACCGCGGCATTCTGTTAAACTTTGCAACTGCACTTGACAAGTACTTATTTTAAGTGACATTGTCATACAGTTTCCATGTGACTAAATGGTGACAAGTCAACAATCAAAAAAAAAAAACCAAAACAACACAGATGTTTTGCAAGATTTACAACAACAAAAAAATAAATTAAAAAACAAGTCGATAATAGTTAGTGGTCAACAGTTTGAACATTTAATTTGATTTGTTTTTCTGTTTTTTTAATAAATCGGTCCTCTTCAGACAGCAGAGTGAAATAAATTTTGTAGGATAAGATCTCAGTTATTGATATGTTCAATTGTAAATTTCTCGATAACTGTTGAGTTTGGGTATAGGACATGGTACATGAAACATACTTAGAATTAGAAGCAGAATTAACAAATTAAATAAAAAACATGTTTCCATTTGAAAAAAAAAATTGGGTATGTTTTAGACCACACGGCAGAAGTGAAAACTTCATCAAGGCGAGGTTAATAATACGAAATACAACTTTCTTTTTTCGTTCTACATTCATTTATATTTCCATTTTCCATTTTCCATTTTCGTTCTATATTACATTAATGAAAAGAAAATGAGTGTGCTTAAAACCACACGGTAGAAGTGAAAACTTCATCAGGGCGAGGTTAATAATACGAAATCCAACTTTTTTTTTCGTTCTATATGACATTAGGGTCATCCTGCATCGACGAATTCAGTAGCTGAGATTTGGTGTGCTTCTTTTGACGATATTTCTTCACGCGCGCATTAGACAATTCCCTTTTTCGTTTTAATTTGTCATCGATTTTATTTTCTTCATCCATCCTGTGTAACAGAAAAGAATTAAATGCTTATAAGTTCGTATATAATGAGCAATTAAAGCAATGCTCTTTTCTCAACGTTTCTGTTTTGCATTGGTATACAAATTATATAAGTAAATGCGTGTGGACGTTATTTAACACCCGGAATGTACTGATCAGTTTCCGAGTCATCCATATCATTTTAATAAAAATGCTAAAACTTACCTGAGCGCGAAATATTATATTATATTATTATAGAGATAATCTCTCATACACACACAACAAATTTTTTGGTTAACCGTCCGCGAAGTTACCAATTAGCGAACGCAACACAGTCCGCGAAATATAATCGCGTGGGTGTACGTACAACTTTAAAGGGTTCCTCGACGGAGAGATTTTCCGATACGCTTCTGAGTCGGTTCGGACGCATGTATATATAATAATACCGGCTTTTCAAACTTAAGTCGGCACTATTGCTATCTTCGTTATTATTGGAGCTACGAAGTCGGTTAAATAGGCAAACTAGTAGGATTTTTTTCCCTCATTACGACGGTGAAAACGGAATAAAAATTGAACATCGCGTTCGCGACTTATGTCACAAAGTTAAACTTTTTCAAATGGAACACCCAGTATAAAATATCCTCAATCGATAGGAAATTGAATTCTGAACAAAATGTGCTCTATGACCTTTTATGCTAATGTCAAAAATGACAAAGCTATTGATGACTTTTCAAATTCGTGGCAAGGGGAATATCAATGAAGTATTGTTTATTTTAGGTAATCATAATAGTAATAATAATAAATCCTATAAATATTTAAAAAATACAACAAAACTTAAACTAGATGCTCAAAAACACCTCCCTCGTACTCCAAGTATTTTTGAGCCCGCTTGTAAACGCTCCTAGTGGCTCTGGCAATGATTCTACCATCAATATTATTGATAGCATGAACGATACTCTGCTGAAGATCGTCAAGATTATCATACTGCCTGTTGTACACCACACTCTTCACATATCCCCAAAAGAAAAAATCCATCGGTGTAATGTTTGGTGATCGAGGAGGCATACGGCCGTTGGTTGATAAATATCTGTCATTAAAAAAATCGTGTAATAGGATATCTACCTGGCGAACGTTATGGGGAGGAGCTCCGTCTTGTTGGAAGTAAATCTGCTGTCTATCAATTAAGTCAGATCATCCAAGAAGTCGCGAAGTGTGGCGGTTAACATTTCGGCATACCGCTCACCAGTTAATGCGCCCTGATAAAATATAGGGCCTACAATTGTTGAGCCCATTAGACCGCACCAAACATTAATACTAAAAGTCTCTGCGGGTTACAAGGACGGAATAGCATCGGATTTTCGCGACTCCAGTAGTGACTGTTCTTTCTGTTGAACATGCCCCTATTGGAGAAAGTTGATTCGTCACTCCAAAGAACTAAGCGCCAAAAATTATCATTGGTTCTCATTTTATTAATGAACCACTGACAAAACTGGATGCGCCTTTCTTGATCTCCTGGTACCAACGTCTGTGTAGGTCACATAGTTCACTTTCTTGTATGAAATCGTTAATTGAATTATTAGGATGAGCTTCAAAGTAAGCTAACACATTAATTTCCGTTGCTTCACTTATTATAAATTGTTTCTTGGTTCTAGTTTTCTTGAACACATTTTCATTAGATCTAAATTTACGATACAAAAGCAAAAAGTACCTTCTATCTGGCAAATTACGCATAGGAAACAACGCACTATAACGTTCACGCGTTCGGTGGCTATTTTTTTCACAAACAATATAACATTCCACCATATCACATTTTTCTGAATGCGTGAAAGGCATTGTTTCCTCAAAAAACACAAACGTAAAGTGTTCACTAGCAAAACTTCAATTTGACATCATAATTCTGATGACATTTATGAAACAAACGAATTTTGTTTATGAAATATCAGCCACCTTGACGAATTTGAAAAATCATCAATAGCTTTGTCATTTTTGACATTAGGATAAAAGGTCATAGAACACCATTTGTTCAGAATTCAATTTCCTATCGATTGAGAATATTGTATACTGGGTGTTCCACTTGAAAAAATTTAACTTTTTGACATAACTCGCGAAAGCGATGTTCAATTTTTATTCCGTTTTCACCATCGTAATGAGCGAAAAAAATACTACTAGTTTGCCTATTTAAGCGACTTCGTAGCTCCAATAATAACGAAGATAGCGATAGTGCCGACTTAAGTTTGAAAACCCTGTATATAAATAGACGATATGAATACTTACGAGTCCCGCGCTGGTCTGATGCCGGCTTCTCACCCGTGCGGCTTGGGATCGAATCTGCTCGGGGACATGAATTTATTTATTCATTTAAATTTCAATTTAATTGAAATTAAATACCTCTATATGATATATTTCGCTCGTTCCCTTAGTCGACTCGAGCCGACTTTACCCGAACCAGCGTTACATAGCCGAGCGTGACGGCTCAGTCTTGTTCAGTGCCCACAATCAACGCAGCGCGCCCAAAGAAGTTTACACTTCAAAAAAAGTTGATGGTCGTAACTTACTTTTGGACCAGCCTTTGTACCTAAATTTGCCATCAGAAAAACCGCAATTAAAAATTAAAATCGACCTATCCGAGCGTTTTTCCATAAAACAAAACCAACAATTTTAAATGACTTTGTTCCAATCCGCGTGTCCTCACCGTATGTATGTTAGGAGAAATAAGTAATTGTACACTTCGCGGAGATATAAGATGGTTGGGCGTGTTTATCATGCATTAGTATAGGGCGAATATGCCATACCACTTTATATCTCCGCGAAGTATAGGGTTACTTATTTCTCTTAGTGTAACTATATAACGAATAATGTAAAATAATCTAATGATAATTCCACTCCAAACTATTATTAATTCTAGTAACTGCATTAACACCCTTAATGGAAAAAAGCAAAAAATGTCATTCTTTGACATCTGGCTCGTTTCCAACCACTGTGAACCACAATCCAAAACAGTTTTGTGTGAAAAAGCTACTATTTGGGTACATTAAATTTGATCCCTGAAAGAAAGGCACCCAATGCGTGGCCAGATTTGTAGTTGTAATAGTTTATTATTGAATGAATACATTTAGTATTACTTTTCATAATCGAGATCAGGAATATTATGCTCCATTTAAAATGAGCATTTGTCTAGATTCGAAAAAAAATAGTTATTGCTGGGTTGTGTGGTTTTTATCAAAATTTAATCTACAAATGATATTAAAAATTTGTAATTAATATAAATGTGATATTGTTTTTTATCACTTATTCTAATATTATGTACCTGTCAATATTTCAATTCAATAGAAACAAAATTTTACTTACATCTAATATTACACTTTTTCTCCTAATTTTCTTATCAAAGACACACAACTTTCAAATAACACTACTTTATAATAGTTCAACAGTAACATTCACGTTTTTTCAATAGTGAACGTCCATTTGCTCTCGCCATGTCACCATCCAATCTGACAAGCAATTATATTTCAATTTATAAGGGGCGCAACGGACGAAAAGAGGAGGGAGGTGTTCGTGAGTAGCTTTATTAAATTTTCAATGTTCCATCAATCAATTTCGCCAGAGATTAGCGCTGATTGAAAATTTACAATGTGTATGAGCATGTTATTTGCCCTAACGCGTGTCGCTCCTGCTGAAGGAAAAAACGAGTGTCCCTTCAATATCGATTTCTTATATACCCTCTTGTAATTTCTTCGCGCTTGGAAGAGATATGTTCAGAAGATATTAAAAATTTCATAAAAATATGGTCGCACGATGTTTTGTAATACGGCTGCAGTGGGGGGCTATTATATTGAACATGCGACTATAGGAGAAAGTATCAAAAGAAATGGTGGAGGCGCGGTCAAATTGAAATTTTACTTAAGTTGTTAAATGCAAAATTCACGTTAAATTTTAATATTATAATAAAATTTGTAAACTTTATGACGTTTGTGGAGTGTTTCTTTTCTAAGCTGGTATATTGTTGCTTATTTATCTGTTTGGTGGTCAATTCACTTTTGATCTGAATCATTTATTTCGATATTTTCAGTGGAATAAGGCCCTATTGTAGACGGGTTAATTTTTGATTATAAATTTTTACATTTTTCTATTAATTTGGACTTTTCTATTTAAGGAACCTAGTTTTTTAGATACTACAGAGTGTAACAAAATAAGTGTAAAACATTTGAGGGGGTGATTCTTTAGCGAAAAAGAGATAGGGTCTTTCAAATAAAAAAACTTCAATGGAGCATCCCTTGTTAAGATACAGCCCAGGGGGTACATAAAATTTGTTTTACAATTTTTCTCACAAACACTAAAAATGTAATTTATTTCCAATGTAACTTTTTGTCTCATTATTTGTTTACCATTTAAAAATCTATTTCCAATACCTTGTTTCATTCGAAACTAAAAATGTCTCTTGAATTTTTTGCCCAAAAGTAATCAGTTCGCAGCAAAAAATTATTTTACGAACAACTGCAGAGATACATCGTCATAAATGCGAACTGGATTAGTATTGTTATTTTGTAGTTACTACCTGCATCAAAATACATATGATTAAAGATGAATAAACAAAACTAATTTATTAATAACAAAACATACAACATGTAGAAATCATAGTAAATGTTCGACCTTCAGTCATTACACATGCGTCTAGATATGGGCGCATTGAGCCACGTATTCGCTCAAATATTCCGGGATTCTCTCTAATTACCCTGCACGCATCGATGATGCGGTTTCTTAAGTCCTCTACATCGCGAACAGGAGTAGGATAAACCAAAGTCTGTAAATGGCCCCAAGTAGAGAAATCGAGAGGATTGAGATCCGGGGATCGAGCGGGCCAATTCTGTGGTAAAACAAATTTTATGTACCCCCTTTATGGGTTTTTTTTATATGAAAGACCCTATCTCTTTTTCGCTAAGGAATCACCCCCTGAAATATTTTACACTTATTTTGTTAAATGGTAAACAAATAATCAGACAAAAAGTTACATTGGAAATAAATTACATTTTTAGTGTTTGTGAGAAAAATTGTAAAACAAATTTTATGTACCCCCTTTATGGGGCTGTATCTTAACAAGGGATGCTCTATTGAAGTTTTTTTATATGAAAGACCCTATCTCGTTTTCGCTAAGGAATCACCCCCTGAAATGTTTTACACTTATTTTGTTACACCCTGTATATTAAGTAATTTTGTATTTTCTTTGAAGAATAGATGTTGATTGATTCTGAATATTTTGTGCTCTTCACTCTTTTTATATAAATAACAATAATAATAATAATCTTTATTACCCAACAGAAACATCTATTTACAGGGTAAAATACAAAAATCAACAATAATTGACAATACGGTACAATACTAAAAATAATAATAAGAAAACTTAAATATACTATGCAAAAATAAAATGGATAAAAAACTACGTTGTACTCAATGCAAAGAAAAAAATGAAGAAACTTCTTTTTCCAGAAGGGGTCACAATACATATGATAGAGGGGGGATTTCAATCAAACATTTGTACGAGATGTGAGTACGTAGAATGTATCAGCTGATCTAGCAGCATACCTGGGTACCAAGAAATTAACTTGAGAAAGAAGAGCAGGTGAATTAATGCCATTGTTAAAAAGTTTTGGAAGAACTTTGCAACTTGTTTCATCCCGTCTTTTACTTAAAGAAGTGAAACCATTTTTGTCCAGTAGACTGTCGTTGGGTAAGTGCCATGCATTTTAAATGACATATACTTAAGAAAACGTGTTTGTATACGCAAGAGCATAAGATGTTGTTGATATAATACCGGTTGTGTCATAGGTAATCAGTTTATACGTATGTATGTAATACGTCGTAGCGCGGTCTCTATACATCGTACATACATACTTACGTATACACAGATCCGCTATGGCTAATGTTACACATGCGGTATGTAATGCGGAATAAACTAAGGATGCATACTCGAGTTTGCAACGTACAAAAGAATAAAACACAACGAATAATGTATTTAAGTTATTAAACGTTCTGCAAGATCGTATAAAGAAACCCAGAGACTTGGAGGCGGAAGACATAAATTGTTAATATACAGACCAAAAGACAGATGACTATCAAAAAGTACATCAAGGGATCTACAACTGCAAAACTCTAGATATTGTGCTCTGAGAGACTGCATATTGAAAAGATTCACCGCTTGAACATTTAGAGAAAGATCGTGTTACGCATTTATCAACAATTAAGCAAATTCGATTATCAATTTACCACTCGTTCGCCAATGTAAGATTACTTTGCAACAGTAGGCAATCTGAAGGAGAAGATATGATATTGAATTTTTTCTACTCCCATACTTTAATTGTATTACTAGATATGCTAAACCTGTACTCTAATGATGTCCATTACGATACAGATTTTCATTATGATACAAGTTTATATCCAATAGGAATGCGACATTCCAATATTCAAACAATACTCAATATGGCGACTGCATATCTGGCAGATATAAAAATTAATTAAACGTGACAGTTCTCTGCAATTTACAAGTATGTAGTTAACATTTGTGCTTTTTTGAAAATATAAACGGTAAAAATGAGGGATAATGACAGTGAAATGTAATAATGGACTCCACCAGAAATTATGGAACAAGCCTTAGTAGCCACGAACAATTTATTACCAGCCAAATTCGCAAAAACGTACGGAAAATTTTACGCTCAATTTATGAAATGGATTGTTCAAAAAATATGTTTTATTATGGGGTCGTAGAAAAAATAGTGTATGCAACTCGCATTTAATGGCTATTAAGACAATCGTATTGTAATTCTCTTACTCGTGTCTTAATAGCTTTCATTAAATGCTCATTGCATAATATACTATTAAAGTTATCTTCGTATGTGAGAACCTTACAATCAAGAAGGAGAAGGAGATCATTGATGGACACATTAAATAGTAGTGGGCCCAAGTTAGATACCTGCGGAACGCCGCTACAAGCTGTGAAAGTGTTAGACACATATCCATTGTAGGTCAGATAGTATGAGCGATTCAGTATATAAGAGTTTAAGAAGGCAAACGTTCTTGTGGAAACAGTTAAAGATTGTAACTTAGCAGAAAGCGGATAGTGGTAAATCTTGTCGAACGCCTTAGTAAAATCGGTATATATGACGTCCACTTGCTAACCAGCATCCAGAGGCTCACTTATAATAATAATAATAATGATAATATTTATTCATTCAATTGACCATAAAAATGGTATAGAACAAGTCAACACAAATGTAAATATAAATATAACAAATCAAACAATACAAATGTAACACATGCATAAGCAACTAACTAATATACAATACAATATATTAATATAAAAAAAATACAACAACAATCACAAACAAGCAATTTAGATATGCAAATCTAAGATCTGTCTGTCATTTTAAAAATCACTAAAAGAGTAATAGCATCTGGGAATCAGTAACTTTTTTAACTCTACTTTGAAATTTTGCAACGGTAGACTTTTTAAATTTGTAGCGATTCTGTTGTAGGCAGTTATCATTAAATACTGTGGGCCTTTTTTATAAATCGATAATCTGTGTCTGGGCACCTCCAAAGCATCACCCCGCTTCGTAGCATATTCATGGTGATAACCAACTTTAATAAATTGGATCAGATTTTGCTTGGCGTAAGTTAATAATTGGTAAAAAAAAAATACAGGGAACCGTCATAATATTTAACCTAGTGAAGTAACCCACACAAGACGTCCCCGCACTTACACCCACCATGTTCCGTATTGCTCTTTTTTGTAACCTGAAGACCCACTTACTCTTACTTGAGGAACTCCATGCCAATGTACCGTACGATACTAAAGAATGAAAACCTGTGTAGTAGTACCTTTTTAAAACATCTATATTCACTGACTGCTTCAATTGTTTAAGTGCAAAACACACTGACCCAGCCTCTTGCACAGGCCGTCAATAAGGGTCTCCTAGTCACATCCTGAATTGATTGTTACACCTAAAACATTTGCTGTACCTTTTTGAGTAATACAGTTTTAATTAGTTAACTATAATTATTTTCTATATTTGATACGTTAAAGTTGATAAATGTTGTTTTACATGAGTTTAGATGCAAATCATTTTCATTAAAATACAACTCGAGGTTCCGCAGTTCTTCGTTCGCTGGTGCGGCCACATTATCCTTCCTATCACAGGCTACAAAAAATCGTTGTGTCACTTCAAATAGTAAAGTATTTTTGGAGGGGACGTCATATACATATACTTTATGCAATAGTGGGCCGAGCACGGATCCCTGAGGTACCACAGAAGTCAGGCTGTTCTCGCGATCGATACAAACCGACCTGCACATAGTGCATTCGGTCCTCCAAATAACTCCTAAACCATTGTAAGGGTGTTCCCCTTACACCATACCGGTATAACTTTTCCAGCAACCATTTGTGATTAACACAATCAAAAGCCTTACTCAGATCTAAAAAAAATAGCCATATTCATTGCCCACATCGATGTTTTTGTAACATTGTTTAGTACAGTGTTTCTTAACCTTTTAAGTGAGCTGCACCCCATTGAAAAATTTGTTTCGATTTTTTAGTTTAGAAAAATATATTTTTGCGAAATTTATTGTTTATTTAAAAAAAAATGGACATTTTATATATCAAATACAAAACAATATTATTTTTATTAATGGCTAGGCTGTTGTTGCTTGTTCATTATAATACTTGTGAAGCGATCACTTGCATTTAAGCGATTTCTCGCTTTAGTTTTGATATGCAAAAGCGATGAAAATCCCATTTCACACAGGTAGGTGGTGGCAAATGGTAGAAGTGACTGCAATGCTTTTTTCGCTAACTGTGGATAACGTTCTAACTGTGTACACTAGAATTGTTGTAATTCTAATTGTTCGAATTCCATTTGAATATGTTTACTCTCTCGCATTTCAATAAGATCGTCTTTTTTTAAATGACTATCATCCATCGAATTTAGATTACATAGAAATGTATCCAGTATCCATTTCTGAGTTTTGGCAATATTTCCAATAGAAAAATATCCATTGAATGATTCGCTCAATCGTTTCAAATGTATTGCAATGTCGGGTATAATTGTATTTTTTTTCATTTTCTAGAACAATTGAATCAAGCAAGAGAAAGTTTGCAAAATTTCCATTTTCAACTCGCCGTATTCAAATTTCTAATTGTCCAATAAATGAAGATAATTTTTCACTAGCTATTATTATATTTCTACCAAATCCTTGTTCAATTCATTCAAATGGCTAAATATATCTGGTAAGTAGGCTAGTCTCAGAATTGCATCCTTACTCCCAATATCTTTTACTAAATCACAGCTTTGACTAATCAGTTGGTAACTCAATAATTTCTTCACGCAATTCAAAAACCCTGTTAAGCATGCGGCTCTAAGAGAGCCATCGTATTTCGGTGTGATATACAGGTGCGGTATGAGCAGCACAGATTTCTTCACAAAAGGCACGAAAAATGCCATATATTTTACTACATTTATTGCAGTAATTATGTGTTCTCTTTTCATGTGTGAAAAAAATCCGGAATTTTTGCCTAACATTGCTGGGGTCCCATCAGTGCGTATTAAACCAATCACATTCATTGGTAATTGATGTTTTTAAAAAAAACTTTAATGTGATTGAAAACATGAATTCCTCTCGAAGTCAACGGCTTACAAAATAGAATTTCTTCTATCATTTCTTTTTCTTTTACATATCGCACAAATACCAAGAGCTGGTTGCAATTATCAATATCAGTTGAGCCATCCAGTTGTATGCTTTCTTTTAGTGGACTGACATTTATGTCTTCTACTATTTGCAGTAAAATATATTTTCTAAGATCTTGAATTCGTGATTGAATTATATCGTTCGATAACGGAGTCTGCTGGATTTTTTATGTGCTTTAGAATATAATACAGTTTAGCTATTATTAATGCACAAAGTTTTATCAATTCCTCAAGTGTGAGGTTTTTTTTTTGCACAGAGATATTCCACTTGATAGGACGCAAGGGCTTTTGAATTGCTGGCCCGTAGATTTCATTCACGTATTTATTCATAGTTTTGGAATATTTGTAGTTTTTTGCGAAAACCCATAACCCTGATTGTATGAGCTTCAATACCCCAATAACACGCTATTTAAATAACGCAGTCCCGATTTTCGAATTATTGGGGGGATTACTGTAATGTTTAAATATCTCATAATCAAAAATTTAATAAATGATATTTAATAATTTATATTGTTAGGAGCTTCTCCTGCACCCCCAAAAATATCTTCCCGTACCCCCAGGGGTGCGGGCACCCCCGTTAAGAACCACTGGTTTAGTAGATCAACTATTGCATGCATTGTGGAACGTCCTTTTCTAAATCCATATTGATTATCATTTTTAAGATATTACATCAGTTAAGAAATGATAACAATTTATCGGCAACTATCCTCTCGATAACCCTAGAGAATATAGAAAGCAACGAGATAGGCCTGTAATTTTGCATAAGATTTTCATCGCCTTTCTTGTATATAGGTATTATTTTGGAAAGCTTGAAGTTGTTCGGTAATACACCAGAGCTCAAGGAATTATTTATAATAAAACTAAGCGGGGTAGTAATACTGTTTATGCATTTTTTGACAATTAGAGAGGAAATCTCATCATAACCTGTTGAAACGCTTGATTTTAATTGAATAATTGCTCCCTCTACTTCAATCTAATTCCTATATATTGAGTGATTTCGACTAGGTTTGTTGCAGTTGATCTTTCACTGATATATCCATGTTTATTGACAGAAATATGCAGTTTAATGCAACTATATAACTTCTCATATAGGACGTATTCGAAAACCTTAGCACAATTTGAAATAATGTTATAATCTGCCATATGTAGTTTATATCATTTAATTTCTATATATTTACTTATACCATATATATACTACGTTTCGAACAAAGTATACTGCTGTTATGTTAAAAGATACCTCGCGGGCGTGTTTATATGATTTTTGGTCCCCTATAACATTCACCCCTTAATAGAGAATGTCAGAAATAAATTAAAAGAGGTAGAGAAGCCGAGGGAAGAACTCTCTGCCGTCCTTTCCTCCTAGAAAGCTATTTTCGTCTACGAAATTGGTTTTTGCATGCAACGATGTCAACCGCAATGCCATGAAATTTCATTAAAATGTAATTTATAACACAGTTAACGGTTGCTTTACCTCATGGATATGTATACTTGTAAAAAGATCATCTCGATAAATTTCAAAGAAACTCTAATGCAAAAATCTTCATAGAAAATTACGTAAGCAACTGACAGAAGACGACTATTACATTTACCACGCTTGTTTCGTTGGCTAAGTTTGTCATTTTTGTAATTAGACGATTTATTACGTTTTATAATACAGCAAGAAAAGAATTAAATTAATTGAACGAAATAGCAAAAAGTAATTCAGCACTATCATGACAAAGTATCAGGCGCAGAAAAAAGGGTGTGAGAAATGATGCTAGAGGGAGATTTGGATGTAAATAATAGTAAAGAAGATAGATAGATCGACGATTGATAAAGAACAAAAAAATTGAGTAATAGTTGTGTGATTGTCGGGAGTTTATTTGATAAATCAATGAGAATGAACTCAATTTTGTGTAATGTTATGTATTGTAACTGGAAAACTACATATTATATATACAGTGAGGACGCGCGGGTTGGAATAAATTCATTTAAAATTTTTGATTTTGGTTTATGGAAAACCGCTCGGATAGGTCGATTTTTATTTTGAACTGCGGTTTTTCTTATGGTAAATTGATGTACAAAGGATGGTCCAAAAATAAGTTACGACCATCAATTTTTTTTTTTCAAATGGAAACATATTTTTTATTTAATTTTTTAATTCTGCATCGAATTCTAAGTATGTTTCATGTACCATGTCCTATACCCAAACTCAACAGTTACCGAGAAATATATATGTATATATATATATATATAATATAATATATGTTTTTCTTGGGAATAGCGGCATATGTGAATAAAACTATAATTGATTGTGACGTTTCAACATTTATTTATGTTTTCGTCAGACCTCTGTAATTTTATAGAAAAAAGATAAGCTTTACATATAATTAAAATTAGATCTATAGAGTTATTATTAATTTAACTTTGTTTAAAATTGATTTGTATAAACACTCTGTACACATAAGTTTATAAAGACAAACTATACATATAACATATAAAAACAATTGTATGAACGATGAAAATATACATTAAATCTACTTACATTTATTTTTGTTTTTTTCTCTATTAATAATCATCTTTTGTATTATTTTTTTTTTTTTTTATTTTTTTTTACTTCTACATTTTTACTTTCCGTTGTATTTTCTATTTTCTTGGTGGTAATGCATTTTAATTTAAAATTAGTATATACTAAATTCTATTTTTATCAATCGGTCAATGTTATTTCCGTGTCAAACCTTGAAATGAGAAACTCTAACATCTGCATTTGTTGTTAAAAACATAATGTCAGAAAAACAGACAAAAATAATGCACACACAGAGTATTTATTCGTAAATACAAGGGTTACACCAAAAATAAGCTGTTTCCAATTTAGTACATTTACAATCTAATCAAATAATTCCAAAATAAATGTCAGAGAGTCCCTTGATCTCTGTTCGATCATTCACAGCATGTTCCTCCTTTTTTATGTGGATCATTTCTAACACGTTTCGCACTTTGGTATTTTGTGCTTTGCTTAAAATACTTGTTTTATCAAAATTAAAACCATGTCCCGTGGTGTTACAATGTTTTTTTAATGATGTAACATTGTTAGCATATTTATGACCCTTTAATCTTTCTGCTAAATGTTGTTGTGTTTGGCCAATGTAAACACCATTACAATTTACACAAGGAACCTTATATACAACAGTTTTCATAGTAAACTTCAATTCACCCTAGAAATCGAAAACGAAGGATCAATGAATTTTCTAGATATGACAATGATAAGACATAAAAATACTATTCTAACGAATTTTTCCAAAAACCAACAGCGTCAGGCAGATACGTAAATTTCAATTCTTGCCAACCGGATATATATAAAAAAAATGTAGTTACAGCTTTAGTTGACAGAGCAATCAGATTAACAAGTGCAAAATTCAGAAAAGACATATTAAATAACATCAAGAGTATGTTACAAACTAATGACTATCCACTAAACTTTATTCAAAAGATTATAAAACACAGACTACACAAATTCTATAACCAAAGCAAACACAAAAAGAAAAATGAAAATCAATCTAATATAAACAAATATGTCTGCCTGTTCTATATTCGAGGTTTAACTGAAAAATTAAATAAAAGTTTAGCTCCATACAATGTAAAGGTAGCTCACAGAAACCATAATAATATAAAACATCTGTTTACTAAAACCAAAAACAAAGTACCAATTACGCAAGAAACACACGTTGTATATAAGGTTCCTTGTGCAAATTGTAATGGTGTTTACATTGGCCAAACACAACAACATTTAGCAGAAAGATTAAAGGGTCATAAATATGCTAACAATGTTACATCATTAAAAAAAACATTGTAACACCACGGGACATGGTTTTAATTTTGATAAAACAAGTATTTTAAGCAAAGCACAAAATACCAAAGTGCGAAACGTGTTAGAAATGATCCACATAAAAAAGGAGGAACATGCTGTGAATGATCGAACAGAGATCAAGGGACTCTCTGACATTTATTTTGGAATTATTTGATTAGATTGTAAATGTACTAAATTGGAAACAGCTTATTTTTGGTGTAACCCTTGTATTTACGAATAAATACTCTGTGTGTGCATTATTTTTGTCTGTTTTTCTTACATTATGTTTTTAACAACAAATGCAGATGTTAAAGTTTCTCATTTCAAGGTTTGACACGGAAATAACATTGACCAATTGATAAAAATAGAATTTAGTATATACTAATTTTAAATTAAAATGCATTACCACCAAGAAAATAGAAAATACAACGGAAAGTAAAAATGTAGAAGTAAAAAAAAAAAAAATAATACAAAAGATGATTATTAATAGAGAAAAAAACAAAAATAAATGTAAGTAGATTTAATGTATATTTTCATCGTTCATACAATTGTTTTTATATGTTATATGTATAGTTTGTCTTTATAAACTTATGTGTACAGAGTGTTTATACAAATCAATTTTAAACAAAGTTAAATTAATAATAACTATATAGATCTAATTTTAATTATATGTAAAGCTTATCTTTTTTCTATAAAATTACAGAGGTCTGAAGAAAACATAAATAAATGTTGAAACGTCACAATCAATTATAGTTTTATTCACATATGCCGCTATTCCCAAGAAAAACATATATTATATTATTGAATATACGGCAAAGAAAAATCTAATATTATTATATATATATATATATATTGCACTAGTGGAGGGGATAATATACTTGCAAACACATATAATAAATAATAAACTCAAAATTATTCAAATCTTGTTATGTGTGTTGCTAATAATATCTCCTCTCTTACCTAGTCATTCAAATTTACTCAAATAATCTCAGGTTATAATATGATAATGATAATGTAACACTCAGTATATATTTTTTTTTTAATTTTTGTACCAAATTTATTATCTCCTATGCTATTATATATTTCTTTATTTCTTTTAACTATGCCCAAACACTACTCAGTTTTATCCTTAATCAAATTAATTTTCTATTATGATAATATTCTTAATGCATTTAGAAATAAATATTTATCTCCTAATTCTTTCATATAGTAATTTAAAATTCAACACTTCTTTATGTTACTACTTTTCTATAAATGAAACTAGTTTTTATTTTGACCACGCAGTACTAGCATTACATTTACTTTTATAAAGATGTCGTACTGGTATTTGCCGTAATGAACTGCTACATAAAAATAACAATTTACATGCTTCAAATACGCCTGTTATATTTATTCTTTTGATGATGTGAATATTTCTGCTAATGAATTATCCCACTTTTAGGATAACAATCGTTCGGTACGTATACTTTTCCTCTCACAATTAACTTTATAAATGCTATTTTATTTTGTTTACTTGTAGGTCATTGACTTATCAAACTGCTATTTCCTATAGGAAAATGTCTAACACAATGTTCTACTTTACCAAATAAAAAGAAGAATTTCACCACAATAATCGTTTAATAACAATAAATATTTAAATCTTGATTCGAACATCTATCCAAGATAAATATACGACATGTACATAAATTGATTAACCTGTCTAATTGTACCTGTACATTTATTGTTGTATGAAGGATGTTCAGCAAATGTTATTTATTCGAGAAGGTATGTACAAAATCTAATTCAATGTAACTATTTCAATTTTGCATGCATTAAAACACGCAATTTAATTATTTATAAATAATTTTCGTCTATAAAATATTAAACAAGTTTGAAGGAATGTTTTAGTACCAAGGTCATGTAATTTCATTTATATGTGCATATTCTGAAACTTCTTATTAAAATAGAGATTTAAACTTTTTACAATACGTACTTCTATTCTTGTTTTATACGATTAAGCAATTCTTAACAATATTCATGACTTTTACTCAATGTAAAATAAAATAAATTCAAATTTTTCTTTATATAAAAATTATACAACCTCTTATTAACATTTATCTTCTTTCTCTGGGTTATTCAAGTTATATTTTCCTTTTTCCTCACAGGTTCTGGTAATATGTTCGTAGATAACTACAGTGGATCTTCGTTATTTGAAAAAAAAACAACTTCCTGGACTCGTTCTGTGCCTTGGATGACTCTCTGGATCTCTCCTAGTATGACTTCTTGTGTATCCTCGTTCTAATACAGGAACTGGAACTTCTTCGGGTATATCAAACAGGATGTATCTTGTTGTGTCCTCGAAAATTACAGGATATCTTCTGGATTTAAATGCAGCTGTACATTTATCTCGACAAAACACTGGAACTGGACCTCTTCAGAAATATATGGTTTACCGGATCCTTTTAACTAATTTAACATATAACTGGAACGACATCTGTGCTTCTAACTAGTAAGAACTTCTCGTTTTATACAAAAAAACTGGACTTTGATAACTGGAATCCCTCTTTGGTCTCACGTACAACTGATGAATATAAAATTCCGCTCGGACTTGGTTAATATTTGGTAAGTATTATTTTAATATTTCTTTTTCTTCGTAAATATCTTCTTTTACCATCCAGGATATCTTTTAATTCGATAATAATAAAATTATTCTATAATTTTATGCTTCTATATAATATATTTTTATTCTACCATCAAATAAATATTTACTATGCTGAAAGAAACACTTTTCTCACCAACTTTCGCGGTTTTAGTGAATTTAAAGTATACTTTTCGGAATAAAATCGTGATTTTCCGAAAATTACACGCACCTTTCTTAAAAAATATTTTTCAATTTCTTGTTTGTTTATCGTCACCAAGACAATATCTCCGTTTTTTAATTTCATCCAATTAAATTCCTTTTCTCACAATTCTTGTTCAAAATGGTATTATAAAACTTTATTGATACGTTTCAGTGCTTTCCAAATTTCAGTAAACCTTCTATATTAAATCTCTAATAATTTATAATAATGAATTACTAAGACTCTGTACTTCAAAAAACATTACTAACAAAATTTTATATAAATGTCAATTTTGACAGATCCGCTTATTCAAACTTTACCCGCGAAATTATTTACCAAGTTGTTTCCTTCATACTTCAACATTCAACACTAAATTACTTTTCTTTACATTATTGTTAATTAGACAAATTTTACAAGATAATAAACTACATTTTTACATAAATAATAACTTTAAATCTCTATTTTCAGAATCCAATGAAAATTACTGCAACCAAGAACCTGGTCTACTACTACTCCTTCAAGTAATGTTTTCATAATTGACTGCACACATCTTTACTATAATAAATAACATTTTAAGTATACACAACTGTTCTTTTTTAGTTTAAATATTTTAATTTAACATACATAAAAAAAAATTAGTACAATTAAATAATCCTTCAAACTTATACAAAATATACAGTGACAATCACTCATATTATTACTCAGCACAATATATATATAAAAAGGCCAAGAAGTATAAAGTATTGTTAATACAATACTTTATACTTCTTGGTCTTTATTGTATGTATTCGTATACGTAAAATTCTTGGTATTTAGGCCTTAAGTGTAAATTACAAATAATGCTTTTACTTACCTTAAAAATAAGTATAACAACTAAAATTGTATAAATAAAATGCTTCTTTTAAAATTTTGTGAAAAGACTTGACATATTATATCAAAATATAATTATAAATGTCAGCATATGATTTCTAGATTAACAATTTAAAATTGTTAACATGTTCTAATAATAATGTCATTACAAAAATTTTTACAATGCAAGTACCTATCAAATAAGCATTAAACGAACTGATTCTTGAAAATATAGAAGGGAAATATTTGTTTATGTAGGTAATGAAAAATAAATTTTTGAAAGTGCATTAATTTCACTTCGGGCATTCACACAAACTGATTCATTTTTCTTAATTTGGATGAGTTTTAATTTTGATCGAGATTTATTGTTAATTTCAATATTTAGAATTTTAGTGTTATCAAAATTAAAATTATGTTTAAATTGTTGACAATGTTTTTTTAAAGCCGTTGAATTTTTGCAATATTTATGAGTTTAAATATTGTCACATTGTCTCCAGATTCTATCCAGGCTTTCTCTTCGGGCAGTATGTTTACTTGCAGAAAACTGTAAACAACATTAACACTATTTTTTCTCTTTTGTAGGTTTTAAAACCATACATAGCTATTTCCACAGTCTTTGAAGTCTTTGTTTTATACATTTAGAAACTAACAAAAGTATATTCTAATTCATACCAATAATGTTTACTTGGAATATTGCCATTGAATATATCGTACTATAAATGTCTTGATTTATATATCCTCTTTTCTGTTCATAGTTATAAGTACAGGTATTTACTATATTTTAAGCATTATCATAAAATATTTCTCATGAATTGGTACCATTATGCATATCTAAATTTACATTTATTTATTCAAAATCGTATTCTCATCTCGAGCATACCGAATATGATCTCATATAACTTAATGGCATTTAAATGATTCACTCCTTCGACTGTTCCATCCCTTAACATAATTCTTTCTTTATTGTTTACTTTCAATATATTTTTGTTTTTAAATAATTGTCCATTTCTTAAAATGTTTAAAGCTGTTCTAACGCCTTGTGAGAAATTTGGTTCTGTCTCTTTATATATAAACCATATTTCGTGTTTCTCTTCTCTACAAAATATAGAATGCATAGATTTATTTTGTGTTTGTTTTTATATATAATTTCTTTAGTATTTATTCAACTTAACTTCTATATATATTAATTCTTAATACAAGATTTTTCCCTTTTTTAAATATAGGCAACACATTGTGCTTCCTAGTATACATTTTTATTTAATGCCTACATCTTAAAAATACACGTTTTTAAAGTAAAGTTAATGTTCTTTTTCACCAATTAAGCTAAATCTTAACCTTTTTATTTTTATATAATTTGAAGGTCACAGCAATATGTCCTAAATGTCTTAACTTTTGAACTGTAGGGTGCTAAAGCTTAATTTTTTTTTAACTTTTTATGCATCAAGATTCATTTTTTGATATACAATCAATTTAACTAATAATAGTAGACGGAGTAAAACACAATTTACAACAAACCAGTACATATATTAAAACAACTTATTACTGTGAGTACTGTGGGGAATTCCTGTAATTTACTTCAATGACTTTTTATTACCTATTTTATCTTAAAAGTATTTTCTAACAATAGCTTTTACATGGTTTATGATCTTAAGGTCTGTTATAGGTATTTATTCATTGTGGGTTTGGATTTTCACAATACATTCAAAAGAGGTGAATTATTAAGATCTAATTGTTTATTGAGTCATATGTCTGAATTTTTAAGTTTGTTTATTTCAAGAAACTCTAGTAAGTATAATCGGAAGGCTTTTGTTTCTGAATGTAAAATTTGAAAATTACTATTAAGTTTGTGGTTATTTTCCAACCACCTACTTATTCTGCTTCTCTTAAATTCAGGTCGTTTCGTTGGTTCGGTAATTATTTGAACTAACATGTATGTAACCAAGAATATAGTATGAAATGTTGCCTATATACTTCTTTTAAAGTACTGATGTTTTTCGGAAAGTGTTATTGCGAATTGAACTTCAGATAGATTTGCCCAAGATGCTGTCGACATGAAAATAATCTACAAGATAAGACGTTATTTTATTTTCATCTCTTGTTTGATGTCCCTCTGGGATGTCATCCTAATTCTGGAGTCTAGATTTCTTTTATAGTTAAAAGTTGCAGCATTTACTTTCTATTTCTCCGGCAGACAAAGGCTTTTTTGCATTTTGTATTTTTGAAATGCCTCTCTGAAACGGATTTATAGAGTGTTACACATCAAAATATTTTCTTTATAATAATTTTGCAGTAATATCCCATATGATTTTCGCAAAACTTCTATTGCGTTCCATCCATTTCCGCATCTTATATACCCAATTTTGCAAGATGTTTGTAGGTTTTTCTTCTGTTCGATTTTTGATACTCTGATTTCAAAATTTTCGTGGGTTTGTTTTTAGTTTCTTCGATAGTTTGTAAAGAAAATGCTCCGAAACATAATGTGATAGAACATTTTGTCAGTTTTCATCAGGCTTGTTTATAACAGAACCTCTACTTGATACAAATTAATAATTTTTCGTAAACAGCTCGGTTCGCTGCAGCTAATTTTTCAATTTGTAGAGGAGGAAACAAAACGGCCCTCCTCTTCCGACAGCACGTGTATCCTCGTTCCACTCTTCCCTAAATCACCGCCAAAAAGCAAACACGAAACAGTTTATTACAACGCCAGCAACGCCCCCCATACAAAACGATATATGTACTTTTAATTACGGACTAGATTTAAATGTTAAAACCTAGTGTGACGGCGCTCGTCGGTCAATATAAATCCAATTGACAAGCGAGGGGATGTGTGTGTGCGCGTGTACGCTTACGCATCCTGTGCAAAGTGTACCGTTTCACCCCAAACATGCCATTCGAAATTATTACGGTCGGTATTACTACAGGTTTGGGATTGGGAAGCGGCAGCGTTGGAGTCTCGATTTCGAGCTTGTTTCGGTTTCGCTTTCGGAGGAGAAAGAAACGGATTCGACGGAATTGTTCCCCAGTGATGTATTATTCTTCGAACGGTGAACTCAACTTTGAACTTTAAATAAAATAAATTCTTGCGCCCTTCAGGTCGGGTTACGTGTTTATGTTTTTTCTTCTATTCCTTCCCTTCGCTCCTGACGGATTTAAGAGTAGAATTCGTCTTGCCTGAACGACTAGGTGAAGTGGAAGTGGATCGGTCACCCTTCTTCCTTCAAGTTGTTGCCTTTTTCGTTGTTCATCCGATCTGGTTTATTTTATTTCATTTTATTCCTTTTGATGTTGAGGCATGAATTGAACCATGTATTTGTTTACGCGGGATGTCCCATGTTTCCACTCACTTGCGATCTGTTCTATCTGAGCGGAAGATTTTAACGAAGTTGCGTGATTCCAAATAAACAACTTTTTTCTAAATACGGGGTGTTTATTATTCATGTTTTTAAATATACTCGAAATATCCAAAACCCCGTAATATTAATTAATTTTGGAAATGTTGGTTTTTTGGAAGTAGTAGTGGCAAATCAAGTTTTTAATTGCAGCATAATAACTACACGGCCCTATAATTTTATTTTTCCCCCGTCTAAACAACTAAAGCCAAAGCCAAAATATAAACTTTACAATAAGTGAATTTTATAATTTTTTATCACATGACAACAAAAAAGAAACTAATAACGGTAAAAGTATGTAGATTTTATTCAACCATGATTATGTCATTATTTTTGATTTGATGAAAGCGCAGGCTATTTGAGAAAACTGATGCTTTTGTAGAAATCGTTGTGTAACATCTTCAATATCTGAGCTATTTCTGAAACAGATTCTGTATACTTCAGCGGTGTTAAGGAATCTGTGAAAGTTATTCATAAGAAAATATTTAAGTACATTCACATTTTGTTTTTAGACAATGCTGTAACTTATTATTGTTGGTAGCAGCATTTTCCAACAATAATAAGTTAGAGCATTGTCTAAAAACAAAATTAGTTAACACAGAGCCGTTGAAAAAATCGGGTATTTACAAAATAAATTGCAATTCTTGTCCGAAATTATACAATGGTCAAACAAGAAGAACATATGGCTCATGTAAAACAAAACAACGTTGAAAAATCAGCATTAGCTCTACATTGGTTATTCAGCGAGGACCTTTGGCCTAAAAATGCAATAATAAAATACTACAAAAATTTTCAGAAGCGAGCCCCTTATACAAACCAAATAAAGGAATAAATTATGATATTGGTCGCAATTGTGTTGAAAACACTAACAAGTTTTCTATTATCCACCAAAATATACAGAGTGTCTACAATAAAATGGATACCTTGCATATATTTTTAAATGATCTTAAACGAAGCGTTGTAAGCCTCACAGAACACTGGCTTCACATTGATCAGGTGCTGTCAGTAAACATACACGATTATGAGATGGCTTCTTGCTACACTCGATCGCTCAAAATACATGGCGGCTCTTGCATTCTTCTGAGGAAGGGTATTCATTATACGGAACTGCTTTGTCTAAAACAAAAAAGTAAAAAATTAATTTTTGAATGTAGCAGTATTGAACTTGGTATGCAAAAAATTATAATAATAAATGTGTATAGATCCCCCGCTGGTGATATAGAAGAGTGTTTTGACATTCTAGAAGATACTTTAGAATATATAACAACGAGGAAAAATACATATGATGTGGTTCTTACAGGAGATTTTAATGTAAATCTTTCGGATACCACTAGTGCAATTAGCCGACGTTTATTGGATCTGATGAAGAGTTACAATTTGCATCAAACTATTTTTTAACCAACAAGGATTACGAATAGTTCTTCTACGTGTATAGATAACATTTTTACAAGTATGGTTCAATGCGAGAGTTGCGTGATTCACTATGCCTTGTCGGATCATCTGGCACAAAGTCTAAGCTTCCAAGGAAAAATACTCAAAAATGGAGTGTTCCATGAAAAAAGGCTATTTACAGAAAATAATCTCCTCGAATTAAGGGAAATATTGGCAAGTATGCAGTGGCGAGATATCTATGACTATGAGTTATTTAATGAAATGTTGCCAAGCCTAATGAGTACAACTTGCCCCTTAAAAAAATATAGAAAAAATAGCGACAACGCTACAAACCGTTGGATAACACCGGAATTAAAGCAGAAATGTAAACAGAAGCGAATTCTTTACGAGGACTCTCTAAATAATGGAATTGACTATCATGTATACCAGAACTATTCCAAAACACTACAAAAAGAAATACATAATGCAAGAAAATGCTTTTATTCAAACTTTATAGCAACCTCTACAACAAAACCCAGGCAACCTGGCAAGTGGTCAGGGGTTTCACAGGCAAAAATGCTCAAAGCAGTTTTTGTGTGGGTGACCTACAGAGTGATTTACAAAATGACGAAGCAAAGTTAGCGTATGTCAATGGCGTTGTCGCCTACTCCATCAATTTGACCTTGATTGTCTAATTCATGAGAGATAGCTTGAGTTAGAGAAATCAGATTAGTAGTTGTTGAATGACCGCGCATAAAACCGTGTTGATGTGGAGAAATCAATGATTTAGTATTAAAGTATATCACAGAATAAATTACGTTTTCAAATAATTTGGCAAAGTTGCAGAGAATAGCTATTGGTCGGTAATTTTCAACCTTGGTCTTATTACCTTTCTTGAAAACCGGACAAATTCTTGCGCGACGTCATCGATAAGGAAAGTTAGCAGCTTTTATGGAGAGATTCATTATCAGGGTCAGGGGTTTCGCTAAAGCACATCTCTCAATATTGAGTGCATCACTAATATCTGTTGTTTTGCTCTATGAATATCTATGGATATGATATTCTTAAGGTAAGAATGCACATATTATTTGAATTAGCACACATCTTCTTAGTTGTGCCATACTAAAGAAACTAAATAAGGTCAGAATTATTTGTGTGATGATTTTAGATATTCGTCTAAGGTAAACCTAGATCTTCTGATAAATCCACATGAATGATATACGACAGTTCTACTCCAAATTTTCACATTACTCATTTAATTAACAATTCTGGAACTCAAGCTAACGTCACTACCAACAGGAACAACTTCGTAGAGGAGTTTCGGAAACTTTTTGTGCTGTAATGAATTTAAATTCTAGAAACTTGGCTTGTACTTTTGGTTTAATGTCTTCAAAAGTACACTAGTGGTTTTCTTGTAGATTGCTATTGTTTATTATTTAATGCATTTTTTTAATATTTAGAGTTCGCCATTTTTAATTTCCCAATTTTACGGTATTTTTAAGATATCTTCTAAATTTCCGGTACAATTGAATAAATCTTCTGAGAATTAAATTTAACGTTCTATTACCTTTATCATTAAAAATACACGTAATAAGCTCCATTCTTCGTGACGCAAGTGAAAAATAAAAATGCAAAGCCTTTAATTTACCAAGTGGGCCTGTGCGATTTTAGCGTATATCTCGCGGTTATAATTCTCAGATGCGTACTGGAAATAATTATTGCTAAAATAACACTGCTTCCCGTGCTGCTCTCGAAGACTTCCGCGTTAATGGAAAATATGATAATGTGAAATTCCGGTTATTTTATGGTTAATCCGTAGACGTTAACCGCCGTAGCGTCGGTTACGCCGTGGATAAAGTCCGCTTTGCAACACTGAGAAGCACCTCCTATATCTCGTTACTGCTAGCGTCTCGGTCTACAGCTACAAGGTCTTAATCGAATTGGTTGGATATTTTTAACGCCAATTTTAACAAGGGGAAATTTTCCCCGATACAGCGAGAGAAAGTTGAAAAAGAACAACACCCCCCGGATAACGATTCACATTGAAATGTGCATAGCCTTAATGCCTAGACAGAAGCAAAGTAATTCTTTTATTGCATTTGATGTGGCAATTTTGAAAATTGAATTTTCTCAGTCCGATCGTAAAATATGAAGTAAAATAAAATTTAAGCAGAAAAATAAATCTTGCTGCTATTATGTTTTTTGTATTAACGCTAAGCACGATAAATATTCTCTCCTTGTATCGAGTTTAGAGAACTTTCCAAATTCTGACGTGATGCGACAGCTTAGGATAATAAGAAGCGGGTTCGACACAATATAAGGTAGGTGTATTTATATTTTTGGAAAAAAGTATTTGGGCTTTTGGCGCCAGAGGTCGTAACGATTTACATTACAAGCGATAAGTAGGGCAAGTATTTTTGGCGCCCAACGTGGGGCTCAAACCTACGACAAACATACATACTTCAAGGTACTCTACAAAAATTCTTTTATTTTTTATTTCGGGTTCCTCCAGTAACCCCCATTATGTTATAACCAGGGATCGGAAGTCACTGGTACATGAAGTCAGTGCCAGAACATCATGAATTCCGATTCGATTTTTTCACAGGCGAATCAAAATACGCATAGAGAAACAAATACTTACATAGTAACAGAAATATACTTTCTCCAGAAGCAGTATTGCAGAATTTATAAAATATATCACACATTCTAACTGGTCGCTGTTCACGTTGAAAGTTCATATAAAAGCTAATCACCATTAATTTTTGTATACGCTCAGGTGTTAATAACTGTCTGTCACCGTAAATAAATTCATACATTTCAACATATACTCTTGTAATATGACCACATTTAAAATACATCAAGTTCTTCAGTGCCGGCATATTTATCACCTGTTCGGAAACATCAATTTTACCAGTAAACAAGACTGGCAACAAAAAACAAACAACCGTCAAGATTTCCTGAATTGTTATTTAGAAATGCTACAAATATTTGTTTGACGTTATCAGCAGCAGTTCCAGATAATCAGGAAAGGAATTGGCAAAGATCACATACAATATTCATGGCGTTATTTATAGAATATTGTGGATTGGTCTGAGTAACTTCTAGATGAAGGATTGCTGCATGCCTTCTGGTATAATAAGCACGAATACTAGCTAAATCTAATAGTTGGGTCCATAAATAAAAAATAGAAACAACATTATTAGAATCCACTAGTTCTATTATAGTTCTAACTTCGTCAAAATGTATATAATAATATTATGCTGCTTTTATCTTGCACCCATGAGCCCTAGCGCGCGACGACAGGTTCTCCATTACTCCTTATATATTTTTTTGTATAGTTAGTTAATTTCCGTGTGTATCAATCATTTCTTTCTTAGAAACCAACATTAAAACTTCGCGTAGCCATTTTACCGAATCTACGAATATGTATACATCAAAGTCGTCAGAATAGTAAATCACGGCCAAGATTCATATTAAAGAATCGGTATTCTGTTTTTAACTTTATATTATGGTTAAATCTAGACCATTAACAATAAAAAAAAGTTATAACTATGTATTTTAATGTAAAAGCAATTCTCTATTTATGTGTGTATTTATTTCTGCAAGTCGTTTATTTTCAGTTTATAATTTATTTTAAACGTATGTAAATAAATCAAATGGTATTAAACTATATTGACTTTTATTTGATGAATATAAAAAAAAATCGTATCTATTAATTAATATGAAAGCTACTGGACCTACCGTTTTTTTATTCGATAGAAGTTATCCGTAGAGCAACACGTAAGTTTTTATTTCTTTCACAAGATGTTGGGGTTAATTAAGAACTACCCTATTAATTTACAATGACAAGTGAGATTGAAAAGCCTACACATTTCAATAGTAAGCGAACTCTACTGTGTTTAGGTGGACTTCGAGGAAGGGAGCGAACGAGTTTGCGACGTTTTGCTGCAATGATAATTAGAGATACGGAATGCACATATAGCTGCAATGGTCTAGTTATGATAATTTGTTATCGATAGACCACACCCCTCTGGTGCGTTGCCTTTGCATGAGAGAGGTCACTGAAATTTTCTCATATGCATCGTTATGCGAAGAGACGGATAAGCGAGGGGTCTGGAGCTTATTGGCATTGCAGCAAGAAAATCACACATTGACGAAGTCATAGTAGACTGCAACACTGTGTCTGTATATATACTTAATTTTAGACTATAATGCATTCTAGAAAAATAAATTTTTTATATATAAATGTGTACAAACATCAAAAAACATTATAATAGAAGTTACCTATAGGAATTAGAAATTGTGTGTATAATTTAAAGTAGGCTAGTTAGTTAGTAAACGTTGCATAATTGGTATTTGTATTGAATTTATTGTATGTATTAATAGAAAAATGCTGACAATGTGTAATATATGTAATGCAAGTATATTAGTCCATAAGTCTGTTTACTGTTACTTTTTTTTATTAGGTTAAATTGTTTCATGTAAACAACAAAAATTATGTCAGAAAATGTAAAAATAATAGTAATTGCTACACTAAACGTATATTATTATTATATAAACAATAACTATTTTGTTGGTGTGGTAATCTAAAAAAAATATTCAAACAGCACTCCAATGGAAAGTTTGTAGTTTGAACCTTAGAGTATATAGTGTGGCGTAGTGTAAAACTTATTCCAAAATCTCAGGAGCGGTCGTCAGAATTACAATCACCGCGATTAAACACGAATAGTAAATATAAGTAAATTATAATTTCAACTTTACAAGAATAACTTAAAACATATTTCAAACTACACAAAACTTATTTTGTACACAATCTACACCTAAGTATAGTCCTTTAATGAGAGAACAGACAGTGTAAACTTCGCGAGCTTAATCGTGAAAATTGCTGTAAAATATTTTACGACATTCCCTACTTAAGTACCGAAATCTGGGATCAATTACCTGAATCTTTGTCGCACGTACATCGCGTGGTTTATGATACGTGAACCTTTGCAAATATTTATGGAGGTAAATGCCATTTAACCTTCAATAATAATTTTATTTTACGTCCGGGATACATTTTTACGGGCTGCAGATACTATAGGATGAAGATAATACGGGAGGGTAGTTGAATTTTATGGTCCTGTTGATTATAAAACGCAACATATCTATTTGAGTATGCCGTAAGGGCAAGCGATAGGATCCGTTAAGTTATTTTATGCCACATTGAAATGTTCTAAAGGCAGCGGTGACTTTTAATATTAAATTAAAGTACAGAGATATTTATTTATTAGATAATGGGGATGGAGGGGAAATGGACATAAATGATTGATTATTTGCAATTGTGGCCCCACGTTCGGCGCCAATTGTAGTGTTATTGTGTGTACATGATTAATAACAAAAATGATCTTGAATTATCATTTTTGTTTTTAATCATGGACATACAATAACAATATATGAAAAATAACATTATCCTTATTGATGTTCATTTTACAGTGCGTTAAAGTTTTATGCCATATTTCTATAATTCTTTGTAGGATATTTGTATTTGGATCTGCAATTATCAAGTCGTCAGCATACAAAGATTTCTGGATCCTAAGTAAATACCCGTGGAACAATGAGCTCTCTGTGTCTTGTTTACCAATTGCTTACACCTGAGTTTTAGAATAGTTTTCTTAATTTTCTTTTTAAATTCAAATTAAATGTTATTATACTATGTCAGAGTAATTAGTGTTCATATATCAGTTTAAGTAACGCAGGTAGATTTTAGGGTTGGGTTGATTATAACCTAACCTTGTTGTTATTAATCAAATTAGACAATTAGTTTCACTCTGCAGATGTAATGTCTAAAATATTTTTTCAAAGTTGTCATTTTTCTCTGACACTTCAAGGAAAGGCAACCTACTGGTAGTGCTCTCACGCACGAGAAATCCCGTTTACTAATTATTTGTAACTTTCACTCACGATTACAAATAATAAATATCGTATCCATGTACCGTAATTATCTACAAAGACACATTTGTCATGGTATATACAATTCCCGTACCCTTCTAACAAACGGTATGTGCATTTTTACGAGATCATTTGTCAGGTTTATCTTTAACCTATACATGGTCAGGCATTTATCTTGAAACGACTGAATATCTCAAAAGATGTTTTTGAAACAAAATTTTGAGATAAAAGTTATTTGATTGAGAGGGGGAAATGCAACAGTAATGCTTATTATCATTAGGTAGATGGGTTCAAGGTTATTTCAAGGTCAACTTAGTTTTCTCAAATAAAAATTTATATTTTTTTGATGCACACTCAACAGAATCTCTCTCTTAATACTGCTACAGGCATTTCAAATGAGCTCGTTCATGTCTTCTCGAGTTATTGGTTGTGTCTGGTATACCTTTTCCATAGGGTAGCCCCATAGGAAAAAGTCCACAGAAGTAAGACCTGGTGATTTCGCAGGTTAATTAATTCGACCGCCTACAGGTGAGGCATTTATATTGAGATTCCTATGTAGTGTAAACAAATTTCAAAGATGAATATCTCAAGAAATAGAGGTCCAGCAGAATAATTTTTCGAAGAACATTTGTTTTTTCTTCTGTAGATTGCGGAATTGATGAGAAAAATATAGGTTTGCATTTGAAAGAAAAAAGTTGACCTTGGAATAAGCTTGAACCCATCCAAATAATTAAAAGTAAGCATTTCCCCTTTTGAGTAAAATAGCTTTTGTCTGAAAAGATTTTTTTTCAAAAACGTCTTGCTAGCGAGATATTCAGTTGTATCAAGATAAATGCTTCACCATGTATATGTATTTTTCATTTCTCCGCAAAGTCTGTTATTTTCACGTATATCAAATATAAATTTCTTCCTTAGAGGTTAACATTAAACAATCGGCGAAATCATTTTATCGAACACGCATATATACGCATACCGATCGAAAGCCGTCAAAGATTTATTGTATATCGCACTCCGGCTTATATTATGTTTATTCATACTAAAACTCCTGTAATATTCTTCTGTTTATGTTATATTATAAAAAATGTATATTCTAAATATACATTTTGATCAAGGCTGCCTACCTGCATGAGCGTAAATTGACCCGTCAATATTCAGTAAAATATGGATATCAACTTACGTGTTTGTTTCTTGAGTTAATTAATTAGCAGACTCGCAGAGAAGTACACTTCATAATATTTATCATTATCAAATTTTTGTCTCAAAAAAAAAACTTGTTTTTAATATAATGTTTTGTTGTTTTGATGTTGTGAGTATTTTGGAAGAAATATTGCCTATAGGGCGTTCTAGATAATATAGAATTTTTCTAACTGACATTTCAAATTTAAATTATAACGTAATCAATTTCGCATGGAGGTACTGCTCAAATTTCGCCTTTTAACCGAACGATATATCAGTTTTCCTGTTGCCGCGTTCCGCCACATTAAAATATCAAAAGTCTAAAACACGAAATATCGGCCACGCGTCACGCTTATCAGAGTTTCCTGATTAAAAGGCAGCGACCACTGCCCGGTCGGAGGAGAAAGCGCGCGTTGCCGTTCCGAATTAATGAAATAAGTGAACAAAAAGGCCCTACCTCCGGCACACGCGAGATAGATGTGTGTACATAAACCGGAGTCCGTCTGGATGTACATTTATTTCACGCGCCGCGCCCCGGGAACGGTTCAATTGCTTTTCGAGGTTGTAACTTCGACGAAGAAAAAAATTAATATTGATTGCGGCCGTTTCGTTTCGTAAAGGAACAGTTGGAGCAAATTTAGATCAAAGCGGTACTCCCGAGAGAGGGTCAGCGGTATTTGCGTTGTCGGAGGAAGTGAAATAATACAATAGGAACAGCGGTAATACCAACACGAAGAATATACATGGTGTTATTTACTTAGGCGGAGGTTGTATATAAATAAATGATAGGACGCCCTTTCTTTCTTAAGCTACCGTGTGGAAAATTAAGTTCGAGATTTCTTTCGGTTAAATTGATGATGAAGTATGGGTCTATGGCTCCTAGAATTTTGAAAGTTTTAGGTTTTGAAAATTGTTATTAAATTTAAATTTTTTTAACACTCAAAAAGAATATTACATAAAGCAATTGAAAAAATATAAATCAGAACCGACAAAGGCATTAAACTTAAGCAGCGAAGAAGTCGGACAGAAACAAAGTAATGACAAAAATATAGGGGAAATAGAAAATGAAAATGGAATGATAACAACTGTGCCCAAAGAACTAATAGAATAAATCAACAAGTACTTCGCAAATATAGCTCAAAAATTGGTAGAAGAACAAATGTGAAGAACACAAAAGCACCGGTAACAACAAAGACAAAGAAACAAATGCTGTAACAGATTTTTGTCCGTCACTGTATAAATTACCGAACTAATTTGTTTTAATGCTTTTTATTTAATGTTAGATTAATAGGTTCGATAATTCTATACAAATATTCTAATAAATATTTAATTTATCTAATGTCAATTAGTAATGAGAAAGATGATATTTTTGTTAAATTCTACCTGCGTTTTGCACGTGGTAATATCGTATGTTTGAGTACAGTGCATGCGTTTTGCGCGTGATACTTTGGCAAAAATGCTACTTTAAACTATTATTTATGCGTGTCCAGGGCTATATAAAGCCACGATTTTGTTAGGAAAGTCAGAGCTCTCCTTGGCAGTACGAGGGCATTCTCAGAACACTCTCTGGCAGACAGTGAGGCTACCTTTCTTCCTTAATCTTTCAAGCAGTCCATGAAAGACGTCCCGTAAATCTTCCCAGGCAGTCTGTAGGGGACGTACATACTATGTTTTTTCCTGGCAACCTGTGGAAAAATAATTCCGTCTCCATTAAGTACCGTAACCAATCTTTACATGGTTATTCCGTGAAATTAAATATAATCACGTCAGATAAAGTTCTTCTAATTTCATATGTACTAAAGTAAATTTTAATTTCATGTAAAAATTTGAATATATACTCTTGTCGATTTTCTCTTCAACGATATGAACACACGTGCTTACCGAGACATTAATTTCTTTTGCCGAACTTACTTCTCGCCGCAAATGATATGTATTTTATATTTCACTTAACAAATATTCACGACCGTATGATTTATAAACTGATGTTTGTGTATTCCGTTATATGTTTATTGACATTTTGCAAATAAGTTTCAATAAATGTAAGGTTAATTTCAATACAGGAAATGTAGTTGCTTTTGTGGACAACAAATATTATCCGATTTTCATGTAAATATATTTGTGTAAATTTGTTAAATTTAATGAATCTCCTATATGTAAATAAAAGGGTTGACATTGGAAATATTTTATTTTCTCTTAATGCTCGGAAGTAATATAAAAAATATATTAAAGAATAAAATGATGCTAAAACGTACATTACCTTAGTTTTTTTGCTCCGAAAACCGAACTATCCGTAATAGAGCATTTACTGTTGGTAAAATTCACATTCATTAGACACTTAAAACACTTATTATTAATAAAACACTTAACACGTTCAGTGCTGAGTGAGAACGGCTCAGGTTACGTGTGGCCGGTTGGTTTTTCCAAATACATTTGTTTGATCAGTTAAGAATAGTTTATTTGTAAACCTAGAAATAACAAAATATAACTTTTGTACACAAATTACCACTATGACGCACCGGTGCGTCATGCGCACCGTTATGTTAATTTGACCCCATGTGCTCATTGACGCAGCGGTGCCTCATATTGAATCAATTGTATTTTATTTAAACAAACGTGTATTTCAATAAAGAATAATTATTTACACAGAAAATCAACTGCGACGTATGAATCGTCAGTGTCATTGTCTTCGAATTCCGAGAATTCTGACTCTTTTAGAATCCGTAACATCTCCTCGTTTGTAAGATCTCCAAGATTTCTGGGATTTTTAACTTCTACTTTTCGTTTTTTAATGCCAGAAGGGCCTGCGATGTTCATTTCTACAATGATTTGTAAAATACTTAATATCTATGCCAAAAACAAAATGTTCCCGGGACGGAATGGTGGATAAGTAGCTCTTGCCTTGCCCTATATGCTACAATAAACTGCACACGTCTATCACAAATGCTGAAACACTATTGAGCATCGAAATACAAATATGCACACAACGCACCGGTGCGTCATGCGCACCCCACGACAATTGCTACTGACGCACCCGTGCGTCATCAGCACTGAACGTGTTAAGAGCTTAAAATCTAATTAGCTCTCAAATATAGATAGTGAAGGTGGACGAATGCCAACTTTTGTTTTAATTGATGACAGTGCCACACTGATGTTAAATATCCCTACAATCCCGTACAAAACCTTTAGTTATCTGTTGTTAAGTATAAATGGTAGCACCGGGCTATTCAATTTGGCAATTAGTATCGTTAATTAGTATTTAACAAATTTATAGAGCGGTACACCATAATACCTGCATTAAAAAATAACAAAGCTCCAGATTGTGAAAAAATTAAAACAGTAATAGGCAATAATAGTTAACACGAACAAAGTCGTTTTATCACCATTTTTGATCAACTTAATTAACAACGTTATAAATGATAGTGTTACCTCTCGATTATTACTACCGTCGATTGGCTATGCGTAATCTAAAGATAAACAAATTTTTAAGGGATCAAACACAATATTAACGCTTTATTGATCAACAAATAGGGAAATAAATTTACGAACACAATTGATATCTTAAAATATGTCACTTGACAACTAACTGAAAGATAATCACTGACTGAAGTAACTGACAGAAGGCATTTTCCAAGACTCCCCTTGAAACTAAAATTGTATCTGGAGATCGTGTCGAACAGCGTCTTACTATGTTTGTGAGGGGAGGGGGTCAATGGTAACATACGCCCCCCCCTTCCTGAATGACGCTGATTCGTTCGATGCTCCAGATACGTTGATGTCTTTAAGGGAAATGCCTTCTGTCTAACATTCTCAGCTGCGACTGTCCTACTGCTGGCTGTTCCGGAGCTGGGGACTGGTGATGCGTGTACACGTACTAAATTCTCGGCCTTGGGGTTGTATGGACCTGATCCTGTGGTTGCCTTGAAACGGCCCCTGTCTCTTTTGCGGTAACTCGGGAGGCTGCTGGATGCTATACTGCGTAGCTCTGTGGTTGTTGCGGGCAGTCACGATTAAAGTGCCTCTCAGGGCAAAATCAACACCGTGGTAATGATTTTTCAACATGTTGTTCTCGTTTTGGTGTCGATGTTCGTGGTTCAATTTCCATCTTCGGTGGTGGAGGCTTAGCGTTGAAATTGTTGAATATTGTGGACCATTTTTCGCAAACCTCTTGTAGTTCATGGAGAGTTTGCGGTTGGGCCTGAGCCACTTGAATGAAATATTCCCGGGGAAACAACAAAGCCGCCTCCCCTACCAGGTGCGGCCGCATGCATCATCCACATTCTCAGGAACCTCGAAATAGCCGTCCTTCAGATGTGGCTTTAATCGGCCCAGGAAAACCTCTGGATCCTCAATGAGATACCCCCTGTATGGGCGAAATCCTACGGAATTGGACAACGAGTGTAGACAAGGGGCGCTGCAACCATGTATATGCCTCAGTTCATCAGGTCGAGTTGTGGTCATTTGAGCAGGGACGGCAACTGGTTCGGGAATGGCCACTGGTTTCTCTATAAAAGCGGCCCCAGATACTTTGCCAGGAGCGGTGGATCGTAAGCCGATCCGGGAGTTGGCGTCAGCAAGGTCGCTGGGTACGGTGATGACGGATTCCATCTCCGTGGTGTTAGTGACATTGGCCTTCTCCAACCTCGTTATCCTGGAACCAAGCAACCGCATCTCCTCGAGGATGATGGCTAGTTGATTTTCCGGATTTGCCGTGCCGGAAATTGCTTGTCGTAGCGGAACTATTCGTTGCGGTGTCTGCAATTTCTCCGCTTCGTCGGCGCTGTTGCTTTTTCTAAACCTTCTGTTACTTCTACTTGACATGTTGGTGGTGGTGAGTCCGTGAACACTAACCTAGTAATCGATCCCCACGTTGGGCGCTACTATGTTACCTCTCGATTATTACTACCGTCGATTGGCTAGGCGTAATCTAAAGATAAACAAAATTTTAAGTGATCCAACACAATATTAACGCTTTATTAATCTACAAATAGGGAAATGAATTTACGAACACAATTGATATCTCAAAATATGTCACTTGACAACTAACTGACAGACAATCACTGACTGAAGTAACATACAGAAGGCATTTTCCAAGACTCCCTTTGAAACTAAAATTGTATCTGGAGATCGTGTCGAACAGCGTCGTTCTATGTTTGTGAGGGGAGGGGGTCAATGGTTACAATAGAGAATACGCACAATATTAAAAAAAAACTTTCACTGTGCAGCTGTACAAAATAGGTAACAAGCTGCACCTAGAAAATTATCGACATATCGCTGTATTATCTACACTGAACAAATCTTAGAGAAAAGCTTACAAATTCATTTATCTGGCCATCTACCAAGGAATAAAATTGTGAACTCGAATCAATTTGCTTCCCAGAAGAAGTCCGGTACAACAGATTTAATAAATGAAATTAAAGAAAATATGAAAAAAAATAGAAAGAGTACTATAGATTGACATTAAGAAAGCCTAACGGTACCTGTATTATAGGTATACACAATGATAGTTAAAGTATTCGTAGTCAATATCTTAAAGAAATGTAAAAGCAGTGGACAGTACGCGTTGAACCAACAAAGAAGACCTAGACAATCCCTTCAGCTGGAAAGGTACGCCGTCTTTCGGGATTCCCGAGAAACAATTTTTATCGACTACTTTCAACACGAGCGAACAATGACAGGCGTGTATTATGCGTTGTTATTACATAGATTGAATAAAGAAATCAACATCAAAAAGCGACATTTGGCTGGAAAAAACTTCTCATCGAATAATTAAATTATCGAAGCTGTAAATGAACATTTGAAAGGTTTCGATAGATCTTACTTTATGACGTGATACCCTCTTTAAAATTGTTAAATATTAATTAACGAAACTAATTGCCAAATTGAATCCAGGTGCTCCCATCTATACTCAACAACGGATAGCTAAATGTCTTGCATACCCTTAGAGATATTTAACATCAGAGTGTTAATTAAAACTATAGTTGGTCCACCTTCACTATCTGTATTTGACAGTTAATTAGTTTTAAAACTCAAAACAATACGTGTTATAATAATATTAAGTGTTTTATGTGCCTGGTGAATGTGAATTTTATCAACAGTAATTGCTCAATTACTGGTAGCTGGTTTACGGAGGAAAACTATGGTACGGTATGTTTTAGCATCTTTTAGTCTTTAATATTTTTCTTGTATATTACCTCCTAGCATTAAGAGAAAACGAGATTTTTTTTATTATATCAACCCTTTTATTTACATATAAAACAGATATTAAATTATACAAATTTAATACATATATATATATAGAAGAAAAATCATAAAGTATTTATTGTATACAAAAGCAACTATAATTCTTATATTGAAATTACCCTTATATTTACTGAAACTTATTCGCAATATGTCAACAAACATTTAACGGGATATTCAAACATCGATCTATAAATCATACGGTCGTGAATATTTAGTAAATTGAAATATTATATACATGTTATTTACTTCGAGAAAGATGATATTTACACAAGTCCGGCAAAAAGAGTTAATCCTTCTTTTAGTATGTGCGTTCGTATTATTGAAGAGATATTCGACAAGAGTAATATATACAAAATCTTACTTGAAGTTTAAAATTTACTTTAGTACATATTGCTGTGACATATAAATATTTATTCTAAATAACAATATTGCCATATAATTTATATGCTGTGACAACATATATTTGTGTGTATTACCACACGTAGGGTATAGTCTTTTGTACACATTATACTCTTTAAATTATTCTTTACACACCAAGAACTTATAATTGGTTTTGTATTTTTTATCTTATATTGTTGGGTCATGTACCTTATAACTATTGTGGGTCCTGGCAATGTTTGTGGTTCCTTCTTATTTGCTGATGATTTTTCTCTTGCTCATTATAGGGAAAAGGTAATAGTTTTGTTCAAAGAAAAACTGTATGTCTATTCAACATAATCATGTATTTTTTATTTTGTAATTTATGGATTCAAAAATATAGTTTCCTTTATATACACACCTTTATGCTCTAAACAAGATACATAATTGAAAAATGCTCATATCATTTATACCTAATGCTGGTTGTAATGTATGTAAATCTTTTGTTTATTTATTTATTCTATCAAACAAAATAAATATTTATCCTGCAAATAAACAAATGTAAATTTTTATTGTACATTTATGAATATACTCATCGACGTTATAATATTTATGGATAGGCTTCAATTAATTGCTTTAGACAACCATTTGCACGTGTTGTATCGAGCTCTTAATCTATGCCTTGTGAAATTCTAATTTATTATTTGCTTAATTTGAAAGAAATTAATGATGTCTAGACAATACGATGAAGAAAATGCTCATTTTCACGTAACATCTCTCCAACTGACCAACACCATTAATCCTGTTTAGTTGTAATTCCAACTATATAAATTTAAAATAAACCTTACAGGATAAATTATTTACTTGTCTATTTTTCGTCCAACAATACATTGATTAATCATTCGCACGTAAAAATCAATGTCTGTCCAACAACTCGTATAATTTCATTTTCAAAAGAAATAATAAACTTACTTGTTATCAATAAATCTATTTTGAATGTCCATTATGAACGCTTCAAATGAATTCAAATGTATTAAATAAAATAAATTACTGTGACTATATGTGTTGAAGAAATAATGAAAAACTACAATATAACGATAAAAAAAAAACTATTCTTTAAGAGATCTTCCTTTTGTAAGTGTTTTGAGAAGTTCACTTCTCGGAGGTGTTATCAGAAAGTCCGTCTTGTCGAATCTTGTCTTCCTATTTATAGCGGCAAAAATAAACTATGTTGACCATTGCGCCCTCTAGTCCATGTTTAGGTTGGTACTGGAATACACTTTTCCCGTGAAATCGCTGCCCATATGTTGCCGCCTTGGTTCACGCACACATACACATTTTGTTCTGACAGTTCACAATTCACTTAAACGTCAATATAACCTTTCAATTCAAAGGACCCCTCTGCTTTGCATATGATTCCCAATGGTAGGTTTATTCTTGTTACTAATACCATCCTTCCTTGTACTCGTCAATGAACCTATTACCTTGTTCATTGTTTGACACATACTTTTTCTTTCCATTTATTAATGTTAGTTTTACTTTTCTTTTAGCCGAATTGTGCCTTGGCAAAATGGGAAACATGTTGAAAATAACCATTATTCCGCACTGCCTGTCCTTGTAGAACACGTCCGCCTCTAGTCCCTGAAGTATTGTGTTACGAACAAGTCATGAACACATATACCTTTTATTTACTTATAATGTCAGCTTTTAAATACAAAAATATGTCACTGCTTATTACTTCTATGTTTTACATATTTTTATATCCTTTTTTATTTGTCTAGTAGTAAGCTAAGGTAAATTTTATTCTTTAATACTATTTATTTCATAAACTCTCATAAGATTTTCACTGCTTTATGCATGTCGTATTTCATTTCTTTTCATGATTTATAAACCATACTTTTTGTGTATCTTTTCTACAAAAGAAATATCTTACTTATATTTATTTTGTCTTTATTTCATATATTTCTTTATTTAATAAATTTTTATTCTACATCATTTGTTTTATATTTATTTAATAAATTTTTATCTTGCATATTTCATTATTTACTGTTATAATAAAAATGTGACTATAAGTATGCAACTTTGTATACCTTCATGTAAGTTTTGTTGCATCGTTTTACTCAATAATATTTAAATAGGACTTTTTATTATTTTTATTTTTTATTTCTAAGCTTAAACTAATTCTTAAATCAATCTCTAAAACTATTCTTATTTTACAAGTTTGCGAGTTCACGGCATATCCCTTGGTTATTATATTTTGTCGTGAATCGTCAACAAAGATTATTATAGCATGAACGACACATATAATAACCATTGTGACAACTCGCACAAATGATTATTAATCTTCTACGTCTATATAATCATAGAGCATAGATACGTGATATTTTCCTTTGATCCTTTCACTATCTATTTCTTGTAGCTCGTACGTTACATCGCTCAAAATTTTATTTACCCTATATGGGCCACTGTACGGTAAGTCCAGCTTTGCGCACTTGTTTAAATTCCTCCTTCCCAATCTGTAGTTTTTTACCACTACCAGATCTCCAATTTGGTACGTCTTGTGTTTTCTTATCTTTTCATTTTCTGTTCTCATGTATTTTTCTGCAATATTTGCTTGTCTTTGTTTACCTTGATTTGTCAATTCTTCGATATCATCTACGATTGGTGTCTCTTGATTCCAAGGTCTCGGTGGATGTCTCCCATGCATTAATGTATAAGGACTTATATTTGTCGTAATGCTAGGTAAGAAATTTATATTGTTTTCCACCTCTTCTATGTATTGCACCCAGGCATTGTGTCTTTCGTGCGTTAACATTCTTAAGTGCCTCGTCACTTCTTGTATGTACCTCTCACTAGGATTTGCTTGTGGATGCCTTATGCTAGTGAAAATTACCTCTATATCCATCTCCCTCAATTCTTGAGTGAATCTCATATTGTTGAAGTATGAAGCGTTATCTACCAGTAATTTTCTTATCCGTCCATGGTCATTTATAAATTGATTCACACAATTTATTGCTATTTGAGTATTATATCTTCTCGTCGGATATAATTTTACATATTTCGTAAAAATGTCTACCATCACAAATATGTTGCAATATCCTTGCTCTCCTGGTATTAAATTCCCCAGAAAATCAGCAGCTACCAGATCAAGTTTATTTTCTACTTGTATACTGTGTATGCTGTTCTGATTTACTCTGTTTTTATATTTTCCTAATAAACATTCTCTACATTTTCTATTCTCTGTGGCAATTAAATTTTTGTCTCTCAGAGAATAAAATTGCTCTCTGAAAACAAGAAATGTTTTTCTGTTTCCAGGATGCCCTAAATTATTATGTATATTTCTAACGATACTTAATGCTAAATTTCTATCTAAAACTATTAAATTCTTATCACCTAAAGTCTTATATACTATGTTATTTCTTATATTGTATCCTCTGTATTCTCCTTCTCTTCGTATTTTTCTTTTTATTTCTAGAATTTCTTCGGTCTGTTGACATGCTTCAATGCTCTGTCGACTGTATATTTCTGGTGCATAATCCAAGTTATAATTGTTGACTTGGTATGCATTTTGCTGCTTTATCCCTCCTTGAGCTCTACTCAATGCATCTGCAACTATGTTGTCTGCGCCTTTTCTATGCCTTATTCTAAATGAATATTCCGACAATAAAAGTGACCATCTATATATTCTTGAGTTGTTGAATCTGGTCTTCATGAGGAAAATTAATGATAAATGATCTGTCTCAACTAAGAAGCTATTTCCCAGTAAATAGTATTTTAATTTGGATACTGAATGAACCAAAGACAAAAGTTCTTTTTCTGAAATCGTGTAGTTTAATTCGTATCCTTTCAAAATCCTTGATAAGAAACAGATTGGCTTTTCCACACCATTTCTTATCTGTAATAATTCTGCAGCTATTGCATTATTTGATGCGTCGCATCTTAAAACAAATTCTTCATTAAAATCGGGTAAATTTACTATTAATGCTTTGCAAAAATTTTCTTTCACTTCTTCAAATGCTTTGAGAGTTTCAGGAGTCCATTTAAATTTTACTCCCTTCTTTATCATTGCAATTAATGTAAGCATGAAGGCAAAATATTTCCTTTCATCCTTTTGTACTTTGCTTCTTTCATGAGTCTTTTTAAACTTGACTCCTTTCTTTCTAATTACAAATAACATTACTAAGAATGAACAATCATTTATTGAATCATTACGTATTGTTGCCAGCCAAAAAGTACGCCTCCGATCGGTCCTTTTGAACTGTTCGATATTTACACACATTGTTAATAAAAATGTAACGCTCTGTTGAGCTTCAAAATAAGGTGAGTTTCTAGAATTTAAATATTTTGGTAGTATAGTGTCCCTTTGATCACTTATACCCCTTTTGTTTATTTCGACTACAGGATTGCTAAATGTTGATTCTGTTTTTTCTATATTTTTATCTTTTAACATTTCTTTAATTTCTAATTTGACTTGTTCTTTGTATTTATTGGGGACAGGATAATTTTTAACTTTAAAAGGTTGTTTTTCATCTACTTTTAGCCTGTGTTCATAGCCTTTTGCTAAACCAGGTTTATTATCAAATAACTCTTTATGCTTGCTGACAAGATTGCTCACATGGCTTATGTATTGTTTATCGCAATTTAAATTCGTACCATCCCTATATTGCGTGAAGTCCTCACTTTGACGATGCTTCACAGGATGTGCACACTTATTGTCTAATAAACTACTATCCATTTTATTTGTGAGATTTTGTTCAGCATTATTTATATATAAATTATTAATTAATATCTCATCTTCCTGTGTTTCCTTACACCAGGAGATTATTGAATTTTTAATATGAAATGTTTTGTTTTCCATATTTATTTTTGTACCATATTGACTTAAAAAGTCTATCCCCAAAATACAATTGCTGTTCAAATTAGGCACTATCATGAATTCTGTTAATAAATTTAAACTACCTATTCTAACATTTATCCAAAAAACTTTATCTACAGTAATGATGCGTTTCTTATTTGCATTTATTAAATTTACTTTTCTTATAGGCATACAATATCCTAATTTTTCTATATCTTTACTTATAATACTACTATCTAATAAAGATAATTGCGCTCCTGTGTCTAATAATGCTTCTATCTCTTCGTTCCCTATTTTTACTGTTATGTGTGGTAATTCCGTCGTGATTTTCTTTAGATCGTCAAAGTTATATACGTTTTGTACCTTCTTTTTCTTCTTGACTGGCCTTTCTAAAAATCCAACGAAGTCGCATTTGAGTAGGTGGAATTTACCCATTCTTTATTTGTCGATAATTGTCTTGAATCCTTGGGTATTGCACCTTTTGATTCTGTTTTTTTCTTCGTACTTATTTCTTCTTTTTCTTCACTTATTTGAACATTGTTCACTCTTCTTTCCCTCTCAGGGTTTCTTTCTTCCTTCCCATAATTCTGTTCTTTCTCCCTCTCATTTTCATAGTTTCTCGTTTTATTGTATGTATATGGATTGTTCCCATAGCTTGGCTTATTATATGTATAAGGGTTGTTTCCATAATTCTGTTTACCCTGATTTTGATTGTACCCATTATTATTGTACTGTTTATCTTGTTTGTAACGAGGTGTCTTGTTTATATGTGGATTATTTCCATTGTTGTATTTATTATTATCATTTCTGGGTGGACCGTTTGTATATTTGATATTTCCATAACTCTTGTTGTT